>OX291548.1:21952372-23202372 GCA_946406115.1 Apoda limacodes | reverse complement strand
ACTTTAGCATTCTCTCAATACACCATTAATTAGGTTTTTCATTACCAAATTGAATGGCGTTTCACACAAAACATCTTTTTGTAAATTTACATGAAAATCGATGCTAAAATGATAGAGTTATAAAGGCTGTACATACGGAGAACAGATGAACGGAAGGCCATGATCAAACAATTAGGATTATGCTCTTATAATTTACAATTGGCTAGGGAAATCTAAAAATACTAATTCCAATACATTTTCAGACATTTTAACGGGTTATTCCATGATTAGTCAAAAAGTTTTATTTAACACAGCTAAGCTTTTGATTATGTTAAATAATTAGTTAACTAGTTAAAAAAAGTAAACTTAAATAAGTTAAAAACATAAAAAAAACAAGCGTAAATCCATCTGAGCCTTTTCACATATTACTGTTTTTACATAGATTATTAACAAATAAATTACAAAATGAAGATTGTCTTTGTGACTCTGTTGTTAATTTGGGCATCTATTTATGTTAATAGTAGTATAGTAAATTATTTTGAATGTATGTAAAATAATTTGCTAAATAACTCCGATATATTTTTCGGATCGCGTGACTAGGGAAAACTGCGAAATAGAATTGACATTTTTATTTAAGCGCATCGTAACAATGTAGAAACGGCATCACATATTATCTTGTGACGCTACAGCCTTCCACAGAAAATTTGCATCAGCAAATATCGTTCAAGTACGATAAAAATACAAGTTCTACTTGCCACGCCAAGGACAAAATTGTAATTCTGAAAGATCCACATAAAATCAAAGTAATTTATTAAGAAAATACAACTAATTCAATATTTTTATTGGAATGTATGAGTTTAATTAATAGAACAAAATCTTAGATTTTAACATTCTACATCAAATGTTAAATTAAATGAAATAAAAAAAAAGGTGTTAATATTATTTTCAATACTTTCAATACTTAGTTTTAGATCGTCAACTTTTCTCGCAGCTCAGCTGGTATTAAGGTGCACCTCTCCAGGTACAGCAGTTATCCATATTACGAGTTATAGAGGCCAAGGTTACTCCAGCTTTGCCTCTAGATATAAAGTAACACTTAGGTCTGCTGAGCTAAGTACACCAAGTTTATTGAACGTCAAATTAACTTAGTCTTTAAAAGGATCTACTGAACATAGCTGGAGATGTTAACACCAAAGATTCAAATGCTCTTAGGCATGGTAAGAGTGTGGTTTGTTGTGCAATTGTGGACCCAGCCAGAAATTTGAGTCAAATAGTCTCGATTTTCAAGTTCTTTGCGGCTTTCTTTCACATCAGTAATTTCGTTCGCATAAAACGATGTCAACCTTTATGCCAAATATCAAGTTTCTAGGCCATCTAGAATTAGATTAGGTTTTTGATCTATAGGTCAGTCAGTGAGTGAGTCAGTTAGTCAAAACAATGCCGGTTTTTAAACGTTAAGATATCAATAACTGTATGAGCTACATTTATAAAAGGATTCTAGACAAGCTAATGTATTTTTATTACTGTGCAAAATTTCATGTATGTAGGTTAAATAGATTTCGAGTTGTGAAGGGGTCAAAAGTGGCTCGAAATGGTTCGTGTAATGTTACACATGGCTGCTGTGTCCCCGGTTCTTTTTCTTTAAACTTGGCTGGATACCCTGCCGCGTGTCTAGATTGTTCTATATGCTGCCTAGAAGGGTTATGTTTTTTATTATTCGTTATGACAGACCGACATCCATACTAATAAGTATTTCGTAAAAAGGTGTAATGGACAGATAGAAAAACAGACACGATTATTAATACGGTAATAAGGCCCCGTTAGCACCCTTTGGGTACAGACAGACACCTACAAATGTGTAAAACTTAACTTACATTACTTTGTTTAAAGCTTAAATTAAAGGGAGCGCTTCATTGCGTGATGATGATGTAGACAACAGCCGTGTAATCAACCGTTTAGTGATAAAAGTTAAATAGAAGTCTAAAATAACAGTTTGAAACTAGTTGTGAGCTTGCGTGATACAATTTACGGGGCGCCTGAATTATACGCAGCAACTTCACAGCTTTCGTGACACGAAGTGATAGAGCGCCACTTTAAACCCTACTAGGGTAAGATCCTATCAGCCCATCCCTTTGACCGAGTGGATAAATGAATTTGAGAATTGTTAGTGTATGTACGAGTACCTACCTAATTTTCGTTCTAAATACTGATAGCCTTAGGCAAACTGAATATATTTACTGGTACAGTGCAACAAACTTTTCTAACCCGTCGCTAGTGTCCTGTAAGTTCACACCAATTTATTATGAAATTTCTGACCACCGAGTGATTTTTGTGAAGATAGTTTAACTAGAACTAACTTCTTCAGTATTTTATTTAGGACTAGAACTTGCCAGCGGCTCCGCCCGCCCTAAATTTGGTTATGGGCGTGGCACTCCTTTATTTAATAGCAGTATTAATACTGTGATTTACTCCTTAATTAGCCTGCCCTAAATTCGGTTATTGGCCACTGTGATTTACTCCTTAATTACACCCTAAAGTTTGCTATATCAAGCTGTAACTATAGCTATAGTTTGTTTAAGCTCGGTTATAGTTATTCCCGCGGGAATTTCGGGATAAAAAGCCTATATGCTATTCCAGGACCTAACCTATATGTGTGCCAAGTTTCATCCTGATCCGTCCAGTGGTTGAAGTGTGAAAGAGTAACAAACATCCATCCAAACAAACTTTCACATTTATAATATTAGTAGGATTACATATTATTAATTTATCTGACAAACCTAAGTACGCTATTGATAAGATATTTCTTGTTTTTATATGTAAATAAATAGGTAGTTGATCCAAGCTAAAACAAATTTAAATGATTAAATGACGAATCTTAAAATAAATGAATACCTACTAGCCGTTTTAACCGGTTCCACCCACTCCGCTTACCAACTTTGGAGTTTGTTTGTTTGAACGTCCTTATCTCAAGAATTATAACGTCTTAAAACTTTTTTTGTTAATATGTTTTTATTTTTTACTTTTGAGTGACGAATTGCATTTTTTTGTACACCAAAAACATCTCTACTCGCAACAAAATTTTATACAATCATCAACGTTAAAGGCGTTTCACCAGTTCCAAATTAATACCAATTATTTTTTTACCAATAGTTTAAGTTTTTAATTCACTATATTATTACCTCGTAAGTATACTCTTTTAAACAAAAAAAGAATTTTTAAAGTCGGTTTAAAATATATCGTAATATAAGGCATATTACGATATATTGTTGTATTATTTATATTAATGTATATCCGTGTGTGATAGGCCTTTTTTTCAAAAAACTGATATTTTTTGGAAATCTGCGCTTTCAACGACGATGTCAAATACATAAATCTTATAAATATACATACCTACAGAAATTCGTAAACATATTTAGTTCCTGAAACTCTATCTGAAATCTGTTGGTATCTGTATCTCTTATTACAAGTTGTTAACTTACATCTAAAAACATCGTAGATGAGGGAGTAGACGCACCGCATCTCCTGTTCATCCACAAAGTCCACTTGTTGTGGGGGTTTGCGCACCAGTTTTGCCGCTTTTAGCACCTGTTTATGAAATTTATTAAGGCAACAGACTAACTAATACGTTATAGTATTAACATAATAAACAGAAAGAAACATGAACCAATTTATTTTTGACTAATGGCAAACACGATGGACGTAGCTTCACAACATTCACAGCAGTTCACGACGTTTCGGCCTTCTTCTCTTGCTTCTTATTGCGAAAAGTAAGGAGTACGCGTGTTTCCTGTTTTCTCAAGCACAATGTATGGAATACATCTCAGCTCTCGAAAAGTTCGACAAGTTAACAAAGTTTGGACAGTTGACAAAATTTACTTCCAAATATTATTAGTTATTATTTAATAATGGTTTTCTTTTAAGGGTTCCGTACCCAAAGGGTAAAAAACGGGACCCTATTACTAAGACTCCGCTGTCTGTCCGTCTGTCACTAGGCTGTATCTGAGAACCGTGATAGTTAGACAGTTGAAATTTTCACAGAAGATGTATTTCAGTTGCCGCTATAACAAAAAATACTAAAAAAACAGAATAAAATAAATATTTAAGGGAGCTCCCATTTGGTCGATATTGATAATAATTCACAGAATATTTAATTATATATTCACAAAATCTTTTAGGAGGACTCCCATACAACAAACGTGATTTTTTTGCCGTTTTTATAGATAATGGTACCTTCGTGCGTCAGTCTGACTCGCACTTGGCCGATTTTTTTACTAAGACAAAAAGTCAAAGCCGATTCTGAACTAAAACTTTACGAGTATAAATAAGGATTAACACTTGCCAATTAAAAACAATCCCAATTTGAATTCGGCACTCTCAAAATATCCGCTAAGTACAAAAGCTAATAATTCTAGACCTACATTGCAATTACATTTGGTAATGTATAAATGTAAAATTTTAATATGTAATATTTAATAATGGGGTTTAAAAATACGTTATGCGTAGTTTATTTTATGCCAAGTTTACAGGATTAAAATTGGTCGTCGGCAGTAATGACATAGGTACATGTCCATCAAAAAGCGCCAACAGTACTAAAAACAACAAATAGAAAAGTAAAATATACCATCTATACGTTATAATATTCTTAATACCTTCCTAATATCCCAGGCGGGTCCACGAGTAGCCTTGACTACTACTGGCGGTGGAGCGTTGGAATTCTTCAGCGCCAGCCCGAGGTTCCACGGCGCCCATTCTTCCGGCCCATCTTCTGCTGGTCTATTGGCTTTGTTATCACCTTCTTCCCTACAGCCAAAGAGAATTTATACAGGCTACAGTAATTCTGGCTAGGGCCCAAGACCATATTATCACGTCATCATTTGACTACCTATTGGCGAAGTTGGAATTGACCTTGGGTGCTGTACCGAAGGCGCTGGTGCGATCCCCGCGCACAACAAAACTCTATGTGATGAACTTTTGTATTGATCTTGAGTCTGGGTGTTTTATTATCTATATCTATATATGTTAGCATCTATATCAGTTGTCTAGCTCCTATAGATTAAGTCCCTTTTCTTCATTTTGCTTTTTTATTTAGTATACAAGCCTTGCTTACTTTGAACAAAGAAACAGCCTTTAGGGACCAAATGGTGAGATGTCTAAGAATGCTTTTCGCCTATAAAGTACTACCTGCTATTTATTCAATCCAAACCAAACAACAGAATAAAGACTTGTACAAGAACCCAAACTTATACAATAACTAGTAGGTATATACGCCAGGTTTAAATTTATATCTAATTAGTTGACCTGGCAGACTTTGTTCTGCCCTTTCCGTGGCTGATATCCTCCGTAGCATCGTTCACCCACGCTATTACCTCGTCTTCGCTAAGGGGTATTTCTGACTTTTTCCTTCCGCTCGGTTACTAAGGTTCGCATCATGATATATATGAATGCAAAAAATAATTTTTCAAGTGCGACAGGAGTTTTAGAGATAAGCCAGTACAAACAAAGCTCTTCAGTTTTAGTCATTATTAGTATAAAACCCCTCGCAGCCTAGTTGGTAGTGTGGCCGGCTGCTGTGCAGAGGGAGTGGGTTCTAAGCCTGCACTGGACAAACATTGATGTGATAAACATTTGTGTTTGTCTTGAGTCTGGGTGTATTTATGTATATGTAAGTATTTAGGAAACAAAGTAATATATATGTATTTGTATTCGTTGTTTGATTAACACAAGCTTTGCTTACTTTGGGGCCAGACGGCGCTGTGTGTAATGTCCAAAAATATTTATTTGTTTAAAATATTATTAGGTTGTATATCGATTTAAGGTAACATTAATATTCTTACATAACAATTGGTGGTGTTAGATTTACCACGATCATTCTTCAGCTATTTAACAGTAAAAGCCATTGCAAGATATCAAATTGGATTTCCGACATTGTGTTATAAAGTTGGTTTTCAAAGTGATAATTTCATCATATAAATGTTACATTTATGGCTGATGTGACAAATCACAGCAATTACGAGTACCTACTATACGGAATGATTATTAAATATGATATCAATATGTACCAATAATACAAATATTAATAAATATTATTACCTATATTCATATTGTACCAAAGTAAAACCTAGTATGTTATTACTTTTATAATAAAAAAAAATTGTATCAGCTACGATATAAAGTAAAAAACTGCATTAAATTAAAAAAAAAACTAGGAAAAGTACAGTTCGCACAACGGTCCTTGGGGTTTCAAGGCTGCCTATTGGTTCATCACCGCGCGTGCGCTGGCTCGCCTGCACCATTTAGTTTTCATTGGAGCAGGAACCGGAATTAGCTAATTGACGAATTTCTAGGTACACTTGAATGAAAAGAAAACTTATTTAGATATAAACTATATTTGACTACGTGTACATGCGCATAATATAAGATCTTGAAAGTTTCAAATGATACCCTATGACCCTTGTAGTTCGAACTGCACAATTGGTAATCTTCTAGATACGGCTATTTCTATGTTCACAAGAAAATAAACCTAAGCATTTATTAACATCGATATAAACAACGGATATGCCCGCTAACCGACCACTACTTTAGAATGTAGGTAGTTGTAAACATATACAGACACACTATTACTGGCATTGCTCTTTTTCTAAATGTGCGTTTTGTTGACTGCTTCAATGCGTTTAATGTCATAATCCTGCCAATTTAAAAAGACGTAAATTCTGTATAATACAGTACAAATCTTGGTTAATTCTCTTTGGTAGGATTACCGCATTATGTACATTATGTCGGTTAACAAAACGCCACTTAGCTTACGTTGAATTGTTATCCATTGCGTCACTGGTTTGAAATGAGTCCTACTAGCTTATTTCGATGTGAACACGTTACGACAGTAAGGAACGGGCATTTTCATATCTTGTTTTTTATAACGATGTAGGTAGGTACCACTCGAATAATAATTTCAAAAAAAAGCTACAACACAAAACAAAGATGAAATAGTTAAAACCTAAATTATATAAAACACCAGTCTATAGTAAGAAATATTAAAAATGTTAGTTTATATTCTATAAAATATTTGACAGTACCAAATGATTTATGTCAAAAACATTACCTTTTTTTATTATATAAGTCACATATAAAACTTTTAAAATTCACGATGTACAAACTTTTTTCTAAACTTTCGTTCGTAAATACATTTTGAGGATCCTCAGCTTTCAGAAATTAAATAAAAAGTCTTTAGGTACGGCTTACATAGTTATTGTTCTAGTTACGGTACTAGGTAATTGTAGAAAGGTAGGTCTGAAGAAACTAATTTTTAATGCACATTTGTTCACCACTATTTTTAAAACTAGCATAATTATAACCCCAAGGTAATAAAACCCACGGTTGTACATCTACTAAAAATATGTTTGCTGAGTAATAAGTCAGTCACATACAGATAGGCACTAAACTGAAATTTAAAATTACGAGTATATTAGCTTTTACCCGCGGTTCCACCCGCCCTAAATTCGGTTATCGGTCTAGGATTTCAACTGCAACTCCTAAATTATAGAATAAAAACCGACTCACATTTGACGTTTACCAGTAGCCTATGTCTTTTCCCGGGACTCAAACTACCTCTAAGACAAATTTTATTTTTATCGTACAGCTGTTTAAGCGTAAAGAGGTAACAGACAGGCAGACAGAGTTACTTTTGCATTTATAAAATTTATATGGATATTGTAGATCTGAAGCAGTAGGTATATGTGTAGCTGCACCATACCTGTATAATAAGTTTTTAAGTGGGAGTACATGGTCAAATCCGAAACTATGATTAATAGCGAAAAGTACTCAAAGGAGTCTTTGGTCCGATTTTGATGAAAACTAAAACTGCATCATTGGATTTTTGAAGCAATAATATTCCTAGCCAGGAATCGTACCAGTTTATTTTGAAAAATAAAAACACACTGTGTGATTACACTATTCGATATTGTTGCTGATAAGGAACTAATTTTGGAAAGTAATGAATGAACCTTATGTAAATTTTCTTAGATTACCTATACCTATTAAACCTTAACTGATTAATTGTTCGATTATTCGTTGTTCTCAATACATAGCTGGATTCGACGTCTCAAGGATTGTACTGCATTCTGCAGAAAAAAATATCTGGTAACATCCGGTGACCTCGCTGGTCACGGCACATCTAATATTAAGCGAAACAGTAACACATTTGTTACCAAATAGGAAACCAAATTCAAAGTAAATCAACGTCGGGCTTGGTCAGCAACTGGATGGGTGACCGTATTGCGGCACACTTTTTGTTTGTGTTTGTAAATTACGTAAATGGTGGTCGGTACGGAACCCTCTGTGCCCGAGTCCCGCCGGTTTTTTTGCCACATGGCCTATAACCGCGATAAAATAACAAAAAAATTAAATAAGAACATAATGTTGAAGATCACTGCACTGCGAATGTGTGTTGAAAAAAATATTGAGCATTATTTTGAACCCAGGTACAGATGTTTTAGGTATGAATATTTAATTCATTACTTTAAAATATGAAGCAGCTTAAAAAAATCCAAAGTCCATGAATGTAGTAGGTACTTGAGACAAGCAATTTCCACAGCCAAAACAAAAAAACCTTGGCCAACCTATTGCAAATGATTTTCTATTGACATTGAGTAATCGTACAAATGTAAAAATACGAATAACGTGTAGAATTTAGATACGTGAAAACTATACGTCCTTGGGGAGGGCATTGACGGTACCTTTTCGGTTTACGTCACCATTTTTATGTATGAAAATATTGTTACGGATTTTCAGTGACATTTCTTAGAAGTTTCTTTCCATGTAGTATTCAATATTGCTATGATTTGCTAAAGTGAGTTAAACGTTAAGTTAAACCGGCCAAGTGCCTGTCGTACCTGAAGTATAGAGTTCCTAAGAATAAGTAATATAGCAGATAGCTGAAAAACTTCTGAACTGATTTTGTTCAAAATAATTATCATTAATACATAGGTACATAAGGTTCTATTGTTGTGATTTTACAGATTTTTAGAACATGCTTTTCAAGTTAGAGATTTTTTAACTTTAAAACCAATATGATACTGAACACCCGAGGTCGCATCTGCAGAAAGAAGTCGCCACTATCGCTTGGCAAAAAAAATTAGACCAAAAGGTTTATGAATATTCATAAGCATACCCCTGGTAGCTGTAGCAAACAAAGGGTGCCAATGGAGCCCTATTATAACCCTACACTATCTGTCTGTCTGTCCATGTGGCTACTGTCTCTCTTTTAGACCTATTTTTTTTTAAATCCCTGATTTGAAATATGGTTTTTACGCGCAGCCTCAATATTTTTGAACGACCTATCCAAAGACACTTTACATTAATACAAGATTGCTTTTTACCATTTTGCTGGAGAGATTTATATGTATACTCATGCCCAAATATAGCACTAAGAGTATCTGGGCTAAGTCGCAGACAAACGGACGAACGTAGCGAAACTATAAAGATTTCTTGCTGACTACGATTTTTTTTTAAATTAATTGCTCAGGTATTAAGGCGGTGGTGGCCGAGGGGTTTCGATTTCACAATGGAAAAAATCCCTATCAGTATCATACCTAATATTGTCACAAATAGTAAAGTCTCAAATCCGGTTTGTGCCAGGTACAGAGTCATGTGACGTTTTTAAGGCGGGATACTCATAAAATAAATAATGGGTAAAACTTAAATGTTACCCGCGCCTGTTGACTTCGTAGTTTTCCTAGCCACCACTTCGGGGATGACCCTGTTATAGTGTACGCTAAGAGATTTTTGCAATTTTTGACACTTCTAGTAGGACTCTCACCTCAGTTGTATATTTACTTTTGATCCCTAAAAAAAACAGAACCTGCTGACTGAATTATTTTTCCAAAATCCGTGAATGCTAATCAAAGTATCTATTTAAAATTAGTAGTAGTAGTTATATCAGGTAAGGTAGCTGACCCTTGCTTATCTGACCGGTATCAAATTTTCACCCTGTATATTAAATAGTTACAAGGGTGAAGCTGCAAACAAAGGCAAGTCCATGAAATAAGAAAACTAGGTCATGTAGAAACAATATTCAAGAATCATAGCGACCTGTGTTGCGACGAAACTACCGAGTTAATAACTAAAAAGGATGGATGGTTTAGATTCAAAATGGACCCGGTAGGTGAAGCTGTGGTTAAGTTATTAATTAATTTTGTATTTATGAAGAAAAATGGTTTGGTGCCGAAGTAGTAAATCGCAAAATCTAATCTGATAGGGGACGCTGTGGTCGAGTTATTAAAAAGTGTGTGTATAAATTTGTATGGGACGGGACAAGGAACGTTATCCCGAATTTTTCCATGCATTCGCCCGATTGCAATAAGAACTTTTTGTCAAACATACTATGATATGAGACCATATCTTGTACAAGCTTCTTTGGAATAAATCGCACTTAAACACACATAGCATCAGAACGACACGCGATGTTTCAAATTTATAATATAAAATTTGAAAATGGAACTTGAATTTTTTTAAACCCGAACATTGTTAACTAAAGTTTTTTCTTATCAAGTTTTTTTTAAATTTCGGACTGGCACAACAAAAAAAATGCGCCATAAAATTAATTTAAAAAAAGGAAACAAAGAAATTGACGTTTGAACGCGGTGAATTGGCGGCAAAATTACCATAATTGTTTTTATTATTGTCAACGGAGTGGAGGTTCGAGCCCGGCATGTACCAATTAGTCTTTTTCTTAATTTCTCAAGTACATTCATTATTCACACCACTGGTTTTTCGGTGAAGGAAACATCGTATGTAATTTTGCATACGTTAAAAAAAAGACGTATGTGAAGTTCACAATCCGCACTGGGCCCGCGTGTGGACTATAGCCCACATCACCCTCGGTGAGGGTAGGGCGTGCCCGAACGGTGGGGATGTATGAGGCTGATAAAAACCCATGTGCCTATTGGTTTCAAAAAAAAAAACTATTTAAACAAGTGTCAAATATCGTCTTAAAACTAAAAAAGTGTGAATTTAAAAGTAACTTTAATCAAACTTTAGTTTCCTAAAAACTGGATACTTGCTTATTTAAATCGGCAGCTTTTTGCATGTCCACCAACAGAAAGTACTGTTGTAATCTCCATTCCTTATCACTAGGCAGGACAAGGGTCTCCGCCTCGCTGGTATCACCTTCCTGTCTCGCAGCCTCTTCTTGAAGGAACAATTCAGCCAACAATTTTGGATAAATGTTAAATATATTCCCTTCTCCAAATTCGCTGAGGGCAACCCAAAGGCTGTTAGGGTCGTAACTCGTAGGCATTGTCGAAACATTTCCGAATAGTTTTTCGTACGTGTTTTCTTTCACATTACGTAGGGGTGGAACTTTTGGTCACGCGAGTGTTTCACATGCTTTTCCGTTGAGAGTCTTCGGATTACTGCTGCGACTCTGCGAAATAGGAACCTGTTGCTGCTTTAAATGACTTCGTACATTTAGATACTTAATGTAACTCTTTGTTAGGATTCCGTATACTTCCTGGCTACGTATATTTCTGTCAGTTAAATATAGGAATTATTAATTAGTTAATTTACTAAAGAGCATTGTTCAGATTTAGCCTGGCATAAACATTTTTTTTTGTTTTAAAAGTAGATCTACTGATTATTATTTTTTATACGAAAGATAAATGTTTAGTTTTTCTCCAGTATCAGTATTTTTAGAATTATTGAGTATTTTTAAGTTATTACAAGTTATTCGTCATAGGACTCCAATTCAAAATTTTGTTCACAAATATACATCGCATGTAATATTTGTTTTTTTTAATCTACATAATGTATTCATCGAGTTTGCATTTATCCTATCCTAATATTATAAACGCGAAAGTTTGTAAGTATGGATGTTTGTTACTCAATAACGCTTTAGCCCCTGGATGGATTAGGATGAAATTTGGCCTATAGATTAGGTCCTGGAATAGCACATAGGCAAAAATTCAAAAGTTTCCACGGGAATAACTATAACCGAGCTTAAACGAACTATAGCTTTAAGCTACAGCTTGATACAGCAAACTTCATTAGTGTAATTAAGGAGTAAATCAGGTCTGTGAAATTTAATCAGAATCGATGCGAGCAAAGATGGCGGAATTATTAAGTTGTCACATTCGAAGGAAGCTTAAGACGGATAAACATATTGAAACTATAAGGGTTCCGGTTTTTCCTTAAAAGGTACGGAGCCCTGAAAACGAATAGTAAATTAGTTTAGCCAATGTTTGAGAACAATATTGTTTATCAAAAAATGGCGGCTAGTAATAAAATGTTAATATGAGTTGGCATTTCGAATACACACCAGACGGACCACGTATGCGTAAAGATGATTCGCATTTTTCCAAATCCATTTCAAGATTCAATTAAGTTGTTTCTATTATTACGTCAATGATTGAAATAAGTTGTACGTATTTTGATAAGGTTTGACATAAATAAGTAAATCTGTCAAATATGGAGTAAGACATCAAAAACATAGAAAATGTAATAAATACAAAAATGCATTAAAAAAATACAACTACAAAATACTGATACTTTTTTATAATGGAATGGGGCTAGGATAGAAATCATGGAACCGCCTATATCTAAAGAAGACAGCTACGCAGAAAGAAGACAGCTATTTAAAAAGATTTGGAACCCGGCGAAGAACTTCGAAGAAAAGCAGCGAAAAGTTATAAAGTCGGTGAAGTTTAATTGTGCAGTTACTTGCATGTAGCATTAAGACTACTCGTTAACGACGAATTTGGTTCAGAGGAGCTTTCTCCCGCGAACCTTTGGGTTGTAGAATCAGCTCCTTGATAAGGTATTCCCAATGTAGGAACTAAGGTATGGAGTTCTTCAAAGTCCCTGGTGTACAAATATTAGTAGGCTACAGTGACCGCTTAGCATTAGATGGACCGTAGGATTATTCGCCACTTAGTAAAAAAACGGTAAAGTTCTACTACATTGGAGTATCTTTGCCTCAAACTCGAATATGAAAGACGAAGGCGCTGTACCTACCTAGCTAAACCTACTATACCGTGGTGCCGTAAGACCATGCCGCAAATAAAACAATATTTAACCATTTCAGTTGTTTACAACATACTAACTCTGCTAATATACGGACAGCAGGTTCAAGTAGTAATTAGTAGCAGAGACAACTTTATTAATTCAGTAACCAATTAATTGACTACCCTGACGTGTTATTAAAATTCTAACAAACATTAGTCTGTACATTTAAACAACGTAACTTCGTTAAGACAATAAATTATGACCTGCTACGCTAATCAATTTCTAACTGTCAACGAAACAGTGTCTGCTCTGCTGCAGCAACTAATTTAGATTTATAGAATAAGTGTTAACTAGGACAGAAAACGACGTGATAGGTACAGGTACAAAATTTATTTGTAACTATTCGAACTACTTCAGGTAGCCAAATTAAAGTCTCTGTTAGCATTTCGGCAGAGACGGTGGTCTTAAACAAGCAAATTGGGCTTGCTGTCTATTTAACGTGCGATAATATTAGAGCAAGATCCCAGAGTCCTCACACTTTGTTTATTTTCTCACAAGTTAATATGTATTAGATAACGTAGTGTTAGTACCTATTTACTTTCAGTGTTTGCATACCTGCTAGCTTACTTGTGCCGATTTACAGATACCAGGTGCTAAAGCTAGGTAAAAACAGTAATCACTATTCCTAAAGTCTCGGTGCTGATTTTTAGGGTTCCGTTCCCAAGGGTAAAAAACGGGACCGTATTACTAAAACTCCGCTGGCCGTCCTTCCGTCTGTCACCAGGCTGTATCTCATAAACTGTAATAGTGACACAGTTGAAATTTTCACAGAAGTTGTATTTCTGTTACCGCTATAAAAACAAATACTAAAAAACAGAATAAAATAAATATTTAAGGTGGCTCCCATACAACAAACGTGATTTATTTGCTCGTTTTTGCTCGATAAATTATAACGGCAACAGATACACGCTTGAAATATTCACAGTAGTAGTAGTAGTTATATATTCTGTAAATTCACTTTAAAAATAAATAATTAAATTAAAACAAATATTTAAGGGGGGCTTCCATACAACAAACTGGTACGGAACCCTTCGTGCGCGAGTCCGACTCGCCCTTGACCGATTTTACGTATGTTTTAGAGAATATTGTTAAAAATGAATAATCAATGCTGCCTGACACTTCCGTTGGCGCTATCAAGCTCCCAAAAAAATAATGTAACTTTACTTATAATATCACTCTTGATTATTAAATATGATACTCAGGGAACTATTTCAATACTTTTTGTAAGCAGCCAGACCAGTCGGAGGGGCCAGGCATTCTCTCAGACATGCATAAAGCGCAAGACTTGTTTTATGGAAGGCTTCAGTATTAATTAAGTCATATTTTAACGCTTAACTACAACAATAATTATAGCATAAAAAGGATGAAAAAATTTGAATCCGTATTGAAATTTATGAAGAATGTCTTTTATTGTATATATTTAAGAAATGTATGGTTTTAAACCACAAATAAATTTTTTTTTGACGTTTATAATAATAAAGAAATCAAGAAAACTGGAAAATTGCGACACTAGCGATCCTAGCGGCTAAGGGTGAAACTGCAGTTTAGCGCGTACACTTTATAATATAGTTCATTTTTAGGGTTCAGTACCCCGAAGGTGTTAACGGAGCCTTATTACTAAGACAACGCTGTCTATTTGTCCGTCTGTCTGACCATCAAAAGGCTCTATCTTTTAGACCGAAATATGTAGAAGTCTGAATTTTTTACAAAATCTGTTATAACACATAGGGGATTATCTAACAAATAAAAAAAATGTTAAGTTTAAGAGGGGTTTAAGAAACACATTTTCGCCTTTTTTTGCTCTATCGTAAAAACCGTAAAACATACAAACTTCAAACTTACAGCGAGTAGGTAGTAGTGTGAACTCTAAAGTATAGCAACAAATAATAAAAACCGGCCAAGTGTGAGTCGGGCCCGAGCCATTACTATTTTAAATTAACGGTACCGCGCCATTTAAGAAGAAGAAGAAGAAACAGTTATTTGTTTGTCGAAAACGATATTCAAAGTTCAGCAACGTCGGGCTTTGTCAGTACTATGGTGAGTTTCGCTTAGGAGCACACTTTTTTTTGTTTGTGTGAGTGCAACTCGCACTTGGCCGGTTTTTTGTAATTATTTTTAATATTTAAGTTTGCAAAAGGTCTTGTAAAATAGGTAGTAGATATATGTGCAGTGCATGGATGCAAAAATCATAAACAATAAAAAGAAACCTAGTCGTCTTTTAGGATGCCAATCAATTTGGAGAGGCATGATGGTACACCTAAATGTTGGGAGGTATGTTGATGCTCAATCAAAAAAGTCAATGGTTGCCGAGGGGTTTTGATTTCACTTCGCATCCTGAGTGGCGGAGGTTCAAGACCATCGTGTACCAATGAGTCTTTTTCTTAATTTCTCAAGTACATTGATTATACACACCAATGGCTTTGCGGTGAACGAAAAGATCGTGAGGAAACCTGCATAAGTAAGAAAAAGACGTATGTGAAGTCTACAATCTTTACTGGGCTCACGTGTGGACTATGGCCATCGCCATAGGTGAAGGTAGGCCGTGCCTCAACAGTAGGGACGTATGAGGCTGACAAGGTAGATATATACACGCTCAAGCGGTCGAATAATGGCCTTGCGCTCGTACGCATAGCGACACTTTATGCATGTCTGGGAGGATGTTTGGCCCCTCCGATTGGTCTGGCTGCTTACAAAAAGTATTGAAATAGTTCCCTGAGTACACATAAGTTCAGCGATGACCTTGAATGCTATGCTTTGACAGATCATTTTTTTGCGCACAAGCGCGCTATGCCTTAAATCTATATATTGATACATCGTTTGTTTCAGGACTGTCAGACTGGAATCATCATATCGTTGTACCGACGCCATCAAAAAATATAAATTCAAGGCTTTAAAGTCAATCTGCACTAAGCTGCTCCATGCAACCACCACCCGTCAGGACGCTGCTGGCGTTTCAAATATTATTAAAAAGGTTTGAATTTTGCTCGACTGAACAAAGAAGGTATGACATGCAAAGTGATTGAAGACTTTAAGTTTTATTTAATCAATTTCTAGGGATCCAGGAAAGTTCGAAAACGTCTTAGACCTTCAGTCAGGTTAAAGAAGTATTCCAATACTTCATCATTCGACAACGACGAAAATTTTGGAAATCTATCCTTGACCACTACAAAAAATGCAGTAGATAAATCTTTGCCATTGAATGAAATTGAAAAAAACTGCCAAGCTCCTGTTCTATTATCAGAATTACTTGAAAAACACAAGAACATTAATTCGAAACCAAAGAGTTACAATACTGATACTAAAACTAGAAAAATTAAATCTACTATTCCTAAAGCAAAGAAAAAGCGAAGGTTTAGAAAAAAGCTGCATAAAGTTCATCGTGATTTGAATATACCATGCCGAGGTAAAACTATTGTTTAACAAGCGAAAAGGAACTACGGTAGGTACTCATAAGCTTATTTATTTTAAACTAGCTTTTGCCCGCGATTCCACCTGCTCTTAATTCGGTTACTGGTGTAGGATTTTAACTTTAGAAATTTAAATTTCAATTTCAATTATAGAAAGAAAAACGACTCACACTTGACGTTTTCAAGTAGCCTATGACCTTCCCCGGGACTCTAACTATTTCCATGCCAAATTTCATCTAAATCAGTACAGCGGCTTAAGCATGATTAAGGTAACAGACAGACAGAGACAAGATTTCGATGAGGGATAGAAACTGTAGCTCGGGGTTAATAGTCATCAAAATAAAGAAAGAAAAATATTTATTTGGACTCCTTATTACACAGCTTATAGATAAACAAAAAACAGGAAAAAAAAAGAAATTATAAAAAATAAGTAAAGTAAAATCAACCTCGAGTCCCTACTTTTATTTTCTAAATCTCCAAAGTAAAAAAAGAGGCAAATGTTTTGAACTTTTGCCGAGCTCCAGTTATTTATAGTAATGGCATATCAAAAACTGCAAAAAAAAAAAAGAAAAAAATTAGGGGGGAATACGTTTGTATGGGGAAAAACAGTAGGAGGGATATTTAGTGAGTATAAGTGAGTGAGATATAATATAGTGAGAAATAAATATTTTTGGACATAACACACAGCGCTGTCTGGCTCTAAAGTAAGCTAAGCTTATGTTATGGATACCAGACAACGGATACAAATACATATATATTACTTTTTTTTTAAATACATACATATACACAAATACACTCAGACTCAAGATAAACACAATTTTTTATCACATAAATGTTTATTTAGTGCAGGAATCGAACCGAAACCCTCTGCATTTTATTTTATAACCTTTTAGTATAGGAAAAACGAGCACCACCGTCTGTTATTATTTTTGTTAACTAAGTATTTGCGTAAAACTATAAACATTTTTTTCTCAAGTCTGAAATCATGTTGTTCCTATCATAAGAAACACTTGACCAAGTAACATTTCTAGGTTTGAAATATTATTTTAAGGAAAAACAGAGTTTTTAAAACACTGTTTTAGGTACTGTATATTGGTTTATTTTTATTGTGATAGAGAAAAGCGGATTTCGCATGCTTTTACCTTGTTTTCCAATTGGAGTTTTTTGGAGGGACAGCCCGAACACTTTAGTCTTGCGTGAACGGTGGGGACGGTGGTGATCGGAGCACCACTGTTTTTGATACAGTGAATTTAGACTAAGGTGGCTTCAAATATATTATGTCCTGTAAAAAGTGGTAAAATCAAAGACTCATAATTAAGATTAATTTACCTTCTTAAGCGTTTCTTGAGGAACTGTAAAGGCAAGTCGTGAGTCATTGCGCAGGGGGGTTTTCATATCGTGCACTGGGAAATATAATTTATAATATAATAAAATTTATGCTCGTATGGTTCTCTCACCACCATTTCAAATTGATTGTAAACGTTGCAGATAACAACTCGGGCAATAAACCTTCAAAAAATAAATGCTTCAGGTGCCACAGTCACAAAAGTTGATATTATATTACAAAATAAATGATAATAAACAATGATAATTTAGCAAAAGGGGTTTTATTTTGTAAAAAGCCATATCCAGGAATTTAGGGAATTTAAGTTTATTAAAAAAATGTAATGCCAAGCGCGCCGGCTAGTCCAATGCGTCATTTGAACGTAATTATTGTTATCAATTTAAGAAGAATAATCTTTAGAATGTTAGTATTTTATTTATACTTATACATCGTTCATTTACTTATATTTTATACCTGTTTTACAGATTTACCTACTTCATTAAGTAACTTTTAATGGAATTTGTACGAAAATTTAACTTTTCCAATTACATTTTATAACTTGGTCGACCATTACTCGTTAGCCTGTAAAGTGTACTTACCTGTGATAGTTTTCCTTTTAATTTGTTTTTTATTTTTATTTTTCTTCCACTAAGGTGGCAAACAAGCACATGATCCGCCTGATGGCAAGCGGTTACCGTGGCCTTAGGACGCTTGTAACACTAAGGGTATCACTCGCGCGTTGCCGACCCTTCAAAAATCCTATAACTGCTTTCTTGAAGAACCCCATACTTTAGTCCTTAGAGAAAACCTTAGCAGGGAGCTTATTCCACAAGCCAAGCGTTCGCTTTCGGTTCTAAAGTGTGAGAATGAATTCCCTGCCGACAAAAAAATTCTTTCCCTTATTTCTCTAGCCAATTTTTTTTTATATAACTAAATATGAAGATTCACTGCACAGATAGCTTAGAGGGCAAAAGGTGCGGTACTAGAACTGCCAAAGCTCGGTACAGATAATACGGTTGCTTGCACGGCTGGCGGAAGGGCTCCTGATCACCCTCTGTTGTAGTAGCCGGGTCCACTCCGGTCTCCTTCTCCTGCCCGACTACTACTTCAGAGACTTTACACAGGTTGGCGGATCAGCCTCCCAGGGCTGAGATTAAGTCATCCCTGGGTTCGGGAACCCGTTCAACCTGCGGGCGGCCAGCGGTCAGCCGTTTCATCAGGTCTCCCTGACCGCCGTACCAGCACGCCGCGTCTACGCTTACACTTACTTACCAAAATTTCATTACAATCGGTTTATCCTTATTGCACGAGTCCAACTCGCATTTTACCCTGTCCGATTTGCACTTGAGCATTTTTTTCTTACTAAGAAACATTCTCCGGCGTGTGCATAACAACTTACCAAAAATTCATGACAATCGGTTTATCCATATTGCGCGAGTCCAATTCGCACTTGACTCTGTCCTTATTGCGCGAGTTCAACTCGCACTTGAATCTTCTTTTCTTTCTCAGAAACCTTCCCCGTCGTGTGCATAACAACCACGGAGCAAGTATAACAACTTACCAAAATTTTATTACAATCGGTTTACCCGCGTTATTGCGCGAGTCCGACTCGCACTTGACCCTGTCCAACTCGTACTTGAGCATTCTTTTCTTAGAAACATTCTCCGGCGTGTGCATAACTTACCAAAATTTCATTTCAAATCGGTTTATCCACATGCACGAGTCCAAGTCGCACTTGACCCTGTCTGACTCGCACTTGGCCCTTTTTCTTTCTCAGAAACATTCCCCGGTGTGTGCATAACAACTTACCAAAATTACAGTACAATCGGTTTACCCTTATGGCGCGAGTCCGACTCGCACTTGTCCTATCGGAAAATCCTTAACGGATATAAATATATAGAAGATACCTATAGAAAATATATAGAAGATATGACCAAGTGAATTCGCTAATGTATAAAATTCAAATAGTTCTAAATAAATATTTGAATTTTATACCGACAAAAAACCAAGAAAATCGAGATGTTAAACGAGCAATCTTACGCAGTACTGTGTCTTTTTGTATGCTTCAATAGTGTAATTTATGTCTTTGTACACTGTTCGAAACGGCACGCTTTTGCTTGGGTATGCCATAGCCTTAAGTATTTAATATAAATTTGTCCTTGATACCTACCCACGCGTTTCTGAGAAAATTGGCCTTGCGAGACAGACGGACAAAGAAGCTTAGCCAACGAAGTAATTCTATAAGAGTTTAGTTTTTTTAACCTTTTTATCCCGGAAAATTCAAAAGTTCCCGCGGAAGTTACTCCGAATTCGTCGAACAAACCACAGCAGCAGCTATAGTTTGCTATAACAAACTTCTTTAGTATCAAGAATCCTACGCCGATAACCAAATTTAGCTGCCGATGGCAATAGCTAGTTATATTATAATTGACAGTCCTCTTAATTTTGCTTTTGTTTTTAAAAAAACTGAGTGAAACACGTTACGTTTTACGTTTACGTTAGGGATTAAACGTGTTTCGCTCAGGGTGGTCGCCCAATGCGCCCTGCCCTAACCACAGAATAATTAATCGTTGCCCTAACGCCACAACTGGTAAGTCATTTTTACTACTGATAAGTAACTTCCAACTTCATACAATAAAGCGATAAGCGCATTTGTAGTAGCAAACGTATTGATTATATTCTCTTTTCCAGTAGCTGTCCTCCGGAATCACTGACCGTCAAAAAAGCATGATCGGTGATGTTCCATACATTGAATATTGTAATTTTTAAAGTGAAAACTTCTTTATCGGCGTTGTGCACTTTTTTGTGATGGGTAAACTCGGGTCAGATCACGTGATTTTCATTTAATTATTTCAGACTTTTATTTATTTTATAGATAAGATATCCTCAAAATACTTACCTGCATTGTCATATCTATATACCGTAGGAGCTACGTGCTATTAGGGTTCCGTAGCTTAATGATAAAAACTAAAACCTTATCAATTCGTCATGTCTGTTCGGCCGTATGTCACAGCCTTATAATTCTACTGTCTTTGGGAAGATCCTAATAAAATTTTACAGAAATGTGTCTTTTGGAAACCGCCATACAGATATGTTTTGATAATTAAGAAAATATTTTTTGGGGGTTGAAATCTTTTGTTTCACACACCTCATCGTCTGGAGTATTATTAGATAGGGCATTAAAAACACTTTTGAGTTTGTTCCAAAACTTTTTTAAAGATTTATATTTTGCGAGTTATTGGCTTTCAAAGTTAAAAATTTTGCGTCCCTCTAACTTTCAACCGCATCATCTAAAAGTCTGAAAAAAATCACGGTAATAGTACCGTGATAGATATTCGCAATAATTGTAATTCTACAAAACCCTCACTTAATGGCCTATTTTTGCCTAGTCCTGCGTTAGATCTGAAGCATTACACACAAGACAGGTGCTTACCAAAATAAATCCAACTTTGGAATTCCAATACAATTATTTACAATAATTAACAATATTTCAGTTCCTGGATTCCCCTCAAATCGTAAAGCATTAATTTAATATAACTGCTTATGTATTTTGTTTACTTGGGAACATTCCCTCAACATTCTCAATGTTTTCAGAAATATTTCCACCGTCAAATTACATCGCTAACCATAACAGGCATAAATATATCAATAACGCACAATGTCGATAGTATACGCATACAACACTATTCTCAACCCACAAAAAGACAGTTACTAACACTAACGCAATTTTTTTTTGGTATCATTACTAAACTGACATTGTGTATCTTTTACATCCTATATCTATGTTTTGGACCACAGTGCAGCATAAATTCATTTCGAATATTGCGGTTGTGTTTCTAAACAGATAGCGAGGGCCCGTAGTAGTAGCTTTCTCTTTTTATTCCTGTCATATTCACCAACGCGGCAACGGGCCACCTCAGTATGTACTCTCGCGTGGTCTATTCTATGTATTTTAATTTCACACTAAAAAGTTTACCGGTTTATTTGATTAATTCAAAGATGAGTTATTGTTATTTTCTGACTAGGCCAAAAGGTTCTTATGCTCAACAGCCTTTCTAAATTTCCAAATGAGGAGAGTAATTTATAGTAAACATTGGCAACACTGTTAGTTCTTATCAGAAAAATTTGAAGATGTGAGATCTGTATATTTTAGGTTCATTTATTTTTTGTTATTGTAAAATGTATAAAGGCTTCTCGCGATTTTTGGCTCTTTACTGTTCGGAAAATCTACCTCCATGTGTTTCGCCTTTCTATCGTAACAGTGTGCTATGCGCTCGCTCGGGAAGATGTGGGAATATAGGTTATGTTATCAAAAGGACTAAAAAGCACGACCGTGGAAATCCCTCCGCTCTCTTCGTTCCCGTGCCGGTCAAACCTAATCCTGATGATATGAACATAGGTGAAGAATTCACAGGACGTCTTAAAAAGCAGGATCTACTCAAAATACTAAATAAATTTTACCAGAAACCAGAAATTCGAGTTTTAGCCTCTGAAAATGGATTAGATGACCAAATATTGCATCAGGCTTTTCTATCGTTTAGAAGACATTGCTTGGAACATGATTTGCCGCCAGACTTACACATTACCATTAGTGATATATTGCAAGGTAAGAAGTCATAAATTTTGTATTTAGAGTTCCATACCCAACAGGTGAAACAGAGTGTTATTGCTGCTATCTCATTTTTAAAGGGATTAGGAAGCAGAACTGATGATATGAACATAGGTGATAAATTCACAAGATGTTTCAAATATCAGGGTCTACCCAAAATACTAAACAAATTTTACCAGAAACTAGAAACTTAAGTTTTGGCCTCTAATGAAGAATTAGATGGCTAAATATTGCATCAGGCTTTTCAATCATTTTGGAGACTTTGCTTGGAACATGATTTACAGTCAGACTTACACATTATCATTTGTGATATATTGCAAGAGAAGAAGCCATAAATTTAGTTCTTAGGGCTCTATACCCAATAGCCAAAACGGAACCCTGTTTGATGCTATCTGCTGGCTATCTGTCCTCCATATGTCACCAGTCTCTAGCTAGCATAGCATTGACCCGAGACTGATTATTAAATGGAAAATTTGACTACCTTTATATTATTCCTAGCCTGTGTAGGGTGACATTGACTTAAACATATTAAATAAATATGTTTAATTTATTCTTATATTTAGAAAAATTAAGTACTAAATAAGGCCTTTAAAGTTGGCATTTAAAGCCAATTTTGTCTACAACAAAAACTAAAGGATTAAGATTTATTAATATTATTTTGTACTAGATACTGTATTTATATAACACATACTAAAAATGCCGATTTATTTCATAATCTTTAAGCTGTGACTTAATCTGTTTTCATTTGTATTAAGTATAGACAGTATGGAACCAGTGGTACCCAAATCCAATATGCACCTAACTTGTTTTTTTTTGTTTTCAAGTGAAACAAATATCTACTGCAAGCTGTTGCTGTTTGTGGTCATAGATTGAATTGTCTAATTTTACTTATTAATCTTCAACATGCCACAGTGGAGTAAATACCTTTTTGCGGTGGAATAAAATTTTATTTAACATAGAGTTTAGTTTTGGAGGAGAGTGCCTTCCTCTTACCCCTAAAATTTAATATTTCAAAAAAAATAAAATTAAACGATAACTATTTAAACCATATTTTCACTTTAGTGAATTGGATTAATAAACAAAACTTAATTTCACCTTTTGATAAGAGACAGATGGAGAAACAAGGATATCAGGAAAAAAACAAAGGTAATAGACACACTCACTCGCATTGACTAACAAAAATGGAGATGGTTAGGACACATGATTCGCTCAGAAATTAAAAAAAAAGGAGTAAGCAAGAGAAGTAGGTGACAGCAAGTGAAGAGGTGGGAGGATGAACTGAAAGAGGCAATGGGGTCACACTGGAGAAAAATAGCCAGGGACTGATTTGAGTGGAAAAGACTGTAACCGGCCTTTCTCCAAAGGCACATATCACTTAGGGACATCCTCTAAAAGTTGGAGGAGACCTTATGTCTACAGACACCCATGCACCACTTTTTAGTTTTAAAAATCTACAATTAAAAAAATTGTTACACAATTAGGCAGCAAAAATAAAGGCTATTTTTATTTCTTATTATAATTTCACCCAGTGTCATCATTAAACAACACTAGGTGTTGGATAATAATGATTAAATAATTAACAGTTTTCCCATTCTAAGTGTTTTATTTGCAAATTATTTCAGGTGCTGGCCATGTTGATGACTTATTTCCATATTTCCTTCGGCATGCAAGACAAGCATTTCCTCATCTTGATTGTTTAGAAGATTTGAAACAAATATCGGACTTAAGAACCCCTGCAAATTGGTAACTCTTCTTTTGTTATCATCAATGTTGCACCCTACTAATATTCTTATAGTGTCTGTAGCCAGTTTAATCTTAAAACAGGGGGTCACTCCTGAAACTTGAAGTCTTGAACATATTATTTCTTAAGTGAGGCATTTGATCTTTTTAGATTTTTGCCAATTTGGGAATTAAATTGCTTTGATGTCATAAGAATTGAGAATGAAATAAAACTGTCTAAACTAGTCCACTTACTTTTTAACTAACCTTTTAAAAAAGGAGGAGGTTCTCCTTTATCCATACGTTTTTTCACAGGGTTTTTAAACAGGGTTTAATTTTCGAACTCTTATTGTTTTGTCATATATGTCGGTCTGTCCATTTGACAATTTAAATTGGTAGTCAAATGGTTAAAATTAAATCACTTGAACATAGTTTTGCGATTTCTGTTCATACCACAGTTTTTAGGGTTCTGTAGCCTCTAGTAAAAACCGATCTCTTCTAGTTTCTTTATGTCTATCCATTCCCCCGTTTGTCAATTTTAGGGCCTACAGAAGGGAAATAAAAAAAAAAATTGTATAGTTTTTTATATTGATTCATAGTTTACTGTAAATTAAATAAATACCTAAATAAAATTTTGATAAATAAATTAATCTGACCTCATCTAGTAAGCAGACTCATCTAGAAAAAAATAAAGCCCTAAAGCAGACATACTGACAGAACATTAATCAAGGTAAATGTTTTCTTTGCTTAGAAGTTGAATGCCAAAAAATTGCAAAAAAAATAACTGTTGGCGTCCATCTTCAAAGAAGAAATAACACGCACCTTGCTTTATATCTAAATGTCTGCGTTAGGGGCTATTTTAATTTTTAGTAGTGTTTTGTTCAAGTTAAACCTACCCTGGAACTAAACTGAAACTGGACTGGCATTGGAATTGATTGGATATTTACCCTGAAGGAGTAGTTTATCTATAGAATAGTATTACTTGTTCAATAGTAGATTCTCTAGAAAGTTATTTTAAATTAAATATATAAAACAAATAGGGCAACTTTCATGGGAAAAGGAAAACTTATTAGCAGGCCATATTGGCTGTTTCCATCCCTAGCCTGAATATTTACCAGGAATTTCATAGATTACATTGAAAGTAAACAATGTCCTTTAACAAACATTTGAGTATGAGTATAAATGCCTAATGTGTCAAAGTATATGTACATTTTTAAATTAGTATGTAGATTGCAAAATGATTAAATAGCAAATTATCCATATAGTTTTACTGTCTTTGCTATAAAGTGTGTGTACAGTCAAAAGTATAAAAAGAGTTGGTTAAATACACTGTCCATGTTTGTCATACTTTCAAAAATTTAACTAACATTCATTACACATACAGAAAATTTGCACAAGTGTTGAAACAATGGTCACTTTAAGAGTTTTTGTTATTAAAAAAAATAAATGAAAAGTTAGTTAATGCACTAGACAACAGTAACTTTTATAACATATATTTTTTTCAATCCTTCAGATACTATAGCTTTAGACTTACCCGTAAAGAATGTAAAGACAATCATAATATTTACTGCAATGCAACTATAGTGTGACATGATAACTATTTAAATACCCACCTAGGTGCTTTTTGTAAAAAGTAAACCTTATTTTTTTTATTTTAAAAATTGCAGGTATCCTCAAGCTCGAAGTATGAATAGAAAAATAATATTCCATGCTGGTCCAACTAATTCTGGTAAAACATACCATGCTATGGAGAGGTTTCTAAGCTCAAAATCTGGTGTATACTGTGGACCTTTAAAATTATTAGCTACAGAGATCTATCACAAGTCCAATAAACATGTAAGTAGCACATTGTATTTGTACTAATTGTTATGTGCCTATTCTTATATTGGTTATAAATAAACCAGTCGAATCCCCCGGTGATATTCCCGGAAAACCTTATTCCCCGTGGAAACTTTCGATCGGGATAAAAGTATTACCTTTGTCTTTCTCTGTCCCTGAACCTATCGCGGGGCCGCAGAAAAAGCATGTTGTATGCACTGTTACGACATGAGCAAAAGAACCCCTAAAAATTATTCCCGTGGGAACTCTATAGCTATCACTGCGCTATAAATCAGTTTACCATATTGCGTCATTGCAATATAAAGGAATAGTACCTTTATTATTATAACTTAATTTACTGACATTCATTTTTAGAACTAACTACCTACTCTAACTATCTAACTTATTCTTATTTAACTATTTATAGCCTTTGTTTCTTAGGAATAATGTAGCTTTCTACTGGTGAAAGTATTTCCAAAATTGTTTTTTTGTAGTCTTTGACAATCCTTAAGGTGACACTAAATTAGATTTTGTCAGACAACTATGTTACACTAATATGTTTAACTGTAAACATTTTGCTAACCAAGAAGCGTTATTATCATGTATCACTATTGACCATATCTCAAAACTCAAAACCATATCTAGTGAATAAAATGCCTGTGAATTATTATATAACCAGAGTTTTTGTTGGATTCATACAATCATTTTTATGGTTGTAAGTAAATATGTAATTTTTTTGTAAATTTTTCATGAATGTAGCTATGTTGTATATGCTTTATTATTTATTATGGTAAATAGCGATATATGATAAAAACACATTTTGAATGGGAAAATGTTTTAAGTCGCAGATATTTAGTGCAATGAATTTTGTATGGAAAACAGTGTAATACGGATTCATCTTAAGCAATATCTGCTTGTTAACCAACTTTATGTTATATCAATACAAATCGTAAACCCATTTTAATGTTTATATTATTGAAAAGGCTTATATATCAAATTATGTCTCACTAGTAGACTTCATTTGCACAGTAACAGAAATCACCATGTAATTTAAACTTTTGAACTCCGTTAATATTTTTTTTATATGTTTAAGGGTACGCCATGTGATCTGATCACTGGTGAAGAGAGAAGGCACGCATCTCGTTGTAACTCTTTGATCGAAACATCAGAAGATTTAGAAGATACTACTAACTCTAATTTAGAAACAGAGCCCTTATTGTTGAGTGAAATAGAACTAACACCATCTAATCACGTCGCCTGTACTGTGGAAATGACTTCACTCAATCATACCTGTAAGGATATTTATTTATTTTAAGACTAGCTATGCCCGTGGTTTTATCTTCAGATAAATGCTTGCGAAAACTCTTGATTAGTATGCAATATATATATATCAACTCCCTCGCAGCCTAGTTGATAGTGTGGCCGACTGCTGTGCAGAGGGTGTGGATTCTATTCCCGCTTTGGACAAACATTTATGTGATAAACCTTTGTGTTTGTCTTGTATGGGTGTATTCATGGTAATATATACTACTATACTTGTAGGTATACATTGTCTGGTATCCATAACACAAGCTTTGCTAACTTTGGGGCGAGTACCCCGACAGTTTCACCTACAATGAAATAAAAATACAAAGAACAAATAAATAAACATTGCTAGAAACTGTCGTTTCATGTACAACTACTGTACTGTGTGTCAAACGTATAAGTACTATGAGTAAATGCAGAACATAAAACTTCATACAAATCTGTCGAGCCATTCTTGAGGTCTAGGGACAATTATGTTTCCAAATACCTACATATGCAGGCACAAGTCATTCGGAAGCGAGCTGCCCCCTTATACTGTGATATTATTTTCTCTGTTTTTGTAATCATACACAGTTGTAATTGCTTACTACTTTTTAACAGACAAAAGTTTGAAATTAACTTATAAGTAACTAGTTTTTGCGCTTGGCAGCGCCTGCGTAGAATTTGGTCATCGTGTCATTAGGTTACTACGGAAATTCCTTTTATGGGAACCCGGTTAAAATTCTGTATTACTTTTGGTTTCTCCAGTTATCAGTATCTCAAAAATCAAGTCACCCTATTGCGCAAAAGTAAAGTGTCACCAATCAAGGAAACCTCGTTTATCGTCGATTGAAATTAAAATTTTAAAATTAAATTTTTAAATGAAATTAAAATTAAAAAAAATTAAAACTTAATGGAATAATTTCCAATAAAAAAATAATTTTACTAGACGACAAGCTCCTTATAATTATCAATATTAGTTTTGAACAAGATAAATTGATTAAAGATTGTCTAAATTGACATAAGTGCAGTGTCATCATTATTTGATTGAGTTCCTAAAATAAAAAACCTAAGAAGATTTTTTTTAAAATTAAAATGAAATGAATTATTCCATTATAAGAAATTAGACTTCTTATAATTTATTCCATTATATAAAAAAAAATTGTTATGTGGTTTACAGACGAAGTTGCAATCATAGATGAGATCCAAATGATGGGGGATAGAGGAAGAGGATGGGCATGGACAAGAGCTATACTAGGTATGACTTGTGTTATATCATTCAAGCGGGATATTGTATTTGGATGTTATTATACAAATGATAAATAATATAAAAGCTTTTTTAAGAAAGGGGATGAAGGGACATTGACCATATAATAAAATTCTATTTTATTGAGTAAATCAAGGCCAAAAAAATTATGAAAAAAAGCACAGATACCGCATTATAATTACAAAGTCTGATATTAGCAGAAACATAATACAGTTAAATTTTCTTAATAGAAAAAAATCACGTAGTTACCTCTAGTTTTTGCCAAGTATCCATTTATTTTATAATGGTTAATATTATAATATTGCCTAATATAAAATAGGGCTGTTTTTAGCAAAATGTTAAAACAAATATATATAATATTTAAGTTATTAATATTTAATGCTTTTCGCCCATATTACGTTCATATTCTGAGTTGTATGCAGGATTTCACTGGCTTTATGCCTACTCTTAAAGCGTCTACTTATGACACGACTAGGCACAGGATCCGTAGGGTCGATTGGAAGAGGGTCTCTACCGATCGGCAAGTCAGTAGGCAAGTTGGGTGTTGGGTTCGATGTGTTGGCGAAACCAAGGCACCTTACCGATCGGCCCTACGGATCGTGGGCCAAGTCGTTCGCAGACACTTTGACACTTTTTCTCCGTAAAGTGAGGCCTTAAAATTCAGTCATGCATTTCTTACCAAAGATCTTATTTAAAATTTTACTGAACACTTTTGTCTTCTAGCATGCTTCTTTTTTCGGACAATATATATTACTAAGGGTTTTTTTCTATCTTTATTTTATAGGGGTTGGTAAATAAAAAAATGTGTTTAAGGTCTTCAGGCTGAAGAGATACATTTATGCGGTGAGGCTGGGGCTATCAATCTTATAGAAGAAATATGCAATACTACTGGAGAAGAAATGGAGGTGAGCGAAATGTGCCACTTATATTTTTTTTTTCATACTTTTATTGAGATTATTCCAACTTGATTTATAAATTGTCCAAGTTCTCTCAACTGAACCGGGAAGCGCGCACTAACTAGACCCTTCAACCAAAATATATACTGTAGGTATTACTAACGCCGCGAACGTTGTTTTTTTTTTTTAAAAACAACTGGTGCGCCGCCTATTGTGAAAGGGTTGTACTAATTCAGAAACCTTCCCCAGTGAGTGCACAATAATTTACCTAAATTTCATTACAATCGGCTTACCCTTAGTGCGCGAGTCCGACTCGCATTTAACCATTTTTTTTCTTCAAAACCTTGCACCAAAAAAGAATTATCTAATTTGGTGCAGTCGTTGATTTGATTCATTTTTATATATATAAGATAGATAATCTTAACTTATACGCCAATTAAAACTCGGAGACATTCTAAAAACAATGCAAAAAGTGTTAAAAATGGTTTATTACTAGTTTCTATTTTTAATTCTTTTCCTCTTTTAAAATATGCTTTGTACGAAGAAGAAATTAAAAAAAATTACTGGCGGCACTAGTAGCCTTAAAATACAGACCTTAACCTAGTTAGAGCTACAGTTTTCCACAAATGAAACTGTTATTCGTGTTTACTAGCCTGGTATAATTTACAATTCAAACTTGTAAGGTTTATTATTTTCGTTTCACCGATAAGAAAAGCCTTATCGCTACTAGCAAGCTATTTAATAAACGCTCTAATTTCGTAACGAAATAGGCGATTTTCAAAAAAAATATACAAAATTTCATCAAAATCGGTACACAAGAAAAAAATTACAAAACGTAGGTACAATCGTACAACAGACATTTTAATCGAGTTTCAAAATATTAGTAGCGCCATCTATTGAATAATGTATGAAATACGATACTCGATGTAAACAACAATGTCTGTAAACCTAACACGACGTACACTATTAACATCGAAATCGCGCTTTAAAATTTTATTAGCGCTATTCGAGACACTGTGAACATAGGTGTCTTTAAAAATCGGCCTAGTGCGATTCGGACTCGCGCACGAAGGGTTCCGTACCATTATCTATAAATATGGCAAAAAAATCACGTTTGTTTTATGGGAGCCCCCTTTCAATATTTGTTTTATTTTAATTTAATTATTGATTTTTAAAGAGACTATATTACTTAATATTCTGTACATATTTTAAGTGTCTACCGTTGCCGTTATCAATATCGAGCAAAAATTACGTTTGTTGTATATTAATATTTATTTTATCCTGTTTTTATTATTTGTTGTTAAAGCGGCAACAGAAATACATCTTTGTGAAAATTTTAACTGTCTAACTATCACGGTTCATGAGATACAGCCTGGTGACAGACGGACGGACGGACGGACAGCGGAGCCTTAGTAATAGGGTTCTGCTAATTACCCTTCGGTACGGAACTCTAAAAACCCAACACTATGAATACAATAATAGGATGATATTATAGCTACCTGCAGTACTAGTATTACTTATTCTGTGACTGCATTTACTACCAACCTAGCCATAAAAATTTACCTTGCCCATAACGTATACTATATTAGGTGTTATTCAAATATGAAATTGCCGTTTCGTAATGATTCTTTTGTGTTATCATGAAATATATTTTTCTCATTTATCTGACACTTTTCTTTCCTACCTTGTTTTTATTTGTATTTTGTTTGAAATGTTTTTGGTACCATAAATAATATCAAAAAAAAAAAATTGTTCCAGGTACGTTCGTATAAAAGACTGACTGAGCTAAAAGTGGAGGATGGAGCATTGGGCTCATTAGACAATGTAAGACCGGGCGATTGTATAGTGTGTTTCAATAAGAACGACATTTACAGTGTAAGTCGAGCTATAGAACAGAGGTCAGTCTATATACAGGCAGGTATCCAATAAGTTTTTAAAAGTAATGGAAGTGTTAAGAACTATGAGCTACTTAAATTATATTTATGGATCCGTAGCCAAATGGCAAAAACAAAACCCTTATAGTTTCGTCGTGTCCGTCTGTATTTCACAGCCTTATGGACCCTATACCAGCTAACTATCTCCACCATCAGATATTATTTATTTTCTCTTCGTACAAAGCTTATTTTCAAAATGTACTACATAGAAGTTATAACATTAGTCATTAGCGACATTTGGAAAATTTTATGTTGATTTTGGAACACATCTGTAAACTTTTTTTAAAATGAAACTCACAGATGTATTTAGGAAATAATACAAATCGTTTTTTAAATTTCTTATGACTAGTGTAATAACTTCTATGTAGTACATTTTTTAATTAAGCTTTGTACTAAGAATAAATAAATAATGCGCTACGTAGCTGCTATAGGCGTCTTATAATTCCGCATGTATCGATTCTGATAAAATTTAACACGAAGTTGTCTCATGTAAACGCTTATGTAGTTTTGATTTTTATTGATAATGTTTTTTTGTTCCGACTAGTCGGTAAAGCCGACCATCTGGCCATTTTAGTAGTCGGCGACTATTCGGCAGAGAGCGCCGACTGGTACTGCGATTATGAGGACTCGTCTGAGTCGAAAATTTGATCTCAGAAGGTAACTGAGGTATAAGGGTTGGATGACGGTATTTGATATGGTTGTTCATACTTGTAGTATTTGCTGTTTCCCTGCCCACCACGAGAAATTAGCATTTGGCACTGCTTACACTTGACTTTTCGGAAATCATTGTCCAATTGGTAAAAAAAAATCATACACTAGACTTTCTTTTTGACATGTAAAGTTCTTTTAGATATCCTCAAATTCTTCTAAAGTCATTGTTCTCATCGCTATAAAATTATAAGTTGAGCTTGAGGTATTAAAATATTGATATGTGTGTGGTGATTGTGATAGTGGTGATGCGTGTGTGATGGCGACAGTTTTTATTCTTATGGCTATTTGTGCGTTTCTTGAAGAACCCTGTGGCCAAGGAAGAACTTCTGCATGAGCATATTCCACATCCATGTCAGTCCTAATAGCCGGATCCACACTGCAAACGCCGTACGAGCCGCTTTTGGCTTCACTACGAGTCAACGAAGGGATCTTGCAAGCCAAGGCCAGTCCGTCGTTTTAATTTTGTTGCCCATTAATAAATCGCTCAGATTTGGTCAACATGAATTCTCGTAGAGAAACACTCCTGGCAACATTTATGTTTAGTGTAATAAAGTCAGGAAAACCTGACTTGCAAAATTTAATTGGCGAAGAGAAGACAATGCGCGAAGAGAAGAAGAGACTTCTTGAAAGCGTATTAAAAATACCGAAGCACCGCATAATCGCTTTAAGAGGCAGTTTTAGATACGCTGCCACCAAGTGCTGAAACAACATACCTATGATACCTCCTTCCACCTACTCGCAATCTAAATAATTTAAAAACTTTTAAGATAAAAGTTAAAAGCTATTATCTAAAATTACAAAAGAACTAGTTCCATTAGCAGTGGCCTAATTTTAAAATTTATAAATCATTTATTTTACAAATGATTAATATATATTATGTTCTGCAAATGAACCCATCATTTCTAATTAATTTATGTAAAATAAACGAGCCCACAAAACCGGTCTCTCGGATACACCTTGCCCCACGGGCATCACTGAAAATCAGCGATGTTAACATTCGTGTTGCAGCACAAGTTGAGTCGATGTCCAATTTTGGCATCAGCTATGATGCCAAAATTGGACTCACATATAAGTTATTTTAGTTTATTTTAATTATACCTAATCATTGCTTTTTAAATGTTATTTTATAATTGGATTTGTGTGTATTGTTGTATTTTTTAAATGTGTTCTTAATTTTTTTTTGTTAAGAAACAAATAAATTTGTAAATAAGTTAATAAATCTATCTTTTATTGGGGAACTCTCTAAAAGATTAACATTAAAGTCGCCACAAACAATAACTGACTTTTTAGAACGACAAATATTTTTCAGAGCTTGTTCTATTACAGGTTTTATAATTATAATTTGCAGATGGGCGATACACACAGAGTATAATATAATTATTAAGTTCTATACAAGACAATTCTATTATGCGTTCAAGTGAGAGACCAACTACATATATCCTTTCGGTCTTTACACTGTATATTATTATTAACTATTTTGATTCCCTTGCGAACGACAAAATATGCAGCATAAATGGAACATAAATTGACTGCGTTGAGTTAGAAATTTGAATCTTATGATAATTATAGTTTTATATCTCCACCCGTTCCTGAGAAAAAGGGTCTCGACAGTCGGACGGACAACTAATTGATCCTATGAGAGTTCCGTTTTTTCTTTTGAGTCACGAAACCCTAAAAAAGAAAACATTTAAAATATATTTGATTTCAGGGGCCATGAAGTAGCAGTAATATATGGTAGTTTGCCTCCTGGGACAAAATTAGCACAAGCCAATAAGTTTAATGACCCAGAGAGCTCCTGCAAAGTTATGGTTGCCACAGATGCTATAGGACTTGGTATTAATCTGTTAGTATTTAATAATATCTTTCCGATAATTTATAATTATAAATAAGAAATATGGTTTTATAAAGTAACGTTTTTTAAGCCGAGATTAAGTCCTACACTTTGTTATATTACCTTCTCAGCAAATCTTTAGCAAAGGTGCGTACGCCTTTTGTGCTGTTTTTTTTCATGCAGTTTATTATGTGCGTAACTACAATCATCGTCTCAGCCGTTATACGCCCCACTGCAGGGATACAGGCCTCTTACTGAAGAAAGAGGTTTAGGCCATAGTCAAGCATGCTGGCCTAAATGGCGGACGTTGCCGAGCTAGTGGCCACTCGACTGTTAGAGTTTTTAAGACGCCTATAAGCCTACAACTTGGCTTAAAGCCAGGACTGACGGTTTTAAGTGCCATTCGAAACCTGGAGGAGCTTAGAAAAATATGGCACTAGGTGGTCACCTATCCAAGTATTGACGACGCCCGACGTTGCTTAACTTCGCATATCGCTATACTGAGCCACGAGCTATACAATAAACAATAAAAATAATAATATACTTAACAACTATAGATTATTGGATAATTAGAATAAGATGAAGTCAATTAATGAACAATTTATTTATGTGCTCCGTAGTAGCTGTATAATACCTATTATAACCTGTGGTGCGATTCAAAGTACAGTGCAACAATCTGTTCTGATCTTCTGAGCTTGGGTGTTTGGTTGCTAGTGTCGTTGTAAGTTCACACCATTTCAATATGGCGACTGTAGTTTCTATTTTTAACCATTGGATCAGAAAAGTTTGTTGCACTAAATTGTTACAAATCAATGTGTGTTTGCCTTGCATTTATTTGATTGTTTCAATGAGTATTTACAATTGTAGGAGTATACGAAGGATTATATTTTACTCCCTAATAAAACCAGTAATAAACGAAGAAGGCGATAAAGAAATGGACGTTATTAGTATATCTCAAGCTTTGCAGATTGCAGGTATGAAAAAATTAAAACATCACTAAATAGTATAAAACTAAGTCGCTTTCCGCCTTTGTCTGTTTCCCCACAAACTTCTTAACGGCTGGACTGATTGTAATAAATAAAGGTGTGAGTTTAAGTGGATCACTGGATGGTTTAGATTCACTGTAGGACCCGGTAGGTGACGCTGCAATCTGGCGCTGCAGTACATTATACATAAAAAATACATATACATATACATATACATGTGTCTTTTGCGGGAAACAAAGCCACGCTCCTTGATTCAGCAGTCGGATCTTGAACCACGGAGCTGACAAATAAAACTATTATGACGATTTAAGGCAAAAAATATCATCTTAAACCACTCGTTTTATTCTTAGCATAAATAAAGCTTATCCTATAACCATTTGGAGTAATGTAGCTTTCTAATAGCGAAAGATTTTATCAAATCGGTCCAGTGTTTCCGGAGTTTACCTTCCATATATAAACAAACTTACATAATCTGCTTTTGCCATCCTTATATAGGTAATATAGTATATATAGTATAAAAAAAAATTAACGACGTGTTTTTTTTTTACTTAGCCGACTGGACTAAAAAATTACTTCGCGTAGATTTCATTTGATTTGAAAATTTGTTTATTTCTTAAATATACAATGACAAGTTATCGAGATAAGTGGTGTCAGAAATTGTAATCATTATTTAATTATAGGGAGAGCTGGTAGATACGGCAGTGCATGGGAAACTGGTTATGTCACAACTTTTAAGCCAGAAGATTTGGCCACTCTGAAAACATTGCTGTCACAACCCCCCGATCCAGTCACTCAGGCGGGACTGCATCCGACTGCCGAACAAATGGAACTGTATGCTTACCATCTGCCACACGCCACGCTAAGCAGTCTTATGGTAAGATACTCTTTTATTAAGGTGAATTTGACGTTTAAAATATTTATACAAATTGCGTTTGCGAAAAATTTCGCTACTTAAAATGCATTATTTATCATTATCTTATATTGCTATTTTTTATAGTCGCAAAAAGCACAGACATGTGATGCCGGTAAATTATTAAATAACCAAATTTCTTTATTCAATGCAATCATGAAATTTAATTATTAAATGATCACTGGCATTTTATGACTCAATATGCTTTTTGCGATTATGGTCCATAGCTATACATGATATTAAAGCTTTTTAGCAGCGAAATGCTTATAGTTAAATAAATTTAGTGTAACGTAGTTTAGTTAAAAAAAAAACGGATTCACCTTAAGTATCCTATAAAAAATATGCTGTATTTTAATTTTATTACTGTTTTTAGGACATATTCGTCCATTTATGCACAGTAGACGACTCGCTATACTTCATGTGTAACACTGAGGGGTTCAAGTTCTTAGCTGAGATGATACAACACGTCCCGCTACCGCTGCGTGCACGTTACGTGTTCTGTTGCGCACCCATCAACAACAAACTGCCCTTTGTTTGTGCTACATTTCTCAAGGTAAGATTATGTTACGAGTAGATATACCATCGCACCGCTCGCATTTGGCAGGGAATTACTCTCTTCTCACAGTTTAGAACCGAAATGATCGCATACAGTGCGGTTTCAGAGAAACTTCCTCCCGCGAACACTTAGGCTGTGGAATGAGCTCCCTGCGAAGGTTTTCTCTAAGTACTACAATATGGGGTTCTTTTCAAGAAAGAGGTTATTAGATTACTGAAGGGTCGGCAACGCGCGAGTGATAACCCCTGGTGCTGCAAGCGTCCATAGGCTACGGTGAGCGCTTATCATCAGGGGGACCGTAAGCTGGTTTGCCACCTTAGTGGTATAAAAAAAAAGGTATTTTGCTAAAAACCCGGTACCCTGACATAAAATTACAGGATTTACCCGAACACCGCACGGAAAATTATGAAACCCTGCTATTATTAGCACGTGTACGTGAGCGAGACAAGGGAACCACAGCGTTTTCCAGAATAAGTCAATGTAAGCGCCAAATCGGCTTTTAGGTCGGTTTTACTAAATAAATATTTCAATTTAGTAGTAGCATCCATAGAGTAACTAGTTTTCTAGCCGTTAATTTGAATTTTAATGTTATACGTTAACAGATTGTAAGAAAAAACTCAAAATACCAAACAATTTAGATATCTTTGATATTTTTTTTCTATTGAGGAAATTCTGTTTTTGGTAGTGAAAACCATTACGTATATGTTTTTCATATTTTAACCTATAATACTAACTACAAGTATTGATTATTTCAATTTTCAAAAGTGTCACTTGGCATAGGCGTAGGTGACATGTTGGCTAAATTACTTCTATGATGAGCGGCAGTGAGTCTTCTGTTAGATATTTTGTGATAGTGGCCTGTCCATAATATGCATAGCAGATTAAGTGTATGCATGTACATATCGATGACAATAATTAATATATTATTATTAAAATAATAAAGGCTGTAACGTAAACCTTATAAAATAGCATATGACATCTGTGCCAATTTCTCAATCTCAAAATGCTCAATCGGATGCCCCATAGCAACGTTAAGCAATAACAAAACAAATTTACTTTCACAAATATATATATTAATTTAGATACTAGTGGGAGTGGCAGATGTTGTCCTACCCTTTCGCGTAGGTGGTGCTGAGTTTCAATTAAATTAAAAATATAGGCTATTTGTTTTGTGATATTTTTCTAGATGGTACGTCAGTACAGTCGCAACGAGCCAATCACTAAGAACTGGCTGAGCAACGCGGTCGACTGGCCACTGTCACCCGCTAAGACTATCATGGACCTCATACATCTTGAAGCTGTTTTTGATGTTCTAGAACTTTATCTCTGGCTCAGGTATTAATTCATTTATTGCACCGTTATTGGTCAGATATGGCCATTAAGGGGCGATTAGCTGCTAAGATATTTTTAACTTTTTCGTCTTTTTCTACAGAGGCCACTTTCAGCGGAAATACCAATGAAAATTTACGTGTGTTCCAAAAACAATACAAAACTTTCTAAATGTAACTTATAACCGGTGGTATGAAATACATTTTTTAAATTGGCTTTTTATGAAGAGGAAATCAAAAATATCTAATGGGAAAGGTTGTTAGTAGCTATTGTCCCTCAAATTCGAATAATGTTAGGTAGTATGAAAAGAAAGCTACAAAAAAATAACCGATACGTTGGAAAAAGCTATTTGGGTTTTTACTTATTTAATCTTTTTCTGAATTCAACTATTGAGATGTTACAAACGTATTGCTCGTCAAACTCTATAGGTATTTAATTTTTTTTTATTTAAGGCGAAATGGTATAAGAGTAGCGAGATCAGTCCGCCGAGAGTTGTATTTTTTGTATAGCTTCAGTGTTTTTATAATTCAAAAAAAAAATTTGTGGGACTCTTGAGGTTTTATATAAGCTTTTTTGGGAAATCGAAACACGATTAAATAAACTTTGTACCATAGAAAAAAATAGTAAATTTTTATAAAAATCATTAATAATTTTTGACTACTTTAGAACTTATTTTTTATTGTTTTATAATAAGAAAAAATCATTAAAAAAGATATCTTCGTGCTCCATATTTATTAAATCAAGTGTTTTAGGGATCAGTTTTACTTGTAGTTCGTGTTTAGAATAACGATACTTCTCTTATACATATAGAATAGGCGCGTTATTACCACTCGTGAGTTTTATGAACGCGCACTTTGCTTAAAGAAAGTAAAATTTTCAAAACAAAAAGTCCGTGGGAGTAAAAGTACACTGTTTACGAGTAAGTGTGATGAAAAATCAATTTTTGATAACTACAGCTACTTCCCTTTGTTTATATTTACATGTTGCGTAGTGACGACGCCCGGTAAGGTCAAATATTTGTGGTTAGCGAGTATATTTCTTGTTTTAGTGTATATATTTTTTGGTCCGTAGCTATAGATTCCCGGACATGTTTCCAGACATCAAACTGGTGCGCGACATGGAGACTGAACTAGACACAATCATACAGCAAGGGATATTTCAAATCACCAGGTAAATTACATCATTAATATATAACTATTATAATACTTCCTTCCGCGAACACTTATGTCGTGATATGAGCTCCCTGTTGAAGTTTTGCCAAGGGACTGCAGTATCTGGGGGCACGATAGTGCTTAGCCGTTTCACGCACATGGGCGTAAAGTGAAACATTTATTCACTGTTCATTACTTTTCTGTTTTAACTCCCTCGCAGCCTAGTTGGTCGTGTGGCTGGCTGCTGTGCGGGTGGGGTGTGGGTTCGATTCCCGCAATGAACAAACATTTATGTGATAAACATTTGTGTTTGTCTGGAGTCTGGGTGTATTTATGTATCATATGTATGTTTAACGAGAAAAAAAAGTTATATATGTATTTGCATCCGTTGTTTGGTATCCATAACACAAGCTTTGCTTACTTTGGGGCCAGACGGCGCTGTATGTAATGTCCAAAAATATTTATTTATTGTATTATACAATAGTTCTTGTAGTAACTAAACGGCCAAGTCACATGTTTTGACTAAGATGTAGAGTTTGTAAAAAGTAAGGGCTTGTAGAGTTAGAAGCTTGTCTTATAACTTTTTGACCTCGACTTGGCAACATTTAACATGAGAATATTTTTTTGGTGGGATGTGGTTTTTAAGGAAGGTAGTGATTATATGACATCGGTGCTGGTTTGCTCATAAATTTAATTTCTATACAATTTTCTTTGCACGACCTGTTTTAACAAACAAATGTTCATGGGGTTTATTTGAGCCGTGGGGAGCAGACGGAATAATGTAATACTACAAAAATAAATAATATATACGTTTTAGATCTTTTTGCATAAAATTATCCTTGTACATTAAATTACTTTTACTTAACAACCGTTTATTGATTACTGATTAGTCTGTTTTCTTTTCCCTGCGTTTTTGAGTAAAGCTTGCAAATCTCAGCCGTAATGGTGTTAACTTCGGTACAGCCTTCAGCACTCCTCATCTAGCAAACGCGAACCTTTACGCCTTGTACAGTAGTGTACTACTAAAGGGCCAGCAACACGCGAGTAATGCCCATATGCTTGTTTGCAACCACGGTGGTATAAAAACTTGTGTGGTATATTTTAAATGCCTAGATGTTAAGACCTTCTTAACATCGGATTAATTCAATTTACAGATTACTTCGCAACTCCGAGCAAGCCCTTCGCTCTGAAGAATCCGAGGACGCTAACTCAATGGTGGGAAGACATAGATCGTCAAAACTGCACTCGCATAGAGATGAAGCAAAGGGAAAACTTTCAGAAATGCTTGTGGCAAGGGTGAGATAATACAACTTTCTTCGCCATACACAAGTTATACGCAGTTGGGAATAATCTTCGTGTCTGGAAGGACCTGGCATTGATTTTCGTTTGGATTTTAAGTTTTTAAATTTTTCATGTTTTTTTAAAGTTTAAATTTTTTCATAACTAAGGCCTGTTGTGTTTACGAGGGTTCTAAATATTTTATATTATTCAACAGGGCTTCTGTTTTATTGCAAAAAAACGATTTAAGGGTGCTAAATTAAAATATTATCAGTTTTTTTTAAATTATCAAGATCGAGAATCCAATATGCGTCCAATTTTTACACAAATTCTTTGATTTCAATGAAATTAAGTTTATAGGGTCTAAGTAATAAAGCTTTCGTTGGTTCTAGGAGGAAGCATGGGGTTTGACAATATTACTCCATGATCTCTTAATTCTCTAAACGTGTTCCTTTTTCAACATAAATGTATGTTTTTCAGGGTCTAATAACACCGCAAATGTTAAAGAAGCTGCAACAGGAGCTGTCGACGGACAACGACAGAGGTAGAAAGAAAACCACGAGACATAGAAGGAAATGAGACAGAGTAGTTGTTAAATCAATGTTGTATGAGGAATGTGTAATAAATTATAATAGTGACATTTAAATGAGATTATTTTCTTCATCATAACAGTTTATACTGGTCCACTGCTGGACATAAACCTCCTCTATTGCGTGCCTTTTTTTTCCGGGTACTCTGCCTTCCGCATTCACCACCAGCAAAGTGAGGTCGTCGGTCCACTGGAATGGAGGGTGTCCAGCTAATTTTTGACTATTTACAGCGTGCGCCCACCAGACATCGGAGATTTGTCCAACTATTCGTTATGTGATTAATATAAAGCAAACATGGATAGGACAATTAAAAATATAATAATTATAAAAAACCCCTAAGATACGCAGGAATTAAAAAGGTAGCTTCCGGATGTTGGTAAAAAAATAGATCTGAAATAGTTGGTCAAGTCGAACTAAATACTGATGATACAAATACCAAATGCAGTAAAACCTGACTTGAAATTGCTGAATGTATTTTGATAGCAAGTTTATAGGGATGCTTATGGGAAATGGAATCATGATTCATGATATTGTATATATTTACTGGAGTGGAACCGTCGGGACCGGCTAGTGAAAGCTCCATGTCAAAGCTTTCCCTAAGGCTTAAACTTCCTACGAGCGTGATTTTGTGACTACCCTGTCGATTAGACAAAATTTTGGCGTGTGCAATTGTGCATAAATCGTCTTGCTAATGCAGTTGTAATAGTTTTTATCCCATCTATTCGAAAAACGTTGATTGGTTCCTCATTAATAGGGAGCAAAGTGCGTATTTTCTGTGCTGTGCTCGTGTTTCTTCTCTAGAATCCTTCGCTACGTTCTGGATTCAAAAAAAGCACCCTTGTCGTAAAAATATTGTTTTCCATGTTATACAATGTACTATTTAGTAAAGAGGTATCGAGGTGTGCCTAGATGGTACATTGATATGAAAGGTAGGTAGGAATTATTCAGAAACGAAAAGATGTCTTTAACCTACGGCTCCATGTTACAAACGGCAGTACCTAAAATCAGGTGGGTGGTATACCTGTTTGCCACCTTGGTGGTATAAAAAAAAATTTACGTAATTTCTTAAAACCACACAAGCAAAACATCGCTACGAGACGCCCAATTTGATTGTAAAATGGGTACCTACTTACCTACTAAAGTAAAACGTATAAGCGGCTAATTTGTAATGATAAAGAAACGTAACATTTACTTATATAATAAAATATACAAACGTTCTGTAGCTTTTTTTATTTGCTAGAATGTATTGTGTTGCAAGAATTAAAGCGGGTTATCATACCGCGTTATCAAGAACAAATGAACTTTTAATTAGTGAGGGCTCGTTTTTATGATCTTCAATGTCGTAAATTAGCCACTGATTGACAATTCGACCTATCTACATCTCGATACTGTAAGTATTTATGTCTGTATTTCAAAATGAAGTGAATTAATATAATTCTTTGCTTTAAATACTAACGGTTCAGCGTAAAGATTACGATTGACAACAATCAGTCTTTGTGGAAATTTAGAATATTTTAGATTTATAGGTATTTAGGTATAGATTTTAGGTTAGGTTGTTCTTACATTATTACAATAGTGCTAGGATTTTCCCTTCGCTGCCCAGGCCATTTTCTTCCACAAACGCGGCGCCCGACAAAAACAATAGGTGCGTTTTGTTAATTGCTTTAATGCGTTTAATGTCATAATCTAGCTAAGTTAAAAAGACATAAATTCTGTATGACACACTACAAATCTTGGCTCATTCCCTTTAGCTGGATTATCGACATTAAGCGCATAATGTACATTATGTCGGTCAAAAAACACTAATGCGTGTGTTTGAGCGCCATTTTTTTTTAACAAATATTTGACTTAAGAGGCGGCTGTACGTGACAGAAAACTAGAGTAACAACAAGGATGACGCGATATGTAACTGAGTGCGTGAGCAACTAAGATTTTCATTGAATTATTTTACATCATTGTTATCAAAAACGTCTTTTTTCAGGGTTTAAAGCACCATCATGGCTATGCTTTAACAAAGTTGTAAACTAATACCAAACCATTGCAGATTTCTTCGCCAAAACTTAAAAAAAGGATATTTTTCCTAACGAACAAAGGTTTTCACGTTTTTCAGGGGTTGTGTGGTACAAAAAGGTAAGGTACGGTATGGTAGAAGGTTCCAAAGAACATAGACATAAAATTTTAGTCGGATCTGCTCAATTGATCCGAAGAAATATTTACCAAAAAAAAAACCTAGTATAAGCCTCAACATAAAGATATATAGAGTATATAGAGTAGGTATATGATGAGTTGAGTTTTTTTTAATTTACATATTTCAGGTCCAGAAAGTCAGACGGGTAAAACCGCAACACAATCTAGTAATATGCAAATGTAATGTAACTTATTCTTCGTTCGTTTTACGTAACGAGGGTAGGTGTAGTACCTAAGTAGCATTATAAACAACACATTTGTAGCACAAGCTGATTACCAATTGGCTCACTTAAAAGATGTATACAGTCTGGCTACTGTCTGTACTATTCATCATTTTAATACCAGAATATCGTGTGAAAACGACAGGTAATTTACAGTGTTTTATATTTATGTATAAAGTGATAGTGTGTGTTGTTATAATTTATTATTTATTATTGTGTGTAATACCTAGATACCCGATTGTTAAATATTTTCCAGCGTATCGAGTTTTAGATGTAAATGGTGAAGAAACGATTTTGGCTCTCAAAAATGAAAATATTAGAATAGAATGCAAGAAGGACATACCGATGGCTTATTGTGGCTTTATTCATCCGACCGGAAAGAGATATTCGTGAGTTGATACTAAAGTACTATATATTAACAAACATGATTGTTTATGTCAATTTTAATTCGATTCTCGTTGATTTACTAATATTATTTCAATGATTATATTTTTAACACCCACTTACTTAGATTACATAGGTACCCCTTTGTCCAAAATGTATTTAATTAGGTACTTATTTAATTGTTTTGGGTTCCGTACGCTAAAAGAGAAACGGAATACTTATAGATACTTCTGCAATTGTCATATATAGAGTTCTCTCAAAGACTAAAAATCGGGAAACCGGACGGGGAACCAATATAAGGGGTTAGACCACCACCAAAACTAGTAAGTGTTTTAACTAGTAGGTAACTAACGTGAGACGAAGCGAAGACGCATTGGTTGTGTTCGTTTCCGACCTTATTTGCTATACCTATTGTTTTGTGTTAGCGACATATATACCTTTGGAACCCTAAAACCACTATCCTAAAAGGCAAATAATTTTATCTTTAGGCGATACTTGGATTCGAATAAATATATTATACCTAGATAAGAAGATTCGTTGAGTACATTTAAGTAAATATCAAGGGTCACTCAAAAACCGAATAGATAAACATTTATTTTCGTTGTAGATAAACCGTGCTATAGGTATACTATCTGTAATATTCAAATTTGTCTTTTATTTAAAAATACGATGTAGCTGAAAGTTTTACTATTATTATTACTTATTCTGTGGTTCTGTCCGACAGATTGCAAGCCAGTGAATTTTCGCCTTAGTGTAGGCATATTTAGTAGGTACCTATTTGGTGTATTTAGTCACATACCTATTTATCGGTGAGTGCTGGGTAATTAAATTACAGGCTAATATATCAATATCCTTGAAGACCGTGTCTATAAACACCACGTTTTAAATTTACTGGTCCCAGGGTTACTAACTTTCTTTTAAAAAATAAAGTATAATAAGGTAGAAAACAGAAAATGAACAGTATTTGTAAGAAATAAACAGTAGGTATTTTTTTGTAATTGAAGTTATAATAAAATACTTACGTATACGGTCCTTTGAAGCTGTGGATTATTAAGCATCTAAGTCAATCATGTCAACAAAGACGACTAATCTCATCTTTATGTACGTAAAATTAGTAGAACAACTATCGCAAATCGAAATGAAATAAGTTGCGTAATTTGCCGTGATTCATCCGTGAAAAAAATAAAATTTGCCGCGTTTATATTTCTTGAGTTACTGAGTTTTCCGCTCATTTTACGTAATGTTAGCAGAACAGTAACGAAAAAAATCGGATTTAAAGAAAACCAAATACATAGGAATTTGCCGCTAATTTGCCATGATTTATCCGTGAAAAAATAAAATTTATCGCTTTTTATTTTTTGAGTTACAGAATTTCCTGCTAACTTTACGTAAAGTTAGCAGAACACTAACGAAAAAAATGGGATTTAGAGAAAAACAAATACACAGGAATTTGCTGTTAGTTTGCTGTGATTTATCCGTGAAAAAATTAAATTTGCCGCTTTTATATTTCACGGATAAATTACGGCAAATTAGTGGCAAATTCCGAAACTTATTTCATTTCGATTTGTGATAGTTGTTCTGCTAACTTTACGTACGTTTCATCTTTGCATGTCAAACTAGGCGTTCTATGTATCAGGCACAGCGGCCTAAAAAAGGATTAAAATACGTTCACTGTTCAGTTTTCATACATTTATTTTGTATACCTTATATTTTACGGAGATATAGCCATTTCTAGTTTGACAGCTTTCATCCCAAATGAATATCTTGATGAGATCTAAAACTTTTCTAAAGAAACCACTAGTCTGAAGTTAATAGTTACGGAGATATAGCACTTTATATTTTGACAGCTGTCATCCGAAATGAAGATCTTGATGGTCTACGACCAATAGTTACAGATTTATAGTAGAAGTAGAAGTATGTATTGTTATTTAGATTTTAATTTTAACAAGACCTGTATAAGTTGTAAGTTATATAAAAGCAATAACTAAGAATAACGATTATAATAAGAGGAAACTGTTGAAGTTGAAGTATACTTTACAGTATTTTTTTTTAAATGTATTCTCTTAAGTTAGAATATTTAATTTTGACAAGAAATAATGAAATAAGTTGGTAGCAGTACCACGGGTAAAAAGAATTCAGTTACTAAGATTCCTCTTATTTCTTTAATCCGCAGTCGGGTTTTTTAATTTTTTAATACTTTTTACTTGTTCATATTTGGATTGTGTTTACTTTCCACATATTCACAATGAAAAGTAGAGTGTTTAATTCGGGTGAATTGAGTGCCCATTTCAGCCCTTAGTTAACAATCTACTATTCTTAAGTAAATGGAATACTTACTCATATATATGGTACCGATCATAAGGATCTCTACGCTTACTTAAAATAGGCCTAACAACTTCTTTATTGAACTCTATGTAGACAATGAAATAAAAAAAAAAACTAACTCTTCAGCATAATTACCGGCTATAGCAAAATCATTGACTAACAAGAAAAATGTCGTAAGATTTTGTGATTAAAATTGGTTCCTAGTGTAAGGCCTCTGCAAGCTGTGGCAAGAAAACGCACTGTCTGGTGAAGACTTTCGATCTGTCTTCTTTTATAGTTCTGTTGTAAATATTTGCTATTCCGTTGCTACGCTACGCTCTTGTAGTTTTTTTAACCGATTTCAAAAAATGAGGAGGTTACCTAATTGGTGGCATTTTTTTTTGCCGATATAATCAACCGATATCTGTTAAATAAAATACAACCGGATGGTATCGAAACTCAACGTTGAATCACTCATTATATTTTTCCAGATTTTCAGGCGTAGATTTAATTGACGGCCATTGTGCGATTGAAATTAAAGCTACGGAAATAGACACCGGCGAATGGAAGTGCCATATCGGGAGAAAAATCATTGGAATGGAGATAATGCAAAAGAAAATGGTGCGTGTGGTGAAAGATCTGGCAGCGTTACAGACGAATATTACAGCCAAACACAATGAGGATGTAACACTGTCCTGTGTCACGACAAATGGAATGACACCTTTGAGTTACTGTCGATTCGAGCCTCCTAATGGAAATCCATTCAACATCAATTCTGAAGTAAATAGATCCAAGTAAGTTAATAAGGTTAGGTATGACCTATTTTTGATTTGGTAAGTTAGTGAGGTTTAAATAATCATTCGATCCGTCTACGGCTGCGTTGGAAGATTGCTTCAAGTTTGTCGAATGGAAAGGGCATGGATAATATGTTACCCATGTTCGATTAGCCGAAGACATTGTAGTCGCAGTAGAGATTCTGAAAGACTTTAGCGAAATACTTAATAGCCTAAAAAATGCATCGTAAAATGAACATGACAAGACGATCATGTCTGTTTCGTCCCGCCCGTTGTTATCTGCAACGCCCTAGAAGACGGACGTAGCGTTTGCTGGCAACACTAGTTATCATGTCGTTGTCTATGTGTAAAAAACCCAATCTAAATTATTATTTTGTGGCTTTTTTAATTAAAAGATTTTTACTTCGTAGTAAAGAGAAGTAGAAAGTATTTCGCATTTTTTTCGTGTTCGTATGCAGTGCCAGTCAAAGTGTTTTGGACCACGAAACAAAGTATTTATTTTAATTTAAAGTTTTTTCATACTTATAAGTTGTAATTAAGGGCTCCTTTACGTCCCCTAAGAGGAAATTAGGACAGACAGACATGGTCCATGTAAGTGCAACAACCTTACCTATTTGAGCTAAGTAATAATCATTCATCTAAGGCCTGGATTAATAGTCGTGGCTTAGACAAAGTAACATTCTAAGACAGATGCTTCGCACGCGTAAAGTAATTAAATGCAATGCAATGTCGTTGCTTAGACAAAGCATTACTTTGCTTGAATAATGTAATGATAAACGGATGTAATGATAATGATAGACGTTGCTAAGCATGCTCTTATTCTTAGCTAAGCCCGAGTAACGCATTTCCTTAACTTAGGACAGTTCAAGCACGTAATGTGTTAATAATAATAAAACATGGATTCAAATGCTCAAATATCCATGAATTATTCTTTCCTAGCTGCTTACGTCGACTTATGTAAGGGTACTATAGGCAAATGAGAGGTGCGAGGGGGTAGGGAAATAATTTTATTACATAAGTACCTACGGTACCATCGTCGGTGCGCAAGTTAAAACTTGCACTCGACTGGTGTTTTTCTCTTCATGGCATTTGATGCATGCAAGTAAAGGTTACAAGCCATACAGCGTTGTCAATAAACAAAACCACAGTTTACAGTGAATAGGCAAGAAAAAAAGTATAGAATTTTAGGTACAAAACAACGTAATCTATTTATGATAACCATCAAAATTAATTTTCTTCAATGACTATTATAAATGGCTTTCTGTTTTTGGAAATCTGGTAGATATGACTAATAGCAGTAGTAAGTATTGTTTAGAAATCTCTAAGTAAGACATTCAGAAGTATTACTAAGGACATAACTTAGAAACGACTATAAATCCGGCCCTAAGGTTAAAACACGACTTAGGGTTTCGCTTTACCCGTCACTAGGACAAAAACAATGTCCATGACCCACCTTTACCTGTTCTCATTGGGAACATTGTCCACACAATTCTTAAAGACTATGTATATGGAAGAAATATTTTTTTCAGTTAGAAGTTTTTTACTTACGTTACATTTTGGAAACTAGGCTATTACTTCTCATCCGAAATACCTTAATGCTTAAAAGACGAAAGTGTTGAATCAGTGATCACGTGTAGGGGTTCTAAACCTGATATACAACTATAAGCAACACCATTATACATTAGCTCAAAGCCACTTAGCAAGCTATGGAAAGAGTTGGAATATGTATTACAAGATATAATACTTTAGTTCTTCTCGTAATAGCTCGTAGACCAGATGAAAGATGGGAAAAGTAGGAAAGGAAGAAAAGAAGGACCGTAATCCTGACACGTAGTGTTGGAGACTGCGGGAAGTCACTGGATGGAAGCCGCTGATGTTCATTTGTTTTAGAAATCTAAGAATAAGCTTATGCCCAGCGGCTCATATAATGATTACGATAGAGAACCAGTCCCATAATAAAACCATGGCAGAACTCAAAGCAGTCCGTTTCTGCTTATAACTAGGACGACAGACCTAAAAAATCCTATTTTGAACTTTACAGCGCAATTCTTGGCAGATACTACTACCCTCAAAACAAAAGCTTAGACCGCGGAGATTGTAGTGTCATTATACACAAAGTGAAGTACACCGACGTAGGCAGCTGGACCTGCGGGGTCGGCTTTGATGACGGGAAGGAGCACATCGATACAATCATGCTGGATGTTGAAGGTTGGTTGTCTGTTACATTGTTAATTTCCTATCGTAAGAACTCCTTTATAAACAGAATAACTTTAAAGGGTACTTAAACATTAAACTGAATTGATACAATTGATGAAAAATATTTATAAGATACTTTTTCCCTGAGGTTCATCACTTATATTTTGCAAGTAATTAGCTTTCAAAGTTAAAAAAGTTGTGTTGTCGCATTTGGAGCCTCTCTGACGCCGGGCGGCCGATGGTGGATTGTAGCGGGTTATTAAAACTATATTTATTATATTATTATACTGGTACCTGTGTAAGTTTATATGTGTATATATGATCTAATAGTATAAATTATTAATACACTGTTTATGTTTTGTGTATATTTATGTGTTGCTTTATGTTTGTATTTATATATGTACTAGTTGTCAACGGTTTAGCTCGCGCTGGATTTGCGTAGGATTTCTACGACCACTCCCGAACTATAGTTAAAAAGTTGTAATAGCAAGTTCTACCTTTGACTTTAGTTCATGCAAGTGGAATTCAGTCATTCCTGCATAAACTTGTTTACGGAATAAAAGTCAAGCGTACGTCCTTCTCCGTCTCTTCAATTATCCCTGAGCGAAGGCTTAGTTCAATTGGATGCTTCGTTGTAACGTGATGCAGAGACAAACGAACAGACTCAGTATCGTATTTATAATATACTAGCTTTTGCTCGTAGTTCCAGCCCTAAATTGACGTTATCAAGTAACTTATGTCCTTTATTGGGATCTAAACTATCTCCATGATAAATTTCATCTTAATCGGTTTTAGCGTAAAGAGGTTACAGACAGACAGACAGATTTACTTTCGCATTTATAATATTAGTATGGATTAGCTTTTGCCAGCGGTTTCAACCGCCCTAAATTCGGTCATCGGTGTACGATTTCAATGGCAACTCCTCAATTATGATAAAAAACCGACTAATACTTGACGTTTTCAAGTAGCCTATGTCCTTCCTCGATCTTAAACTATCTCCATGCCAATTTTCATTTTGATCGGTACAGCAGTTTGAGCGTGAAGAGGTAACATACAGACAGACAGACAAAGTTCCTTTTGGTATTAAAAACATTTATTATATAAATGGATAGTATGGATAGTTTTAAGTTCATGTAAGTATGTGTATTCGTATATATATGATTGTGCAAGAATATAATTATGATTAATATTGGAGTACTCTTAAATATTTGAAATCCTTCACACGATACTATATTCGTATCGTATGGTGCAAAAAACAAAAAAAAATAATTGACATGTGTTTGTCTTTGTTTTTGGTAGCTTAATAACTTATTTATATTACTAATCAAATTATCATATCAGAAACCTCTTTGAATAAATATTATGTGATTTGATTTGTGTCATCCCCTCTAACTTTCAAAAAAATTCTTGTAAAATTCTGTCAAAATTAGCAATATATAAAATTCTAAACAATATTTACACGGCAATATTTTAAGTTCACAAGTTTTTCAGGTATCTGCAAATATATCTAGTAATAAACTAATAATAATATAATGCATGTATAATCGACAAAGTTTGTGGTATGCCACCACTAAGAACAACATTGTTTGCACCTGTGCGCTCGCCGGCTGCGCTAGCTACCCCACGGGTAAAACCTGCATAAACCTTTAGTTTTCCTCTATACTAAATATTTGAATTATCTGTCTCTCAGAACTGTTTAATCTTTGATGTTCATATTCTCAATTATATAAAAATATCTCCTTTTTTAATCGTATTTTGATGCATTCTAAATTTTATGTAAATGTAAAAAATGTTAAAAAAGGTCATCTATTCTCCAAATTTTTATTCTTTCAGGATTATATACTATATCAAAAGCTTCTACGACGAACGTTACATTAGCGGCTATTGCAATAATTGCCTTTTTAAGCTTTCTTGGCTTTGTTGCGTGGAGAAAACGAAGGTTTTTGGGAACTGCAAGGTGTCAACCTCAGGAAGCCGATATGTGTCACGAGATGCAAGTCATAGAAGAACAATCAAGAACCCCTCAAAGATCTCCACAGCTTTCTCTTAGATCTCAGCAGCTTCCACCAAGAACGCCGCAGCTCTCTCAACGATCTACAGAGCAACAACTAAGAAGTATTCCGAGAGTTGTTGTTGAATCACCGTCAACTCCAAGCTCTTCACCACTAATATCGTAGTTTTAGTATTTATTTGGATTTATTTTAATTTATTCTATCCAAGTACTTAATGGCGCCTAAGAAGAATTATTTTTCTAGTTCATATCGTTATGGTTATAGATATAAGTACACTATAAAATGTTCAATTTAATTTTATGTCGCAAATACACGACCAAGATTTGCTCGAAATTTGCTTTCACCCAAAATGTACAACATGTGCAAGTAAAGACAGCAAAAAACGATAAAAATAACCTTGGTTTTAAGACTCGAAGTTTAACTGTGGGTTGCACGCCTGGCTATTTTGCAGAGAGCTGGAGCTTAGCACTGGGTCCAAACCTCGCTTATTCTTAAGTACCTAAATTGTGGAGTTTGCAACTAACTTACTACAGCATGTCTTAAGCTGCGTTGCACCAATTAACTTTGAGGTTAACCAGTCGCCAAAAATGGGAGATTATATGGACATTTCTATCGTCAGCTATTTAAAGTTAACCAGCTAGTAGTGTGCTTAACTCTGTGGGGCTTAAGTTTAAAAATAGATAACTGCAAATTTTCATACAATCTCACATTTTTGACGGCTAGTTAACGTCACATTTCGTTGGTGCAACCCAGCCTAAAAGATCAGTTTGCTAAATGCTTATCCATTATTAGTCCGCGTTGCCACGCCTCTTCATGAAAAGGGGGATCTAAAGGTTTCAAGGACACTTCTCATCAGTATTCGGGCTCCACCGACCTTGTAATAATTTCTATATATACCTAATAACTAGCATTTTCCCGCGACTTCTAATCGGGATTCTGTTACAAACTTTTATCCCCTGTTTTGCTTAGGGGATGGTTTTTCAAAAACGTTAAGAAACATGAATCTTATTTTCGACCTAAAGGCCAAATACCAATTTATATGCATTTTAATTCAAAATTGACGAATTTTCAGTCAAAGTCAAAGTTTTTTTATTCAAATTAGAATTTTACAAACACTTTTAAATCGTCAAAGTTATGAAATACTATTTTTTGAACTTTTAACCCCCATTTTACCCCTTCAGGGGAGTGAATTTCACAAAATCCTATCCTAGGAGTCCTTCGTTAAGTAAGGAACCCACATGCTAAGATTTAAGTTTCTAGACCCAGCTGTTTGGGCTGTACGTTTATGTCATTGAATCAGTGGGTTAGTTTTTTCTTTTATATAGAGATGTTGACATTTTATGTTTTTGGATGCATTCGACCGTCGGAGACTTAGTCTATTTGGTTTAGTTTACATGATATAGAAATGTTTTAATATCTTAGTGGGTTTTTGAAACAAATAACAATTTAATGTAGGTATAAGAAAATTAAAATTAGGTTTTAATGAAATTTTACCAAGTGTCTTTTGGGAACTTTCATAGAAATATGTTATAATAATAAAGAGATTTTTTCGAAAAACCTACATACGAAAATCCGAGTGAAAAATTTAAGTGACTATGTTAATTTTGTATCCAGATCGGGAGAACAACTTCTTTTTAAGTGTAAACGATGCTAAATTAGACAAACACAAATAAAACCTAATAAGAAGAGTATATGAGGACCAATACATACTATTTGAAGCGACAAAAATAGTTTAAGTAGCGGGGGCTGCAACGCTAGTAACAACGACGATTATGACAAAGACTTTTTCAATTCCGTTACTAAGTCTAAATTAAAACCGAAGAGCCACAAATCTTTAAAGAGTAATATCTCAAAATCTCGTCAAAATGTGGCTAGACATAAATCTAAACTCTTCAAACGATGCGGCATTTCTCGGGCGTTCATAAATAAGTTTATTAAATATAATACTGCTATACCCAGACATATTAAATATGTTTAACGCTGAAAAGAGCCTCGCTGTGTGTAGATGAATATTTCCCATAGTGTGGGGTGTCGTTGGATAGCGATACGTTTGCGAAATATTAAGCTTTAAATTTTTTTGGAGCCCAGTGTCCCCTCCACCAAACTTAATGGCAATTCTTGGGTATGTGGAAAAAATCATGGGAAAAGCATATATAACGAAATTAAAAGGAAAACTATCGTAGCTAAGTAGGCTTTACAACTTAATGATTAATAGTCGACCAACTTAAAAATGTAGTCGGATCACGCTGTTCAATGGAACGACCCCAAGCCGAGGCGCGGGGAGCCCTTAAGCGTTGGGCGCTATATGGACTAAGATTCTTCAGAGTCTCGCCCCAAAAGCCCGGTGAAGCAGTAATGGCTGCATCAGCCAACTGCATAGTACGTTCAGAAAAAAAAAGGTTAAATAATACTTCGTACAAATTCCATCAAAAGGTATATAGATAAAGTTGGTATTTACGTATAACAGGTATTAAATATAAGTTTATGAACCATGTAAAATTAATAAAAAATAAAATTATAACATTCTAAATACTAACACTTACTATATTAATTACAATATTTATGTTCGAACTCAGGCGCGGTGCTTGGCGGTACAGGGTACAAACTTATATTATAATCTAGTTGCTCTATCCTAAAAACAGTAACACATATAATCTTGCAGTGATCATAGTGTGTGTAAACTCTAAACTTTAGTGTTTTAAATCACTAGATTTTAAATCTTCTCTAATCTGTATTTCTAGTTACGTATTTTATATTAATGAATCAATGAAAAATCTTAAAACAGTTGTCTATTTAAATTTAAGATCTGATTTTTTTTAAAACAATTTCCATCTGCAGTGTAGCTGTCACACCATTACAACACCAGGGAAATTACTCGCTAGTTGCCGATTGTTCAAATATCATTTCTCTCTTGAAGAACCCCATATTGTTGGCTTTAGAGAAAATCGTGTCAGCGAGCTCATTTCACAACTAAGGCGTTCGCGAAAGGAAGTTCCTCTCAACCCGCATTCTACGTGACCATTTAGGTTGCAGGGTGTAAGGAAGCCAACGTTGAGCGGTGCGATGATAGAAAGTAGCCCTTGGCATCATTTCAAACAATCCGAAGGACACAACCCATAATACAAGAACGGACACAGGGAGGCAAATCGCAACAATTATTTCGGCTCGTCGTTGAACGAGTCAAAAGGGACAAACTCCTATCCGTGTGCACCTGCCAAGAGATGGCAGCAGTACTCCATGTAAGGCCGGACTTGCGACTTATAAAGCAACAATCTTTGCCCCGATGTAAAGTACTGCTTCGCCGTGTTGAGTACCCAATTATTATTATTTTTTAGGCGCTAGCTTCACCTTATTTTCCAAATGATCTCGGAACTGAAAGTCGCAGATGTCAACTCCAAGATCTTAATGCTCTTGGAGCTGGTTAGAGGCTTGTTCTGAAATTGTGGGACCTCAGGGAATGTAATTTTCTTAGCGGTAAACGCGTATGCTTGTGTCTTTGTTGGGTTGAATCGGAGTTTTTCCGCCTCCAGTCGGAGACCTTGGACAGAGTGATCTCGATTTTCGACACCAGTTCTTCACGGTTTTCAACTACATCGGAACGAGGGATGTTAGCACGGCCCGTGTAATAAGCGTCTCCATCTCCGACTGTCATCTGCATAGCCATATTTGTTGTCGTTAGACAAAATATAATTGATATGCAGCAGGAACAGCGTAGAAGAGAGCACACAGCCATGCAGGACGTCATGCTACCAGAGCAGTAGCAGCAGTCAACTACTGCTTGTATGCGTCTACCGGATAGGCAGCTAGCCTCCCATTTGCACAAACCGTCGGGCAGTCCATAGGACTTCATCAGAAGACCCCGGTGCCAGACACGATCGAACGCCTTCACTATATCTAGGCTGGATGCCTGTGCCTCCCCCTGTTCCTAGTGGCTAGTGCCCATCAATGTGTGAGATACACTAGAAGATTACCGGTCAAGCGAGCGTGGCAAAGGCCATTAAAAGTCGCTGACCAAATCGTGTTTTTCTAGATATCTAAGAAGTTGTGTGTTAACTACGCGCTTCATCACCTTGTAGAAGAAAGAAGTAATTGCGATGGGCCTGTAATTTAATTGATCTGATCTATCACCCTTTTACGTCACAGGGTGCACATTCGCCGTTGTTAGCAAGCGCAAAGAAGCGTGTGAGTACAGGACTTACTCAAGAGTACATTTATTTAGCACCACTGTTGTATACCATCTGGTCGACTTAACTCGTGAACTTCTGGACAAAGCAATGCTCAGTGGATCTCCCGTTGTGTTATGGAGATTTACGGTGTGTTCTTACCGCACCACGTTAAAGTATGTAGGTGGTACAGCCCTGCGTCGTTCAAATTCGAGCTTCAGGCAAAGAGACTCCCCACTAAATCAGCTTTCTTTAGCACTATGGGCCAGGTCAATTTCGGTCGCTCGCAGTAGTGATAACGAAGACTGGCAAAAGTTTCCCTTGACAGCTTTAGCAAACGACCATAGTGTCGGCTCCGTAACTCAATGGCTAGTAGACCCGACTGCTAAATCGAGGGGCGTGCGTTCGATTTCCTCACAAGACTTACATTTAAGCGATGAACATTTGTGTTTGTCTTGGACTGGACGTTTCCTATATATGATATGCATGGAATTACAAATTTTATGTTATTTCATCCATTGGGTAATAATTAATCTTATCATTACTGAATTCTTGACAGTCAGTAACCTTGTTATCACATTGAGTGTGTATTTTTATAATAAAAGTACCTATCTATTTTTTTCCTATACAGCACCTATGCTGTATTTTGAGAATGTCCGGGAATAACGGAATTAAAGAAAAAAAGGAGGAGTGACTCACACACTATCAAAGAGCAAAAACAAATGACTACCTAATCATAATATAACTCCAGTTTCATAGCTTACATACACACACACTACTAAATAAACAAGGTGCTACAATATATTTGAAACGAAAAAATTAAATTTGATACACACATGATTACAAAGCTAGGGCTAACAATAAACAATATTTAGACAAATAAGTAACATATTGGCTGTATATATAGGTCAAACCTTAGCCTTGCCAAAGCTATTATAAAAGAAAGAAAACACACTCGCTTAAATTGCACGCGTCGATCAAAGTCTACAATATGTATACCTGGCGTAGATTGGCGCTTAGTTATAGATTAGACTGTGGGCGTTGTATCAGGCAGACCGTATGCTTGTTTGCCACCTTAGGGGTATAAATTAAAAGATTTACTTTTAATTGACATCATGATTTATCTTTATTCACTTTGGTTTTAGTTTAATCGATTAAATGCCAATAAATAATCATAAAGTGTTTTTGTTTATTGTTTCGCCTCATATTCTTAAAACAAATGATTAGGCTTAGGCTCAATTACTTGCTCTAATTACAATCACATAATCATTATTGTATGTGTGAGTACTCGAAAGAGCTCGTTTGTGAAAATGGAGACATCAAGAAGCTTATTGGGAACAGTCTGGAGTACGGAGACTCTGTGATTTGAGAGACAAAGGTAAGCCCTACTTGCATATTCAAGATCGAACTAACAAAGTCGCCAACATATCTCGCAAAATAAGGAAGCTAAAGTCGCAGTCACAGAATTGTTAAGGCAAACGTATTTTTGAGTGCAGACTACGGATCGAAACCGCGGCGTGAGCCGCTCACCAGTCAGATGAACCGATGAATTGACTACAGAGGCAGAATGAAAGAGATAGAGGGCCTTGTTTGGTGGCGTTCTTTGGAAAAGCAAATGATAAAAGTCTTATGAATTGAGTACTGTACAAAACAATAAATCATAAAATTTTAGCCAAACATAGTTAGGACTCGGTTCACCTGAAAAAGGGGGAACAAACCTAGAGAAATTGATTTTAGTGAGATACTTCGATTTCAATACCAACGTGATGACAAGCCATATAGCCATAGTGTATAGGAATCTAAATTAGCAAAGAACATACATGTGATGACTTCAGGACGCGGTATTTATTTAAAAGCAGTAGTTTGACACATATTTGAATTGGTAAGTAAAACTCAAAAAACGTGCAACTTTAACTCGAAGTTATCACAGATAGGTGTGGTTATTGTAGCTTTCGAACAGCTTATAATATACAGCTTATAGGTGCCAAGCGAATATTACACTGAAGAACCAGACACCACGTCTTGGGGTATTAACGTAACTAAAAATTGAATGTATAAGTGCTGGAGGTTCTTAACACTTAAAGAGAAACCCTTCGAACTGTTTTGCCTAAAGTCTTGGTGACTTCTAGACAAACAAGTCAAGTCTCGCAACCCCACATGTATACGTTATGTTATAACACATAGATTGAGGTCTAGGGTGGAAACCGTGTATTGGGACAGTCAAGTGTTGGTCAAGACTCAATGAAGACAAAATAATATTAAGAAATTTTTTAAATAATTTACCAATGCAGTTTCTAGGTCCAGCACTGAACGGTATCCAGCTAAATGGTGACTTCTCATTGTTTTCAAATCGCTCTGGTCGAAATTCCAAAGGATTTTCGAACACCTTCGGATTTCGTTGCGTATGGAAGATGTCAACAATAACCAACGTGTCTTTTGGTAGGTGTAAACCACCTAGATCTGAAAGTATAATTTTAAAACGAAATTACTATAATTTATTTTATAGTACAATTATAACAATTATACAATTATCTTACAATATAGTAAGATAATATGCAGTCTGGTAAAGATACCATATTTTATGTCTCGTGTTTATAGACATACAGTGTTTCGCTGCACATAATGTATTTTTCTTACCCGCATCTTGTGAAATTAGCATCTCTATCACTGGTGCGATCGGATATAGCCTCATAGTTTCTCTCATTACCAAATCTAAATATTTCATCTCTTGGAGATCACTGTATAACAAACAATTTATAAATTATTCGCCCGCCCTTAATTTCGTTATCGGCGTAGGTTCTTACGGCAACTCGTCGATTATAGAAAAAAAACAAACAATCAAATCTTTTCTCTTTAATGGCATAATACATTCGTGTCTGTGAAACCATAGAAATACACATACAAAATTTCAAACCAATTGGTCAAGCCGTTTAATAGTTGACATACCAACAGCAGCGCCACCTACCAAGTTCAATTGTATTTTAAATCATCCAGAAAACTATCAAAATACCCATATAAAATTTCAACCCAAACGGTTCAGCCTTTCAGAAGTTATGTGAAAAAGGAAGTAATTAAGTAATTAGGAATGCACGGACGGATAATTCTTACTACTAGTTGTCCTATTACACGTTTTCCCGTAGGAATGAAGTATTTTCCCGCGGTAAAAAGTAGTCAATGTTCATCAGGGATAATTTCGGCTTCTAATTTATTTAGTATATATTCAATATAGTTCTTAAGTAAAAGTTACAATATAAAAAACCTTCCTTACTCATAGAAAATTCTAATTTAAAAATCGACTTTCTTCGTATCTTTAAGAGCGACCAATTATAATACTGAAGAAAGCACTAAACTATGTGTGTCGTATATCGGGACCATTTTTATACTCAATCAGTACTCACAGGTACTTCCATTATTTTCACACTAAAGCAGAGACTGCCCTCTATCAACCCATGTCCAATCTTCCGGCAACTCCGGCTCTATCCACATGCACTATTCTCTGACTAAATAATGGAACGACTTGTTCACACAATAAATTTCCTTGGTAATTTCTACCTGACCACTGAAGAACCTGAGAAAGCGCACTACTTACGTCGTCAAAATTAGTTTTATTTCTGTCAACTTTAAATAAAAGAGATGTGTCTTCAGCAAATAGTACAATCTTGCATAGCTTCTCCACAAAGAAAGGCAAGTCATTTATGTAAATTAAAAATAGAAAAGGACTCAAAATAGAACCTTGAGGAACTCCTAATTTTACTTCAGAGCCACTGGATTTTACTTCATTGATTTGAACCTTCTGCATTCTACTACTCAAATATGAGCGGATAAGCTCAAGAGCCAAATCTGCAATACCATAATGACTCAGTTTCCGTATAAGAGTTTCATGTTGCACGCAGTCGAATGCCTTTGATAGATCACAGAAGATACCAATAGCATTTTGTGCCTGTTCCCAAGCAGCAAATATATGCTGTATAAGGGCAACACCTGCGTCAGTTGTGGAACGCCCTTTTGTAAAACCAAACTGTTGAGGATGAAGTAATCCATTTAAGTTAAAATGTTTAAGCATCTGATTGAACATAATTTTTTCAAAAATTTTGCTTAAGGCAGGCAGTATAGAAATAGGTCTAAAATTATTAGGATCATCTTTACTTCCGCTTTTAAAAAGTGGTATTATTTTACTATATTTCATTAAGTCTGGGAATATCCCTCGTCAACACACTTATTAAATATTATGGCTAAGATTGGTGCTATAATATCAATAATTCCGCTAAGGACTTAGACTGATATACCCCATAGGTCACAAGTTTTTTTCTGAGTTAGTAATTTAAATGTCTTTATGATGTCTTCAGAGGTAACATGCTCAAATTTAAATATAGCCTTGCATTTATTTACATTACATTTTAAAGTAACTCTGATTCTAATGTAGAGGAATTTAATGCATTAGTTGTAATTGTAGGCATTTCAGTAAAATATTTCTCAAAAGAGTTAGCGACATCATGATCTGAATCAATTATTTTTGAATTTACAGTAAGTGAATAATGATTGTCACGCAGTTTTATTTTCCTCGTTAAAAGTTAATTTCTGCTAAGTATAAAAGATTTGTCTATGAAACTTTTTTCGTTGTTTAAATTACCACTTACCAGTAATGTTGTCAAATGCTAATGCATTAGTCAATGGCATACTATCAATTGGCGTTGTTCCATCGGCAACATATCTTAGCTTAGCTCTCAATATCTTTACGTTTTTTAAGAAGAGTGGTAGAAAACTCTTGAGGGTATTGAAGTGAAATGACGGAGTTAATGTTTTACGATTGTTTTTCCATTTAGCATCTGAAAATTTATGACTAGTAACTGGTATTGCTCTTCATCGGAAAAGGTGAAATAAAATGTAGTCTATATTTTATAAGAGAATATTTACTGCCACGTAACGTGTGTTATACAAGCTTATTTTGAATCTATTTTTGACATTTACTTATTATTTGTAGACATGCTCTAAATCCGAATATTTATATCACTATGTCTGTGGATTTCCAAAATCTATATTTGTCAGAAAGCCATTCAGAATCTTATTTCAAAAGAATAGCTCGTGATGTTGTGAAAAGTGCTGGACATACTTTATTTAAACAGAGCCTACAAAGAATGTTATTTGATTGGGTTTGGAGATAAGGTTATTATAACTAGTACTAAGAAAGCTGAAAGTTTTATTAGAATTTATCATATATTTTTTGGATATAACTTTTATTTTAAAGGGGTTTTTATTGCTTATTGGGGTTTGATCATCATTTCATAAAAGTTTTGTAACAATAATGTCGTTGTATCAGTTAATGTAGGAGTGTGTCTGATTTGTACGTTGAAATATTGAGCGACAGTAGTATTGATAAATGAGCTGCTGATTTGTTCTTCTTTCTCAACACCACGATTTTTGCAAATTTTGCAGGTCTATTGATTAATGTGTTTTAGTTTTTAATTTATCGAGATTTTATTATTGGTCAGTTATTTTATTTTCTAATACAATTCAAGCCTGGTTATTTAGATTATTGTATTATTTGTCGGTCTAATCAGTCTCCAGGTCTGTAGTGCAATAATATAGGTATTTCATGCACACTATTGGTTTACCAGGTGAGGAAGCATTTAGCTCCCGCACAATGTAACTAATGCTGGTGTATTTCTTTTAACTAAAGGTAATGTCTGAGCTAGAGTATTGTATGATAAAAATTATGGGCTGTGTGGTCAACAAGGACATTATCCTTATGTCAATTTATTTATCTAGTTTTTAAGGTTTAGCTTAAGATTTGGGTAATAAGGCCCTGAAAGGAACCCGTCTGTTCAAATCATCACAACTGATAGATCAAATGCTGTAACAGCCAGCGCCAACTCTAGGTGTATGAATAAAAAGTAGGCTATGTATTATTCCGGATTATAATCTATCTCTGTGCCAAATTATCCTGATTCGTTCAGCCGTTTCGGCGTGTTTGAGTGACAAACGTCCATCCATCCGAACTTTCCCATTTATATGATTAGTATAGATTCACGACAGGTTCACAAAAGTGCTTTAAAATGCATAAGGACCTAATTTTGGTAAGAGTCAGTTAATTCTTATTTCATCTATACTTTAAAGGATCTTTTACACCACACTTCCACTATGCCTGTTCTTTCTCATATTCAGGTACGTATACTAGCCTGAAGCAGATGCTAGACCGTCTCCGAGCCATGGTTTTAGTAAGTCAAATATTCTGTCTTTATTTATAAGTTCTGTGCTCGATAGCAGTGGCTGAATTTAAAAAAAAAAAACATAAATATTTTTATTTTCCAAAATTTACATAATTACAGACAATCTACGAATTATGGTTAGAAAAGTAAAGAAAAAACCCGATTTTGTAGCATCCCGTAGCATATGGACGTTAACATCATAAGAAGCATCACATTTAACACTTTGAAAATCTAATCACTTTCCTCTTGAAGAACCCCATACCAAACCTCGGCAGGTACCGCATACCACAAACCAAGCGTTGCAAAAAGGCCTGCTCGAGGCTAAGCGGTTACCGTAACCTATGAACGCTTGCAACACTAGAAGCACAACTCGTTCGTTGCCGACACTTTAAAAATTCAATCACTTTCCTTTTGCAGAACCTCATACTGTAGTCTCGGTGGGTAAGGCATTCTTCAAACCTAGGGATCGCAAGAGGAAGCACCTCTGAAACTGCGCAGTGCGTGTCCGTTTAGGTTTCAGAGTATTAGGATGAATTTCTTGCTGATGGCGAGCAGTGCGACAGTAGAAAATAGCTGTGGGTATTATTTGAACATGTTAAAGCTTAACATTTGCGGTTATATATAACATTACAAAAATCTCTTTATTCGTAGCATTGAGACCCCAATTAATTTGCTTGCTATTGACATTATTTTTTCAAAGGCGCTGTTTACTTTAGGGAAAGATTTCCGAGAGTCACAAGCCGTTATTTTTTCCTTGCCTGTAAAAATGACACCGTTTCAAACCCAGTCAAAGTACGAAATAATCATCTAGATAGGGGTAGATGTGGTACAAATGTTAAATCCTGGTACAGTACATTTCAAGCATAAGCAAATCAAATTTTTAAACCAGACGTATCTGCGCACTTGGCAAAAAACAGTCGTGTTGACGTTGTTTGGGATACCTATCGACCTGACAGCTTAATAGTCCAGTCATTTAAGCTTAAATTAGGTAGAATCTCGGAATTCGAGATACCCAGCTGTAAGTCTGTAAATACTTGTATATTGACACCCTAAAAGTTGTCTCAAAACCTACATATGGTAGGGTGTACGCAACTAATTTCAAGGTCAAAGGTTACAAAAAAAGGTTTTTTGCGCTTTTTTTGTATATATCTCATTTCCTATGGGTTTTTTGCTATTTGTATTTATTATCAATATTGTAGAATACAAAATTCTCTACAAATTTTGTTTAAAAAAATATTTTATACGGTGAACCGTTTTCGAGATAGAGGGCGGAGAGCGTAAACGGAGATATACTCGACTAAAAGTTTTGATAATTACCCTCATTCCAAAACACATATTTTATTTCTGCACGCATTAAGTGGCTGTGACACAACTTCTGCGCTTTTTAAAAAGGGAAAAAAATCATTTTTAAAAGTTTTTGAGAAACTGACAAATTTAGATGAACTAGCTGCAGCATTTGAGGAAGATAATTTTTATTATTAGAGAGTGGAACTCAAACCTTATTGACAGTCTACAATGCTCCGAAATCTGTGAAAAGTCTCGATCATCTTCGTTATATGCATTACGTCAAGTCTACAAAACTTAATAAACCTGTGCAGCTTTCAAATATTCCTCTAACAAGTGCAGCTGCTCATCAACATTTCAAACGTGTATATTATCAAGTTCAAACTTGGTTAGGGCATGATTTGGAACCCCAGGTATGGAATTGGGCAATGCGAAACGATTTTCTGGAGCCTATCCTGAAAATTCTGGAGCCTATCCTGAAGCGATGCGTACGAGAAGTGTGTCTCTAAGCCATCTGTTTCCGTACACATTCCAAGGTCCAGATATCATAATGCGTCGCATGCGTTGCATACGTCGGCCAGTCTGTCCCTGGCTTTAAATTCATATTTAGAAATTACTATCACTAGTTATTAGTCATCGCATACAAATTACTTTTTAGAAAAAATCCGTTGTGTACAAAATTTTAAACGCGGCTAACTTTGTCATGCTACAGTTATAAATGAGGTGTCGTTGTAAACTGCAATAAATAGATAATCTATTAATATAATAAATTTAAAAACAACCATGTGAACTTTGGTAACTATAAGCGGTTGAAGTTTTAAAATAGCCATGGTGCGTCCAAAATCGAAGCAAATAAAGATAAAATAAAGAGGTTAAGAGGTTTCGATTAAGCCAAATTTTTTTGCATTTAGCCAATGAGAACCCTGCCAAAAAGCTGTTTTTGTTTTTTGCGACGAAAAAGGGTTTCCTGTTTAAAATAAAGGCACGACCCGATCGTGCTTCCATCCGTTTTCTGATTCCCGTAGTTCTCTTAAGTTTTTCGGCTCTTTTAGGTACGCAACGAAATAACACACCAGCACTTACCACATGACGATATAAAACATTGTTACACAGTTCTTTTTTCGGGTATTCTTAGAGTGTTAGCGAGGTAGGTAAACTTTCTAAGTAAATAAAAAATTTCGGAGTTCACACCTGAAAGAAGTTTGTAGAAGAAGATATTTTTTTTATAATATCTCTAACGTTGAACCAATTTTGGTGAAATTTGTCATGGTGATAGAAAAGGATATAGGCTACTTTAAAAACGTTAACATCGTGCCATTATCCGAATTTAGCGGGCCAAAGCTAGGAAATTAATAAAGGTACCCTCCTACTGCTTGCGTGTTTAATTTACTCTGAGTTTTTCTGCTATGGCAAAAAATGAGGTAAATATTTACTTCTCGGTAATATGTCAATTTTGCATGAAAAAATTATAATCGATAGGGAAGCATATCCCTATACACAGATGAGAAAAAAAGTAGGCGGAGAAGAATAGTTTTTGATAAAAAAAATATTTAAAAGTAAACAAAATTTCTTTCTACAAAATGGCCGAAATGTTATTAACGTAATTTATACACAATTTACGTGTTATTTTAAGGAATCTTAGCTATATCAGACTTGTCCACAATTATGAGGACGGACGAATTACAGAAATTGAATCACCAAATGAAGAATTGCAGGGACAACTAGATAGTGCTGACAGTGAAATTGTTATTAAATTTATATTGTGAAACTATTATTAAGTGAAAAATACGAGTTAAAGAAAAAGGTATCTGAACAAACAAATTTAATAAATGAATTGAAAAAAATGTGCACCCAGCCTTTGAATGTCACGAACAAGTCAAATTATTCAACTTTGCGAAAATTAAGTTTGCAGCTGAACATACAAGTACGCCAACCAAAAATAATAAATTAACGTCAGGTTTCAACAGCACGATCAATATGAGTTTTTGTACCAGAGAGGTCGCACTTGACAAAAGTCAAAATAACAGAACGCGGAGACAAATATAGTAAAAGAGGCAAAATCTAATGACGAAATTGTAGCCAGTAATGTGAATCAAAAACGGCTTTTGATATTAGGCGGGGCACAGTGTAAAGGTCTAGCCTTGCAAATGAAACGCTCCAGGCAAAACACACAATATGAAAAATATTCTTATTTCTCATTCTTAAAACCACAAGCCAAGTGCTATGAGCTCCTTGAAACCATCAATGCCATGAAAATGACATCAGACGTTAAATTAATATTATGTATTGGCGAACAAGACTGTGACCCTTCCAAACTCCAAACAGAATTAACTTATTTTTTACGTTCTCATAAAAATATGACTGTTAAGTATTATTAAAAACCGCTCCCTAAACGAATGGAAATTAAATGGTGCCCTATAAATGATAGCAAAAAAATTCGAAAATTGTTATTTTATAGATTTAAGTGACTTAGGTATAACTAGAAATTTTACTAGCGACATGTGCTGTAAAATTAATATGATTATTGACATGGCATACTACAATAATTATTTCATAAATCTTAGGAACCAGAACAAACTGTCAAATAAACGTAATATTCCTGTTCGCAAGGTAAGTAACGTACATACAGTTGCTTTGCGAAAAGATTCTGAAGGAGTAAATAACATCTCAAAGATAAATACGTTACCACCTAAAGGCACTATACCGTACGATTTTGGTTACTTAAAAGATAAAAAAGCCGAATTGAATGAAAGTAAGGAAAAAAATTGCCACGCAAGTTTTTTCGTTGACAACTGTATTACGGTCTTACATCAGAACATAGCTGGTTTACTGAGTAAAAAGGACCTATTGGAAATTACTCTTGAAGAACTTAAACAAAATGGTAGAAGCATTGACTTTCTTTGTTTTTCTGAGACTTTTATTCAGTTGGGTAACGAAAATAATTTCCAGCTAAAAAACTACACATTAGCTTCATCGTACTGCCGAGCTAATCAAAAACGTGGTGGAGTATGTATACTCACACCTAAACACATAGAGGTACATGACCTGAAAATAGTAAACGAGTTTGCTAAAGAATATACCTTTGAATGTTGTGGTGTCACTATACCTGAATATAAATGTATATTGATTTGTCTGTACAGAATTCCCAAGTCAAACATTAAAGAATTCTTTGAAAAATTGGAAAACTTGCTTACAAAATTTAGTAACACTAACAAAAACATTATAATAACGGGCGATTTCAACATAAACACTTTAATTAACACAAAAGAGTCCCGAGAGCTTAAAGACATCTGTGAAAATTTTAATCTAAAATTACATAGTGACAAGCCGACCAGACGAAATACATGTATTGATCTCTTCATTGGTTATAATGACAGGACCGTCGCTGAAGTATTGCCAACAGGTTTGTATGATCACGAAACTGCACAGGTTATTAACATTCCAGTAAAAAAGAAAATGGAAAGCGTTAAACACTGGTACATAGATAGAAGAGATTAAAGTATGGAAAATGTGGAAAAATTTCAAAACTGTATCAGCAACTTGTCTTGAAGTGATATATACGATGCACCTGATGTTGAATCAGCATTCAATCTGTTTCATTGCCACATTCGATTATTTTATGATTTGTGTTTCCCTAAGATAAAAGTAAAATAAACAATAGACCTAACTCAAAAATTAAATGGCTTACAAAAGGAATAAAAAAATCTTGCGTAGTTAAAAGAAAATTGCGATTCGCCTATTATGCATCTCAAAGTAAAACCGCACTTCATAAATATAAGTCATATTCTAGAATTTTAAAAAAAGTGTATGATATACTCACAAAGAAATCAAAACGGGACGTATTTAGAAAAAGCCAAAAACAAAGCCCGGGCTTCCTGGGATTTAATAAAAAATAAAAACTATTCTAGAAATAATGTTTGTGGTATTGATAAAATAAGAATGTGAAACAACTGTATTGTAAATCCAAAGGAACTAGCAACTAGTTTTAATGAACATTTTACCGTACCTATGGCAAATAACGCTAGCGATACCGTCAAGGCTACTCAATTAAAAACTGATAAAGTGGTCTCAAATATGTTTTTCTATCCCTGCGACGAGCACGAAATAATAAAAACAATTAATTCACTAACAAATACCAGAGCGACGGGTTACGATGAAATTGACACTAAGATAATAAATCAATGTGCAAAGGAACTTGCTCCTATTCTGAGTCACTTAGTAAATTTGTATTTTGCAGAAGGAAAATTTCCCACGGCATTAAAAATATCAGTTGTGAAACCGATACCCAAAAGCGGAAACAAAGAGGATATAAATAACTACCATCACTTTAATACCGATTTTTGCTAAAATATTTGAAAGAGTTATACACAATAGAATAACATCATTTGTAACAAAATTTAAAATAATTTCTGTCCATCAAAATGCGTTTCAAAAAGGTAAATCTTCAATAAAGGATAAATTTACTGTCACGAATAGCCACGATGAATCATGTCATCAGTATCGGATTTTTTTTATATGTTTATGTGCAAGTGTTAAAGTCCGCAAATTATACAACGGATACAAATACTAATATTTACTTCTTTTTAGTAAATACATACATATTATACATAGAAAATACCCAGACTCAAGAGAAACACAAATATGCCTTAATGTTTGTCGTGCAGTATCGTGCCCACGCCTCTGGTTCAGCTAACCTACTGAGCCACAGATGCTAAAATGAGCTATTTTCGGATTTTTCCCTTAACTTGTATTGTTAGACCTTTTTAAATTTGACTATTAGGAATTGGATAAAAATTGGTGGATTAAAAAATTATTCAGAACCTTGAAGTGATGACATTAAAAATAAAATGTGTAATGACACACAGTGATTTAGAAAATAAAGAAAATGGTAGACCTTAAAAAAACAGTTCTTAGAAATGCATGTTAATAAGTTCAATCCCTTACGGGGATCTTCGTATATTTTTTAAGTGGACTATATCCTGCAAATACACATTTCGATAGGGTATCATCATACTTGAGGCATCAAAATAAACTAACGTTTAATAATATTCAGTTCCCAATCAAATTATCTGATATACCCAAGGTATAAAAACAAAATTACATTAGCATTAATATGTTTGAATTAGAGTTTAACAAAGAAAAAAAAACTTAACAAAATGTTCTAATTAATTACAAATTAACTTATTATTTTTAAACAATGGTTGAAATGGTCATTATTGTATTTATCACGCTTGGTAAATAAACAAATAACAAATCGAAATGACGCTATTCATATCTGGGCCGGTTGCCGTATCTATTTTTAATCTAAAGTTAATTTAATTAATCACCAGAAACATGACTGTGCTCAAATTGTGCAAAAAAAAATATTGTTTAATAGAGAAACAAATAATGATGAAATCTATTTTGATAAATTTCAAAGAATATTAAAATTACATTTTATAATATATGCAGACGTTGAAGCTCATTTAAAACCCGTCACCTATTGTGTCCCTGATCCATCGAAGTCATATACGTAAACAATACATGGACATGTAGTTTGTTCTTATGGATACTATATAAAATATTCATATGTTGATAAACTGTCTATATACAGAACATACTCAGAGCCTAATTGTACAAAAATGTTTATGGAAAGCATTAACAAAGCATTAAAAAGTAAAGGTGTTTTTCTTCATGAATTTGTTAATTCTTATGAGTCCTTAAAAATTACATCTCTTCCAAATCAAGACGCTTTCTTTAACTCTTTAATACCAGTGTATCAAATTATAATTATAAACATGCTCAAAACGATGTCAGCCCAATTTAAATGTAAAAATATGTTGGAATATGCCATTGAGTCAGGGGGAGGCATTGGCATGTAGCCTAGACATAGCGAAGGCGTTCGATCGGGTCTGGCACCGGGGTCTTCTATCGAAGTTGCCATCTTACGGAGTGCCCGAGGGTTTGTGCAAATGGGTGGCTAGCTTTTTGTCCGGCAGAAGCATACGAGCCGTAGTTGACGGTAGTTGCTCTGATAGCATGGACATTAATGCTGGTGTCCCGCAAGGCTCTGTGCTGTCTCCTACGCTGTTTCTACTGCACATCAATGATATGTTGGACATCAACAACATACATTGCTATGCAGGTGACAGTACTGGAGACTTATTACACGGGCCATGCAAGCATCTCACGTTCCGTTGTGGAGGAAAAGCGTGAAGAACTTGTGTCTCAAATCGAGATCGGTCTGTCCAAGATCACTGACTGGGGGCGGGAAAACTTGGTCCGATTCAACCCTTCAAAGACACAAGTCTGCGCGTTCACCGCTAAGAAAACCCCATTCACTGTAGTCCCACAATTCCAGAACACTCCCCTCTCCATCTCCAAGAGCATTGGGATCCTTAGCGTTGACATCTACAGCGATGTTCAGTTCCGAGATCATTTGCTAGACAAGGTAAAGCTGGCGTCCAAAAAACTTGGTGTACTCAACAGAGCGAAGCAGTACTTCACGTCGGGGCAAAGGTTGCTACTTTACAAGTCGCAAGTCCGGCCCCATATGGAGTACTGCTGCCATCTCTGGGCGGGTGCACCCGGATACCAGCTTGGCCCCTTTGACTCGGTTCAACGACGGGCTGTGAGAATTGTCGACGATCCCAAACTCACTTGCGGTATCGAGCCCTTAAGTCTGAGGAGAGACTTTGCCTCCCTGTGTGTGTTCTACCGCTTGTACAATGGATTGTGTTCTGAGGAATTATTCGAAATGATGCCCACGGCTACTTTCTACCATAGCACCGTTCGCCATCGACAGGGAATTCATTCTCACACTTTGGAACCGAAATGGCGCGACCATTACAGTGCGGTTTCAGAGAAACTTCCTCCCGCGAACGCTTGGGTTGTGGAATGAGCTCCCTGCCAAGGTTTTCTCTAAGGACTACAGTATGGGGTTCTTCAAAAAAGAAGTTATTAGATTTCTGAAGGGTCAGCAACGCGCGAGTGATGCCCCTGGTGTTGCAAGCGTCCATAGGCTACGGTGACCGCTTACCATCAGGCGGACCGTAGGCTTGTTTGCCACCTTAGTGGTATAAAAAAAAAAAAAAGTCATGTTTCTGGTGATTAATTAAATTAACTTTAGATTAAAAATAGATACGGCAACCGGCCCAGATATGAATAGCGTCATTTCGATTTGTTATTTGTTTATTTACCAAGCGTGATAAATACAATAATGACCATTTCAACCATTGTTTAAAAATAATAAGTTAATTTGTAATTAATTAGAACATTTTGTTAAGTTTTTTGACGTGACAACGTCTTATAAATTGGTTTGCCGGGTGACACTTCAAGAAACTGCGTTACGCTCCGCTCACGTTATGCGCTCACAATGAGAGCGAGTGAGAGGCACGCGGCATGGTTAGCCCGCCTAAGAGCGAGAGAGACAGACATAAAAAGTGAAAGGCACAAGTTGTCACGTTCCAATGTTAATAATATTACGATTAATAGCAATGGTTTTTTTCTTTGTTAAACTCTAATTCAAACATATTAATGCTAATGTAATTTTGTTTTTATACCTTGGGTATATCAGATAATTTGATTGGGAACTGAATATTATTAAACGTTAGTTTATTTTGATGCCTCAAGTATGATGATACCCTATCGAAATGTGTATTTGCAGGATATAGTCCACTTAAAAAATATACGAAGATCCCCGTAAGGGATTGAACTTATTAACATGCATTTCTAAGAACTGTTTTTTTAAGGTCTACCATTTTCTTTATTTTCTAAATCACTGTGTGTCATTACACATTTTATTTTTAATGTCATCACTTAAAGGTTCTGAATAATTTTTTAATTCACCAATTTTTATCCAATTCCTAATAGTCAAATTTAAAAAGGTCTAACAATACAAGTTAAGGGTAAAATCCGAAAATAGCTCATTTTAGCATCTGTGGCTCAGTAGGTAAACTGAACCAGAGGCGTGGGCACGATACTGCACGACAAACATTAAGGTATATTTGTGTTTCTCTTGAGTCTGGGTGTTTTCTATGTATAATATGTATGTATTTACTAAAAAGAAGTAAATGTTAGTATTTGTATCCGTTGTATTATTTGCGGATTTTGACACTTGCACATAAACATATAAAAAAAAACGAGTTGCACTCCGGGAGTGCCGGCAGAAGTGAAAACCTTTACACACGATTCGCGCTTAACACTCAAATATGTCACAAGACATGTCTTTGACATTGTCAAGAAATAATAATGTTTGTTTATTTACTTTTTTGACGTAGTATATTTGACATCGCAATCTATCATAGAATTAAAATTCCATATCCAACCTCCCTGTACTACTCATAATCGCGAATACTAAAAATAAAGATTATAATAGGCGTGGCATTACGGTTTACGTATTTTACAAAGACAAAGATGCACTTTGTTCAATTTCCATATTTTAAACACTTTATATACACGAATTTTACGAATACACAGCAGTATGGCCACTACACAGACGGTCGAGCCATCAGCCGTCACCATCCATGGATGCGCGTAGCACGCTGTAACATGTTTATGTAACACACGACCATTCGCGCAAGCGTCCTGCGCCGCCTAAACGAAACAGCAGGCGCAGGCATAAATTTTCGCCGCGCCGTAGAAAGAGAGGGGGATTCTCCCTCTCCTTCGCCGCGCCAGCTGCCTACTCTCCATCCGTCTTACGCATTTTCACGATTAGGACACGTGACCTGACGCGAGTTTATAATTTTTTACCCATACCAAAAAAAGTGCACAACGCCGCTAAAGAAGTTTTCACTTCAAAAATTCCGATCCTGATGACATGATTCATCGTAGCTATTCGTGACAGTCAATTTATCCTTTACACAACAACACTACCAGCCGCTCTACTGGTAGTGCTGTTTACAAATGATGGCTCTACAATGGTACTGTTCAAATGTTTTATAGTACAATAATGAATCTACATATCTAAAAGTTTACAAGGAACCCTCGGTGCGCGAGTCAAACTAGCACTTGTCCGGTTTTGTCAGGTTTTCTACTTTCATTTTTAGTCATTAGTATTTATATAATACATAGTGACACCCAAAATTATAAAAAAAGTATCGGAATGTGCTATCAAACTGGGTTGCTATGTAACCCCGTTTTATATATTATAATACATACATATTGGAAAAATCGCCATACGTTATTAATGGTCGCCCCGATACAGACACCGAAGTCTTGCTATAGGGGTATCTTTTTCGTACCGACGAACCCTAAAAATGGGCCCAATGTGTGTCGACATGCATCAATTTAGGATTATATTTATATGAGTATATTTGCGAATAGGTATCTAAATAACTTTAACAGAGTTTACTTATGTAAAATTATAGGGGACTAAGTAACGCAGTAGTAGAAAGTTGGGCTACCATGTCACATGTCCCGGGTAGAATTCCCGGTAGGTACTACCAATATTGTCACAATTTTTGAATTGTAAAGTTGTCCGACTCTGGTTTGCGTCCGGTGCGGCGATAGGCTCACCACCACGTTTAACGTTGGTAAGACGGAATACCACCAGTAAAACGTAGATGTTCTAGCATACGGTCGCAACATCTCCGACAACACATTGGAGATAAATGTCGTGATGGTATTACTTATGTGTGTATAATTTATGTATTTTTAACTTGGTTGGATTATGATATTCAACACATTGACGCTGCGAACAAAACGCTATATTCTATGGTAACGGTAGGTGGACATATGGATCACGAGCACATCAAGGCACATTTAATCTGGAATACGATCACGGATCACGACCTAGATTTTTGTGATCCGTCAATTTGCCTTGTATAGTATTATATAATCAGTGCCTTGTACCAATGTCAATCTGGATCGCTATCATTGATCATGATGACGAATCACTATCTAGATTTAGCGTCTACGAACTGCCATATAGGTACTACGATATTCGATAACATTTTCTATTCAGTAAAAATTTGCACACCGTGCGTCGCTTGCGCCCGGTGTGCAAATTAGTTCAGTTCAGTCTTTACGGCAGGTTAGTAGCGGTACCCGCGTATTGCGTTTGTTAATGTGTTTGCTTGATTTGGAATTTGTGAAGAAGCTTTGAAAAGTCAGTGCTTATATAGTATCGAGATCGATCGGAAATACCAATGCGTGGTATCGACGTCAGTTTTTTGGAAACAGTGTGCTGGAACCGTGATTTGATAAGCTCCTGGATCTTGATATAGCAGGTTCGCGGAGCATCATTGGTACCAAGAACCGCCACGGTCACACACTCAAAGTTTTGATTAAACCTACTTGTTTATTTTGTAGCAGATTCCTAATGTTTTAAAGTAAGTTTCCTGCCCTTAGAGTAGGCCCCTTCGTAGATAGCATAAGCACAGACTGGCGCCTAGGTTCTTAGTTCCGCCGCGACGGCCCCAATCAGTAACGCTATAAGGTGAGTGATAGAATTTAGTATACGGATTATATAACAATACCTATGTACCATTTCCAGATCAGACATTCGTAAAGTTGAGTCCAATCAAAGTATCCTATAGTAGGAGCAGTGACAAGTAGATATAGTTAATAGCACTACATGCTTTCGATTAGGATCTGTGGTATCTCTGAAGGATGAGTTTAGAAGGTAAATATGTTGACTGTAACTTTGCAGTATTTATGTATGTCGCAGTCATCTGGTTAAATTAGCCAGTTAATTGGACGCCTAGGCTGATCGTCAAGTAGTGGAAGGAAAAAAACTGAAATCGCACTGTAGTAAGTCATATACGAGTATGTTGGGTTAGGTTCAGTTGTGTCAATGAAGATGCGGAGCGAGCAAAGCGAGCGGAGCGTTCCAGTAAAGTTTCATCTAAAAATCTGTCCGACGGCAAAATATATTGACAGCAAAAATATTTTGTTATATGATAATTTCTTTTCTATACTTAAAGATCTGCCTAGGCTACTAGCTAATTTAACCGGATGGATATATCGGCACGGTTTTAATCCTCAGGTAAATGGCAGTAGCTTTAAGAGCATTACTTTACCAACCACTTTAGTGCTGTGTGCAGGTAGTAAGCCCATGCTTTTGGTATGGAGGCGACTCCGTTGCTCTGTAGGTAGTAGTGACTACCTGCATGTTTCTTGAAGAACCCCATACTGTATTCCTTACCCAACTAGCAAATCTTAGCTGTATATTAGGAACGTTTCCTGGATGCAAAATAGTGTTCATGATTGGTCATATTAGAATATTAGAAACGTTTCTACAACGCGCCCCTGATATAGAACGTTAAAGTGATATAGCTTTTGTGTTGCAGCTACACTTGGGGCTAATTAGATACATATTTGTCATACATGCGTTGTTCTTTGAGACTTTTCAGTAATATATTAGGGAATTTTAAACGCTGATATCACTATGAAGTGATAAAACGACCACGCGAACACTGATATACAACCATTGAGAGTTAATGTAGTGATTGCTATTCCTTCCTATTACAAATTGAATTACTGTTGTGTCGACAATCTTATAAATTTGGAAGTTTGGAGAAAAAAAAATATTGTTAAGATATTATTTGTTTAATGTTAATGCTGCTGTATTCTGTAACGAGCGATAGTATTGTAATGAATAGTTCAATATCACTTGCGCTTGCATTTTTATTGATATTCTAGTAGTATATTAATGGTGTTTTTTGCATGCCCCTCGTTAATTCATTAATATTTAGACAAATAAATATAAATTATAATAAGCAAATATTTTCAAGACTTTGATATATAACTGAATAGAGTTGCGATTCCTCATATACAACCGATTTACAACATCTCGCAGACATAATAAATTTTAGGTCCTATAAAAATATCACAGTGAAGCGATATGTGACTTTTTAGTGATTAATAAATAATCACAGAGTTTTTATGTAACTAGTGATATCTAAGCCTTGCAAATACAATTTTACAACTTTTGAGTGTTAATTAAGGTCCGATTAGGACGATTTTAGAGCAGTTGTAAACGGGAGCGGCTTAAACGCAAATTTGTTGTAAATTCATTATAACGGGAGCTGCTGTATCACGGTTTAGCAGTGATAGTAACTATTTAAACACCAGTGTTATATTAGTTATTTAGGAGCCATAATAGTATGGCTTCGCTTCATAATGGTACCATGAAAACCTTATATACAACATAGTAGCTCAATAATAACTGTTGTGAGTGCCTATTTACAACAGTGGTATAGGTTTATATGATAGGTTAATGTCACAATTTTGCTGTTAAGCCTTATACAGCTAAAACGCTTTAAGAAATTCATATATATGACCAGCAGTCACAAGTGTTACTTCTATATGACTTTGATATCACTCTTTTGTGTTATAAGATTTCTTTTATCGCATTTTTGCTAGTTCCCTGCCGATGGCGAGCGGTGCGATGGTAGAAAGTAGCCGTGGGCATAATTTCAAACAATTCCTCAAAACACAACCCACTGTACAAGCGGTAGAAAAGACACACAGTGGCAAAGTCTCTCCTCAGACTTAAAGGCTCGATACCGCAAGTGAGATTAGAATCGTTGACAATTCTCACAGCCTGTCGTTGAACCGAGTCAAAAGGGCCCAACTGGTATCCGGGTGCACCCGCCCAGAGATGGTAGAAGTACTCCATATGGGGCCGAACCTGCGACTTGTAAAGTAACAACCTTTGCTCCGACGTGAAGTACTGCTTCGCTCTGTTGAGTACACCAAGTTTTTTGGACGCCAGCTTCACCTTATCTTGTACATGATCTCAGAACTGAACATCGCTGGAGATGTCAACACCAAGGATCCCAATGCTCTTGAATATAGATATTTTCACGTTGACTTTGACTATACCTATGTTCAAGGTAAAAACGCTAAAAACGAAGTAATGTAGATCATAGTCATGATTTTTACGGACCGGTATTATAAGCGCTTAAACGTTTTTGAGTATAATACGTTTAGGTATTCTCTGCGAGCAAGCCACTAAAACGGCCAGATAAGGTTGAACTATCCTTACAGGCATATCTGTAGCGCGACTAACTTAACGCGTCGCCGACCGGAACTCAAAACCTCCTCGTGACAACGCGCACTGAATTTCTATCACAATGATACATTTTATATACGAAAATTAATTAATTTAATTTTTGTTACAAATATAAAAATCTGTTCCGTGTACCATCTACAGTTATTCATGTAGATTTATGTGGTATTTTTTGTTTAAACTTCTTATTCCTTAGAAATCAACATCGGAAAACCAACAATAACACAAAAACTGATCGAATTTCGTCTAAAAGATATTAGTCTTGTATTGTATGTAAACATATTGTTGCAAATATAAGTAATTTATTTAATATAAAATTTGCAAAAAGAATATGAAAAAGTGACTTTAATAATACATTAATAATATACATCACATCACATTATAGGTACCTACATTCTATTCTCGTTCAAACATTATTTTGAACAAATGAAATACAATAATTTCGTGAGGGGGTCCCCCCTCTCCCCATGGTGAGATGTAATCAGATTTTAGTGAAGAAACATATTTTTTACAGTGTTTAAAAAAAAAAAAATGCGTGATATTTGCCGAAACCCCCTTCTGAGGTAAAGTGAGATACGGCGCGACCCCTCCCCCAAGTAGCGCCTCACGTAATTATGGACGTAAAAAGTACACTCCTTAATTTCAAATGAGGGAACATGGTCGTCCAGTACATAAAATAAACATTATTAATGGTACCTACTAGACACATAGTTTTATTCTAATATCCATCCGGTCCCTGTGGTAAAGAGTTATCGAATCGTTGTTTTTCGTCGGAAACACTTCCCGGTTCTGAAATTTCGACTTTAGATAAAAAAGACATAGACATATCGACAAAAAGACATATCGGCGACATAGACACGACTTAATTCTGGCATTCGCCGTTGCAACCACGTCTACGCTTCGCTTCACTCGTGCGCTGTTCATAAATATAACTTAGCAGCTCGTTTTTGATAATCATCCTAACCCAATTTTTTTTTTGTACAAAACGATAATCTATTATTAAAATGGTAGGAAAGTCAAAACTGTACATTGAATATTTTTTTAAAAGAATACTTGGGGTGTGATCTACAATCGATACCGAAGCCAAAAATATAGTTTTTAGAATTTTTGTCTGTTTGTCTGTTTGTATGTATGTCCGGGATAAACTCAAAAAGTACTGCATGGATTTACTTCAAATTTGGCACGAACATTATTAAGAAGTCGGGTCAACATATAGGCTACATATTATCACGCTATCATCTACGGGAAAAGAGCAGTGAACCTTTATTTCTTCAACGCATTCTGTAACAACGTGTAATCTAATTTCAGGTCGCATATAAAGATGTGGAACTAGCCAGATTTTTCTACTCACACATAGCCATTTATTTAATGTTAAAAAATCTTCTAAAGTCATAACTTATATAGACTATATAGTCCTATTTGCTAACTAGATGGCGTTGGCATCGAATTAGATCGCGCTATGGTTACGTTCACAAAACGTGATGTTATGAGTACAGATGTCGACGCCTCAACTTATAGAAATTGTAGTTACCTGTGTTGCTATAAGTTATCGTGTGCTTGGTCGAATTATACGTGAAAACATTTTCCTGAAATATAAATAAATATTAACTTAAATAAACTTCAATCGGACTACTGCTTAGCTATCATTATATTTGTGTAAATTTCCAGTGTGTAAATTATTATCTGTTATCTTTCAAACTTAAAATAATCAAAATGCCTAGAAAACTACATTTTGGCTGCGGAGAGCCAAACCACTAATGTTGTTTATCGAGAAGTCCTATAAGTATGTATTTTAACCCTTTTCTGTATTCTTTATTCATTATTTTCTCCATCTGCTTCAGTCACAACTTATGACTTAATTCAGCAGAATCACCATAAAGTCATTTATTCAAGCAGGCTGAAAATCAGCACTTTTTGAAGGTCAATTTTACAAAAGACAGTCTCCCTCTGTTACTGCACTTCCTGTAGATATGAAATGTAAAGAAGAAACGGGTAAATGAATGTTATTTTAAAAGGTATAATCGTAGGTATTTTTGTGCTGTAAAGCGTTCACGCAGACGACATCGCGGGCAGCAGCTAGTATTTGATAAAATTCCAATTGAACGAACGTGGCAAACAAGCTAGCGGTCCGCGTGATTCACCGCAACCAACATATATGTACAATCAAATTTACGCGACTATTGGAGTTAATTTTTTTCATTTGATCAAAGTAAGAACATAAAATTAGACATTTCTAAGACTCGGGCGACAAAGATTCGATAATACTTTACTTCAGTTAGAACCACTGTCGAAATAACGCTTCAAGACATTTATTTTAATTCAACTCTGGGTAGAAGATTTATATAAACTCCATTTTTTGATTTGAGGACCATTTCATTTGCTAATATCGGCTGTATTCCAGCTGGCAGTAGTTTGAAATGCTTTATAATTAAAGAGAGTGTTACTTTCATTTGCAGCATGGCAAATCTTTGACCTGAAAAAAAAAACGACATTAATTACAAAAAATAAAAACAGGAAACCTCGTGTTTACAAGGTAAAGCGTCACAGAGTAAGCAGATTAAAGCTGCGACCATACTCGTATAATGGACGCGTCCCTCAGCCGCGGCTTATGGCTGGTTCCACATTGGGCGATAACGATAACGACACGATTATGTAGAATCCAAGCCCTGTTTGTGGGACAAAACTCACCTGGATTTAAAAAAAAAAGGTTATGCGGGACACCCTGAGACATGGGGGACATGTTGAGAAAATATTTTTTTTTTCTGATCGAAACCAATCCTGACAAACTTTGAGCAAAGAAAAAAAAACTGGTGAGTACATAGTCAATGTGAGAAATCGTTTTTATAAGTAAGGTTTCTTTCCTAAAATAATACTTTGGAATAGTCCCAAATCTATAATAGATACCTAACTACCTACGTAGGTACGCTTTTCTTTGGCTTCATTATACAATTATTTAAATTTGCTGTTAAATGGCCTTTAAACTGCAAAGGAACTATGAGGCGGTGAGTGACGACGGACTACGACCATTTCTGTTCAACTACAAGACCAGAACACGAACCCAATCCAATTGCAGACCGTGTTGGAAGGCGTGTTTAAGCTTCTGGAGTAAAAGGCTGTGAAATCATCATAAACGACGAGTACATCACCCACATTTGATTTGCCGACGACATGGTCATGACAAAATCACTGGCAAATATTGGCACGATAACAGTTTCTTAGCAAGTTGGTCTTAAAATGAGCACGGTTAAATTAAAATAATGTTCAATGTCCATAAGTTTTTGACAGATATACATACCTAGGGCGATTATTTTAGTTAGGTACGTTAAATTGCGATAGTGATTTATTCAGCAGGCCAACTCGGCTGAACAGCGTTCGGGATTTTGTCCAAAATACCTAATAGACGTTTTTGATAAACTTTTACCGACGCTTGGGTATAATTAATTATAATTTACGAAAAGACTATACAGAATAACTTACCAATGCAGTTTCTAGGTCCAGCACTGAATGGTATCCAACTAAATGGTGACTTCACAATCTCACTGTTCTCGAATCTCTCTGGTTGAAATTCTAAGGGATTATCATACACCTTTGGATTTCGCTGCATTTGGAAGATGTTAACAAAAACTAACGTGTCTTTTTGAAGTTGTAATCCAGCTAGATCTAAAAGTGTAATTTAAAAAGAAATTATTATATATTTTTCCCAGAGCTAAACGGCACTTTATTATTCAGCCAACTTGATTTTACTGACCATTTCAAAAATGATATGATATAGAAAATTAAAAGTCACCCTTTTCTTTTTCAAACTTGTCTTACACAGTGCCGCGAGTCATACGTGTAACGTATTGAAAATAGCAAAACAGACAGACAACAGTTTGTTCTCTATTAGCTGATGCCCCATGGTGTTACTCGTGCTATATAAACCTCTCTTTTAGTAAGCTGCTTTTGTTAAGGGGGATAATTCTTCAAAAACTTCACGGAGAAAAAAAAATGTTCGAATTGAAAAACTGTTTATTAAAATGCGTTAATGCTAAATTTTATTAATTTTAAATATTTTTTTCTGGAAATTACAAAACAATATAAATTTTAGTATATTTTATTAATTCCATGAATTAATAAATACAAAAAAGTTTCCATGAATTTAGTCTTTTCCGTAAATAATTATTTGTACTTCGGATTACAGAATTTTACAAATCCTATAAAACTTTCCTTGAATTTATGAGTAGGGTAATTAATATCAATATATAAAACTTACTAAAGATTACAAAAAGTTTCATTAAAGTGAGCAGATAAAACACTACTTGTCATTACAATGAAGGCTAATTAACGTTTACAAACACCTTTCTAAGAATTAGTGAAGTTTACTAATAACAAACATCATATCGTACTGATACGAATTAAGGTTGACGTCACGCGTCTTACATCGCGCTATCGAAGTTTCGTCGGTAGTTCGCATATATACTGACGTACCGACACGCAAGTAAAGAAGGCCAAGGCGTTCTAACTGGCAGGGGATTTCCCTTTACCGCCGCTCCACAATTTGTAACCCTAAGCTGAGCCGATTTGACGCACTATCCGCCGCTTTCCTTCATCTACCAGTTACACTGACCAGTACTATCAACCGTACGCTTCGCATCAACAGAGCCTCATCAGGACCTATCGGTGCAATTAAACGCTGATTTTAAGCGTGTTACGTTATTTGCAATCTATTAAATTTTACTTGTTTTTAGTAAGCAACGCTGTTTTCCCAACAAGACTAATTTTATTTCTGTTAATAAATACAATAAGTAAAACTCATTGGTAACCGTCAGTGTAATTTACTTATCCTCGGAATTACTAATATTTTAGTGGTCATTAGTATTATTTACTTGTAGCTACTAAAGTTTTTTCTCTGTGTTGTATTTGTAATGACTACGTAAAACAGCCGTGATACATAGGCTGATAGACACCGAAGTCGGAGTAGACCATAAAAGTTTAATAGTTTTTACCGTTTCAATACCGAACTCTAATAATAGGTCGTATTTCATTGCACACAATGTTTTGTTCTTACCCACATCTTTCGAAATCAGCCTTTCAATTACAGGTGCAATCGGATACAGCCTTAAAGTTTCCTTTATTACCAACTCCAAATATTTCATCTCCTGAAGATCACTGTACATAAAATGAATATTGTATATACGCATATATATTCTGTATATATTTATTGCAACAGGAGTAGCCACCTTACGGCTTCATTATCAAATATCATCTAAGGCCAACCAAACAAGCACAACATCGATGGGGTTGTTTCGTTACCAAGTAATGACCACCTTCTGGGTTCGTCATACGATCAGCTTAAGGGCATATTATTGCATTGTCATCGAAGTTATAAGTATACCAAATTTCAGCACATTGGACACCGAGAAGTGGGTCATACCTAAACATACATACATACATACAAATGTGAGGTTAAATAAAAGTTTGCAGATATGTAACCAACTAGATACATAATGATCAATTCAAAAGTTATCGCAGTAGGCGATGACCTTCTCAGAAGGTCGTTAGAAATTGGTGTTCTCCATACGCGATAAAAATAGCTGCGGTCGGTAAACTAAAATGGAAGACGTTTTTCGCACAAAAGCAAACGACAAAATATGTTAAAATACAAATTAGATTTACATAAATAAAACTAATTGCTTGAACAATAGTAAAATTAAATATAAAAATTCGTTATCTTTTTATGTTCTCTCAATATCTTTTATCCCCTTCAATCAATGTATTACAAAAATGCAAAGTACTTACTTTAGAGTGACACCTCAAACATTGTGGAAGATACGAAGGCTACCTACCTATGAGTTGGATCTCTATCCATATCGTCTCTAAAGATTCTCTCTTGTTCTTCAAATAATCTTTCTTGCACTTCTTTGTGGTTAGAAATACAGTAAAGAGCAAACGCAGATGTAGTAGAAACAGTATCGTGACCCTGTTAACAAAATAGTAGATAAGCAAAAAAAAACCGGCCAACTGCAAGTCGGACTTGCGCACCGAGGGTTTCGTAGCACAACAGACTGCACGAGCCCGATTCGCACTTGACCGTCTATTATTATTTATTGTTTTACGATAAAACTTACAATGTTGTATGTATTACCGTTTTTAAACTTATCTGAAACTTGTACATAATATGTTATAATTTGTGGCTGGATCTCTTAGGTTTTTTTTTAATCTAGTTAAGTGTTAGATATCATTAGGTAATTAAATAGAATATTTACCGCAAACAGGAATGTATTTACTTCAGAAATGATTTGATCATCATCCATTGCGTTACCATTTTGACCGGCTAATAGCACCAAGTCTATGAAAGTCTTAAGACCTTAAAAAAATGAGAGTGAATAAATAATTTTAATTTCATGAAGGACATTTTTTTTAAATCTTATAAATTAAACAGATTAAAGAAAACATAAGAAGTTAATTTTTTTTTTATTTCATTTTCGTATTAACATTATTATACTATTTTTAAGATTAGTTTATACTAAAATTTAAAATAAATTGGAATATTATTCTAGTATGACTTATAACAGGTTATTTGACGTGATAATTATATTTTATGATATTGGGACAAAACTTAACATTTTTGGTAGGTATTCATGGTTAAAAAAACAAAATTAATAAATGGAAAGTACACACACACATACAGACATAAGTAGTCCTACTCTTTATGGTTGTCTTACCTGACTCCTCATTATTAAAAGTTGAGAGATCAGTCTTTAGCAATTTTTGGCGACTTTCTATAATAGCCTTGTGAGAATATTTGTTTACCACTTCGATAGCTTTATCCAATTTCACTTTATGGGGTGTCAACTGGAATATAAAGTCATTGGCTAGGTATGGGTTTCCAACTCTCGCGCTAAAAATATGTGTCATCCTGGAAAAAGAAAAAATCAAGTACACATTGGGCCATTCTAGCCCACGATATCCCATCGCCATTGTATAACTACCTTAATACAAGTCGCACAAAATGATTTATCTATTCTTCATCAATGGTTCCTATACAATTTATTAACAATTAATATTTTAAAAACAAATTACATTATTTTCAGAGCTAAAAACAAGAAAATCCAAAGTCAGCAATCATTAGTCGTTAACGGACAGAAAATACAGAGGTCCATTAAAGAAAAGTACCTTGGTATAATACTAGATAGTCATTTAACTTGGGAACCACATATTGAAAAAATACGATCAAAATTACTATGTCTGATGGGATCTCTAAAGCATATAGTACAGATCATTCCAAAAAATATAAAATATACCATTTATAACTCCCTTGTCAAACCTCACCTTGAATATCTACTTGAAATCTGGAGTTCAGCTACACAAACAAAATTGCAACGATTACAGATCGCACAAAATAAAATTATAAAACTCTTATTTCCCTACCACTTCCTAGCGCCATCTAAAAAGATTTACTCCGAAACTAAAATAATGACTATAGAACAAATGCACAGATTTAACACCTGTATTTTAATAAGAAAAATTTTAAATAAGGATATAAAGACTAAAATAACTTCCACCAAAAAAGTCCAACTTCAAACGCGTATCACAAGACAAGCTAATAACATAGTATTATAGAGCACCTAGAACGAACTACGGAAAGAAGAGTATATTGTTTGATGGAGCACAGATGTATAACAAACTGCCAAATGACATAAAACAAGCCAAATCATTATTTCTCTTCAAAAAGACTTTAAAAAACTTTATACTACGCAAACACTGATACACGCACAACACTTAAACAAAATACGCAAATATTAATTTCAATAATAAAAAACACCCGCACACGCAAACACACACACATACACATACGTACGCGCACACACACACACACTTGGGCACATATTTCATTTACTACCTGCTACCTTTCTAACACATATTCTGATAGGTATCTATATCACAATACTTTATACACTAACCAAACCACTAATCTACGATTAACTGAATCGTGTTACCTGGCTCAGAGTAAACATGAATAGAAACCAGTATTAACCCACGAGTATCAATAATAGATAAGCACGTAAGCAGGCAGTTCCGAACTACCTACAACTACAACACAACATTCACTGCCAACTGCTATTACAATATTCACAAATTTATTCTTAGATGTAAAATGTAAATCTACTGGCCAGCCGTCGTCGCTCATAAAATTTGTTTACATAAAAATTGTACTTTCTCATGTAAGTGATTTCCATGTAATCTTATGAGAAATAAAGATCTTAAACCTTAATTGGCGAAGGTACCTGACCGATTTTAAACCTCCTTTTATTTGACAGGGAAACAAAATATTTTTTTACGGCGAGGGTGCAATATTTAATGGGATGTTAATTACAGTACTTAAAATAATATTTTTTACAACTTTATATGTTATGTTGGTCAATATAAATAAAAAATATATTTAGGTACCTATTTATATCTGTTGCCTGGTAGTTTATTAAAAACTTCTTAATTATACTAATAAGCTTTCCTATAGTTATTCTACGTGTAATTTGATTATATTTATTCCTGCGGGAGCTTGTGAATTTTCAGGAACAAAAAGGGATACCATACGTCCTTCTCCATCTCTAACTATATCTATGCCTTTCAGCTCAACTGGTTGCTTCCGTTGCACCATTTAAAAACGACCAACAAACTTACTTTTGCATGTATAATATTCGTGGATGGACATGGATTATGTTATAACAACTTTCACATTTCCTTACTTATTCTTTATAAAAGATCTTGCGGGAGAATCACATATAAATGACCTAAGTTTCACCTTAATCTTAAAATAAATACCATTTTGTAGAATTTCTTTAATTTCAGTTACAATAGGTTTTAAAAATGTATTAACTTCAGGTTTTCCTACACCGCAGTAAATTCCTATAACCGTCACAGGAACTGTAGTTCTTTCGTGAATATTACATAAAATAGGCCAAAGTTCGACTTTTGAGCTTTTGTACGTGGGCAGCCGATCTATATTCACATTTATGACTATATTTATATTTTCATTTAAGTCTCCAAAATATTCTTTCTAATATTTCTTGCGGTGATGTATCTGTCTGGTTTGAACATGGCCCTTAAAAATTTTGGTCATTACTTTTTATTGCATTACTACCACTAATAGCACTTTCTCGTGAACTTTTACTGCTAGATGCATTGGTAGACGTAATATTTTTGTACTTTTTGACACGCCGACGAAAGTTACCAGATCTTTTTAATTTTTTAACTATCTATTATTTGTAGTTTGGCAAATTTTGATTAAAATCGTGCCGTTAATACTATTTGGCATTTAAACTTACTCATCCAAGCAATCAATCACTTAAATTTACTTGAAAAAGAAAATAAACAGTACTTAGTGTTATTTTTGACTTGAGATTATTTGAAAACGTTAAATAATCAATTTTTGCTTAAGTAGAACTGGAAAAGTTTTTGTTTATTCAATTATATCTTATTTAAGTCTTTAAATATACTTACTTAAGTCAAAAGAGAATTTTGAGGTATGCGTTGTAGATATACTTTAGGGGAAAAGGTTTTGGATTTACTTAATTAGGTTTAAATAATACACAACTCACTGAAGAAGCAGTATTCAAAAGCTATTAGGACTTAAAGAAAAATAAGATTTAATAAAATCAATTTTCTCCTAAGAAAATCTTACTTCAGTCTCAGTACAGACATATTAGATTTAATACTTATCCACAGTTGCTACTTGGGATTTATACTACGGACAGATCATAAACCCCTAACATATATTTTCGGAGACAAGGTAGGTATTCCAGTAGTGGCTGCTTCACGACTATAGCGTTGGGCGGTGCTGTTAGCGGGATACAATTATAGTATTTAATATATATCGTCTAATAAAAACAGCGCAGACGCGTTATCACGTCACCACGTCAGCAAAATAGTTCAAGAAAATCGATTACGGAGAGTACTTATCTCAATTTTGTAGATTTTTTTTTACCCATTATTAGTAGTGATATCAAAAAGATGACAACGCGGGACAATGTACTTAGCAGGGTCATATTATACATACAATCTGGTTGGCCTACAGTATGCCCTAATAATGACGACATAAAACCAATTTTTTTTTAGACGAAATGAATTATATGTATAATGTGGGGGTAACGAATGGTCATCCCGCTTGTTTTACAAAAACAAATATTAAACCAACTACACAGTAGTAACATGGGTATTGTCAAGACAAAAAGTTTAGGTAGAAGCTATGTATGGTGGCCTAATATCGATAAAGACATAGAAGGATTGTGTAGAAATTGCGACACTTGTGCGGCTGAAGCAAAATAAAGCCGTATTACAATCGACCATGGACTAGTCTCCACCTTGATTTTCTAGGTCCATATCGGGGCATGACGTTTTTAGTTCTAATTGATTCGTCCTCGAAATGGTTAGAAATATTTGAAATGTCTCACACTAACGCACCGAGGGTCATTAAAGTTTTGAGATCAAAGACCGCCTTTTACAAGTATAGGATTCAAAAGTTTTCTTACGAATAATGGAATTAGACCACTGTTTTGTTGATTTTTTAAAATAAGCAGTAGACCACCTATTTCCTGAAACATTAGGTGAATCCATCACCTTCGTGGCCATTTATAATAACGAGTGCAGCATCTATCAGTATGTATGCTGCACAAGCGAGAGGCAGTTAGTTCGACATCGTGGAGTTTCAAACCAACAATGCGGATAGCTCCGGCTCGTCGTTCCGGTCACAGTGATTCACACAGTACACACTGGAACCTCGTATTCATGGGCGCCAGCAGAAATAATTTCCAGGTGGTGCAGATTTTAGTTTTCTTACAATCTTCGCCGTATTATGATTGTTAATAAAAAATTAAAATTTTGGTCGGAAACATCTGAAGCCCGGTTTATTTTATGTTCGAGACATTTACAAATTTCTGACTATTATTAGACTATAATTTTTCTGAATATTTTAAATTCATTAATTAATTTTATAGGTACCAGTCCTCACGGCTCACACCTATTTGTTCGCGACGATCGAAATTTAAAAATTCTAAGTTGGTGGGCCAGGAGTATCGGGATCGATATTAATCGGTTTCCATTACTTCCCTGAACGCACCCTTTAAAGTACCACTACTCCACACGAGATAACACCAGCATAAATAGGATGAACTTAACAGAGAAAGCGCAATACAGATTCTAAGCAGTGCGAAAGAGACCGACTCTTGTCAAAGTCAATCGCGAATGAACTAGAAAGTTCATAAATGTGTCAGAAACGTGAAAGAGACATAGATTAGATGACAGGGACAGAGCTACGTTCGAGAACGTTTGGGAATCTGGAACCTTCCTTACATTTTGATATATAAGGGGGCTAGGCTAGGCGCGTTCCGAGTCAGTCAGTTTTCGATTGAAGTTCGAACAAATCGTTCCGAGTGAACAAATCGCGAGTAGTGACTAATAGTTATCTTCAGTATACAGTGCATTCGTTTGAAAAATTAATAGTTCCCGCCATATTCGTTTCCATAGATTAGTGTTTTTAGTGTTGTTATAGTGTTGCCGTATTTTAATTTCGAAAATATATTGATAGTTAGTTCATACAGTCCAGTACGTCAAGAATGATTGCTTGCCTTGATTACATGTGCAAGAGCGAGCTAATTAGTCAGTTTCAGTGCGCGCCGTAATTAATTAATCGGTGCAAGCAAGCAGTGACAAGTGAGCTAACGTGTGTTTCTTTTCTTTATTTTCAAAGTAAAAATAATTATAATTTTTTTATAAAATATAAGTGACATTAGGCGGTTTTTCTGCAAGAGAAAAAAGAATGAAAATGAACAGTTTAATGCTAAAGCTTCGGCACAGCAAAGTACTAGTAAAACTGAATTAACAACACAACAAACTTTAGTTAATATTTATGATGTGGGTTTATATCTGGATTCTAACGTACCTAATAGTGATGAAATACGGTCTAACGTGCTCGAAACAGCGTGGAAACCTCCGCAAGATTATGATTTCAAGCAGGACATCGATCATAAAAACGAAACACAACAACGTGCATTTGGTCACGAGTGGCTCACAGCATACCCTTGGTTAGCCTATTCTATTCAGGCTAAAGGACCACTTTGCCGTACATGTGTATTATTTCCCGCACAAATTCATCGAGGCAGTACTCAGGGGCCATTTATCGTTCGGCCATGCAAAAAAAATCAAAAATTTCATGAGTGTGCGAAATCTCATGCAAATAGCCAGTGGCATCGTGAATCGGTTATACGTTATAAAAAATTTCTGGAAATCATGCAAAAAAAGATTTCGTTTATGAACAGATTGATACTAAATTTCAAAGGGAAATTTCGGAAAACAGAAAAAAACTTCAACCCATTATATCTTCGTTCTTATTTTGTGCTAAGCATGATTTACCCCTTCGAGGAAAAACAGAAGATGGGTCAGTTTTGAAAGACTTATTACATTTCCGAGTTGAGGCAGGACATACGGTTTTAAAAGACCACTTTGCGACTGGTTCGAAAAATGCCCTCTGTGTATCCCATCAAGTACAAAACGAAATTATTGAAACCTGTGCTGATGTTCTTCGTGAAACCATTACTGATGAAGCAAAAGAAGCGGCATACTTTTCAATCTTGGCTGACGAGACAGTGGATATAAGCGGGACTAAACAGCTTTCAATGGGCATAAGATACGTCAAGTTTGACCAAACGAAACACAGTTACGTAATACTTGAAGAATTTTTGGGGTACAGACCACTTCAAAAATTAGATGCTGAATCGATTTCTGAAGTTATAATATCTTTTTTGACATCATGTGGCTTAGATCTCAACAAAATGGTTGGGCAAAGGTATGATGGTTGCTGCACGATGGCTGGACATGTTGGTGGAGTTCAGAAAATAATTAAAGATAAATATCCCAAAGCAAAGTATTTCCACTGTGCTAGTCACATATTAAATCTTGTTGTCAATGATTTAAATAATTTGAGTGAAATAAGAAATACTGCTGGAATGATTAAGAAAACTATAACTTTTTTAGAGAGAGAATTTAAGGCGAAAAAAAAATCCAAATATTCTCTTGTTTTGCGAAACCAGATGGTCTGTATTAGTATTCGAATTTTCGCTCAAAATTTCACCAAAATTGAAGAAGCATTACAAGACTACTCAGAAGATCAAGCCACTAATTCTAAGACAAAGGTTAGAGCTTACCAACTGCTTTGACCACCACAAATTTTATTGAGGCATTGCATATTATTGCTACTTACTCGGCAAATCTTGAGCCTGTCTGCAACCAGCTTCAATAAGTGGATTTTGACATTAATTCAGTGAATGACCACATTTGCAAACTCATTAAAATAATAGAGGGTCACAGACAAAAAGCATCGCCGGAATTTACTGCTATATTTGGAGAAGCTAAACAAAGTTGCGAAGACCTTAATATTGAGATTAAATGCCAACGAGTTACGAAACGACAGGCTCATGGATCTAACCACCCATCCGAAAACGTTGAAGAATTTTACAGAAGAGCTTTATACATCCCTTACCTTGATTCGATCATTTCTCCTTTAAAAGACAGATTTCAAGTGCGTGATTCCATGGCTGAGATCCGAGCCTCAGAATCAGACCAAGCTAGAGAGGTCCGCTTGCAGAAAATGCGTGATTCTATTGCTGAGATCCGAGCCTCAGAATCAGACCAAGCTAGAGAGGTCCGCTTGCAGAAAATGCGTGATTCTATTGCTGAGATCCGAGCCTCTGAATCAGACCAAGTCAGAGCAGCTCGTTTACAGCAAGTGCGTGATTCCATGGCTGAGATCCGAGCCTCAGAATCAGACCAAGCTAGAGAGGTCCGCTTGCAGAAAATGCGTGATTCTATTGCTGAGATCCGAGCCTCAGAATCAGACCAAGCTAGAGAGGTCCGCTTGCAGAAAATGCGTGATTCTATTGCTGAGATCCGAGCCTCTGAATCAGACCAAGTTAGAGCAGCTCGTTTACAGCAAGTGCGTGATTCCATGGCTGAGATCCGAGCCTCAGAATCAGACCAAGCTAGAGAGATCCGTTTGCAGCAAATGCGACAACGGCAGGTTGAAGTCAGAAGATTAAGTAGAGCCAGTGTAACGGGCTTTATGCAGTCAATTAACACGTTTTGTGATAAGATATGTGAAGTTTGCAACAAACGGTGCTATCAGCATCAAATAACCAAATGGATTGTACATACCGAAACGGCACTATATTTGCCTAACGAATTAAAACAGAAAAATTGTTTAGTTGTTTGCAACCGTTGCAAAGCACATTTGAGTTCGAAGAAAAATATTGCACCATCTAAAGCTTATTGGAATAATTTGGATCCAGGCTCTATTCCAGAGGTGATTGCGGAATTATCACAAGCTGAGCAAAGGTTGATTTCACGCATTATTCCATTTGTTAAGATCATCAAATTGAGTGGCGTATTTGGGCAATACAGTTTTCGAGGCCAAGCGGTATTGTTCGCTCAAGATATTTTCGAAGTTACTGAAAACCTTCCGAAAATGTTGCCAAGAAACACAAACAATACCGGAATAGTTGTTGTTACGGAGCGTCTTGAAAATATTAACGTAACACGACAGTTTTCAATATCTAGAGAAAAAGTTTATGATGCACTCTATTGGTTAGTTGCAAATAATCCACTGTACAAAAATGTGACAATCGATCAAAACGTTATAATTAATGAAGAGGATACCATAAGAGTAGAAGAAGCACCGGGAGAAATTGCTGTAGAGACCAATGAAGAATCTACAAACGATGCTAGCGCTTATATGAAAATTAATGATTTTTCGAGAATCGTACGTGCTTCATGGCATCAAGGTAACGACGTCATATTTACATCAGGATTTGCAGGCGTACAATGCTGTGCGATGGCATTGGCAAACATCCTAAGGGCCTGTATTCTTTCACCACAACATTGGTCTACAAATATCCTTAATCTGAATATGATTACAGGTGACCAGATCTATAGCAATATAAGATTTCAAACGGAGAGAAATTTAGCGGCATACCCTATTGAAGATGATGGATATTTATTGGTGCGAAATTTCAATACCATCAAACATGATTTGGTTACATTCGACAAAAGATTTCAGATCACTTTTGACGAAGAACCAAGTATTTATGGATGCTTGAATGACAAATTAAATCAAACAAATTTCGGCTGCACCCTTCGTCAAGGTTTAGAAAATCTGTTCGTAGAGCATAATGCAGGTATACTAATTACAGATGGGCAATCATTCGGAGTGATGCACTATGATAACAAATATTACTTCAGCAACTCTCATTCTTGTGGTCCAAAGGGATCTAGAGCAAAAGACACAAATGGGAAAGCTTGCATTATCGAATGCGATAATTTAGATGAGCTTGAAAGAATTTGTAAACGTACAACAGGCAACAAAAATGTACAGTTTACAATTGATTACGTCGACGTTGAAGTCTTCGATGTACATCATGAGTCTGAAATGACAGAAACACATCAGAGTACTGAGAAAGTACCAGCAGCGTCCCAAATGATCACTTCCCAACAAGAATTTATTAATCAAATAATTCCATTGCAGACATCAGTGATGGCACCGATTGATGTAATGCAACCCAATGTCGAAGATGAATTACAGGTTTCACGAAACCTTAATGAAATTACCCGTAAAACGAAAGACAATATCGTAAACGTGGGTCATGAACTGAGAGCAGAAGAATTTGCCTGGTACTTTTTGTTTCCCTATGGAAAGAACGGTTTTAAAGAGCAAAGGCCCGTAAAAATTTCAGCTTTAGACTACTTTCAGTTCAGAATTTTGGGAAGTGATACAAGATTTCAACGTAACGACTATCTCTTTTATGCCTCATCATTCTTTGAATATTATCGAATTAAAAGCACTATATCAGCATGCGGCAAGAAAATTGTTAATCAAGAGGGAGCAATCGAAGATGTCCATCTTTATGTGAAGAATTTAAGAGGTTCTGCAGCATATTGGAGATCAGCTTTGAATGAGTTGTTAGCCCAAATTAGATGTTTAGGAGCTCCAACCTATTTCGTAACTTTTAGTTCGAATGATCTCAACTGGTTAGACCAACGGAAGGCCATGTTGATAGCTGATGGTAGGCCTGATGTAGATCCAAATACACTTGACATTTATGAGACTCAACAACTTATCGAAAAGTACCCAGTTATTTTGAGTCGACATTTCATGGTCAGAGTAAATGCTCTAATGAAATTTATCAAAAATAATGATAAAGTATTTGGCGGAAAAGTGAAAGACCATTGGTGGCGTATTGAATTTCAGAATCGTGGCAGTCCTCACCGTCATATGGTGATTTGGATTGAAAATCATCCAGAGTTTGACACAGAGGAAGGAAAACTTCTTCTTGATCGTAACTGTTGTTGTAAAATGCCTACAGAAGAAGAGGATCTAGAGCTTCATGCTCTTGTTAAGAAATGTCAAATTCATCGACATACACACACTTGTACAAAAAATAATACCTCGGCAAGATGTCGATTCAACTTTCCACGCCAAGAATGTGACGAGACACGAATAGTGTCACATTCTTCAGATGATTTTCTCCGTAATGGTGGCAGAATTTGTATACTTAAGCGTCGAAAGGAAGATGCTTGGGTAAACAATTACCACCCAGAGTTATTAAGACTCTGGTCAGGTAATATGGATATTCAGCCATGCGGATCGAATGAAGCGATAGCGTACTATATTGCAAAGTACCTTTCAAAAGCAGAACCTGAAGGTGTAGATTCTGGAATTGCGCAGGCAATACAACAGATTCAACGTGAAGAGACTGACATTTCACGTAAGCTATTCAGGATATGTATGAAGATTCTTCATGAACGACAAGTATCAGCCGCAGAATGTGCGTATCGACTTTGTCATATCCCATTACGGGACAATTCGCGAAATTGTATTTTCCTGAATACAAGAAAGCCAGAACAGCGTTACAGAGTATTGCAATTCGATAGAAGCGGACACGCAACTGGCTATTACAGTAATATCTTTGAAAGATATGAAAATCGTCCGTTACAACATCCTGACTACGATTTTGTGAACATGAGTCTTACAGAGTTTGCAATGTTGTTTGAATCTTTCTATCCGAAAAAGCTGAATGAAACCGAGGAGAGTGTTGATCATGATGCTTATGAAGAACAACCTAATATGCGTCGTCCGCTCATCACGCTGTTAGATAAGAGTAAAATGGTCGTGAGAAATGTTCCTGCAGTTGTCAGGGTGCCGTACTTTATAGCAACATCGGATCCAGAAAACTTTTTCTACAGTTTACTCATTCAGTACATGCCTTATCGCATGGAAACTGAAATACTTGAAGGTTTCGATAATGCAAAGGAGGCTTTTTTAGCTCGAGAGAATCGTTTGAAGGAAATGAGTAAATATATGTGTCAACATCGAGAACGGGATCAACAGCTTGAAAACGCGTTTAATCAGGTACATGCCTTTGAAATTCTAGAACAGCCAGAGATTATAAATCCTGAAGCTGAAGAAGAAGATTTACCAGACACTGAAATGAGCAATGATCAATTTCAAAGGGCACAACAGGCTATGAATATTGATCAAAGACAATTGTTCGTTCTTATTACAGAGAGTATTAAAAATCAACTTAATGGTGATGTTAAAAGAGAGAAAATTTTCATAACTGGTGGAGCAGGCACCGGGAAAACTTTCCTGTTTAATTTATTGAAAAATCAAGTCAACCGATGTTATGGAAAATCCGTGGTAAAAGTTGGTGCTCTTACTGGTGTTGCTGCACGGTTAGTTGGTGGGTCCACACTCCACCGTCTGTTGAAACTACCAGTACAAAAAGATGGAGTTATTGTTAGTATGCCACTTCTTACTGGTAATTATTTGAGAGTAATGCGTATGTTATGGCAAAACGTTGAGTTTCTGTTCATAGACGAAATTTCTATGGTACCTTATGAGATGCTTTGTATGATCGACTCTCGTTTGCGACAGCTGAAAAACCCGACCGCTTGTTTTGGAGGCATAAATGTTTTACTTTTTGGTGATCTAATGCAATTACCACCTGTTCGAGGACATTAAGTGTTTCAACAACCAGGACACATGAAACCCGCTACACACTTGTGGCGACTATTTCGCCTTGTTGAACTCAAACAAAACATGCGTCAACAAGGAGACACGAAATTTATAGATGTGCTTAACGCCTTAAGAGTTGGAAAATTGACTTCGAAGCATCTTGAAATTCTTCTAGGAAAAGTATCAACAGATACGACTGATGAGTTCTCAATTGAGAAAGCATTAAGAATCTATCCAACAAATTACCAAGTTGCTAGACATTACGAAAAGGTTCTCCAGAGTTTTGAAGAAAAAGGGACAGTTATTTATACAATTAAATCACAAGACCAACTCATTGATGCGACACGAAATTTAGGTAATAAGGACTTAGATTCTGTGATACCTAGCGATATTAATAAAACAGGAGGTCTTCCTGATGTATTGAAAATATTCGTTGGAGCTAAAGTAATGTTGAGGTCGAACATTGACGTGTCAAAAGGTTAAGTGAATGGTAACATGGGTTTTATTACAGAAATTATATGGCCAAATTTTCGCAGGGGTCAATTATATGCAAAAGACATTCCATCAGTACGTATCGATTTTGGTCCAGATGGTGTTCACGTAATTAAACCAATATCGGTACAGTTTCCAGCAAAATACAGCTATGGAACTGCTGAGAGACGAATGTTGCCATTGATTCTGAGTTGGGCATCGACCGTCCACAAGATGCAAGGCTGTACAGTTGATCATGGAGTAATTTATCTAGGTTCTCGACTGTTTGCAGCTGGACAAGCTTACGTAGCACTTAGTCGTGTAAGATCTTTGGACGGAATTCGAATTGAAGAACTCGATTGCTCAAAGCTAACAGGTCAAACCCCATAAACCCCATGTAACAGAGAAGCATTAGATGAAATGATTCGATTACGAAGTAACACGTAGTAAGACTTGTCGATATCACTTGTTCGGCAATAAACTTATACCATTAAGTTTCACTGTATAGATTGACAACTGAAAATAATTACAGTTACTTATATGTAGGTATCACGGAATTAATAGTCGATTAGAAAAAATAAAAAGTTTGGAAAATCCAAAACTGCACGACTCATAATGTTCATTTAATTATTAAATATTAAAAAAAAAACAAAACAAAAAAAACACAAAAAAAAAACAAAACAAAAAACAAAAAAAAATTAAATAAATGTACATAATATTTATAGATACAGATATATGACCATCCATGTTAATTTTACATGGATATATATCGATATACAATCTTGTAGTTGTCGTTTTTATTAATTATAATTAAACGACACTTAATAAATTATCCATTCGCATTCGATGATCTACAATTGTCGATTAGAATTAAAAAAAAAATCTAACTCAAATAATTGATTTTTTCATAAGTTACAGTGTTTCCGGAGTTTCATACATGACGGACAGGAAATTTTTTTGACCTATTTTGATATTTTTTTCCGTTTCTATTGCACTAAATTAATTTTTAGCAAGTATAGAATTAATCTCCGTTAAATTATCTCGACAATAGTATGCAAAATATCTTGATTCCTTTAACTAACAAGGCTATAATACTAAAAATAGTTGCCAAAATAAGGCGAAAAAAATTTTTCGATCGTAAAGCACTCTCTGATGCTTCGCATCATGAGTCGTGCAATAGTTTAAAATTAAAAAAACAAGCTATTATAAATAATCCAAACTAAAAAGTAGAAAATAAATAATAGTTTAAAAAAACTAAAAAACACGTTTTTTATAGAAAACCGAACTAAAAAAAAGAAAATAAATTTTAATGAATTTAAATTAAGAAAATAGTGTTAAAAATTTCAATGAATATAAATTAATAATAGTGTGAATAAAAAAAAAAAATATTTTATTTTAAAAAAGCGTGGGGTGCATGGTGTCAATAGTTATAAATATTTTATTGACAGATATGAGTAGAGTGATTATCATTTCGATAATATCTTAAAAAGCACCCCACGCTTTTTTTAAATAAAATAATTTTTTTTTTATTCACACTATTATTAATTTATATTCATTGAAATTTTTAACACTATTTTCTTAATTTAAATTCATTAAAATTTATTTTCTATTTTTTAGTTCGGTTTTCTATAAAAAGCGTGTTTTTTAGTTTTTTTAAACTATTATTTATTATTTCAATAATTTCTGTTGATCCCGAGATTCCCAAGGGGTGCAAGTGCACCACCTGGCACCCCCCTGCCGGCGCCCATGCTCGTATTGTACAGTTATTTAAGTATTACAGTTACAGCTCGTTTAATGAGTACACGTGGTTAGGGGGCTCGGTCGACACAGCGGGTAAAGATTGTTTCACGCAAACACACTAGAACCTCGTACTGTATCTGTGCGGTTACAGTTACAGCTCGTTTATAAGTACACGTGGCTAGGGGGCTCGGTCGACACCGCGGGTGAAGATTGTTTCACGCAAACACACTAGAACCTCGTACTGTATCTGTTCGGTTACAGTTACAGCTCGCTAATGAGTACCCGGCTTACTGACGTAAACATGCACACTATGTTTTTTGGTAACAGTATCGCTCAACAGTTATAGTTTTAAGCTCCTAATGAGTTTAGTGATCTAAATAGCAATTGTTAAAAAACAAAGTGGCTGTGACATGTAGACATATTAACTATGGAAGCCCTAAATAGAACGATTCTTGTAGGCATATCTACAGAGAAGACTTCCGTTTATTGGTAAGATCAATAATAATTCGAAATGCTACCGTATCGGGCGGCTTCTACTTACTGTTGTGTGGCTGCGGCGTACTCGGACCCTCCAAGTGTCTGTGCATGAAAACATATTCCCATCCCAGCTTCTGAAAATAACAAAATCCCATAACAAACAAGCGTGATTTTTAGCAGACTTAAAGAAGTAAAATAAAAAAAATATTGACTGTACCACGTTTTTGTAAATAGACTAAAAAGTAGAAAACATTTTTTACTAGACACAAGCGTGAGGCACATGGAATATACATATATTAATAGATTTTGAAACACCCCACATTTATGTACTATACTAAGAAAAAATATTTGCTACTTTTTAGTACATTTATAATAACGTGGTATAACTTTTTTATTTACATTTTAGTGTTATTTATATTCATTTGTTATCCATACTTATATTACAAATGCGAAAGGTAGTCTGTCCGATCCGATGTACGGATTAAGATGAAATTGGCATGGAGATAGTTTGCGTCCCGGGAGAGGACATCTGCTACCTAAAGACGTCAAGTGTGAGAAGTTTTTTTCTATAATTGAGGAGTTGATGTTAAAATCCCGAAAATATAAATTTATTTAAATTTTTGTCGTTTACGCGGAGAGCGCTTACATTTTAGGCTGGTTTTTTTTATGTTTTTAAATTATTTTAAAAAAAAGCCTTTAAGTATATACAAATATATCTATCTTATTTTTCTTGTAAAATGAAAAAATAATTTAGCTCTCTGAAAAAATATCGAGATCTAAGACAAGTAAACTTAATTTTCGCCACTTTTTTGTGGTTATTGTTAAGCATAATTTTCTTAATTTATAAACATTTTTAAAAAAATCTGTTAGAATTTTCTTTTAAATTCTTTCTAGTTCTTTCCCCTACCTCTGTATTTTTCTGTGATTTGTAGTATCTACCACTTCTTCAATCTAGAACAATAAAGAGACTGTTTTGGGTTATTAGGGTATAGGAGAAGATTTTGTTAACTTTTCGTGATTATAACGTGCTATAATTTTGCACTATTTTTGGGTTCACGTGACAATGTAATATCCCTTATTTGTTCTTTAGTAACATAAAAAACCCGTGTGCGAGCACGACGTGACATCTTTAGAATTAAATTTTTCCCAAACATAAATCTTTTTCATCTCTCATGCTCTGAAAGTAAACCATATAATATTTAGAGCGGGTGAGAAGTTGCAAATGTCGGCCCTAGGCCCGAAAAGTAGACAAAGAAAAATTCAGTCACATTTCGCAAAGTCAGTCACCTATACAGCCGCACTTCGTTTAATACTTGGTATAAAATATTCCTAACTTGGTTGTAGATTTTTTGTTTGTGTTATGTAACATATTTTATACCAGATATGTGGTTTAATACCACCGGAAAACCGCGTTTAAATTAATTTAGGTAGATCGTGGCAGATTAAAAATAATTTGTATTAGTAAGTTCTTTTCATCAACTAGCAATACCTATAACTCGAAAATACTGGCTGGCATTATGCATTAAAAATGATGCGCGTAAGAAAAAAAAAATGGCGGGAAAGCTTGATAAGTGCAAACTGATTAGCAAATTAAATTTTATACCTAATAAAATGAGTTCATCAAGTGAATTTGAAATAAATTTAACGCCAGATTTAATTAGAAAAGAGGCTCAAGCTGTTATGGGAAAGCTTTTTCATAATTTTGGCTTGTGTTTACTGTCCTCACATGCAAAATGAAAAGTAAAATGTGAGTTTTTTTTTCATATTTGTCTTGTGTTTACTTTCCTCATATTCTAAATGAAAAGTAGAGTGTTTAATTCTAGTGAAAGGCCTATTTCAACCTCGAACTATTAGCCAAAATATCTCGTCAGAAATGGGTGCCTTTTATCCCTTAGTTAACAATCTACTATTGCTTACATTTTTTTGTCGGTGCCTATAATCAGCTTACCCGTAATGTTGTCAAATGCGAATATGTTTAACAATGGATAAATATCAATTGGTGTTGTTCCATCACCAACAATTTTCAGCTTAGCTCTCAATATCTTCTCGTTCTTTAAGAAGACGGGTAGGAAACTTTTAAGGGCATTGAAATGGAAGGCCGGAGTTAGTGTCCTACGGTTTTTTTTCCATTTGGCACCTGAAAATTATAAACATGTTAAGGTAAAGTCACTAATGCCAGACAGTGACCTAAAGGATGACACCTACGAAAAAATGATCTTGTATTAAAAACAATTTTAGTAAAATGACTCTTATTACAATATCATAGGACACCTAGCACTATCTATGAATTGTTGTCAAAAACTCCTAACAGTTTTGACATCAAAAAGGTGTTAATTAAAAAAAAACCAGTTTCACTCCGGGAGTGCCAGCAGAAGTGAAAACATACTAGCTATTTACTTCCCATTACTTTGTATACATATTTATTAATTATAAATAAAACTGTATGCTTATTTACTTTTTTGACGTAGTATATTTGACATCTCAATCTGTCATAGAATTAAAATCCCATATCCAGGTTGGATCCCTGTACTATACTCATAATCGCCATATTATACTAAACATAAAAAACTAACCTAATGTAAATAAATCTGACGCGAGTTCCGTCTTACGAATTTTCTATGAATTGTCTTTTTTTGAAGTTTTCACTGCAAAAACATACAACCTGGATGTAACATTTTAACATGTGTAATCCGCACTTTTATCTTTTCTTCAACCCAATTTCCTCTTACTTTTTATTCGTCATAAAGAGTTTAACATTTTTTACCCATCACAAAAAAAGTGCACAACGCCGCTAAAGACGTTTTCACTTCAAAATTATAATAGGCGTGGCATTATGGTTTCCGTCTTGCGAATTTTTATGGCGGGGCAGTATGGTTTCCGTCTGACAATCAGTCTGATGCGAGTTTATCATTTTTTACTCATCACAAAAACTAACCTAATGTAAATAAATCTGACGCGAGTTCCGTCCTACGAATTTCCTATGAATTTTCGAACAGAACACGTGACCTGACGCGAGTTTAACATTTTTAACCCATACCAAAAAAAGTGCATAACGCCGCTAAAGAAGTTTTCACTTCAAAAATGCCTGAAGAGCCAGTTTGGGTTTACCTACAATTGAATACACTATATACCTACTACGTCTGTTAATTCTCATATTCAGGTATACCTACTAACCTGATGCAGATACTAGTCCTTCTCCGAGCCATGGTTTCATAATGTCGAAAAGTCTTCCTTTATTTATTAGTTCTGAGCTCGATAGCAGATGCTGAAAAAAAAGTTTTTTCAAAATTTGTATAAAGAACTGGATCAGGTATATTTTTGGTAGTCATTTAAATAAACGCTAAAAGCAAACAATTTTCGGTTAAAATTAGTATAAACGGCCTCATTTATTCCAACAAAAAAAGATTTCATTGGTAAAAAACAAAAAGTTAGAGTTTTTTGAGTTGAAATTACTCGTAAATAACAATATTTTTTGGTTAAACAATAGGAATACCGCATTAAGTTTGTCATTAGATTGTATTTTTATAGGATAAAAATTAAATATATATCTATTCGAAGAAAAGCCTTTTACGGACTCATATTTTTGAGATTTTACAGTCAGTGATATTTTAAATAAAATTATGAATAAGTTAACAGCGAATTGTAGAAATCTGAAAAAAAAAACTTGAAAACAGAAGAGATGCTGTTATAGTATTTGTATGATTATAGTACAAATTTAATTAATGCAACTCTTAAAAAAATGTTTTAGGAACTAAAATTCAATAAAATGTACCTACATCGATCAATAGTTAAAATATAATTCAGTTATATTATTAAAACCAAAACAACTCTAAGATTTCGCGGCTTACACACTTAACACTATAGTGTTTTCGTAAGAATAAATATAATAAAAGGTCAATAAAAATGTAAATATTTTAAATTTTTTTTTCACACTTGCAAATCGGTAGTTTGTATGGCCCGTTTACCGATAACACTTTTAGCAGTTAGCTAGCAGCGCCACCATAATAATACTATATACAGCGCAATTATACTTATCTTATTTATATGCAAAGTACAAAGCATTTCTAAAAAAAGTACCACATAGTTGACTACAGCTCACAGATGTGTTTCAGAAAGCTAGTTAACTGCTAAATGCGCCTTAGTTCTTGTTGCGTGTAAGAGTCATATAAACATAATAACTCAGAAACTTTCGCGTGTTACCAACCGCTACCAACTAAAAAATAAAAATGTCATCCTAATTAGTGTACTTACAGCTTATTCAATTTACTCAGTTTTGTATGGGAGGTTACTCTGACTAACTGTGACTGAGAGATATCAGAGAGATTGCTTGCTGCTGCTTCTTATTTGTTGAATTTTTTAACTTTACTTTTGTGGTGAATTGATTTTGTATTGTAACAAGACAGGCTTTTATAAATGTTTTTGAGTATTTTTTTACATATTCCCTTAATATTTGTCTATTATTATAAGTTTTTTCTTTATATTATTCATTCAATTTACGCCTTCTTTTATAAATACCTGGGGTAGCCCATACACTAAAACTAAAGAAAAATAATTTAATTTTTTGCAGTAAATATTTTGTTATACTCTGTGCCAATAATAGTATTGTACATATCATTTGGGTTGCCATTATAAAGTAAATACGAAAGTTTATGCAATAATTTAGATTTCAATGATTCAATCAGTTTAGTTGTAATTGGTATGAATTTAAATTTCTTTTTAGTAATACTATTCTTTATTTTTAAAACCACTGTCTTTCCTCTAAGATCTGACTCTAGATTGTTTATAATTGTCTTTTGAATTGGTTTTATGGCAGTAAATATATTGTCGATGCAAGTGTATCTAGTACAGCAATTCAAGTTGGTTTACAAAACAAATTATTTTAATTAAAAGACCGAAATAAGGCAAGCAATCTGGTGCTTAATGAGCTATTTTCTGAAATGTTTATATTAAATTCTCCACAAATAATGATTTGCTTATTGGAATTGCTGATTTTGTTCAGTAGGTACTTTTACAGTTAGGTTTGTGTCAGTCAAGACATTGCTAAAAAATATATCTAACACAATTACAATGTTAGTATTAAGTAAAAGGATAGTATACAAAATAATACGCAGATAGGTAATACCTAAATAATAAAAAATATAAGGTCATAAATAGTTAGCAAATTTATGCCTTCGTAATATCGTAATATTGCTATTGATAAATGTCGGCACACGAAATAAATAGACTTTATGAAACCAGTTGGTGTAGACCATTAGGTCTGCGTATTTTTTAAACTACAATCTCCGTAAATTTTAAGCTGGAAAGAAAGTTTTTACAATAAAGCAAAAAAAAATAATTAAAAACTAACAGGGTTTTTGTAAAAAATTGTTTAGGTATGTCAAAGTATAATACTTTGACAAATAAAGTATCAACCACAAAGAAACAATTGATCGAGTTTTTTCTCCCCATACTTGTTAGTTTTGTTCTATTTTATAATATTTGTCGAATAATTAGCCGTATGATGTGGCAAAAAGATTCTCAGAAACATAAACATACAAGTAAGTAATTACGCTTTAAAAGATAGAGCCCGTTAACGAAGGTTAGACCGACAGCGTAGACTTAGTAATTGGGTCACGTTAGCACCCTATAAAAGACTTACCTCAACATATTTCGGATGAGAGAGAACAACGTAGCGATTAGAGAGGATGTAGAATCTGGCTGCATCATTGTATTTAAGTGCCAAACACTCTAGGGTTGGTAGCATCTCTGAAATACATAGTGTGAAATTTAGTTCCGGGATCATTTGCGACAGAGCGAAGCAGTAATTCATCTCGGGGCAAAGGTTGCTACTTTACAAGTTGCAAGTCCTGTGCACCCGGAAACCAGCTTGGCCCTTTTGACTTGGTCCAACGACCGGCTGTGATAATCGTCGACGATCCCAAACTTACAAGCCGTATCGAACCCTTAAGCTTGAGGAGAGACTTTGCCTTCCTGTTTGTGTTCCACTGCTTGTATAATGATGTGTTCTAAAAAAATTGTTCTAAATGATGCCTACGGCTGCTTTCTACCATCGCACCGCTCGCCATCGACAGGGAATTTATCCTTATACCTTAGAACCCAAACGGAACCAACGAACGCTTGTGTTGTGGAATGAGCTCCTTGCCAAGATTTTCTCTAAGGAATACAGTATGGGGTTCTTCAAGAAAGAAGTTATTAGATTTCTGAAGGGTCGACAATGTGCGAATGATGCCCCAGTTCTTGCAAGCGTCCATGGGCTGCGGTGACCGCTTACGATCAGGCGGACCGTAAGCTTGTTAGCCACCTTAGTGGTATGTAGAAAAAATATGAAACTTACCTAAATGCGTCTTGTCTTAGACATTATACACCTCACTACATGAACTCAGACCTCTACTTAAAGAAGGTGGTTTAGGCCATATATCGGACATTTTTTAGCTAGTGGCCGCTCAATCGTTGGAGTTTTCAAGGTGCACAAAGGCTTAAAGGCTTATGACAACAGACTGTCTAACTAGTACGTTGTTCCACTGAATAATTGCGTAAAAGGAAAATTCTTTCTACATAGTGGACAACATTACCTTCAGATAAATGGTGTAGCTATGGATAGTCCAGTAGCTACGGTAATAGCCAATATCTGGATGGAATATCTTGAATAGATATGTAAGAGTTAGTGGTCAAATGAATGAAAATGTATTTTGATGATGTGTACTGTGTTATGCAGGATAGCAGACAGGAAGTAGAAAAAAATTCTAAGCGCTTAAACTCTATCCATCCGAAAATCCGTTTCATTTTTGAAATAGAGATGGTCAGATAACTAGATTTTCTTGATTTCAAAGTGACGGTGAAAGAAAACGGGTCCTCAGGACATACGTATACAGAAACGCATCACCATCCGTGACACTTGTAATCTATTGTGACTTCGCCTATAAAAAGAGCACACGATCTTTGTGAACTTTGATAGTTAGGTAATGAACTCACGCAGGTCCGGAAAGTATCTAAAGAAAATAGATATAGGATAAATATGAAAAGGAAAGAAAATCAACCGGGGGTAATCAGAGGCCCTGTTTTAATGGGAGTGGCAGACAAAGTTGAAACATTACTTAAGAAATATTACATTAAGACTGTATACAGTCCGCTCTCTAAGGTAGTAAATCATCTGCGATTCCCGAAGGATGTTGTCCCTCTACCTAAAAACCTGGCGTCTTCAAGGTGAACTGCAGTTGTTGTAGTTTCTACATCGGACAGACTAGAAGAACGACTTCTAAAAAGATTAAGGAATATATAACAGCTATAAAAAACCGTCAGATAAACAAGTCAGCCATAGCCGAGATTTCGCTGGAGCACGCTGGAGTCAGTGCTCAATAACTGGATTAAATTACATCAGCCACAAGTCCTCTCGCCCCTGATCACTAATCGATACTTTTACTCCAAGATAGCACAAAAAGCGGTTAAAATTAAAAAAGTACAAAACTCTAATCGTGACAGATTATTGGAATCCTGTTATCGCTAAATTTAATCACTTATCATTCTCGAAGAAACGGACACCAGTTTCATGACGTAGTCAGTATTGTGTGTGTACCGACCGATACCGATAGTTCAAACATTCAAAATTGTTAAGACCAAGTGGGGTACCTGCAAAATATCCCGCTTCCAAAAGACGATATCTGCCATTAGTCCTTCTGTGACCACGATCGGTGCATGCGTCGATTATATCTAATATAATTTACGGGATTTCAACTCGTTATATATGTTTCTTTAAAATGTGGGTACACAGGCGCAAAATTTAAAAAACTTGGTACTGTTATTTTATGAGTTTTGAACACAATTTATCATTTTGCAATATTTGTATTAAAATTGATTGACGTAAGTTTTTACGATATGCAATAGCATTAAATATATATTATAAACAACAACAAGCATTTAAATAACACAATTTATTTTAAATTTCAACAAAAGGCGATATTGTAGTCGATTGTAGTTTGCATGAAACCAGCTAGTGTTCGTAATCACTTTGTCTTTATCAAGTAAATTTAAATTTTACTTAATAAATTTTAAATTTTATAATAACCCTTTTTGAAAAAGAGGTGTTTTTTACACACTAATCTGTGATGAAAATGTACTTTTACTCAAAAACGCTAGGAAAAGTTTAAATTATATTCGAAAAAGAACACAGGAATGGCTAATAAATTGAAAAGGCTCTAGTTAAAATTTTTAATATTTTATTTGTATGGCTTGTTATCCTTTTTTAAAAATCTATTTATTTTTAATAAACAAAGGGCACAATCCTCATGCGTACAATCGAAAGCACACAATAATTCTTTATTTTACAAATATCAAACTGGCTTCCGCGGCGCTGGTATAATAAGTTTTTCATCTTTTTTTATTTTAATTTCATGAATAAATTTCTGTTTAGCGATTTGCACTTTTTCAAGTATCGGCCTTGAGGACACTATTGCTGAATTCGTATTATTGACAGCCTTACCTTCGGTTCGGCCTTCGAACTATTCGAACTTATCCAGCAAACTACCTTTACGAAATCGATAGTAATGTACTATTTCAAGTGACAGTGGTAAAAAAATATTATATTTTAAGGTTAAATAAAAAAAAGCCAATAAACATTGCAAATTTTTCAGATCTCACTTTAATAATTTCTTTATCAACAAAATTCTATTGTTACTTTTTTACCCCCTGACCCAGAAGGAAGGTAATGTTTTTCGCACGTATGTATGTATGACCGTTCCATTATTGTCTATAACTCCACGGCTGCACCGATTTCGTCCAATGAGGTCTCTTCCGTGTGTTATAGGGTACATAAAATAGTCAAAAGCGTGTAATTAATAAGTAAAGAAAAGAACCGAAACCTTAAAAGCTAAATAAAAATAAATAATTAAATATATAAAAAAAACTATGAACTGTACATAAAATAAATCACGAAAAATACTTGGGTAAAATTAGAGCATTCAGATTTTCAAATACAAACATTTTAAATTTTATTGTCTGTCCGTGCATCATACGAAAATTACCAGACGAATTGAAATCCGTAGATAGACAATATATGGGTTCGAGATTAACTCACGCTATAATCTTTATCTGGGATATAAAAAAAAAAACTATGCGGCCGAAGACAAGGGCGTCGGCTAGTGTTATTAAAATTTTACTCACTTGTTGAATCGCCAAAGAACAAGTTTGCGTTTCCAATAATTGGTAATGGTAAAGGACCTGGGATATTCATTTTTCTCGAGTCTTTTACAAACATTAACCATGAATGCACTATAATAAGGAATAATATAAATAATATCAATGATACAATCATTTCTTATTATTATATTTTGGTCCTTTTTTACTAAAAACAAAAACTGACTAAACTGATTCGGAATGCCTCCAAGTAGCGAATATCATATTATGCAATATTGATGCAAATATGTTATATATATATACAGTTTTTATCAATAAAAGGGGTTTAAGTATGAATTTGCCGTTTTAACGCACTGGCCACTTTGAATACAAATTAAATCTGCACAGTGTGAATTTTTTCCCCACGAAAACTATTAACATTCTAAATTTGAAAAAGGTATGATATTTGATGTTCCACTTTCAATTGTTTTTACATTCAGCTTTTAACGTGAAGATGGGTATAGCTAAAACCAAAGTAATATTCGAATATGAGTTTCGTCGAGGGAGATATGCATCAGGAACTATTCCTAATGTCAATATTGTGCTTGGAGAGGATCCTGAAGGATGAACCACGAGGAAGACTAAGGTAAATAACGGTGAATTGAAGGTCATGATGGAAGCCGATCTGTGAAACTACCATAGACATTAGCGGCATGGTTTGACGTTAGCATTCCCACAAAATTGAGTCATTTGCAGCAAATCGGTATAATTAAAAATATTGTAAAATGGGTGCCTCACGATTTGAAGGTCAGTTTTAATACTATAAGAACTGCAGTTAGAAACCATCCGTCTTCTTCCATAATCGTCGAACCTTGAACTAAGCGAATACTATTTTTTCGCGATTTGTAAATTTTATTCCAAGGAAGCAGTACATAGCCTTCACACAGTTTGTGGAGTCCAGGTCCACAGAGTTTTTTTGCAAAATTTTTATTATTATTTTATTAGATGGCATAAATGTATTAGACAATGAGGTTAGATTTTGAATAAATAAATATATTTCATCCAACAAAAAAAAACGTACTTGACGTAACGGCAATTTCGTACTTGAACCCCTAATAGTAGCAAGGTATCGTACGTAAGGTACGTTATCAAAATATGCATATGCGATACGCCGGCCACCATGCCCAAATTAAATTAATAGTCTGAGAATATTAGGCAAATCGAATAAAAAAATCCCGGAAGTTTGAAAATTAGTACAGTTGTTTCTTGGTGGTTTTAAGAAAATAAAAAATCCCTTTGGGTCTCCTAATGTTAACATTATTAATATTAAATATTAAATTTGTCATAATGTTGGTCCTTTCTGGGCCCCATAAATCCGAAAGTATTAGACTTACGTAAAAAAAGCATAGAAGCATTTTTGTAGTAAACTTTGTTAGATTTAAGTTTTATGCAAACAACTTTGTGCTACGAGTGATAGTTACGAGGAGACATGCGAACAACTAAAAAAGGACACCTATAAAGAAATTAAATTTATACGTAATTGCTGCAATACCATACACAACGACGTTACATCCATAGCTCCGTTGAAAACGGAGAACAAGACAACATATGGAAGTTTCTTAGTCACTTGGAGTGGGTGATACTCAGCAACCATTTTCCTCGCACTATATTGATTTTCGGGGAAAACCCACCCGTCACCCCCCCCCCCCCCCTCTCGATAACTCGAATCTTTGGCCTTATTGCATCTGTTTTTACTCATATACTAAATTTTTCAATAATATTGAATAATATTGAATTCAATAATGAAGGATTGGGGGGCCCAACGGGTTTAGATCAAAACGATGCTGTTAGGGCCTTATCACACCAGCGGTTTAAGAACGTTTCACAAAAATACGTTGCGGACGCGCAACGAGCCAAGTGTCTTTGACGATAACAGCAACACCGAATATTCAAGCTATGCTAATTTATTTAAATAAATCGAATTGTTTGATAACCTAAATCCTATTGATTTGAACAGCGTTAATATGCCTTAAAGTGATTCTGTCAGAACTCTAGGAATAGTAGTTGATAGTTCACTTTCTTTGATACCAGTAATAAAAAATGAGCAGAAGAATCTTCTTCTCAATTGGATCTTTGAGATGATTGCGTTATCACTGTTTCACCTTGAATTGTGTTGGCGCAATCCCTACATGATTCTTGATTACACCGACACTAGCTGTATAAATCTTACTGAAAAAAAATTTAATACGCTTTAGCATATCCAAAAATATGTATGATGCAGTCGGTTTACATTTGTACATCGAAAATATGACCATATTTCCGAATATAGAGTTTGTTTTAAGTGGCTCCCAACTCGCCTTCGCCGGAATGTATATTCTATCACTTCTGTACAATATTCTGTTCAATCCGTCCACTCTTTGTTACCTAAAACAAGATTTCAACTTTATTAGTTCTTCTAATCTGAAACTACGCTCCACTCTCTCTCTTTCAATGTAATCTTCTGAACACATGACCAACATTTACAATAGCTCATTTACAGTCCACGCCATTCAATTGTGAAATGCACTACCACTTTCTTTTAGAAACTTACAATCAGTTAATATATTTAAAACCAAGAAAAATCAGTTATCACTTTTAAGAGTACAATAGACACAGTATAACTTTCAACCAGAAGTTGAAAACTTATTATTTTGTTTTCGTTTATTGATTGATATAGGTAGGCAAGACATATTTATTAGTAAGATTATTTATTTCAATTTTAAATACAATTAAATACCACCTGCCTGCCCCTGTTTAGGTTTCTCTACACGAAGCTTACCTGGTAGAGATCTTTACTCAGTGATATCAGGTTCTATATTTTTTTGTTTGTGTTACTTTTGTGTTTGTTTATTTTGTTTATGTAATCATGTGTGCAATAAAGTATGTTCATTCATTATTTCTACAAAATATTTTATGCCTGCAAGAAAAATAGTTTTAAGCTTACATTTGCCTATAATTGATTCCTTACAGAGAGAGAGAGAGCTGTAACTACAGACCACACAGACCTTTTGCTAAGGTTCTTTGAGTTCTAAATCCTCAAAACATTGTGTTATTTATATATTAAATACTACTGGGCCAATTGGCAATTGGCGCATCCATCGGCTTCCTGCTGCGGCTCTGATCAAGTCGTCGAAAGCCGTCCCACGCTGCGTCTTCCAAGTCGTGGTCGCCACTCGAGAACCTTTCTTCCTTTTCGGTTATAGGTTCGACGAGAGATGTGGCCTGCATATTGCCACTTAAGCTTGCTAAATGTTTGACATATGTCGATACCAATTATAGCTCTTTCCAAAGCTCGCTGAGCTACTCTGAGCTTATTTAAAAGGCCAATAGTTTGAAAAAACCATAAGTAATCACAGGCAATATACATTTATTGTAGACTTTTTTCTTTAGGTACTGAGGTATTTTGGACAAAAAGGCAACACCCGGTTGCCCGAACGCTGCGCAACTTAGCTTGATTCTTCGGTTAACCTCTATCTCAACGTTGGACCTGTATAGGCGCGACATGGACATTGAACATTACTTTCGTTTTATCCATATTTATTTTAAGGCCAACCTGTTGGGAAACTTTGCTTAGTTCTCCGAGCATGGTGCCTAGTTTTCCAGCGATTCTGACATGACCACTATGTCTTCAGCAAATCGAAGGTGAGTGAGTGTAGTGTTCGACATTTATATTGATGCCATATCCTTCCCACTCCAGTAGCTTAAACACATCTTCCAATGTAGTTTTAAACAGTTTCGGAAAAATAACGTCTCCCTTTTCCACACCTTTCTGCAGATGGATTGGTTTCGTGCTCTGGTCTTGCAGTCGAACAGACAGTTTTTATACAAACACGTCACTCTTTTATACAAAAACTTCAGCATTTAGATGTACCGATAGTCAATGTGGCACCGCTGAAGAGACTGTAACACCGAACAGGTCTCGATAGAATCGAAGGCTTATTCATAGCCCGAACGTTACGCAAAGCGGCCGGACAAACAACTCTGTTTTCTGTATAAGTTGAGTGTAGAGCGTGTGAATGTGTTCCTTGGTACTAAAGCCTTTTCGGAAACCAAAAATCCTCACTTGTTCGGGAGGCTAGAATTTGTCAAACCTGCGTTCGAGACGATTCGTAGTGTCTCTGAAAAACAGCTTATAGGCATGGCTCAGAAGTCTAGTACTTCAATAAAGTGAGATCTCCTTATTTTAAGAAAAGTTTGACTGCGCCTCTGCCCCAAGCTTCTGGCGTGGTGTCTTCGAGGATAACAGAATTAAAGAACCTCTGAAAGTCTTTTAGTATCGGTGTTCCATCTGCTTTAAGAAGCTCTGATGTAATTCCGTCATCGCTCACCGCCTTATTGTTTTTAAGCTGTTTCAAGGCCATTCCAATCTCGTAAAAGCTGACGTCCGTTATATCCTTGGTATAGTATCCAGTTAATTTGACTCTGGGTTCATTCGTCGTGATGTTGACAGCATCACGAATTGAGGTGTATAACTGTCTATAGAAGTTCTCAATCTCTCGTCTTCTACGCGTAATGAGTTGAACTAAATATCGCATCGCTTCTTCATTAAATTTAGAGTTTGATCACATAATTTTTATGTTCTTTTTGCGGTGAGCTTTTAAGAACTTAGTTACAACCGCTTGTACAGTTTCCATCAGCCAGTCATTTTAATCATCTACATCCTCGCAATCTGCTAGGCACTAAAAGCGATTCTGAAGTTCAAGCAGAAAATGTTTGGGATTCTGTATATAATATAACTTTGCACGAAAGAGCAGTCTTGGTTTTCTCAGTCATATAGACCCACTGATTGTAGTGATAATCTAGTTGAATTTACACAATGTTTAAGTGAAATTTGTGCTATAGTAGAAACATCGAACATTGAATCTGTTTATGTGTTGGGTGATTTCAACGCAAATCCGGGAGCTTGTTTGGGAACGAATTACTTGATTTTTGTACTGAACAAAAATGGTTATGTGCCGATTTACATTTATTAGGAATGGTGTCTGGAGCCTTCACGTTCACCAGTGACGCGCACGAAACTAGCAGTTGGTTCGACCACTGTGTAGTAACGGAGGCTGCCATGCAGTCGATATTGAGCGTGAAAGTTCTGCACGAGGTCAGGTGGACTGGCCATTATCCATTAGAAGGCACTTGTAACTTTAATATTCTAAAACCTAAAATTGAGCTTACAAATACAGGTTATAATAAAGTAGCATGGGGTGAAAGGACCACTGAACAAGTAGAGAAATATAGTACCCTTTGCACAAATAAGTTAAACAAATTGGTTTACCCCAAGAACTTTCTCATTGTACCGGAAAACTTTGTGGTAACTTAGAACATAGCTGTTTGATTAAAAATATGTATGACAATTTAATAACTGTTTTAAGTGAGTCAGCTATAGCTAGTCACTCCTGTTACAAAATAAAGACGAATTTTGTAGTAGGATGTAACAAATATGTCCGGGACGCTCACGTGGAGGCGAGGCTCTACTTTAAAAACTTGTTACTCATACCCATGAGTATATACCCATACCCCGTACAGGTAACATATACAACATGATGTACGAATCCAAAAAGAATTTCAAAGCTAAGCTGAGATGGTGCCAAAATAATGAGGAGCAAATAAAAATGGATATCCTAGCTTCCGCACATGCTTCGAAAAATTTCGGTAAATTTTGGAAGAGTACAAATAGTATAAATACCAAGCCGAGCCTTCCTGTGAGCGTAGGCGGAGTTTGTGACCCAAAAGACATAGCCAACCTATTTAAGGATATCTTTACAGCTCACACAAGTGCCCACACACACTCTGCTGGTGCTCAGACTCACGAGAACATTGATATTGCTGGTTCACATGTCGTATTCACGGCAAAAGAAGTTTGCTGTATAATTATAAATATGACAAGAGGAAAGTCCCCGGGATACGATGGGCTCAGCATTGAGCACCTGCAGAATGCTGGACCGCACTTACCTAGAGTGTTGGCGGTTATATTTTCCCTTTGCGTTGGACATGCATACCTACCTAAGGAACTGATGAAAACCGTTGTGGTACCCGTGGTCAAGAATAAGACTGGAAACTCCTCGGATGGGTCTAATTACAGGCTATCTGGATGGTTTGCTTGATAAACATCTAACTGATCTAACTAGTCTAAATAGACCCACATCATGTTCAGTTTGGTTTTCGTCCTGGACTGTTCACGGAAACTGCTATATACAGGCTCAAGCACACCGTCAAGTATTATGCAGCTAGGAAGATGCCTGTTTATGCCTGTTCTTTGGACTTATGCAAGGCTTTTGATCTCGTCTGCTATGACATATTATGGACTAAGCTCAAGGCCACAGGATTTCTGGAGGAGTTAGTTAATGTTTTTGAATACTGGTATAGCAATCAAAAAACGTTGTTAAATGGGGTAACTCTCTCTCTTAGACATCGCTAAATATTCGCCTATCAGAAGTCAGGATAAAGTAAATCTCATTCTTGGTCAAATTGTAAGGGCTCACCAAGGCCTATTTTCTGTTAGGTGGCTTTTTCAAGAAAGAGTTCATTATAAAGAGTCCTTTCTTTTCCATAAAATCAACCAATCGCTGGCCCCTACGGTTTCGTTGCTCTACTCCAAGTTTCCCCATTTTCAGCTCATCGCAATTTATAGGGCCCAGTTTTGAGTTGAAGTACCTATGACGACAGTGAAGTGTGTTGGGAAGGTATGTATAGCTTTGTCACTGTCCTCATACGTAACCTCAACCTCATCATCTGGGTGTGCCGAAGTCAGTGCGGAAGCTTGTATTAACTTTAGAGAATATCTTTTGGTGATTCCGAGTAATGTTGTTGATGAGGGACTTGTAAACGATAATCCCGATACCACCTTGGACAGTTGTTTGCCCTCCCAGAAGTAGAACAAGTTGCCGAATTTGAGCAATATCGAGTTCTTCCCCTGTCTTAGGACTTCGGCTAGCCCTATTATGTCCCAGCGTAGCTTATCCACTTCTTCCAGCTCAACAATCTTTATGTCATTCCTCAAAGTGCGTGCATTCTACGTTGCTAGGGCCAGTTGTCGTTTGTAGTAGCCGTATCAATAATCGCCACGCGAAATTCGGCATGCGAGTTGGCGATCGCGGATTGATGTTTAATATTTTTTTAGTATAGTGCTGCTGCTCACTGCTGGTATGTCCCTCATCCGTCTCGTACGGGGTGGTGATATTCTGCTATGCCAATATCACACGGCTACCACACTGCCACAGGTTTAGAGAGTAGATGTATTTATTTATTATATACCTTCAAAAATTATAAACTTCCACAATCAGTTTTATTTTTCAAATTTGGTACTAAAATGTTGGTAAAGAAGACACTACATATAAAATTAAACCATATGTCTTTGACATGATTTTAATTTAATATTATAATAATAATCGATTGCGACCCTTATTCTATATGCGTCTGGTTTAGTGTAGAACATTCTAACTTCATCTCTCTCTTTGCAAGTATAAAAGGCCGCTTTGACCGGCGATTGGGATTCAGGTTGTTTTTCACTACGTTCGAAAATATTTTGGGAACTAAATAACATCTGATAATAAATAAAGCTTAGTTATACAGGGTACAGGGTGTATAAGAAGCAATTTACCAAAAATAAGAAGCCAGACACTTGGAGCTACAATAGCTAATCATAGCCAATCAGAAAGCCAGCCGTCGAGAGCAGGATACTTTGCGAGAAGTCATAATTTGCCAATTTAACACAGGCCTCCTAGAAACTGGACAAAGGGTAACGAGCATGGAAAAGAAAATCAAGAAAGTTGCATTCAAAGCCCACCAGCAAAACGAGAAGGTGTATGGGCATGTCGATCGCCTTCAAGTAATCAGTTAGGAGCTAGTCAGGTTAAAGCCCACTATGGGGTCACTTCTAGTAAAGTTTTGTCTATTTAATTTCGACGAATCTTCTTTGTGGACTGCCTTCCAGCATATATTTCAGACCCTGGTAACATATGAATTAATAAGTACGCATCGACGGTCTTAATCTTGCCTTTCTAGGAGATGCATAAGAAGTAACTCCTAACTAAAAAAAGATCTTTAGAGATTCTTATGGAGATCCTAAAATCTGTTATGGCGAGAAGCACCTGGAACATTTTTTTCGAGCACACAAGGGAGGTCACAAAAAGGCAGCTAGAACTAACAATAGTGGGTAAGTGAAATAGAGCGCCTGGTACGTCATCTCTATTTACCAACTCCGGAAACCATTCTAGTGACACTTCTCCAGGCATTCTTTGGTGGCGTAGAAGATGCAGAAATAAGGGCTACATTTGCCCATCTCCCTCTTACAAAATCAGTATTGTCATAATAGTGGACATTGCTGGAGAGGTGTTGAAGTTCCTGGACCAAAAATTTGTTTTGATGGATCACGACCCTGCAGTCTCCGCTACTTAGAAGATACAGCACTGGTTCCAAGATCACATAAATTAGTACAGGTTGAATTTGGTTAAAAGAGTTCCGATGGGAGATGAATTCCTAGTATACCTTGATGACGTGGTCGAAGAAATACAACACCGGTAGTCAAGAGTATTATGCGATCTTTGGTTGACATAAGAGAGGAACTACGCACTTAGCGAAGACATCTACCTGCAGCGGAGAGTAAAATACCGGCTTTACCTTTTTTTTTATATACCACTAAGGTGGCAGACAAGCTTACGGTCCGCCTGATGGTAAGCGGTCACCGTAGCCTATGGACGCTTACAACACCGGGGGTATCACTCGCGCGTTTTTCAGAAATTCAATAATTTCCTTCTTCCTATTGGACGCACACAATAAAACAGTATTGTAAATAGTTTGTAAAGCTAGTTGTAGTTAATTAACTTGACGATTCGAAAGTTTTCTTAGTAACCCATTTTATTAAAAAGATTTTGATTGATTTTTATATTTCTATATTTACATATATATGTATTAATATTTGTCTGTATGTGTATATATGAATATGTGCATGTATGTGTATCTTATATTATCTTTAATATGTATATGAATACCTATTTATTTATTTATTTATTTGCATGTTTGTAAAATGTAAATATGTATGTATGTGTATATATATATGTATATGTACGTCTGCTGTGTAATATTATATGTTATATGAATAAAGTACAATCGAAGTTTTATTGGAGTTGCTTGAGTGTGTCATGCTCTCTCAAAGTCTCTGCGGTGATGGCATGTGCGTCGGGTCGGGCGATGGCTGATGTGTCATACTTGTGAACGGGTGCCGCCTGTGGAGGCTGATCTGCTCTTGCAAACTTCTTTGTATTCTTAGTATATATATTCAATAATAAAAATATATATACGTCAACTGTGTAAAATTAATATTATATGAATATATTTTTCTCGGGAGTTACTTTAAATCCCGTTACAGAATAATTGAAGCCTTTTAACGTAACACATGGTGCCCCCCCTATGCAATCTGAAAAACAATAGGCAATTGAAATATTACATAAATATTGAATATTATAAAATAGCCGTGGACATCATTTTGAACAATTCCTCAGAACACAACCCATTGTACAAGCGGTAGAATACACACAGGGAGGCAAAGTCTCTCTTCAGACTCGATACCGCAAGTGAGTTTGGAATCGTCGACAATTCTCACAGCCCGTCGTTGAACCGAGTCAAAAGGGCCAAGGTGGTATCCGGGTGCACCCGCCCAGAGATAGCAGCAGTACTCCATATGGGGCAGAACTTGCGACTTGTAAAGTAACAACCTTTGCTCCGACATGAAGTACTGCTTCGCTCTGTTGAGTACACCTAGTTTTTGGACGCCAGCTTCACCTTATCTTGTAAATGATCTCGGAACTGAACATCGCTGGAGATGTCAACACTGAGGATCCCAATGCTCTTGGAGATGGAGAGGGCAGTGTTTTGGAATTGTGGGACTACAGTGAATGGGGTTTTCTTAGCGGTGAACACGCAGACTTGTGTCTTTGTAGGGTTAAATCGGATCAAGTTTACCCGTCCCCAATCAGAGACCTTGGACAGTGTGGGCTCGATTTGAGGCACAAGTTCTCCGCGGTTTTCATCCATAACGGAACAAAGGATGTTTGCACGACTCGTGTAATAAGCGTCTCCAGTACTATCATCTGCATAGCAATGCATGTTGTTGATGTCCAACATGTCATTGATATGCAGTAAAAACAGCGTAGGAGACAGCACAGAGACTTGCGGGACACCAGCATTAATTTCCATGCTATCAGAGCAACTACCGTTAACTCCGGCTCGTATGCGTCTGCCGACAAACTGCTAGCCACCCATTGGCACAAATCCTCAGACAGCCCGTAAGATGGCAACTCCGATAGAAGACCCCGGTTAAAGCCACGATCGAACGCCTTCGCTATGTCCGGGCTACATGCTAACGCCACCCTCTGACTAACAATGGCTACTGCTACACATATCGGTGTGTGTGATACACTAGACTAAAGGTCACCGGTTGAGCGACCGTGGTAAAAGCTATATTGATCGTCGCTAACCAGGTCGTGTTTTTCTAGATGTCTTAGAAGCTGTGTATTGATCACATGCTCCATGAACTTCAACAAAAAGGAGAGAGCGAATATTGCCTGTTATTCGATAAATCTGATCCATCGCTCTTTTTGGGCACTGGGTGCACATTCGCAGTCTTCCATGAAAACTGAAATTGCCTAGTGTGGTAGGAAAGCGTGAAGAGGCGCGTGAGTATACAGGACACAACGCAGGAGCACACCGTTTAGGCACCACTGCTGCTATACCATCTGGCTCATTTGACTCATGAACATCCAGCATTCTAGAGAGAGTAACGCCCGGACATCCCGCTATGTTATGGAGATTTCTGACATGGTCTTACCACACCACGGTATAGTAGGTGGTACAGTGCTTTCGTCGTTCAAATTAGAGTTTGAGGCAAAGTTAATGCCCAGTAGAGCGGTTTTCTCTTTAGCACTGTGGGCCAAGTCACCAACGGTCTTTTGCAGTGGTGGTAACGACGACTGACAAAAGTCGTCCTTCGGCAGCTTTAGCAAACAGCAGAAAGCACGACTCCCAGCGGGAAAGCTCGCAAGCCAGCCCACCTATTTTGCTAATAAACTGGAATTTTGCCGTGGCAGTTGCTTTCTTACTAAATTTTGGGGCAGCATTTAGTTTGTTTTTCAACTCAGAAGTATTCGGACCCTTATTATTTCGAGCCTCTCTTACTTTTTCGTGTAATACTGCTGCCAACGCTTACACGTATGTTACGTTTGAAAGTAGCTTTCCAAGGAGTGGCAGCGTGGGGCGATACACGATATATAGTGGTCGGTGTGCGAGCGACAAGGGGATGCACCATGTGTAATTAATTATCCGCCTTTAGTTGCCTGGTTTTGGTGGGGTTTCGGATGTGTTTGGGGCTTGACGCGTAGGTAGGTGCTTGTATGTGTGTATATGTATATTTGGATGGATGTTATATTCTTAAAGGGTAGGTTCCTTGATGGCTGATTGGTAACAGGTGTACATCCTGGAATTTCTTGTTACTTCTTCTCTCCTTAGGCTAGTTTCCGAAGTGATGGTAATTTAAATGATGTGCATATGGTGCCAGGCTGTTGGGTGGGAACTAGGCCAATTCCGGGTATGCGATGTCTATCTGAATGTGTTTATGCATATATGTATACGTGCGTGTTGTTTGTGTTTTGCGCCCGCTTTTTCGGAGCCCTGCCGGCTTCGGCCCGGCCAATCGAGTATTGCAACAGATAGAACCTTTCTAAGTCAATTTACTTATAAATTTATTTTATTAATACTTTAATATGTATTTTTATGTTTATGTATATGTGTATTTTATTATCTATTTAATATGTACCTATATGTATATCTGTTCATTTATTTAGATGTGTGTATGTATGCAGGCACATGTATGTCTGATTTGTTGATATTAGGGCTTCCAATACCGGTTCTTTATACCGGTATTACATTTATAAATACCGGCATCCCGGGGTCCCAGTATTGAATGACAAAAAAAAGATGCAAAGATATCCAACCGAAGAAAAAGTTCATTTTGACTCTACGCTTGTAGGGACGATTGAACACAAATAATTGAAAGCTGTGGTCAAAAACATTTCCCGAACACCTTCGCTGCTGTCATAGACGCGAATCTCCACCCTGACTAGGCCACCGAGATTCATATCAAGAGATGATGCTGAATTATTTACACTTTCGACTTGACGACTTTTTGCCATTTCTCGTCCCAAATCTTGTTCGAGAGTAATTTCATAAATTCCTTTGCTCATGTTAGGAGTAGGAGAACCATGTTTTGATGACGATCTGAATAGCTCAACTGTATTTCTGCTCCTCAGCCGTGTAAACAGAGATAAAATAATTACTTACATTACATATACAAAATTAGATAATTATATACTAAAAATAATAAAGATAATAATTTTATTGATTGTTTGGTAGATTCACCAGGACACACCCATTATATGTAGCCTGGTGTACCTGCCAAAAACTGCGCTGTCCGGTCTTTCGGCGAACGCTCTCAGTAGACTGTTTGAGCTTTCCCGTAACCTGAACATAACAGAGGCCACTCTTTTGCGCATCGAAATCATCTGTGCGGGCCTCTGCAAACATTCCTGAGGCACTGCAATGACGGGGAAGCTCAAAACGTGCCCGGAACGCATGATTATATTGAATACGTAGGGCATCGTACGCTTTTTTGGTGTAGTTGGTCCACAGGATATTTGTATAAAATATCTGGCAAAAAGCTTTGAACAAGGTTATTTTTACCTCATCGGAGCATTTAGTAAACCTGCATGCGACCATATTACTCCTTATAGCCAAAGCCCTGCGTTCCCTTTCAATGTCACAGTCATCCTTGAGATCCTCGGTCACTACATGACCCAGATACTTAAACTGCTTTACCCTATTCAGAGTTTCACCATTCAATTTTAGTGGAGGTACATAGTTGGGATTTTTGTTTTTTTCTCTGAAATCCAACAGATCACTCTTTTTAGTATTATACCTTAGGCCATGTTGCACAGCATACCTCTCGCAAATAGCCACTAACCTTCTAAGACCACCAATTGATGGACTCAGCAGCACCATGTCATCCGCATAACTGATGTTATTAAGATTTATGTCGTCGATGCGACATCCAGCGTACGTGCTGCTGAGTTCATCAGCAGAGAATCCCACATCTCTAAGCTTTCCCTAGTTTCCTGTAGGAGACCATGTCGAACGCCTTAGAGAGATCCAGAAAATACGCATAGACCGGTGTTTTGCGATCAGTGTAATACTTGACTGTGTGCTTTAATGTTAATATTGCGGTCTCAGTGGATAAGCCCTGTCGGAAACCAAACTGCATCATGAGTTTTTATATATTTTGCAAGATATGAGTTAAGCACACTGGCAAATACCTTGGCCACTATAGTGGCTAATGATATGGGCCTGTAGTTACACTTATCCGACATGTCTCCTGTCTTACTCTTAACAATGGATATTACTAAAGTCTTCATCAGATCCTGTGGTATATAGGCATGTCCCACACATAAGTTAAACAACATAGTCAACATTTTGGGTAGATGCACACCAGCGTATTGCAGGTGCTCAATGTCCCGGAGATTTCCAACTTTTCATACTTTTTATAATTGTTTTAATCTCGCTACAGTTAAATAACAAGGGCTGACCTGATCTAAGACACTCAGCATCGCCCACCTGCGACACAGATCCACTTTAAATTGTGTACTAAACATGTTTGCTATTAATAACTGGTCACTAAGTCCGTCGACAATCACAGGCAGGCTAGGCTTACTATTTAACCTATTTGTGACCTTCCAAAACTTTTTTGATTTGCTGCTAACTTATCCATACTTATCTGTTCTTGGTGGCTAAGACACCATCGGAGCCTTGACTTAAATATTTAGTAATAAAGTAATAATAAAGTATCTTCATCAGTGCGATAATAGAGTTCTGCGCATGTAGATATTGTAAAAGGCCTAAAGCTGGACTTCGCCGTTGTCTGAGCGCTACTGCGAGATTCTTACTCAAATCATCTTAACGCAGCGCAACATCAGCCGTTAGTTAATTAGCATTCCGTTTATGGATTGCCAGCACAGTTGCTTTGACCACAGCAAGACTACTGTGGATATTTTACAGAATGTTCACTTCATCATAACCTAAAGGGAACATCATATCAAGTTCTATAAAAACCTTTGCAACTGCGTTCTTTTGTTTAAGTAAAGGCCATACCATGTCCGTTATTCTGCTCCAGCGCGTTTTGCAGTCCAGAATTAAACTCAGTATTTTTCCATGGCTTTCAGAGACGTATTTTTGCAGCATATCATTTTTGGATTTCCGAAAAAGTTTTACTTACATAAGTACTTTTTCTACAATGATTTATCGTGAATGAAGTATTAAGTGTAATAATAATACGATTTATGTTACTTTTATTTCAAAGTCAAATTTTTTTTCATTTTTTACAAACACTTTTAAATCGTCAACGCTGTTGAATACTGTTTTTATTTTTTGAAATCCGGGTCACGATGTGGATTTCTACCGAAAGGAATTCGGCAAGAAGCTCGGTAATTACTCTTCAAAAAAACAATTGGTTAGCATAACAAACGCAATGTCCCAAATAAAAAACAAAAAAGGCTCTGATAAAGACAGGATCCCGGTATTGGAAGCCCTAGGCGATATATATGAATATACATTTGTATCTCGGGAGTTACTCCGTTACTGAATGGAGGACTTTCACGCTTCACATGGCCCCTATGCAATCTGGATAACAATAGGCAATTATAATATTACTTTAATTATGTTTTTTTTTTAATTCAACTGTTTCTTTGTAAAGCTTGTTTGTTAAGTGTTTCAATACAAAATATGAATTTATTAGCTAACTGCAATATTGTGTTTTGTTTGTAGTTTTACAGAGAATAACTATTGGATGCTGTACTATAATTACCAGTACTATAATTAGTTTGTACAGCAAATTCTTGTTTATTTCTCTTGACGATTTTAAAGTATTCTTAGAAACTTATTTAAATAAAAAGATTTTGAAATCTGAAATTTTGAATTTTGATTGACCTCGCTCGCTCGCTCGCTGCTGTTCGTAGCAAAGCGAAAACGGAAGGTGTTTTTTATTTTCTTCTAAAAATATTTGTAAAATAAGCATGTATAAAATGTATGTTTTCGTAAAGTTAAATAACTAGGCAAAGCCTAGGCTAACGTACTTCAACCATCTCCCCTCCCTAACCCTATGGGCGGAACCGGTGGTAACCGGGCTTAATTTGCTCATTTTAATATAGGCTACACCTGTGCCAAGTTCCATGCTTTGGTCACAACATGAATGACCAACAAGAGGTGGCAATAGAACCTATACTTCATTAATGGGACAAATCAATAGCAATGGGACCACAAAGAAACAGCGGAATAAACAAATCTGCAGTCTGTCCTGATTGTATTATAGCATCAAAGGTCGTTGAGTAAGTGTAGTGTCATCGTATTTACGATGTTAAAAAAAATGCTAGTCGACCTGACGATATAAATATCCATTATATGGCTGATTGTCGCCCTTAGAAATGAGCTAATTATCTTGGAAAACGCTAAATAGAACCTATTGCAAAATATTTTAATAACTTTGATTTTTAAACTTTTATAATAACAGATTTTTGCGAATTTAAGTTTGATGTTAAGATAAATCTTGTTTTTCTGGGTTATCGAATATCCAGAACTACTCAATAAATCTAACAATTATTGACTGTTAAGTGAAAGAACATTGGGCATTGTTCTAAGACTTAATAATTAAGTAGGTACCAAAATTAAAGTTTTTATCAGTAGGTAGAATAAAGAATTATCAAATAGCGATTAAATTAAACAATATAAAGTATGACGTACAATTTATTACGTGATTTACGATATTGCAAAGGTCAAAATAGGTACTTATAAATTTTTATCTGTAGCCAATCTCGCGATTTGTGTACATAATTTAAAATTATCTAAATATACTAATAAGATTACTAAAATAACAAATGTGTTTAATATGATTATAATTTCCTTGTGTCGCAGGTTCTATAGTTACTTGTGTGGATATCGGCATCGCATTGTGGTTGATGTCGTTTCAGCCGAAAGATGTCCACTGCTAAACGTAGGCCTCCCCCATATGTATCCACAACGGCCGGTCCTGAGCCTCCTGCGCCCATCCGCTTCCTGCGGCTCTGACCAGATCGTCTGTCCACCTGGTAGGAGGCCGACCCACGCTGCGACTTCCGATTCGTGGTCGCCACTCGAGAACCTTTCTTTCCCATCGGTTATCGGTTCGACGAGCGATGTGGCCTGCCCATTGCCACTTCAGCTTGCTAACTGTTTGAGCTATGTCTGTAACCTTAATACTTCGGCGAATTTCCTCGTTTCGGATTCTATCGCGTAAAGTTACACCAAGCATAGCTCTTTCCATAGGTCGCTGAGCGACTCTGAGCTTATTTAAGAGGCCAACAGTAAGAGACCACGTTTCATTGATTTGATTATAAACTTTCGTCTTTAGGCACTGAGGTATTTTGGACGAAAAGATGTTGCGTAGTTACCCGAACGCTGCCCAGCCGAGCTGGATTCTTCGGCTAATCTCTTTCTCAAAGTTGGACAACAACTTCAAGAGTAGCGTTCCCAACAACAAACGGTATAGGCGCGACATGGTTATTGAACATCACAGGACCTTCGTTTTATCCATGTTCATATTTAGGCCAACCTGTGGGGAAACATTGCTGAGGTCTCTCAGCATCGTGCCTAGGTCTTCCAGCAATTCTGCCATGACTACTATGTCGTCGGCAAATCGAAGGTGCAGTAAGAGGGTTGATGATTTTATATATAATCTTTATATACAACTGCTAGTGTTCCGCAAGGTAGCGTGTCGTCTCTACGTCTTTTCACTATTTTGACACATTATATTTAATCTTAAATTTATCCACATGAACTATAATCACACCTCTTTTGAATACTTATTTAAATATTTAAGTTCCTCGAGGACCGAGTAAAAGCTCGGTTTTTTTAAACAGCGCCATCTATTGTCAAGTAGCTTAATAACGCCACCTGTTGTCAAATAGCTAAAGTGTTGCTTAATACCGCCACCTATTGTTAAATAGCTTAAGTGTTGCTTATTACTACTCGCCAATAGATGTCAGGAAGAGTCATACTTTTCAGTTTTTCACTGCCTTATAAACACGGATAAAACGACGTTTTCTTAAAATGAAAGATAGCTAGATCAATTTACCGACCCCGAAAACCCCTACATACTAAATTTCATGAAAATCGATATAGCCGTTTCTGAGATTCAGATTATATATATATATATATATATACACATATATACAAGAATTGCTTTTTTAAAGGCATTAGATGTAGATATTGCACAGATTGTACCTGAGGAGGAGACTGGGTGGAGTGATTACCTGGAATAGACCATTATCTCCAACCCCTAAGAAATTTCAGGCGAGTCACTCGGCCTAGAAGATCATGAGCTCTATCAAACGGGTCAAAGATAAACCCTAAAAAAAACACTACCTGGATTTTGCATTTAAAGTCAAATTTGTAACAAACAAACTTATACTAATAAGTAACATTTGCAGTTCCTAAGTTGTTTATAAGCACAAGTTTATCCCATTTTAATTTATTTTTTTCCCGAGCTAAAACCAGTTTTTAAAGAGCGCTGAGTCTGCAACTACAATTTTCCTAGTTACTTGTTATTATTATTACTATTACAGACATTCGTATTTTAATGATATGCATTTATAATAGCTGCACGCACAGTGTAAAAAATGAATGCATTTGCTTTTATTTTTATTTAATGGTTGTGTTTAGATAGATAGAAAAATATTTATTGCGATTCTTTATTTATATATTTACAAAGTAGAACTTAATGCCTATTGGCATTTTCTTTCAGTTAACTCTAGTTCATTGTGAGATAACATTACAAGGTAGTGCATTCAATTATAATTTGTAAATAGTGTTAGTTTAACTTTTAAGTAACTAAATATCTATACTATCCGAAATTGAAAATTAAATAAAATAAAATTAGAAAAATTTTATACGATAAGAGAAAAAATAAATAGTAAAAATAACACGAGTACTAATTCCAATAAGGATTTTGTTATAAAACATACTAATAAGTTTTATCTATTTTACACAGATACAAAATTACTGACCAATATTATAATTATACGCTTTTCCTGCGGTTCCACCCGCCCTTAATCGGTTATCGGTGTAGGATTTCAACGTCATCTCCTCAATTATAGAAAATAACCGGCTCACACCTACAGTTTTCAAGTAGCCTTTTAGTAGACCTAAACTATCTCCATGCCAAATTTCATCTTAATCAGCGCAACGGTTTAAGCGTCTTGCCTTGATTATATTGTAAGCTCTAAAGTAGGTAGGTATAACAACATCAAAATTGTTAGTGCACTTTCGGAAGTCTTAGAAAGCTGCAATTTGGTATAAAAGCTAGTATTAGTACACGAACAACAACAAAAATCTAAAACTTTGAACTTTTAGACCCCAACCCCTTAAACTAGGGGATGGAAGTTTGTATGATACTTCCGCAAATTTTGATGGTAGAGGTTTGATATTCCTTGTTATAAAAAAACATATATCAGGTTTTTTAGTATATCACCTCTCCACCCTTTAAATTAGGGAATGGAAGTTTGTATGGCTTTTCCATACAAACTTAATTTCATGTTATAAGATGTAAAATTATACAAGTAAAAATTAAAAAATACTTGTTTAAGGTTTTAAAAAAATATCTCTCAACCCCTAAATTAGGAAAGAAAAGTGTATATGGGGCTTTCGTCAGGTTTCAGAATATCACTACATTATTACTATATTATACGAATAGTGGTGACAAGTATTTACAAAATAAAATTTCTATGAAATCACAATTATGTATGTCCCGGTTGTTGTTAGATAAAATCGTAAAAAGCTGTATCAGAGGTCGAACTTAAAAATCTGATTTCAAAGTAAACCAATCGACTTACGCGAAAATAGTTTTTTATAAGTTAAGACAAACGCTAATGGAACTAAAAAGTGTAAAAGGGGTCTGTGACACATTGATAAAATAAAGAAACGCCCACGAAGAAGGAATAAAAAATATAATTTTACGTAACAGTACCCTAAAAAAAAACTCGCAGAATTTCACCCGCACCATTCACTTGTTATTGAGGATCGTAATCGACTCCAAGAACAAATAGATAGTTTGAACGAATGCACCTATACATATGATCGAACCCAGTGAGCTTGACACAGAACTAGAAAGGGCCTAACAACTGATCTCTCAACTTCAACACGAACAAGAGAACCAAAAAAATGTCACGACGCTAAGTTTATTTTACAAATTGATCGGGAGTAACCTGGAAAACGAACAAACAAGTGATAAACCATATTCAACACTGGAACTACATGCGAGGACCTTGATCAGGATTGACATACTAGGCCTCATATAAAAATAAAAAAAGTTTGAAACTTCGCAGACTAATAAGAAAATCACAAAAAATACTACACAAGAGAGTTTACTGTCGTCAAAATAATATTGTAAGATAAGAACATTTTTCATTTGTTAAGCAAATTGCAACAGTGCGAATCTGAATTATCTCAAAGAAATGAAATATATTATGCTATAACATACTTAAAAAATGAGGGTTTAGAAAACTCTCTAGAGAAGATGTCTAATAAATATTCCTTAGCTCAGCCAATGATTTTTGAACACATTCAGGCAACAGAGAAAATTATGAATTGCAATGCAAGGCATGTGAAGAACGATTTCAGTCTATTTTATCTACACTTTCGGGAAAAGTGAAACCAAAATCTGCAAATGATACTGTGGATTGCAGCAACCTGGTCGATATTTTTAATGGTGAGTATCATCACTCTGCTTTTGTATCTCCTACAGTACAGAATACTGCGAAAAAGCTGCCTCTGAAATCTCCTATTGTCAGACCTGCTTGACTGCACTTCTTCAGCAGACGGCAATCACTCCAAAACACAAAATACAAAAGTTGTTTCTGATTAAATAAGTGTGGAACTTGGAAATTTACTTAGTATGAATGTAAATCACAAAATTATTAACTACTGTATGCCAAATTGTACGAATTCACAGATAATTGAGAAAATCACCTTATCTAACCTTATAGGGGATTCATTAAATATTGGAAAACAAGATATAAGGTATTGCTTTTCCAAACTATTGGGGTGCAAATTAAATCAAGTAATTTTTTAGGGATTCCATTTTCTAACACTTTGACCAAACAATAAAATAAATATATTTTAATCAATTTATTCATAATTTGACTTGTCATAGTGACGTTTTTATGTTTTTTTGATACTAATAGGTTTGTAAGCAATTTAAGATTACTGTGGAATAAACAATATATTCCTTTTGTAAAAGTGATGTACAGGATATTTATATAATTGACGAAGCACCTAATAGTAGTAGTTCTACATTAGTTGCTGATCAACCTTTAAACTAGATTTAGAGACAACAAAAAAGCGACTTGGTGACAGTGACCATGGCTTACCAAATTATAAATCACTTAGGTGGTAAAATTTTGAATTTGGAATTATTAATTAAGAAATATAAAACTCATTTAGTTTGCCTAACCGAAACGTAGTAATATTCGATGATTGTTGTTTGGTGTGATATCAAGTTTAAAGAAAGGAAAGACATAGCTCAACTATCAATGTGAGAGTTCATGTAAATTCAAGCACAGTAAATCAGTGATTGCCTGCGGTGATTTTAATAGTGATCAACTTGCAGATTCTTCAGAGAAACGTTTGCTTGTGCACTTTTTGAATCATTTTATATAAAATATACAAGAGAAACACCAACACGCGCTACTTGTGTTGACAGTATAATTCTAAACTTCAAAGTTATAGATAAATCATAAGTAAACGGGGTGCGTTCGGATCACAAATGCCTTATAATGAAATTTAATTCCAATCGACAACATAAACAATCATATATATAATTTAGCAAATGAAACTGAATCGATTTGAAAACAACATAAAAATAAAGTATTTAAACTAAATTTTGAATCTTATGAAATGAAATGTTAATTATCAGATATTATTTAAATAATAAATAAATAAAGTCAGTCAAGTCAATGAATTTCAGAATCTGTTTCCTAACAAAAATTACAAATTAAATCCCTTCCTTGACTATCGGTTTCCCTTTTGGAAAGAAATATGAATAGTTTTTGTCCTACTAACTTTACTTTAAGACATGTTTCGCAAGATGACATTATAAAATCTTAAACAAACAAAAAACCGACTTATGAGGGCTTTCTGTTAACTAAGTTGGGAAAATTATAGCCACTATTTTAGCATTTATATAAATAATTAAATTAATTATTTATATAAATGCAGCGACATTGCCAAGGAAATTTACCCTGATCTCCTAAAATATAGTAAAACTATTCCAATTTTCAAATCTGAATGTACAAAGAATCCTACAAACTATCGTCCCGTTTCTATTCTACCAGCTGCCGGCCTAATTTTTAATAAAAATTATATTAAATCGGTTAAAATTACATTTTTATATGCACAATATAATGCACGACCAGCAAACGGTATAATAAAAGGTAAATCGACTCTAGACGCAGGGCTAATACAGGGTGATAGGAAAATTTTGAGATTTGTCCAGAAGCTCATTTCGTCCTAATTAGTAAATTGCCTTCAAAAAGTGGAAATAAGTGGTGAAGTGTCATCAGGCGCGTTAGTTAATATAGGCATGCCTCAGAGGTCTATATTAGGTCCTTCACTTTTTTTTTTTATACCACTAAGGTGGCAAACAGGCACACGGTCCGCCTGATGGTAAGCGGTCACCGTGGCCTATGGATGCTTGCAAGACCAGAAGTATCACTCGCGCGTTGCCGACCCTTCAAAAATACAATAACTTCTTTTTTGAAGAACCCCATACTGTAGTCCTTAGAGAAAACCTTGACAGGGAGCTCATTCCACAACTCAAGCGTTTGCTGGAGGAAGTTTCTCTGATACCGCACTGTACGCGACCATTTCGGTTCTAAAGTGTGAGAATGAATTTCCTGACGATGGCGAGCGGTGCGATGGTAGAAAGTAGCCGTGGGCATCATTTCGAACAAGTCCTCAGAACACATCCCATTGTATAAGCGGTAGAACACACACAGGGAGGTAAAGTCTCTCCTCAGACTTAAGGGTTCGATACGGCAAGTGAGTTTGGGATCGTCGACAATTCTCACAGTCCGTCGTTGTACCGAATCAAAACGTCCAAGCTGGTATCCGGGTGCACCCGCCCAGAGATGGCAGCAGTACTCCATATGGGGCCGAACTTGTGACTTATAAAGCAGCAACCTCTACCCCGACGTGAAGTACTGCCTCGCTCTGTTGAGTACACCCAGTTTTTTGGACGCCAGCTTCACCTTGTCTTGCAAATGATCTCGGAACTGAACATCGCTGGAGATGTTAACACCAAGAATCCCAATGCTCTTGGAGATGGGAGTGTTCTGGAATTGTGGGACTACAGTGAATGGGGTTTTCTTAGCGGTGAACGCGCAGACTTGTGTGTTTGTAGGGTTGGATCGGACCAACTTGAGTCTCGATTTGAGACTCAAGTTCTCCGCGGTTTTTCTCCACAACGAAACGAGGGATGTTTGCACGACCCGTGTAATAAGCGTCTCCAGTACTGTTGTACAGTATGTTGTTGATGTCCAACATGTCATTGATGTGCAGTAGAAACAGCGTAGGAGACAGCACATAGCCTTGCGGGACACCAGCATTAATGTCTATGCTATCAGAGCAACTACCGTCAATTACGGTTCGTATACGTCTGCCAGACAAAAAGCTAACCACCCATTTGCACAAACCCTCGGGCACTCCGTAAGATGGCAACTTCGATAGAAGATCCCGGTGCCAGACCTGAACGAACGCCTTCGCTATGTCCAAGCTACATGTCAATGCCTCCCCCTGATTCTCAATGGCTAGTGCCCATCGTTGTGTGAGATACACAAGAAGATCACCAGTCGAGCGACCGTGGCGAAAGCCATATTGAAGGTCACTGACGAGGGCCTCTATCCATGTAACAAAAACAACGAAAACGACAATAGAAACCACATGATTTGGCGAAGTTATACATTAAGGATAACTTCTTTACTCGGTCGGGTATCAGCATTTCTATGAACGCTATGGCTTTTGTGCACACATGGCTAAAGCCCCAGGTCGTGTTCTTCTAGGTATCTTAGAAGCTGTGTGTTGATCACACGCTCCATCACCTTGGAGAGGAGAGAGGTAATAGCGATCAGCCTGTAATTTGATGGATCTGATCTATCGCCCTTTTTGGGCACCGGCTGCATATTCGCAGTCTTCCATGAAGACGGAAATTGCCTAGTGTGGTAGAAAAACACGAAGAGGCGCGTGACTATAGGACATAACTCAAGAGCACGCTGCTTAATCACCACTGCTGGTTTACCGTCTGGTCCACTCGACTTATGAACGTCTAGAGAAAGCAACGCCCGCCGAACCTCCCTCTGTGTTATGGAGATTTCCGGCATGGTCTTACCGCACCACGGTATAGTAAATTGTACAGCGCCTTCATCGTTCATATTCGAGTTTGAGGCAAAGAGACTGCCCAGTAGATCGGCTTTCTCTTTAGCACGATGAGCCAAGTCACCATTTCGCAATGGTGGTAACGACGACTGGCAAAAGTTCCCTTCGGCAGCTTTGGCAAGCGACCAGAAAGCACGACTCCCAGAAGGATAGCTCGCTAGTCGCCCACCTATTTTTCCGATGAATTGGAATTTTGCTCTGGCAGTTGCTTTCTTACTGAACCTCGAGACAGCATTTAATATGCGTTTTACCTCAGAAATATTCGGATCCTTATTATTACGAGCCGTGGTCCAAGACTCATATGCAGATTGCTTAAGAATTTTAGCTTGTCTACAAGACCTATTAAACCACGGTCGTTTTTTGACGCCGGTAGCTACTCGCGGGCTAGGAATGTAACATTCCATACCAGCGGATCAGCCTCCCAGGGCAGACATTAAATGATCCCTGCGGCGGTCAGCCGTTTAATCAGGTCTCCCTGACCGCCGTACCAGCACGCCGAGTCTACGCCGAGCAATGACAGCAACAAGCACCGCCGGTCCTCCGCTGTCCGTGCAGCGAATCCTCAAAAAGCTCTGGCAACCTTACTCACCGCCAGGAACACAACACTACTAATAACTAATACTAATATTACAAATACTAATGTTCGTGTTATTGTGGCCGCTTATTATAATAATAATGTTACTTTTTCAAATAGTTAATGCCTAATTTTATCCTATAAAAATATTTACAAATATATTTCTCTACCCTCGGTGAAAACTGATATAGGTCTGAAATGACAGTATTTGACAAAATGGTTTTTAATATTTTGAACCTTTACATGCGTATTACTTTTTTGTTAATGATTTTATTCCTTTTGTAAAAAATAATAAAGATAGGTATTTTTAGCCTCTATACTATGATATATGAAGAATAGCAATATATTTAATTTATTTAGAGCAATAAGGGAAATAAACAACTTGTATTATTCGTCGCATTACAATAAATATGTGTAAAATAATTTAACAAAAATTATATTATTTTACACTAAATCTAGTGGTACGATTGATATTGGTGAAATATGATACACCTGCGAATTGAAATAGCATTTAAATACAATAAAACTAATACATAAAAAAAAATCCAAAACAAAACTATCACAAAACAGAAGCATCTTTAGTTCGCGGTTGTTAAAACAAAATAAATTGTTATATTTACACTAACAAACTATTTTACACAAAAAAATAGGAAAAAAAGACATGTGTTTAATAATATATCTCAACTTGTTTTTTTCATTTTCGAGTTCTAGATTGTGTCAAATGATACGATTTGTTAAGGCAGTATAATCATATTATTATTGTATTATGTTTTCGTCCGCCAACCCGCAGTAGGCCAGCGTGGTGGACTATGGCCTAAGCCTCCTTATCTAAAGAGAGGCCTGTGCCCCTGCAGTGGGGCGTATAACGGCTGAGGCTAATTATGTTTTTAGGGTTTTATATCAAAATTGTTAGTTTATGGTTCTAACTATGCAAATAAACAAATATTTAAATTTGTAGTCTTTATTTTATACAAGATATCAAAAAGTAGTTAATAAATGTTAAGATAGTGTTAAAAAAAAACGCATCCACAGGCTTGGGATTGAGAAAATGTAAATCATCAGTCTTTTTTTTTCATCTTAAGTGGGCAAGAATGATATCTTTACTAAAACTTAACATCCCTTTGTGTCATACACGAGTTATCAGGTACATAATTTTATAGTTAAGTACTATTAAATTTAAAACACTTACGTTACTACAATAGTTTCATACAAATATCTTTGGGTTTCTATAATAACTAAACTTTCAAAAAAACTATTATTATGGCACTAAGACATTAAATTATAGCGCTTTTTATCTTACGAATTGTACAAACTCTAGTCCTTTGTTAGAGCTAGACAATAGCTAGGTGACATGCTAGGAAACATGATAAGTAAGGACTACAATAATTCTAAATAACATATAATAAGCTTCTGCTTTCAAAAAACTTTGTAAAGTTTTTAACTAAAAGATAAAAATTTATAATTAACCAAAGCGCTTAATGGCATTTGAAAGCAAGCACAGTAAAACAGTAAATAAAAAAAATTTACTATAAACATATAATTTAATTTAAAACACGTGCAGGAGGTACTAAAAAGGAATAGGTATAAAGTGTGCAAACGACAGCCGCGACGTGCACAAAGAAATAGAAAACCTAAAGCGAATAGACAGGCAGCCTTTATGCCATACCTAAAGGGAGTAACGGACAAAATAGGAACTTTACTAAGTAAATACTCTATCAAGACAGTGTACACACCGTACTCTAAAATCGCCAAACACCTGCGAACACCGAAGGATTATATTCCCTACCAAAGACCAGGCGTTTACGGGATAGACTGCAGCTGTGGAAGGTCGTACGTAGGCCAAACGAAACGCACTATAGTCGAAAGGGTTAAAGAACATGTGCTGTATGTATGTAGCTGCTGTCAAAAACCGACAAACAAATAAATCAGCCATAGCCGACCATCTACTCAATGGCTCGCCAAATCACAGGATTAAACTTCACGAACCAAAAGTTCTCTCCACTAAGCGCCACTATTATCCACGATTTGTACGCGAAGCTATTTAAATAAAGTAATGCGACAAAAATTTCAATAGAGAAGATGGATATAATCTTTCAAAGGCGTGGAATCCTGTGATTCATAGGTTTAAACCACGCGACAGTAATATCGGTGATAAACGCAATATGGACATCGTCAGTGTAGTGTGTAGAGAACATTACAAAAAGTGAGGGTAGTGGAAGAAACTGCACGAGCGGCCTGAAGTCGACGCCGCGCTCTTCAGCCAGTACAGCCGTGACCACGATAAGGTGCAATCCTTGTCGAAACATCGGTACTCAATACAGGTACGTTTCCGTATACGTACTTACGTGCATCGCGTTAAGACCCGAGTTCTATACTTATATATTAAGTAAAAAACGCGAAAGTTTAAAACTAACTAACATTTAAATAGTAAGTAACATGGCAATAAAAGTTTTCTAAGATCGAATAGCATAAAATTTTTGTTCCTCTGTTAACTCTAGATGTCAACGGTCGAATCATATCGGTCAAATTAATAATTAAAAAAATTAGAACTCATGAGCACTTGGTTCATTATAATCCAAAAGAGAGATCAGATCTGCTTTTTTCTTTGCTGTTTTAGGTACTGGTCCAACGTAACACTTTTTAATACTCTCTAAATTAATACGTTGTTCATCTCTTTTGTTTCTTTTCGCATATGACATAGAATTGTAATCGATGGCTCCGTAGCTCTCTTTGTAACTAAATATAGGAAACTGATTTTGTGGTATACTTCAAAATTTGAATATTTAGCCACACAAAATTAGTACGATTAGACGAACTTCGTACCAACTGACACCAATCTCTTGGTCTCTCATAGAAGTGCGCTTTGTAGTTCGTTCTATCAAAGCATGAGTAGAATTTACTTCCAAATGTGTATGACCAGGTACTAGGAATTTGTGTTCTGTAGTAGTTAATTGTTCTGAGTTCTGCACAAGTATGAGTGACATTGTTGCTACCAAGGAATTCTTACTTTGCCCGGCGCATGAATCTGAGTACATAATCAATTTTGACGCGTTTGGATGCAATAGTATTCAAAGATTAATAACAAAGTCGTACAAGCAGGAAGAAATTTGATTTGCTCCTCTGCCTCCACTTGATTCTGGCCACATGTAGCAATAAGCATAATTAGTTTTCGATAATGAACGTACTCTTTCGCGCCAGTGAGAAGCTCACGCATAAGAAGATAGAATTATCGAATTGTATCGGTTGACACCAACAGACGTTTTGAAATGCTGACAAGGAGTTGATAAGATTTTTGATGTAACTAAATTGTATTAATAGACACGAATGTAATAGTTCTTAAGCAGTCTCGTGAAAAATAATGTAGATCGAAATATATTAGAAGAAACCAAATTTTGACATTGGTTATTAAGTTTTAAATGTAATATATAGAATAACATCATTATTCACGTTATTGATATTTAAAGATGCAATCGTGAACAACAATACATTTTTAATTGTATCATAATACACAATCTTATATCGATATACTGTGTGTGGGTAAGATGATTAAACTAATTTTGTATTATTTTACACTTATAATTGAAACAAGGTCTATTCAATTTTATGAGTGCATGTCAAGTTATATTATCACATTCGCTGATATAAGTTAACTTATATTATTGTGCACGAAAAATATCTTCGTATCCAGTAGAGCTAAGGCTACGTGGATAAGATAGATAAAAAGAGCATTTGACACTGATTAGATATGTCTAATAATCTAATAAGTGCTATAAGTCGACTTATATCAGTTTTCACCGAGGGTACAGATTTATCTTTTATCTTATACGAACACTCATGTTAAGTATGGACGGCAAAATGCTCCCCGCGCGATCACTCGCGTTTCACGGACAGGCGCGGCTACTCGAGGGTAATTTAAAAGTACGTAACTGAGCCGAATAGGGCCCAACTTTATTTCAAATTAAGGAATATGGCTTTACTTTAAGGTGATGGTATACCTAATCGAGTAAGGTTTGCAAGAATTTGATTAATTTTGTTGCAGTCCTGAGTACACTTTTTAACGTGAAAAAAATATATATATTATAGGTCAATCACTTACTTTGGGTTTTCTTTATGTTTCGAGATCTAGAAAATCGTTTGCCATCATTTTTAGAGTGATGTCTGTGTGTACTATGCTACTATGCTACTAAACCTGACTCAAAATCTATTTGCAATTCGGGTAAACAAAAATGACCTTGACGCGCGTCTTTCGCTTTGTTAGTCTATGCAACATATACATAAATACGTATAATATTTCTCATCGTAAATTCGGAATTTTGTAGATTTTATATTTAATCAGTGTCGTAATTTGAAAACCAGTTAAAGAATGTGACAATAAAGGTAATCATGTAAGTATTTTAATGATTTATGATTAAATTACCAGAAAAAGTGAACATTAAGTAAAGTTAGATTATGTTTACAAGATTTGCAAATAGATTTTGAGTCAAGTTTATGTATGTAGCTGTTTTTTGCCCTTTCTCGATATCTCAAGAACCAATAGACCAAATTGCTCTCGTGACTATCTCAATCGATACGCCACGTCATGACGTAGATCTGAAAAGATTAAGCAAAATCAGTCCAGCGGTTTGTTTTTAAGCAGTACTTGCTACGGAATACGAACTGAACTGAACTATGTCTTTGTGCATTGCTCGAAACGGCACGCGGCGGGTATGTCATAGCCTTAAGTTTTGTCTACTTTGAAGTTAGTAACATGTATAAAACCGGCCTAAAGCTGGTTTGGCTTGCGCACCGAGGTTTCCATACAAACATATTATTTGTAGATAGTTTGTTATTCATGCGATCAAGTCTCACAGATTTATCCCTTAATTATCAGTTTTTAGATTTCCTCTTATATTTGAGGTATAACTTCTTGCGTCTTGCCAAATTTCATGATACTAGTTAACCGGAAAGTACTTCATAGGTTTTGATTTATATGCGACAAAAATTACCGTATTTTGGGCATATTTTTTTATTGCATTTTAAAAAACTTTAAGGGACCGTACTATTTGATTTTAATTTAAACTTAATACCTTTACGCGTTCCTGAGAAAAAGGGTCTTGACAGACAGACAGTCACAACAAAGTGATCCTATAAGAGTTACTTTTTTCCTTTTGGCGTACGGAACCCTAAAAATATGTTTTTTTACCTAGCACATGCAGAAATATTATAAAAATAAATAAAAAACCGGTCAAGTGCGAGAGCGACTGACGGTTCCATAAAAGATAAACTGTATTGAGAGACAAACTTACCTTTGCCGTTGGACAACTGTTGTCCCTATTCGACACAGGTCGCGGTTAGTTTACCAACTGCAAATTTTATAATCGCAAAAAATGTGTTTTGGTGATGTAACAACAAATTTACGGTTTTCAGATTTTTTTCCTTTATGTGTGCTACATGGCAAGATTTTCCTTTATATATGTGATATAACATCTCGCTGCTTGCCAAATTTATAACCGTATTTTGGGCATATTTTTTATTGCATTGACTTAGAAGCTCGATTTTTTACAACTTTTAGTAACCGTAGACTTTAGTATTTGATATTAATTTCAAGTTGAAACCTCCACGCGTATCTGAGAAAAGGGTCTTGACAGGCAGACAGACAGACAGATAGACAGACAGACAGACGGACAGCAAAGTGATCCTATAAGGGTTCTTTTTCCTTTTGAGGTATGGAACCCTTAAACAACATAAAGGTGTTCGAACATTTTTGTATAGAACTGTCTCCAGTCATCACCCGCCATTTTTAAATGATATTTTTTCAAAATACTGTGGCGCACAGACTGGTTTATACAAACACATAAAATACACTTAAACATATTAAAATGTCACGACACTTAAAGCGACACGTTGCCAAGTCTTTTATCCATTTAAGCAAGTTTCAATGTGCGCCGCAAAGAAATTAAAAAAAATCGGGCAAAGGTGCCACAAAAGTTCTCTTTAAAATAAAGTGGACAGCAACTGAATACCGGTACCGCTACCGGTCATACCTTTATTTTTGGGTAACATAAAAAATCAATACAGATATTATAAAGTGCTGATAAAACGAATGGATGCTTGCACCTCCGGCCATCTTTCTCTTCCCGCTAGCGCCAACATTCCAATTTCCATTCACACCGCATGTACCTTTGTGCACAACATTTCAGTACCGAAATATAAGTGTAGAAAAGAATGTGCCGGTACAGAAACTAGTCTAGTATAGAAGATCAATACTGATATCGTTATTGGTAGGTATCATACAGATATCCATCCGGTCGCTGCTGTAAAGTTCTATCAAATCGCTGTTTTCGTCAGAAACACTTTCCGAATCGTTGGAAAAGTTTATTTTTGTGTGCTAACATTTTTGGTTGCTAAATTTCCACCTTAGATTAAAATGCTTAACATATTAGACGTGATCCGATTCTGGCACTCACCGGCCGCAACCGCACGTTTCACTTCGCTCGTGAGCTGTAGAAATACAATCTAACAGCTCTTTGCTACGCTCATTACAACCTTACTTTATCCTTTTTTTTATACAACTAATGTGGTAAACAAGCTAACAGTCCGCCTGGTGGTAAGCGACTGCTGCACTCTATGTACAATCAAAATTAGACGACTTTCGGGGTTAACATATTTAATTTTATCTAAGTTCAGTATATAAAATTAGACATTTCTAAGCACTAGACAGTCCCTCTAATGTAAACACAAAGATTCGATAATACTTTAGTTCAGCTAGAACCACTGTCGAAATTACGCTTTAAGACATTTATTTCACTTCAACTCTGGGTAGTAGATTAATGTGAACTCCAGTTTTTGATTTGAGGATCATTTCACCTGATAATATCGGCTCTATTCCGGCTGGCAGAAGTTTGAAATGTTTTACTATTAAGGAGAGTGTCACTTTCAGTTGCAGCATGGCAAATTTTTGACCTGAAAAGTTTATATAATCAATTACAAAAAAAACAAATTAGGAAGCCTCCGGTTTACAAAGTGAAGCGTCAAAGAGTAAGCTGATAAAAGCTGCCAACATATAATGGGACGCGTCCTTAAGCCGCGGTTGATCTAGGCGATCTGGATAGTACGACGCTGGTGCACAGCACAGTATATGTCGTAAGAAGCTGACGTGATCTTGGAGCGTTGAACGTCCGAAAGAAATCTGGCTTGCTTGCTTTTTCGTTATCCATCAACGACCCGGGCGGGACGAGTCTTCAGCCGTTGTATGTTTGCAGCTTAAATGTTGGTAGTGTTGATACCCGTTCTATTAGTTCACTTCATTAGTGATATAAGAAGTAACAAGAAATACGTAAACAGTTTTTTTACAAACAAGCTTTCATCAGACGCTGATTATTCTTTAAGACCAGAGTACTTGTCAAGACAAATCAAAAAAGCCCTAACTCGATGAGGTAGCGTCGCGTCGTTTCGTTACAGAGGTCCTATGGCCATCTTCCGGTTCCATCATCAGACCAGCTCTATGACATCATTATATTACATTGTCACGTTGTATGCAAAATTTCAACACAATGGAACACCCGTAAGTGGGTCAAAAACTTACAAGATTTGATTACAAACACGGGACGGGTGAAACGAAATAAAAGCTTGTAAAAAATATGGTAATAATGTAATTAAGTGAATGTTTGCAATTTTTTTTTAGCTTGTACTGTTAAAGCGCATTAAATCCACCATTTTGATTTTCAAGAATTTTATGTACCCAGTGTGACTCTCACAATTGAGACGAATCTAACGACACCTCTCAAGCTGAAATCCATCAAGCCGTTTAGGCTACAGAGGGTGCCAAAGAACTATACATACATACATACATATACATTTGAAAAACATAACCCATCTTCTGGCGCAGTCGGGTAAAGAATAATTTTGAGTGTATATGTTTTTGATAAACTTTTACGTGTGGTATTTGGAAAAAGGTAGAATGACCTACCAATGCAGTTCCTAGGTCCAGCACTAAACGGTATCCAGCTAAATGGTGACCTATCATTGTTCTCGAATCGCTCTGGTCGAAATTTTAAAGGTTCATCGTACACCTTTGGATTTCGTTGCGTATGGAAAATGTTAACAAAAACTAACGTGTCTTTTGGTAGATGTAATCCGGCTAGATCTGAAAGTGTGATTTTGAAAAGAAATTTTAATTTATTTTTCCTACACTCATAGGCACTTTAAAATCCAAATTACAAGCTTAAAAAAATGTTCTTAAAGAGAATGCGATTCCGAGCACCTCTCAGCGTGCTTCATATAAACGAATTTCCTACTTATTTTTGACACTTGCTGATCAAACACCACGAAATTTTGAAGACATGTTTCAGTAATAAATATCTAGGTATGCAGTGTGCCAGTTTTCTATTAAATTTTATTTTTTTTATTAATTAATTAATTTTTTACATATATATACAAATGGTTTCAAAAAAGATTTCTAGTTAATAACAAATTTTACAAGATTTTGGAAAACCAAAGATATTCGGCTTGGGATTATAACTAAGAAATTTACAGTGATCGATTAGTTAATGTCAAAAACAAATTAGAAATTCGTTTGTATGAAGACCGCTGCAAGGCGCGGTGAATTGTATCCTCTTAAGGGGCCTATAGCAGCTACCAGTAACTATTACTTTTTAATCCCTCCAAGTACAAGGCATATTTCAAAAAATATGCTACATAGTAGTTATGAAACTAGATAGAAGCTGTTTTTAGTACGTTTTGTATTGTTTATGGATCACATAATATGTGAGTCGGTGGTTTTACCTTGTGTCCTGAGTGCCGAAGGTTCGAGCCTGGCGTGTACCAATAAGTCTTTTTCTTAATTTCTTAAGTACAATGATTAATCACACCACTGGCTTTTGGGTAAAGGAAAACATCTCGAGGGAACCTGCATACGTCAAAAAAAGACGTATGTTATGTTTACAATCCGCACTGGGCCCGCGAATGGACAATGGCCCAATCACCCTCGGTGAGGCTAGGCCGTGCCCCAACAGTGGGGACGAGGTTGATAAGATAAATAATAAAAAGATGTGAGATTTATTTAACTTTTCTGCTAAAAGTGGCCAGTATTAGCAGAAATGTCAAATGAACTCTCAGCTGTATTTCATGAAAAATATAACGTTTTTAAAATAGCTCGCTGCACATATTTTGTTCTTACTTGTATCTTGCGAGATCAGCCTTTCAATCACTGGTGCAATCGGATACAGCCTCAAAGTTTCCTTGATTACCAAATCCAAATACTTCATCTCCTGAAGATCACTGTATATAAAAAAGATATTTTCTTTATAGGCAATGACGTTCTGAGAAGGTCATTAGGAATAGGATTTTTCTATACGTTACATTTATTGAAAAAAAATGCTGCGCTAGCAGTGTTCACGAAACAAGTGTAGAGGCACAGCTTTAGCTATTTTTAATTTAGTCGGCCATCAAAGTCGTTTAGTCCATTGATTTTCAAAGTAGGGGGCGAGGGCTCTTTTTTCTATTGAACCTAGAATTGGAAATCATGACAAAAACAGGCTCACATTGACTCTCCTTATACAAGTGTGTGAAAACCTTTTTAAACAAAACATTTAAAAAATATTTTATTACCAGTATTCTACTTTACAATTGTGTGGAGGGGTAGACCAATTGCTACCATTTGCGGCCCCGACGGGGGTCGTGATAAAAAATACTTTGGGAACCCCGGTTTAGACAGAGCAATCGTAAGGTAAGGTGCGCGGCGAGACGAGTCTAGCCTATATGGCTAGTCGGATGCTGGATTGCTGTCCAGCCAGTCTTACTTTTTGTCACGGTGTCATGACTTCTTGACGTTGTCGGATTCATCAAATGCGATGACAGACTGTATGAATTAAATGATCGTTTGGCTGTGATATAAGCATAAACAAACTGTTAAAATGGAACATTGAGCTAAGTGTTTTCTTCTTGAAGTCGGATGCCAAAAAAAAATTGTCTCTTATCTTTGCTGCAATTTTTTCATTCCATGTGCATTAGGTTAATTTTTTCTTTCTAGTAGGTACCTACATAGGGTTTCGAAGTCGATGTAATTGTTTTTACTTGTTGTTAGATTTTCTCATACTGAGAAGGCAAAGCGATTAATTCCAATTAGCCATTTTATTTTATTTCAGTATTTTGTCTATTTTAATGAAAGGCGTTTTTCATTGCAATAGCTTCCTTAGGGATCAGGCAGAAATTCGACCATTTTGTTTACTAGAGTGAATGGTTATATAAGTATTATTTAATATTCTCCAAGAATATTAAAAAGATCTTTTATTGAAAAATAAAAAGTTTCAAGACTTTTTTATCCAATTGCCACCAGTGTTGCTTACTATTAAATTTATTTTTCTTATTTGCCATCAGATTCTGATCTTCCATAGTACTATTGCATATTCTGTGGTAAAATTCAATATCTAAAATTCGTTATCTTTTTCTAGTATTTCCCCAACATTCTTTTACCCCAAACCCAAAAGTACCCTTTAGAATGACACCTAAAACATTGTGTTAGATACGAAGGCTACCTACCCATGAGTTGGGTCCCTATCCATATTGTTCCCAAAAATTGTCTCCTGTTCTTCAAAAATTTTTTTTTGCACTTCTTTGTGGTTAGAAATACAGTAAAGAGCAAACGCAGCTGTAGTGGAGACTGTATCGTGACCCTGTTACAGAACAGTAGGTAAACAAAAGAAAGAAAACCGGCCAAGTGCGAGTCGAACTCGCGCCCCAGGGGTTTCGTACCACAACAGACTCCACGAGCCCGGCTCGCACTTGATTATGTTGTGTTGTCTTACATAAAGATGTGAAATTTGATCGTTTTTTTGTACGCAGAGGGTTATATCTATATTACTAAACTAATTCTAAAAATTCTTTCACTAATAACAAGTTAAATTATCCTTTATGCCACGTTTTAAGTCTTGTATAAGGTGGTGATGGCTTTTTGAACGCTCAGAGTTAAATTAAAATTGACATACAGATATTTCAGACATATTATTAGATTAGATTAGGATTATAGTAGGTATGGTATTTTTTTAAATGCCAACAAGAGTACCTCAAATGAGTAGTTTAGGTATATATCTCCTACAACCAAATTTAAAAACCTGCCTCTTTATAATATTAGTATAGATTATAGGTGTAAAGTAAACGCCCAGATTGCAGAAAAACAAATGTTCAGTACATAACATCTGCCTTGTGCAGCAACCCGCGCCCTAGGTTACATCTGTTCCCAGATCATTTTCAAGATAAGGTGAAGCTGGCGTCCAAAAAACTTGGTGTACTCAACAAAGCGAAGCAGTACTTTACCTTGGGGCAAAGGTTGCTGCTTAACAAGTAGCAAGTCCGACCCCATATAGAGTACTGCGGCCATCTCTGGGTGCACCCGAACACCAGCTTGGCCCGTTTGACTCCGTTCAACGAAGTGCTGTGGGAATCGTTGACGATCCTAAACTCGCAAGCTGTATTGAACCCTTTAGTTGAGAGGGACTTTGTCTCCCTGTGTGTGTTCTACCGCTTGTATATTAGGATATGTTCTAATGAATAATTCGAAGTGATGCCCACGGCTACTTTCTATCATCGCACCGTTCGCTATCGGCAGGGAGTTCATCCTCACACCTTAGAACCTAAATGGTTACGTACAGTGCGTTTTTTGAGAAAATTTCTCCTGCGAACGCTTAGGTTGTGGAATGAACTCATGCCAAGATTTTCTCTAAGGACTACAGTATAGGGTTCTTCAAGAAAGAAGTTATTAGATTGTTGCAGGGTCGACAACGTGCGAGTAATGCCCCAGGTGTTGCAAGCGACCATAGGCTGCGGTAACCGCTTTCCATGAGGTGGACCGCAAGCTTGTTTGTCACCTTAGTGGTATTAAAAAACACCAATTCCTGCACCATTGCATATAACCGAATTTAGATGTAAGGACATGATGCTTTTATCGAAATCGTATCGTATGACACTGGAGAAAATGATTTGCGATTTGCGGAATATAAAATCTCTACAAATTAAGGAGGGTATAATGATGGTGTGCGTTGACGAGCAAAGCTGGGTCTTCCTGGTTTCTAAATATAGTTTAGTGTTAGATATCATTAATTTAATGGAATATTTACCGCAAACAGGAATGTATTTACTTCAGAAATGATTTGATCATCATCCATTGCGTTACCATTTTGACCGGCTAATAGCACCAAGTCTATGAAAGTCCTGAGCTTAGTGCCTAAAAAAGCAAAAAAAAAAATATAATACAAACCAAGTAAATCAATAACTTTAAATTAAAAATTAAGGATTTTTTTAAAATGTCTTAATTTTCAATTTCTTTAGGAATAAACATAGATATTTAAAAGAAAAGCATACTTAGATGTTAATTTTTTTTATTAGATTTTCATATTAACATTAGTATATATTTTTTAAGATGAGTTTATATTCAGATTAAGGGCCAAAACACATATCCGCGTTGTTACGCCGCAACGTGGTTATGTATTTCGGCCCTAAAAGGAGTGGAATATTGTACTTGGGTTCTAGCTTTATTGCACTGACCTATCTGGTTTTTGATGTGTTAATTAGATTACATATACATATATCATATAAATATCATTAAAATCTAATTCTCTCGACCAAAGTATTACCCAAAGTAGTAACCTAACATTTTTAGAATTATATTTCAGTAGATTTTGACAGCGGCTCCGCCCACGCTGAATTCGGTTATCGGCGTGAAGCTCCTAAATTATACTTATGTTTGCTATAGCAAGCCATAGCTGCTAGATTGGTTTTAGTTATTCCCGCGGGAACTTTTGAATTTATTGAGATAAAAAATAAAAGCTTATTAATCCAGGATTTCAGCGACCTCCATACCAATTTTCATTAAAATTGGGCCAGCAGTTTGAGCGAGAAGAAGTAACAAACACACTCACAAACTTTCGCCTTCATAATATTAGAGACTTTCGCCTTTATAATATTAGAGATGATACATAATCAATAAATGGGACAATAAGGCTACTACTTTATGGTTGTCTTACCGGATTCCTCGTCATTATTAAGAGTTAAGAGATCAGTCTTTAGTAATTTTTGGCGACTTTCTATTATAGCCTTGCGTGAGTATTTGTTTACTACTTCGACAGCTTTATCCAATTTCACTTTATGGGGTGTCAACTGGAATATAAAGTCATTTGCCAGGAGTAGGTTTTGGATCCTCCCTCCAACAATGTGTATAATCCTGTAAAAAAATTCAATATTTCTCCAGTACACATTGGGCCGTTTTGGCCCACGAGACCCCATCACCATTGTGCACAGGGGCCACTGGCCTTCAATGACTAGTCTAGACATGCTCTGCGACTAACGGCGATACTAGCGGTCGACGCGATACAAATCTTAGGAATCTTGCTTGTTTTGACTTGTTGACAATATACATATTGATGTACGGACACGAAGAAAGTCAGAGTTCTTAGTTGTCTATGGATGGAAGCCCTAAATCGGGCGATTCTTGTAGGTATACAGATAAAATTTCTGTTTATTGGTAAGACCTATTCGAAATACTACGCTGTGGGGCGGCCTTTACTTACTGTTCTACGGCTGTGGCGTACTCGGATACTCCAAGTGTCTGGGCATGAAAACATATTCCCATCGCAGCTTCTGAAAACAGCATCCTTCCCGTAGCAAATTATCGTCCTTTTTAATTTAAAAAAATTAAAGAAAGTAAAACCTATTTAATATAGGTATCACGTTTTTATAAATGCACTAATGAGTAGAAAATATATTTTCCTACACATAAACATAGGGCGCATGCAAGACTTTTGAGTTTTGATGCACCCTACATTTATGTATAGGAAAAAGCGCGAACTATACGAAATGTTTGATATTGTTAAGATGTTGCCAGTCAAAGTAATTAGTGCTTAAGGGTAAGGTTAACTAAGGGTTCCGTAACATCACAAAATGAACTACAAAAAGGTTGTAACATTTATAATTACAAGTCTGATAAATTCTGTATAGCAATTAAATGCAAAGATGAAAATGCAAAGATGATGATGAATAGGTATTTCGAAGGTCTCGATATTTTTTTTTAATTTAGCATTTAAAAGCTCATGGTGCTACAAAATTCATATATAGCGATATTTAAAGTAAAGTGAAGTCAGTCGTGGTCAGTTATTGGATGGGTAACCGTGTTTGGGCACATTTTTTCGTAGCTCGTCCATGTTTAACAGGACACGTTAATTTTTAGGTCATGGCTGTTGACAGCAGTCGTTACACCAAGTCAGGGGCGTTATGGGGCGGCTTAAAAATTCTGAAAGTCGAGTGGTCACTAGCAACATGTGCTAATTGTCACTGGGCCAGCACAGTGAACTATGATGAACTAAGCCTCCATTCTTTAAGGAGAGGCTCCAGCCCCTGTGGTGGAAACAAAGGAAGGATAATGCAACAAAACAATAAAACCCCAGCCATGTAAAGTCAAAGGTGTCATTGGAGCTCATAATAACAATTTTTTTTTTAACGTCTAGACTATTTCTGTTACAGGTTTTATCTTAAAGTAGTAAGAAATTCGAATTATATGGATAGGTACTTATACTTAATGTAGTTATTTATTTATTTATTATTAAATTGTAAAATAACTATTTATCACTTATACCTATTAGTTTCACTTGTTTGGGTTAAATCTTACAATCGTAATTTCGAAAACTTCCCGGCTAGCTAGAGTGCTCAAATTTTTAGGCAATATTAGAACTCGGTGACAATACAATAATCAATTGCTGACATCAATATTTACCGCCTTTTTTAAAACTTTTCATTTTTTACGGAAATTCAGTTCACAAAATCGTAGTTCCAACAAACGTAAGATAAAATAAAAAATATCACTAAAAACATTTAAAAACCACGCTTATAAGTAATCCATTAACTAGAAAGTAAAAAAAAGCCCCCCATACATAATGGAGCAAAAAGCGTTGGCATTTTCCAACAATCATATAGCGAAAAAAAAAAAACATGATACGTCGCTATGGTGCACTACACACAAAAAAAGGTACCCTTCGTTTTATGAGGGATTCTCAACTAATCATCAGGAATACCTCACAAAAAAACGACTCAGCGTCCAAACATATATATTAACAGGAAACTGATTTAAGAAGTTATTAGATTTCTGAAGGGTCGGCAACGCGCGAGTGATGCCCCTAGTGTTGCAAGCGTCCATAGGCTACGGTGACCGCTTACCATCAGGCGGACCGTAGGCTTGTTTGCCACCTTAGTGGTATAAAAAAAAAAAAAAAATGTAAAGTAAATGATGAAACTTAAATACTATACGGATACCGCTAAAGCATATTGCTTGTAATTGTATCATGCGTGAACTGTAGAATTATCAGGAAATAATGTTTTTATAGCAGAGGCATACCTAAAAAATAACAAGAAGTCGTGTTGTTTTTGCGAACATGTACTGTTCTTATATCAGGAAATGATAGTGATAATTACCATTACCACTAAAATTACCATTAACATTGCCTTTGTCACTACGATCACCATCGTCATTGCCATTATGATCACCATCGTCATTGCTATTTTACCATTGCCATAACAATTACCGTCCTCATTGCCATTACCATTATCATTGCCATTACCATATACCATACATGAGATGTTTGCATACTAAACTTGTACATAGTTTGTATGGAGCACCATTTGTATAATAGATTAAAAACCTTCAGTTCTTTTTGATGATTCATGTGTGAATCGAACGCAGGACCTCTGGTGTTATAAATACCATATTTAACCGCTGAGCCAGCCAGTTGAATAGTAAGTTGCCGAAAATTAAGGTATAGATTAAAAATAATATGAACACTTCATCACAACTATTCCTGATAATTCTTACGGACAGGATATATAAAATGTAGGGGTGTCTTACGTATAATTCTTAAGAACGTACAACATTACGACACTGCACCATATTTTTTAAGGAAACTTCTTGTTAACATCGCATCATGTAACTTTGTAACTATATTATCTAGTCAAATTAACACGATGTTCATGTTTTACTCATGGTTCGCCACCAAATTTCATCCGTAGAAGACATACTTTTTATTGTTTTTCGCCTTCATTAAAATTATATGGAATAATCAGAACGTAATAGTGAATTGTCCAGACGTCATCATAAAAGTTTACCGATAATTTAACGTGATGAGGTATAATTATTTAAACTTTAAAGGCATTAAAACTCTTTATGACAAACTAGATAATATACAAGAATATGATAAACTATTACTATTACTGAAAAATCCGCTGTAAGGCCTATAATTTATTACGATACCGATGCAATTGAACATCTTAACGACATTTTTGCATGAATCGAAATTGCCATTTTTCTCAGTGTATAATGAATTTATACCACCTTCCCTAAAGCCTTGGTCAAACGTAGCGATTTATATATTGCAGCTTTGCGATTACTAGCAGCTACAAATCTACCGCTACCGTGTTACGACACATGCTGTCGACTACATGCGGTTTTTAGCAGCTAAAAATCTCACCTGATTGGTGGCGTGTAGTTGAAATGTCGTCCGGTAAAAAAATTAAAATGCTTGGTTTTTGACTACACTCGCTCGTTTAGATATTTTTCACAAGCTAAAAAATTTAACATGCTCAACTCTTTAGCGCCAAAATTTTGTTCAGCTTTTTTTAGATCGTGCACAGTCACATAATACTTATTGTCGATAACAAAAAATAGCAACTATATATCGCTACGTGTCACTGACACTTTACTCAACATTCACTCCATGTACCTATATTCATGTAGCTCTTCTATTTTTGAAGTGAAAACTTTTGAAGTGAAAACTTCTTTAGCGGCGTTGTGCACTTTTTTTGGTATGGGTAAAAAATGATAAACTCGCGTCAGGTCACGTGTCCTAATCGTGGAAATTCGTAAGACGGAAACCGTAATGCCACGCCTATTATAATTTTTATTTTTTTATTGAAGTGAAAACTTCTTAAGCGGCGTTGTGCACTTTTTTTGGTATGGGTAAAAAATGATAAACTCGCGTCAGGTCACGTGTCCTAATCGTGGAAATTCGTAAGACGGAAACCGTAATGCCACGTCAAGCCAAGTCTTTGGAAAAACTTTTGACCAACTTTCGTTATAGGAACGTGCTGCAATTTCGCACGATTTTTGGGTTCACATGACAATGTACTATCCCATATTTATTATTTGGTAATAAAAAACATCTGTGTCTGTCAACATGACATTTTTGGAAAGCAATTTTTTCCAAACATAAATGTCTTGGTTACAATTTTTTTGTCGTTTCTTCAGCTTACCCGTAATGTTATCAAATGCGAATATGTTTAACAGTGGATAAATATCAATTGGTGTTGTTCCATCACCAACAATTTTTAACTTAGCTCTCAATATCTTTTCGTTCATCAAGAAGACGGGTAGGAAACTCTTGAGGGTATTGAAGTGGAAGGCCGGAGTTAGTGTCCTACGGTTTCTTCTCCATTTGGCACCTGAACATTTGGAAATGTTTAAAAAAATCAAAATCAGTTTATTTAAATGGGTTAATATCGCGACACTTATATTCCCCAAAGGGGGATATCACGAACTGTTATACTTGTTAGAGCATAATATATTCTTGGTTTAAATACCAACAAAAGTTCTTTGATGTGAATTTGTGTTTAAAGTTATGTAAAAAACATTTTCCTAGATTTAATTTTTTAAAAAGAACGAAAACAAAAATATTTGTACCTACCTATCAGTTGTCTAGAACCAATAGTAGGTACCGTACGTGGCCTAGCTTAGGCATCTAGGCCTTGGCACAAGATGACGATGTGTGTTTAGTCCAAACAAAGTGTCTAAAGACCAGTTACCCCTTGTATCACTTACACTACATAAAGGCTCTACACTGGGCACCAAATAAAGGGGGGTAAAAAATGCGATAACTTTTGAAATATTTGAGAAATACTTTTAAAATATAAAATTAACTAAATTTTATTTCATTACAAATAGAGGAAGAAGTAAACAAATTTTATTCCTTTTTTTCATAAGGATTGTATCCATACAATTAAAAAAAAACGTCGATTTTCCAAATTTGAAACCATTTCTTTTACTTTTGTTTCTGTTCTATCATATAAATATGGCATTTCTTAATTTATTTGTGCAGAAAGTCATTTTTCTGATCAAATTCAATTTAAAATAGCCAATAACCCCTAAACTAAAAATGGTTTAAGTAATTCAAAATAAACTTTATAATCTTTAACTTGTATGATTTTAATTTAAGCACTATTGAATTGTTTATAACAGACTTTATTTCAAAAGGAAGCTCAAATTTTGTGCAGTTATTGAAATTTTTGATACGGACCAGCTTTGCGGCCCATTGTACATACTATGTCTAGTCTTATAATGTTCTGTGCTATGTCTGTTCTTCGTCATGATTATCATATTTTTTATTTAATTTAATACATTATTTTGGTTATTAACATTAATATTATCTTATGTCGAGAACATCTGTGGGGAAAAGCCAATGAGTGAGGGAGAAAAAAAGAGAATGAAAATGTAAACAAAAATTAAACTTAATTAAATTGGAATATCAAATTTCTTGCTTTCCTTTTATAAATACCTACTTAAAGAGTTCGAAAATATATCTACTTTATTTAAAAACTGTTATAATATTGACATGATCGTCTAAAGTTCATCATATTCAGGTATACCTACTTACCAGAAGCAGATGCTAGTCCTTCTCCGAGCCATGGTTTCACTACGTCGAAAAGTCTGCCTTTATTTATTAGTTCTGAGCTCGTTAGCAGGGGCTGAAAAAAGAAACGGAGTTTTTTTTTAATTTATATAAATATAGAAATCTTCAATTGTTAAAAAAACTAAGTCCTGCCTGCTGTTCGGGTCACGTACACCCCAACGATGAAGGTTTATAGTTATTGAAGCAAATTATAATCCTGATGGAATAACTTCTCCACCTCCCTTATAAATTAGTCATGTCTGTCAGTGTGATTCCTCTGTCATCTTTTCTTATGTCTATTTTTTACTACTAAGGTGGCAAACAAGCTCGCGCTCCGCCGGCTGGTAAGCTGTCACCGCAGCCTATGGACGCTTGCAACACCTGGGGCATCACATCTTGTGTGGACCGCCACAACGCATTGAATCTTAAAGAATTTTCCACAAATTTGAATTACGAATACTGTCCCATATTTTTATACAATTCTGAAACAAAATGCTATAGGGCGAGAATTGACGCCATCTATCCGTGTATATCTTATCAATGTAATGTTACAGCAATTACCTATAAACTTGACTGGTTCAATGAGATCTTACTAGACGGTGGCGCTGCCTTACCTTAAAATATGAAAAAATGATTTCCCTGAACTATGTAGGCGTATTCTTTATTTATTATACTGCCAACGTTACGAAGCTCCAAACGAAGATTTTTTAATTTTCAAAAAGTCTTTACAGTTTCAACTACTGAGTAGAAGCGAACTCAGAATTGACCACAGAGAGATTAATTATTGTTTCGAAATTCACTACCAGTATATAAGCTTATTTTCTCAGAAAACGCACAGTATTAAAACATAAGAGGGTAGGTTGAAAAATCATAAATACCAGATTGGTTTTTACAAAGCCTTAGACGAAGCTCGCTCGTTCGTTCACTGTGTCTTGTGCGATTGCCTGACGACTGTTTAATTTATTTAATAAAAATGAATTCTAATTGTAATATTACATAAGAATGCAAATAATTAAATACAATGAAGGCCGAAATTCGTCACTAATTGCTAGAGAAGCTGATGTAAACGGAAGCTGGTTATTTAAAGTCTTGTAATAAGTATATAGAAAAGCCGCTTTTAAGAGAGTCGTCAAATGACGATTCCCGTCGGACTCAAGAGTCCTCTACCAACAGCTGGTATTGTTGTGTTCAGCATAATCTTCCGAACAAGAATAAACCAGTTGTCGCGTTCTGAAGTGGTGGAGGGGGGAGGAAGGGAGAGAAAATACACGGAAACCGGGTATCAGGGTTTGGTTAATTTCTCAATAACCCCTTATCCGACTTCAACAAATAAGATGTCATATCATAGGTGATAAAATGCTTAACATATCATGTCTTACAATATTTTTTGTAAATACCATAGTTTATTTAATATTCAGAAAAATGAAAATTTTCAACAAAGGATTTTATAGTTTTGTTGATTTAAAGCAGTAAATAACAATTTTGAAATTAGGTCAGAAAATATCAAAGTTATCACCGATATCCCGGGCGAGCTCGCGATGACCGAGACGGAGATTGGCCGAATGGCCAGCTCAAAGATGACGTCTTACGCACGTCAGTCATTCAGTCTCTCGCTCTGTTTGTGGACAGCAGTGGCTGAGTATGTACCTAATTAGTTTTATTTGGTTGTGTAAGAAACCTTAATAAATAATACATACTTATCCTACACTTTAAGTTACATAACTATGTATGTAGCAGTTAGCAAGTAAACAGCGAGTTAGGTGCTGTCGGGTCGGTTAATTTACCTAAGCGAAAAGAAAAGGCCGAAGTAAACTGGAATCTTTGCCTTATTTTCCAGTCTGAAGATAGCGCAAATGTCAGGAAAGCAACAGAAAATGAACTTCAGCGATTCAAGGAGGCGTTTGCCTTGTGAAAACTTAACATGGATTTGTATACAAGCTATTGGGAAACAAACAAGTACAAAGACTTTTGATGATTTCAGTGACGTATTCTTACGAGCATTTAACTTAGGATTCCAATAAAATGGAATGAAACCTATTTGATCAGTATAACAAGGCATCCATCAAATCTAGAGCACGTTCAAAATGAGGGAGCTCGATAGATTCCATTGACCACAAAATTTCAGGTCGAGAGACGCTCCTTCCCAGAAAGTGGGATCTTTTCATTCACTCGGTTTCAAATAAAGCAAGCCTGGCAGTGTTTATGTCCACTGGAATGGAAATGGAACTGACTTCTGAAGGTTTTCCTACAGCCAAAGTCGTGAGCACGAACCTCCATCGAAATATTGACCACTTGCACATATGTTCTTCATGGTATAGATAGTAAAAATTTGGGATTTGAAAAGTTAATAGTGCATAGCCTTGACACCGATGTCCTATTATTAATGATCCATTTTTATGACCATCTTCCACAGCGAAAGACCAGTGGTGACTTAGTCCATAGTGCTAAAGAGAAAGCCGATCTACTTGGTAGTCTCTTTGCCTCAAACTCGAATATGAACAATGACGATGCCGGAAATTTCCATGCCAGAAATCTGCATGCCGGAAATCTCCATAACAGAACATTAAGTCCGGCAGTCATTGCTTTCTCTAAATGTTCATGAGTCTAGTAGTCCAGGCGGTATACCAGCAGTAGTGCTTAAACAGTGTGCTCCTGAGTTGTGTCTTGTACTCATGCGCCTCTTTGTGCTCTCCTAGCACACGCAATTTCCGTCTTTATGAAAGACTGCTTATGTGCACCCGGTGCTTTAAAAGGGCGACAGATCAGATCCACCTAATGACAGGCTAATCGCTATTACCTCTCTTCTCTCCAGGGTGATGGATCGTATGATCAATACGCAGCTGCTAAGATACCTAGAAACACGTTCTGGTCAGCGACCGCCAATATGGCTATCGCCACAGTCACTCAACTGGTGACCTTCTAGACTTTCTAGACACCGATGGGCCCTAGCCATTGAGAGTCAGAGGGAGGCATGGGCATGTAGCCTGGAGCCAGTGGTGGCGTTCGATCGGGCCTGGCACTGGGGTCTTCTATCGCAGTTGCCATCTTACGGAGTTGAGGTTTTGTGCAAATGGGTGGCTAGCTTTTTGTCCGATAGACTCATGCGTGGTAGTTGTAGTAGTTGACGGTAGTTGCTCTGATAGCATGGACAATGTCCCGCAATTTTTGTCTGTTTGTCTGTATGTATGTTCGGGATAAACTCAACCCTGTTGCGTATCCTGGGGCTCTGCGCGGCAGTGGGATTGAGGGCGGGTTTGTGTATTCAGTAGGGCTAAAATTGGGGTGGTTGCCCTATTGGCCTGACTAGCCTGAATAGCCTTTTTTGGTGAGGGAGGGTGGTGAAATTGTGGCTGTGACGGGACGGGGTGTCCTGGATCGGAGAAAGTAACGATGGTAGGGTGGGAAGATCCTTATCCCTAAAAATTTCATCGTTTGTTCCACAGGCCGTATAGACCGACGATGGTAAAATGGCCGCAGAAGCCATAGAACGGCGAAAACGCGACGGAAAATGGCCTGTTTGCGGCTGAGATCTCACCGGAGAATTACTGCTACAAGCATTCTATACGACGCTTGTCCGGCCGCAGCGGGATCTGTAGGGAAGGCCCTGCAGGGCCGCCCTTAGAAGAGCGACGACCAACAACAATCTGTGGCAAGCAAAATTGCCGGGTAAATAAATTAAAGCGCTTACCATAATGTCCGGAAAACTGCTGAAAAAGCAAAAACCGTCTACCTTAAGAGGCTGACCAACGCCAAGTGACACTTTTTAAAATGGAAAAAATCAACACTTGTAGTAAATATTTTAGGTTAAAATTTAACCCTATATAGAAGAACATATACCTAATATCTTGTTCTACCAAAAACACGATAGCATTAATTTGCCTCGATAGAAAAAAATATGGAAAAGACCTCTAAATTTTTTTTTTGTTTTTAACCGCTATTCTTTAACATATAACATTAAAATTCATATTAATGGCTAGCTAACTAGAAAGTCCATGACTGCTTCTACTGAAATCTAAAAAATCGAGCTAGTTTTCTAGTAAATACCTAAAAACCGATTTGACGCTCACGTTTACTTATACTGAAAAGCGCTGTGGTCTTTTGTCTTGCTCAAGTGCACATGGTATTAGATAGCTGTGTTTCAAACTGTCATATGAAGAGGGCGGGTAAATCCTTAAATTTCTAATCGGAATACCGGGTCTTAAAGCAGTGGAAACGTAGGCACAGACACGTCCACGCAAGCACACCGCCCAGAGACTAGCCATGGGCTAAGTAACTCCGGACAAAGATTGGATATGTCACATATCATTCCGATTAAAGATACATATCCGCTCCGCATATCCATATCCGCGGAAATATCTAATTCTCTAGCACACCGCGGTCAAACGAATCCTCGGATCGATTTCGTACCTTTCAATCAAGAGTGCACAAATCGTTAGTATATCCGCCGTTTGTTGATAGATACTATTTGATATCCCTTAATACTTGATAGGCTTAGGACTATCAATCAAATAGTTATGAATAAACATATTTGATTGGCGTATTTAAAAATGAAATAGTATGTACAATGATTATCTGTAATAATTTACATTAAATTTTTATTTTTTGGATTTTTTTATTCCTTTTTTTATTATATGAGTTGTGATAGGTATGAATCGGGCTTTTAGGGGCAGGTTAGGATACAATTTTAGACTATGACTGTAACATTTATAAACTATTTTTTTTATTCACAATACGAAATTTTAACTCAAAACAGTTTAAAGGTGTAAATGTTTACACAGTTAAGTACTTATACACAAACAAATCCTACCAGGAAAGTAAAAGATAATAATTATTTATAAACAAACACTCATCAAATACACTAGTAATCATTGACACTTATATTATATTTTTCTAACAGATATTCACACGCACGTCACAAAGCAGAGGTGATACTTAAAACTATTGTAGTAAGTACTAATCTATAGTATGTACATACCTACGTAAACAAACAATTGAATTGAAGACAAAAAACTTCCACTTAATAAATAAGCGGTTTAAGTGCTTTAAAGCGTATTGCACGGAAATTCGTATCCCAATGCATATACATTGGGTTTAGCAGGCGTGATTTTAAACGGCGCTGGGATCGATTATTTATAAGCAAGACACGACAACGTTACTATTTCGCTCCCTGGGTTAAACGCTAGCTCTCTCTCTCTCTCACCTTCAGTGATATGCGTGCATCAATATACAGCCGCTCCGCGCCACGGACACGGGCGACACGCTCCGCTGTTTATTTGGATTCGTTCGTTTATCCCTGGATATAGGACATGTTTATTTCCCGCAAAGTGAAGGAGTTGTAACATATCCGGCCTCGGATATATATCCAAAGATATAGTTATGTCCGGAGTTACCCAAGGCTACCACAGACATTGTTATTCAAGAGCACATAAACTATTTCACTGTATGAGAATAAACTTTTTTTAGGAAAATACGAGACGGACTGCGGAGATGCGTAGTGCAGGTAGGGACCACGACGCATGAAACTGTGCCGAAATATCGGAAACGAAATAAAACCTATCGTGGTAAGACCCATTGAATTTAATTATAAAATTATGTCTTCGTTTGGTATTGCTATTGGGATATGTTGGCACATTGAAGAAATAGATTTTTTAATGAACTAGTTGGTGTATGCCTTTACTCCTGCGTATTATTTCTTCTACTTACGGTACTTTTGACCTATGTAACAAATAAAACAAATAAAAAACCTTGTAATAAAACTGCATTCACTGTAAATTTACCGCTTTTATGACGAAGCAAAAGTAAAAAAAACAGGGTTATTTTATTCATGCCTCCTAATTTATTACTTTTGTTTTTTTTTATTATTTGTCGAGTATTAAGCCATATGCTGTGGCAAAAAGATGCTCAAAAACATTTACATACGAGTATTACGCTTTAAAAGATACAGTCCTTTAAAGAAGCTTAGTCCGACAGCTTAAGCTTAGTAATTGGGTCACATTAGCACCCTAAAAGAGACTTACCTCAATATATTTCGGATGGGACAGAACAACGTAGCGATTAGAGAGGATGTAGAATCTGGCCACGTCATTGTATTTGTGTACCAACCCCTCTAAGGCTGGTAGCATCTCTGAAATACAAAGTATGAAAGTATCACCTAAATGCGTCTTGCCTCAGCTATTATATACACCCCACTGCAGGGAACAGGCCTCCACTTGAACAATACAATAATAAACAATACTTGGCTTAGGCCATAGATCTCTGCGTTGACTCAATGTGAATTGGCGGAAGTTTTTCGAGCTAATGACCGCTCGAACGTTGGAGTTTGCAAGCCACCCATAAAACCTCTCATTTATGACAACTTTATCTGTACAAACGTGCTTCGGAGGGCAGGTTAGTACGGTTTAGCGTTGAATGAAGCGTTTTCGCTCGGTTGAAAAAAGGTAGTGTTTGCGTATCTCAAAAATAAAAATGACGAAGAAATTTTTTATTTCAACGATGTTTCTAATTAACAATGACAGATACGCATAAAAAATGGAGGCAGCTAGCCTTTTCTAAGTATGGAGTTGCAGGACATAATTTTTTACTTGCTACATGATGATGAGTGGGCCTTCCTTCTGCCCCACCTTCTGTATAAAGCCATAGCGGAGCGAGTGACTCTCTCTAATTTTTACCATTGACTAAATATGAGAAAATAATAGTTAAATTTTACTTACAATATCTTTGCTATTAACTGCTAATAATGTATTTTAAAGGTAAACAATGCAAACAAACATTAATAGGTACTAATTGTTTTTTTGTTAAACAAAAATAACATGTTGAACACATAAAGATAAGTAGCTACTTGATATCGCAAAAAGTTATTCAAAATGTAATAGGAACTAACAACTAAACAAGACTGTACCTTTATTATAAATGATATTTTCTTTCGATGGGAACGATCTATAAATGAACACAACTTGTTTATAACTGCCACTCGAAATAGTACTTTTTTTTCACTGCGTGGCGTGTTAAAGAAACACCTATTTTTCCTCACAGATTACAATAAAATTAAAATTTGGAACCGGTAGAAAACCATAATATTGAGACGGTACTAAATATTGTTATAGGTACTGCTATCTACAAAGCGTCAACTTTACACTAGAGCAAATAAACGTTTTAATAATTGACTTTTCGAAATATAAAAACAATGTAAGTAGATTTTTCCTATAAAATGGCATACTTTACTTGCAGTAATAATGTTTTAATTGGAAATTTCGGATTATCGTAATAACTGTAAGTAACAGTTTTTGTTTGGCAAAAACAATAATAGTGTAGTAAGCAGGTATGGAAATAAAACAACATCGAGTATAAATCAAAGAAAAGCGATTATTAAGAGTTTATTTTTATATGTAATCAACCTTATAATTAAAAACTGAACTAACACATAAATATTTAAGAACAAGATACTTATAATAATAACAAAAAAATATTTATTTAAGATTTTTCGTTCATGTGTTGTTAGTACACACTTATAAAATATGTAAGTAGTTCATACGTTTAGATATTTATTAATTACAATAATAAGTACTATAGCACGGACGCGAAGCAGGATGAATTTCGTTCAATAACCGGTCACTATTTGTCTCTGTTGCACGCGCATAATTATTTGCCGTCGCGCTCGCACAGATGCAATGACCGACCGCTGTTATCAGACATATTTTGACAACTGACAAAGCCTAAAAAGTAAAAGGTCAGTGTACAAAATTCTTCGCGTCCGTGCTATAGATATAGACTAGATCTTATTGGCTTATCTAGTATTAAAAATTGCTGGTCTAGAACCAACGCAATAGATTCCTATGTCTCAAAATGGGACACTGATACCTTTCAATAATTAGCTGGAGAAGAGAGTTGGGGCTGCCACGGACTTTGTGTAATAGGGAGGCCACTCTTTTACGTAAAATAGCACAAAAAAAAATCTATCCGCGCTTCCGCCATCATTCCTGATGCGCTGCAAAACCGACGGCAGCCCCAACAATATTCTCAAAGCGTTATTATACTGTACACGAAGGGCACTATACGATTTTTGCTTATAATTAACCCACAGGCTGCACGTATAGAAGGTCTGACAATACGCCTTGAAAAGTGTTAATTTAACTTCTTTACTACACCACGCAAACCTCCGGGAAATCATAGTTGCTAGTGGCTTGACATATTGTCAGAGACCCAGTGTCCCAGATATTTGAACTGGGTTATACCCTAGTCAAATTTGCACCTCCCAGCTGTACCGAGGGCACCTCAGTGCACGTTTTTTGCCCGCCTTAAGAATTAGCATCACACTTTTTTTAGCATTATATCTGAGACCATGAGCCTATAATTTTTTGAGCACCCTGATCGATGGGTTCAGCAGGATCATATCATCTGCATAGCTGATGTTATTGTAGCAAGTTTCTCCTATAAAACAGAAAACAGCCTACTACACTGCTACTGAGCTCAACGATCAGACGATTCATGAACAGATTAAATAGCGCAGGAGAGCTTAACTAACCCCCCCCCCCCCCCCTGCTTCACTCCGCAGTCCGACCTGTATACGTCCGACAGTAAACTTGCCCATCTTACATAGTTCGTTTAATTGTCATACCAATACTTAAAAAAGTTTATCAAGTTTTTAGATAAAGTTGTTTCACTAGTCAATTCCTCCACAAACTGCCAAATTTACCAGATCGAACGCCTTGTATAGGTCCAGGAAACATGCACATATTGGATTATTTCTGCACGTGTAATACTGGACGGCATGCTTGAAACACAAAACAGCAGTTTCAGTAGACAGCCCTGGTTGAAACCCAAACTGGTTATCATGTAGTTTTATGTGCAATTTAAGCTGTCTTTGAAGCAAGCCGTCGAGAACTTTTGCTATAATCGGACGAAAAATAAGCATGCCCAACACATGAAGAAAATAACAAATAACAAATTTAAAATTTAGGTAGGTGTACTCGATACTAAGGTCATCATGCCCTGGTGTCTTGCCGCTCGCCACACAATGTATTAACTCGCTAACGTGTTTAGTCTTAAAATAAATTGGCACTTATTGTCCCAGCGCTTCCTCGAGCACTGCGATTGTAACGTAGATTCTATTTTTAAATACTCTTTGAATAATTTCGATATCTGGGTCAGGTTCACAGACCCTCTATGCTCGTGGAAATGCTCGATTTTGTGTGTTTCCAAAACTGTTTGAAGTCCTCCTTAACTTTTTGCAGCCAAAATATCCATCTATATTTGTTTTATATTGTCTTGGCTCCATTTTAATTTTTATTAAAATATACGCCGTTTATCTTTAATGGACTCATAAAACTGCCCTATCCAATTTAAAAAGGGCAAATCGAGCATCACCATGAGCTTTTTTGACATGTTTGTTCCATCCAGCAATATGTTTTTTATTCCCTCCCGTTTTACCTTTTTAAGTATTTCTTAGGATGGCTATTTGTTTGGTCAACTCTATTTTTATGGTTTAAGTTCGTACAAGTCTTATTGCAACAATCTTTCATCTCCACGATTTTTCATAGTTTTTTCCTAATTATTCAACTTCACTTCGTGAACAAACGCCAAAAAGGTATCTACATCTTCGGGTTTTCTGGATTCTTCGAGCCACTCTATTTTTCACATATCTACGCTCACAGATCACAGTTTAGAATCATGTATAAATAGTAATATATTATTCCATTGTGGAAAACAAGGCGTTACTAACAGGAGATGTAGTAACATAGTTTCAAAAAAAACTAGTACGCAGGAAAAATAACGTGAGTAAAACTTCAACCGATGATTGGAATTTATGGTTGAATATTGTAAAATTGTTTATGCGTTCCTATAAAACAACTTATATTTTTAAGTCTCCTCCTGATGACGCAAGACCTTATCTCACAGTTAATGAACATTACATAAAATTGTGTGGTCTTTTAGATAGCGGCAGCGCTTTGACTATTTTAGGAGATAAATCATATAAATTATTATTGCAATATGGGTTCCAGTTAAATACAAAAAATAAAATCACTGGTACCGTAGCCAATGGTCATTCAATATACTTTATTGATTCAATTGCACTATACCAATTAGAACAAGATATATTTTGGCCTAGTATGTATAATGACGTAGCTGATTTTGTTTCTAAGTGTGAAACCTGCTTATCACATAAGGCAAACATTTTTTTTGGTCCGTTGCCTACTTCCCATAAACATAATACTTAGATATATTTTTTTTGAAACTTGTTTTTTCCATGTACTGCCTTATTTTTCCTATTAAGAGAGCTATTGCTACTGTTAGTAGAAATTTTGGTCTTCATGGTACACGGTATTTCCGAAATCATAATACTGGATAATGGCCCTCAGTTCACTAGTCAGGAACTTACGGAGTTGTTCAAAACATACAATATTCCTAAGATGCATTATACTCCAAAATACTGCCCACAAGTTAACACTGTAGAAAGGTATAATACAACAATTATAACAGCCATTTCTACATTTGTTAAAGATGACCATAGGAATTGGGATAAATACACCCATTAGATTCAATTTGCAATTAACTCTTCTGTTAATGAATTTACCAAGTTCACACTTGCCTTTTTAGTTTTTGGTCGTCAATTAGTCACATGTGGGTCATTTCACAATAACTGTGACCTACCAAAAGATTAAATTTTTGCCCTAAGGGACGAATTTGTAGAAAATTTAGGTTTTCTCACTCCTGTTTTTAATGAAGTTCAAAATCGCCTTTGGCAATCTCACACTTCTAGTACTCACGCTTTTAATATACTTCACCAACATTTAGAATTTAGTGAGAGTGATTCTGTTTGGAAGCGTAACTACACCATTAGTTCCACAGATCAATTTTATTCGAGAAAATTAGCTCCTAAGTACATCCAATGTACTATTGTTAAAACATGTTCGCCATTCATTTATGGACTTGTAGCTGTAACAGGCAAACATTGAGGTAGATGGCGTATTAAAGATCTAAAACCACTACCAAATAGATACGCTACAAATTAAAATATTCTTATTTTTCTCGTATAGATATTTTTCCTGAAAACGTACTGTTTTGTAAATAACTTATGTAAAAACATTTACTTCTTTGGCTTTTCATACCATGACGTACGCTTGTCATTTCTTACTTAATAATTTCGCATGACAGTTAATGGCTAATTTATTTATATTCAGATGTTAGATTGTTAAGAATCAGTTAGGAAGACAATGCTAAAATGCATTTTATGTTAATGTTCTTAAGGTTTTTATTCAATGGCTAATTTCATAACTCTATAGATTCAACATTCCTACAGAATATTGTTACACAAACTTATTTTGGCTTCTCTCTAGGTACCTTTTTCTTTTTTCTAGATCTATCTTACTTATGAGCTCTTTCTTTAGCTCTATTTATTGTTATATTATACATTCATGAAGGATGTTAATAAACTTAATTAACTAAATTTAAATTTTCAATTCCTTTTAAATATGGAAACATTGTTATACTTATATATACTTTCATTATAATCAGCGGTTTGTAACTAAAATAAGCCTTTACTATAGGTTCGATTTTTGAGTTTTCTTTTTGTACATTGTTGTTGAATCTTTTTGCATGTTGTCTTGTACTTAAATAGTCAATACTAATTAGGTGACATATGTTAGGTAATGATAGGGATTATTGATAAATTGAATCGTACCTATGTATAAACAGTGTGATTATCATACCTCAGATTCTAAATTGATTTATAATTTACTTTAACTTTAACATTAGTTTAAATAGTCAATTAAGCTAGTTTGTTCTTTATATAATGTGATGTCTGATTAGGAAAAAATCCTCGCTTCCCATAACTGTGAAGAGCGGGGTATTGTTACACACATAACTAAATTTATGGACACCTGATATCCCTCTGGTTTAATTTCTTTTATAAAGAAATTCCATTATTACTTTTATTAAGCTTGCGTTTTGGTTTTGTAAAATAAATGTAGGTTTCTCCTGCGATAAAAGTCTATTAATATTAACATAACTTTATATACGGCATAATATTTTATGCATGTTAAACAAAACTATATGATAAAACTATGAACTGTACATAAAATATATCACAAAAAACCCGAACCAAAACATTTTTAATTTTTTTTGCTGTGCATCACACGAAACCTACCAAACGAATTGAAAAAAAAAACGTTGGTAGACAATATATGAGTTCGGAAAAAACACTCTGTATTATCTTCATCTCGGATATGAAAAGATATACAGATCTATGAGAACGAAGGCACGGGCGTTGTCTAAAGTAAAATTTTACTCACGTGTATTGCCAAAGAATAAGTTTGCGTTTCCAATGATTGGCAATGGTAAAGGACCTGGGACGTTTACTCTTCTCGAGTCCTTAATAAACATTAACCATGAATGCACTATAAAAATAAATACTATAAATAACACCAGTAACACAATCATTGTGTATTATTTATTATAATTTTACAACTTTAATTCACTACTAAAAAAATGGAATAAACTGATTCGGAATGCCTACAAGAAGCGAATGTTATATTCCTGCTCATATGTTGTCCATATACTATTTATAACTACTAACAAAGTTAACGTTATCAAATGTGCGTTACGCCAGCTAGCCACATTACAATGCCAAATTTTAAATTTATAAGTACGTATAACAGTTGCTGGTAAAAAGGCTCTTATTATTATCTTAATCTTAATATTAGTAATATACTTTATTAAAAAAATACCGGCCAAGTGCGAGTTGGACTTGCGCACCGTGGGTTCCGTACCTACCACCATTTATATAATCTACAAACACAAACAAAAATATTTTTATATTTGAGATGATTATTTGAACTAGAGCACTATACAACTTTAAGAATTATTAAGTTTGTTAAATTCTTTTAAACGGAATATATCCTTTCCGGAAGCCATTATGTTTCTCTTGTTAGACTTAAAGGCATATACTGGATTTTGGTTTCTCAATTATACAGAGTTTGTGTTACTTGCCCAAGTCACTCTAAAACCAAAGTTTGTATAATTTGGGGCCCAAATTGCACTTATAAGAGCTGGCTAAGTGCTTATACTTCTTACAGCGTTTTTATACATGCTTGGGATGGAGCAAATTCGTTGTACATCTATTTAACAGCTTTATTGTGTTACTTGGTTGGGAAGAACATCGAGCGAACCTATGTGTCAGTATATTAGCCCTCACCGTAAATGCTTTGCTGCTACTTTTTCGCGCTGTCTTGTTTGTCTCTCAAGTATCCCATGTTGCCATATTAAGAATACTGCCATTTACACTAATACTAGGAGGTCCCGACCGGTTTCCAGATGATGAAAACACAATATATTCACTTTTTTTAAATATATAGCTCAGACCATGACTGGCGGTTTAGGATTGACAAACAGATATAAATTTTCGTACAGCACTAACAGATGGCGCCAACAGCGCCTTATCATTATCATAATTTATGTTATTTACAGATACACTATAGATATAACAACCAATTGACATGCTGCTGAGTTCTGCAATCTAGTCGTTTACATATAGGTTGAAGAGCTTCGGAGATGTTATCCGACCTTGGCTCACCCCGCACTCTAACCCATATTTGTCTGAAAGGATTCCCGCCCAATTAACTTGATTAAATTGATTGTTGTACCAATACTCAAAAACAGAACAGATTTCCTTTGGCACAGTCGTATCTCTTAACTTTTTCCACAATATGTAATAACGGACTGAATCAAACGCTTTTGGCAAAACACGCATAATCTGGCGTTTTTCTATCAAAATAATATCTTTCCGTATGCTTTAAACATGGTATAGCACTTTTAGTAGACAAGCCCGATACCCGAACTGACCATCATAAAATTAAATATGTTTAGACAAATGGTTTTCAATCTAAGACTTTGGCAGTAATTGAAGCTAATGATATAGGCCTATAATTACCATTATCTGCTACATTTTCTGTTCTATTCTTGAGTAGTTTCTGCGACTTCTCTGTAGCCTTGGGTAACTTCGGACATAACTATATCTTTGGATATTTATCCGAGGCCGGATATGTTACAACTCCTTCACTTCGCGTGAAATAAACATGTCCTATATCCAGAGAGTGAACGAACTAATCCAGTTAACAGCGGAGCGTGTAGCTCGTGTCGGTGGCGCGGAGCGGCCGAATAGCGATGCACACATATCACTGAAAGTGAGAGAGAGAGAGCTATTGTTGAAAGCGAAATAGTATCGTTGTCGTGTCTTGCTTATAAATAATCGATCTCAGCGCTTTTTTAAATCACGCCTGCTAAATCCAATGTAAATGCATTGGGATTTTTCCGTGCAATACGCTTTAAAGCACTTAAATCGCTTATTAATTAAGTGGACGTTTTTTGTCTTCAATTCAACTGTTTGTTTACGTAAGTATGTACATACTATAGATATACTACAATAGTTTTACAGAGTGATACAGAGTATCACCTCTGCTTTGTGACGTGCGCATGAATATCTGTTAGAAAAATAAAATATAAGTGTCAATGATTACTAGTGTATTTGATGAGCGTGATGATAAATAATAATAATCGTTTACTTTACTGGTAGGATTTGTTTGTGTATAAGTTCTAGACTGTGTAAATATTTACACCTATAAAAGTTTTGAGTTAAAATTGCGTATTGTAAATAAAAAAATTGTTTATAAATGTTACAGTCATACTCTGAAATTGTATCCTAACTTAAGAAATGGCTAGTCAAACAAAGCCCGGTTCATACCTATCACAACTCATCATCAAAAATGTTTTAGTTCCAAACAAACGAGGGATACACGAACGATTTGTGCACTCGTGATTGAATGGTACGAAATCGATCCGAGGATTTGTTTGACCGCGGTGTGCTAGAAAATTGCATATTTACACGGATATATTAAGCGGATATGGATATGCGAAGCGGATATATATCTTTAATCGGAATGATATGTGACATAACCAATCTTTGTCCGAAATTACTTAGCCCATGGCTACTCTGTTACCTGGAGCAACTTACAGTACAGAGATAAACAAGAAGCTTATCATCGTCTTGCGTATACTTATTTTCTTGTAATACTCTCTGTATTTTATCCCGTGACCGAATGCTATCTTGTAATATAGTAACGAATCGATCTTCTGATGCCTTCTTAATTTTTTCCCTTTTACTGGGAAAATTCACAAAATTAGTTTGGTCTTCGTTAATATTTTGACTTTCTTAATTTTTAGCTTTTTCTATATTAGTGGTTGTTTCTTCATTTTTAACCGACTATTGAAGAAAAGAAAGTTGTTAATTAAAAATAGTGATTCCGCAAAATTCAGTATTTTATAAAAGATCAGTGGCAAAATCATTAGATACAGATACCAAAACCTAAAGCAATATCTAACATAGATCCTACACCAATACTTAATGCCATAGTTAGTGTTCAAGCATTTGTGTTATCGAAAAGTTTAATGCAACCCTGTGCAGGTAGAGGGTTACCAAACAAATAAAGGATTTTTAACTATTTGCTATACAGAATTAGAAGAATATTACGACCAATAAGTGGCGTAATTTTCACAAACCCATAAACGTTAAAATAGACTTTGCCGAAGACATAATAAAGGATATTTTCACAATTTCGTTAGAATAAGAGATGGTACACGGTATGAAAAAACTATATATACAACACCAATTAGTAATCTTAATACATTACATGCAAAAGGGTTGCTCAAATATTTTAGAAAACTCGGATTGTCCAATATCCCCGACCATAAAACTTAGTTTGACCAATAGTAAATTAAATACCGCTAGCTTTTTTTTTACTAACTATATTTACTAATTATATATTTTACACTTACGGTTGGTCATAACACAAACTATGAATAAAGAACATCGGTGCCTACCCAAATTTTACGGTTATATGACCAATTAAGTGGACCAAAACAGTGCTGATAATGACGTCATTTGTGGGTGTCCATAATTCCATAGTGGTCTGGCCGGTTTAATGCACATCGTTATCACTAACTTATACAATTTATCAAATTAACTAGCTTTTCCCCGCGGTTCCAGATTCCGTTATCGTTGTAGGATTTCAACGACAACTCATACTCACATTCGACGTTTTCAAGGAGCCTATGTCCTTTCTCGGGGTTCAAACTATTTTCTTGCCAAATACGTGAAGAGTTAAAAGACAGACAGACAGACGGCAGACAGACAGACAGAGTTACTTTCGCCTTTATAAGTGTATTGATTGGTGTTTTTCTAAAATCTAAATCTTTAAATTTTTGACCCGAAATTTTGTTGTTTTATTTTTAGTTAAGTAAGAATCAAATAAATTAAATCTTATTAATAATTAAATTTGTACTGACAAAATACTAATACAAAAAAGAGCGAAATTTTAAAAATATAGCTAAACAGAACAATACCTCCATAAAAAGTGAAAATCTAAAACTTCCGTTGACCAACTCTTATGAGTTCATAATATGAGTAAGCTCTATGACACTTTTGTCAGAAAAGCCTTTGATTTTTTGTATGAAATTGCGCACAGATTACAGAATTCGAAGTCAAAGTCGATGCTATTTCTTTAACAGAAGAAAAAACAACAAAAAAACATAGGATAACTCCTATCCTGCCTATCCACAAATAATTGTATACTTATCTGTGAGTTATCCTATAGAAATCACACTGTTCTGACGAAGACGCGGGCAAAAGTTAGTTATTATGCAATTTAAATGTACATAAGTATACAGTTAGTAGATTTTATGATTATTAACCAGTGAATTATTCAGTGGGACTATGAGAAATAAGTTTCCTTCGTGGTACCATTAATGGGTCAAATCAATGTCAATGAGGCCACAAGAAAACAACGGAATAAAAATCTGCCGATTGTCCTAGACGTAGCATCAAATCAAGGTTGCCATGCTATGAACCGATTATCTTGATAAACGCTGAATACCTCCCTACAGGTACCTACTGTAAACTTATTTTGATCCTGGGTTAAAATTTAAATATGTACTTTGATTTTTAAACATTTGTTTTTTTTTCGAATTCAGTTTTGTCTTTCTGGGCCATCGAATCTCCAGAACCAGTATTTAATTTAAGCAATATTTAATGTTAAGTAAGAGAAGTTTGGTCATAGATCTAAGACCGAATGATTAGGTAAGTACCAGAATTGTTTTCAGTAACATAGAGAATTATCAAATAGCGATTAAATTAAATAATATGGAACATGACAGTCAATTTATTACAACATGATTTTACGACATCGTAGAGGTCAATATAGGTACTTATATATATTTTATCTGTAGACAATCTCCCGATTTGTACATAATATAAAATTATCTCAAGATTACTAAAAAAACAAATGTGATTAATAAGTATATCTTTATAAGAATATCATTGTGTCGCAGGTTTTATAGTTACCTGTTTTGATATCGGCATAGCATTCGGGTTGATGATTTATTTATCACATCTGCTGGTGTTACAGAAGCTGGCGTGTAATTTCCTCTTCTTTTCATTATTTTTAAATATTCTATTTAATCTTAAATGTCTGCAGATGATTTCCAAATATTGCGGTTGCGATTGAGTGTGGGCGAGAAGCGCCCCGGCACTCTTTGATACCTCGTGTATCCTTGTGGGCGCCCACGAACCCGGGGACGTCGGCGTCGTGTTTGGAGGGAGGCCCTATTCGGGGAGGTCGTAGAGACTAATCTCGCTATCCGGACAGCGAGATCGTCATCTGGGGCCGTTAGTACGTGCCGAGGCCGCCTAACTATAGTTTTACGACCGTGCCGAGGTCGATCGGGGGATGATACGTTGTGGATTGCACAATTAATCGATTCGGGTGATTTTGTGTACGCTCGAAAAAGCGGACTGCCAGGTCTTTGAAATATTGGGGAATCGTGGGGAGTTTGAAATCTCTTTGTAGGTCGGTAGTCTCGGACGTACCAGGAGACTCTGGAAGCCGCTCTGAGAAAGCGGTTTTGGAGGGTTTGAAGTTTGTGGAGATTGCGCTTGGATAACGCAAAGACTACGCTAGCATAAGCTAGTATGGGGCGGATGCAAGTTGTGTAAAGATTCAGCTTATTTCTAAGCGACATCTTATTGTACTTGCCTATCATGGGATAAAGACGACCGAGGACAAAAGTGGCTCGGTCTCTAACTAATTTGTTGTGATCGCGGAAGTTCGAACGCCTAACCAGGGTCACACCGAGATATTTGGTCTTGTTTTGCCAGGGAATGGCACGACCGAAGAGTGAGAGGGGAGATGGCCGTGGAGGGCGGCCAGAGGTAAAGAGAACGGCAGAGCTTTTATCGGGATTCACCTCGATTCTCCATTTCCCAAACCATTCGCCTAGGGCGGTGATAGCGGGTTGGAGTCTCTTAGTGATTCGACTCACTTGCCTATCGGTGGTATAACGCTGTGTCGTCCGCAAAAACGGCTAATTGGGTACTGTAGAGGTTACGACCTCTTGTTGAGTGTAAAGGAAGTAAATAGGCTAGCGAACGTTTTTCACGCAGCAAATACTTCGTAGTGGTTTTAAGGAATCGTAATAGATGGTGTCAGTGCGTTTTTAAATAAAAACAATCGGAATTTTGAGCTTGTCATTATTTTGTTATTAATTGAGATTCGAGTGAAAAATATAGATCGGACAAGTCTATATAAATTTGGAGGGTCGATTCCTGTCTCTATCAGGGAGCCCTAGAATTGGTAGAATGACTTTATATTGCCAATAGACTTAAAGTAAGATACTCCAGTATCCAAAATATTCCAAGCATCGCCACCATCGCAATTTAATGTCCTAATGTATATTTTATCCAATGTATCGACACGACGACCCGAGGCCTATTGAAGGATGGCCTAATAGAAGAAGATGTACTGCAGATAAGTTTAATATTGTATAATAATTCTCCTAGGTAGTAGATGAACCTAAATGTTGTATACTCTTGTGGCGATAGAAAAGAACATCTGAATATAGAAAAGAACTCCCGATGTTGTCTTTTTATTAGCAGAGATCCCGATACCTAAATAAAAATAGGTAGAAGCAGCATATTTACGCCCCCGCACGCTGCATATGGTGGAGTACGCGGTTGTCTGCTAAATCAGGTGACAAAGGGATAGAAAAAGGTAAAATTATTTAGCAATGATGTCTCTAAATGTCCAAGAGTTAATTAGGAGAATGTCAGGTGATGGGTCAGAGGTATTAAGAGCCCTCAATGAACTTGAGGTGCACATTGTTGTAATGGGTTTCGACAAAGCAACAAAGGGTCGGCAGGTTCTGGAATTGTTATTGCCAGATCACTGGCGCAATTATCTCTCAGTGCATAAAAAATTAGAAAAAAGCACAACGTATGAAGAGATTGTAAAATGCATTAGGTCTAAAATAGAGCCTAAGGATCCTATGCAAGTATTCTATGATATGGCACAGCATGCACAGGAAGGTGTAGAGCCATACTTGTATAGACTTTTGGCACAGGCGGCGAAGTGTAATGTCACAAATGAGGACATTATAATACGACGATTTGAATCGAGCGTATTATCCCAGTGGCAGGAAAAAATTATACCCTTATATATATTTAAGCTTAAGAATCTCATTAGGGTAGTTGAGAAGATGGCAGATAGTCCTGTAGATAATTGTAAAAATGTAAATAGTGTTGTCCAAACGGTAATTCCTGATATTAATTCTAGCCACCCGCGGAAAGCTGGTTATCCTTGGAATAAATCGGCAAGACCATCGCCCTGGAGAAAATATAATGGTGTTTACGAAAAGAAGACTTACGGAGAACGACCAAAGAGAGGTTGGAATAAATGCCGAGATTACTACCAACGAAACAATTTCAGTAAGTCAAAGTTTTATAATAGTAGAAAGTCTGTAAAGAGGGAGTATGGGCAGATGTGGTCAAGTATAGAACCAGCAGGGGGTTTAAACAACAACGATATTGAGAATCGAGAATGTGTTGTTAATTTTAATACTATTAGGAATGCACCTAATCTCGTGAAGATTCCGATTACTTTACGTGGAAATAGGATACCGTGTATCATGGATACAGGATCAGAGATATCCATTTTGCCAGAATGTATTTTCCACAAATTATTCGCAGAGGAAGATGTACGTGAAGAAGAAAGAGTGCGAATGACTTCGGCTAATGGTACACTGAGCCAAGGATATCGATTGCATTGATTTAGTTAATTTACCATTTGCATATGGTTTGGCATCGCGTGACGAAGTGTCCCGGTTTTAGGTTAAAATCAGTAGGGTAATGTAGATTTCCCGCCATTTATGATTTCGATGGGTAGTTTATAGGTAGCGAATAGAAAATTATACGCAACGAGTTGCTATAATTTTCTGGCCGATCGGTGGGAAATATGTAGAGGTTACGACCTCTTGTTGAGTGTAAAGGAAGTAAATAGGCTAGCGAACGTTTTTCACGCAGCAAATACTTCGTAGTGGTTTTAAGGAATCGTAATAGATGGTGTCAGTGCGTTTTTAAATAAAAACAATCGGAATTTTGAGCTTGTCATTATTTTGTTATTAATTGAGATTCGAGTGAAAAATATAGATCGGACAAGTCTATATAAATTTGGAGGGTCGATTCCTGTCTCTATCAGGGAGCCCTAGAATTGGTAGAATGACTTTATATTGCCAATAGACTTAAAGTAAGATACTCCAGTATCCAAAATATTCCAAGCATCGCGACCATCGCAATTTAATGTCCTAATGTATATTTTATCCAATGTATCGACACGACGACCCGAGGCCTATTGAAGGATGGCCTAATAGAAGAAGATGTACTGCAGATAAGTTTAATATTGTATAATAATTCTCCTAGGTAGTAGATGAACCTAAATGTTGTATACTCTTGTGGCGATAGAAAAGAACATCTGAATATAGAAAAGAACTCCCGATGTTGTCTTTTTATTAGCAGAGATCCCGATACCTAAATAAAAATAGGTAGAAGCAGCATATTTACGCCCCCGCACGCTGCAGTACCTATCGTTTTAGGGATGTCGTTAGTGTACAGAAGGTACAAGATAGGGGCGAGCACGGACCCTTGTGGGACTCCTGCTTCTATGGGACGGGAGGAAGAGAGAGTGCCTTCTACTTTGTAGCGAAAGCTGCGATTCGACAAATAGTCTCGTATGATGAGCACGAGGCGGTCTGGCAACTGAAAGTTTTACAGTTTATAAATTAAACCGTTGTGCCAGACTTTGTCGAAGGCTTTCGCTACATCGAAGAAGACAGCGCCCGTGTGCCGGGGCTTACCTAATACTGGTTGAAAGCCGGTGAGAATATGTTCCGTGATGCGGAGGACTTGATGGACGGTTTAAAGCTCTGGCTAAGTGCCAATAAGCTTGGTGAAAAGGAGAAATGTTCTCCATCAGATGACCGAAACGTTGGGCGCGAAGCTCAGCTACAGCGGTTCTTACACGGCGGTGTAAGTCGTTGAAGCGAGCTTTATTTTCGATAGTGGGAGCGCGCGCTCAATCATTAGTGACCTGATGTGCTGAGGCAGGATTAGGTGGTAATAATTACCAACCGGCACTTGTCTTGAGCACTCGCCAACGGTGGCGGTCAGGTGGCTAGTGAGTGAGTCAATAGCTACGTTTAGGTCGGTCGCGGAAGAAATAACGTTGGGATACTATCTAGATGTGGCGAGCTGGGATTTTCGAGCAATTGCCCGAATTTATCCCAGTCCGTCACGGCTCTAGTGTCGAGAGGAGAGTCCAAAGGGGAACCTAATCGGAGGAAGACAGGGCGGTGTTCCGAGTCAAGTTCGTCAAGCACCTCTATAGAGCAAAAGCTTAGCCTTATATTCTTTAGAAGTGCTATGTCGAGTACGTCAGGGTTGTTCCGAGTATTGTGGAGAAAGTAAGTGGGCGTCATGGGAGCGATGATGTCAAAGTTTAGTCTGTCAACTAAATCGTCGAGGAGTCTGCCTCTCCGTGAAGTTACTGAAGAGTTCCATCGGCGGAGATAAACCGATGCAATGATGATCGGCTGATGGCCGGTCATCGCTAAGCGACAGACGGATGCTTCTAAGTTCGTAAGTGGTGGAGGATCGATAGGGGAGCAATGCAGGGAGCGCCTGTAATAGATGAGATTGCCTCCGAGATTGGAGGCAGTTCTATCATTACGAATGGTGCGATAGTTCGCGATCGAAGGGGTGTGGACAGCGGGTTTTAGGAACGTTTTCTGGACGAGGAAGACGTCCGGTTTTTGGGACGAGAGGAATTGCGATAATTCCTCTCTTTGGTTACGAAGACCGTTGGCATTAAAATAGCCGTTGGAGACGGACCGGGTTTTTTGCGCGCGATTGTACAATCCATTTTGGTTTTTAAGGTTTGGAGAGCGGCGAAGAACTCGCGATGCTTAGCCACGAAGCTGAGCATTTGATTGAGATCGGGGATCTGTACGTATTCGGCGTACACGACTCCAAAGAAGGCTGGGTCGAAGACCCAAGAAATCTCAACGAGAACGCTAAGTTGCTGCTGTTGCTCGGCCGTCTGAGCGGCGTTGCAGGGAGCACTTGGCGCAGGCGCCGGGCGCGGGGGTCGCGGGATGTCCCGGGATATGAGGAAGGCGGGGTAGGGCATACCCGTGACTGAGACGGGCCCAGGGACTGCAGACAGAAGTTTGTCTGTCTTTTTAGATTTTCCTGCGTCGACTAGCGCTGGAGGACGGCTCCAGGCATTGACAGCAGGGAGGGGAGCAGGTACGAGAGGAGCCTGTTGGCGAGGGGCAGGGGGACACGATTTACCCTTTTTGTGTTTACGCGAGTCTTTTTGGGAGCTTTAGGGCACCCGCGGTAATTCGGAGGGTGGCTTTCGCTCCCACAGAGTAAGCAAGCGACCGGCTCGGATGCGTTATCGCGGTTGCGATCACAGTCCGGAGTGGCGTGATCGCGAAGACATTTCACGCAGCGTGGTCTGCGTTGCACACGCGCTGTGCGTGACCGTAAAGCTGGCAGCGGTGGCATTGCCCTGGGGTAGACCGCTTATGCCGAGTCTCGACCCGGACGCCCTTGAGGCTGCATACATCTTTAATATTAAAGATGGCTTTGCCTTCTTTAGTCAGGTCGAGCACTACGAGCACCATGACGTAGCACTCTGACTTATTTCGGCCATTGTGCATCCTGTGTACTTCCCTTACAGGGAGGCCTTGGACGATTAAGTCGTCCTGGACAGTTTTTTCGGAGAATTCCTTTGGGACTTCCCTTATAACTGCCCTGAGCACGCGTTCTTCGGCCAGCGAGTACGTGTGGTACTCATATTTCTGAGCCGTAAGAAAGGCCGTCAGATTGCGAAAATCTGTCGGTGTCGGAACCTGCACTTTGATGCCGCGCTTGGCATCATTGCGGGCGTGCGTATAATTAATACGCTTGGCTTGTATCGCGTTTACAATGTTTGGCCAGGCCCCTCTGTCTTTGATGACAACAGGGGGCGGAGTTTTTTCCTTCCGTCCCGAAGTGGGACAGTCGGCCTGCGAAGAGGTGGCGGCGGGGGTGGTGTCCATGGCCGCCGAGGTGGACGGGGACGGGGAAGCGCTAGGCACTTTGAGGCGTTTAGCCTCAGAATCGGAGAGAGGGGAAGAAGACTCCTGAGCGGATGCTGCCGAAGCATTTTTGGACTTGGCGGTATTCTTCCGCTTTTTGCCCTTTTTGGTGCCCGGCCAACCACTTTGAAGCCTTCACGGCATTCAATTGGGCAGCCACAGCCTGGGAAGAGCATGCATGGACCTGATTCGAGAGATCTCGAAGAAGAGCTTCGATGATCGCCCTTATCTGATCCGGAGACATGCCATCAAACTTCGCGTTATGGGCTCGTTGAAAAGCGTGAAAGTACACTCACAGCGGGCCGAGAAGCGATTTCCCAGCCAATACACACAACCGAGCAATAAACCAAACAACGAAACGAGGTAGTCAGCGCTGAGGCAAAACACCACCCAGGAATGCGCACCAGCTGAGTCACCACTCCACGGAGCACAATGAGAGCACTTGACGCTTTAGAATACGACTGCACAACACGAAAGTCGAATCGGGAATCGATTAGCAGATAAGACTGACCTTCGCAATGAGGCTACCCTTTTTCAGAAATCAGGGTCAAATTTTTCGGATCTTTGCCGGTACTGATGATTATTATTTATTTATGGAGAGCTACTGTTCTTTTACAAGCTTTTACATATTTTACTTGCCTTGTTAGTATCTTCTTGCATTTTGGAATCATGCAAAAAAACTTATTCCATTACCCACCAGAATAAAAGCGTGTTACACTCCATTTTGCTCTTTATAGAATGAGTTAGACAAAAAAGAAGGAACTTTTAATTCGGTAAGAGGTTAAAAGCGTTCGAGTAAAGAGTAGGGAAGAGAATGGCTTATTTCCAGGCGCGTAGCCAGGATTTGTATTCGGGGGAAGATGAACAGTGCCATCCTGAGGCTAGTTGCCAAGTAGAATAGACACGTTTTAAACTTGCGGTAAAATAGGTTGCGTTGCGACATTTCACGGCGCACACTAGGACACCGGGATTTAACATTGACGCGAGTCTAGCGAGCGCGAAATTTTTCGATTCTGATAGGTATAAGTCAATAAATCGATTCTTAAGTGTGTGCACAATAATTCTCACTTACGCATGATGTTGTAATGGTCATCATTCATTTGTAAAATTAAAAAAATTCGAGAGAATTTTACCTTACTGCTAACTGCCCTACTGCTTGTATGAAAACCTTGTTATTCTTGCAATTTTTTACAGATTTAAAAAATGATTCGTTTCTTACTATTACAATTCAATATACTATAATTTTAACCTTCTGTTGTGTGAGACCGTAAATCTGCGCACAACTGCTGCAGGATTCACATTAACACATTCCTATGAATACTCAGTAGCGCCAACCCCGTAAGACGTTGGTTCAAAATTGTGTGCCTTAAATAACCAAATGAAAGACTAACTCGCTCGCTTTTTTTTTTAATTATTTTCCAGCCTTATTCCGAATTAGATCCATTTAGCCTAACATAAACATGCCATCACGCCAATAATGGCGCCAAAAAACTTAATTTGTCGGAGCGTTAATTGAAAATTTTCACAACTTTGCTCGCCGTTACTTGCTCATTGTTTTCAATTCATCCTCTACATGTCTTCGATGCCTAATTTTTCACAGGTCTTCATAACACTGCTGAAAGTCGTCGAATCCTACCAGACTTATTTAAAAAAATAAACAAGCAAAAACACGTCTCCATTGTTTAAATTCGCACTTAACCCCGGTATGACGAAAATACCGACGAAGTAGTGGTTCTGTTTTATTTTACCCATTTATAAGTAAAAATCAATCTTATTTAATTCTTGCATTGTAAAAAACTTGTACCTTGTACCTTGAGGTTTTTCTGCATTAAACTCTGCAAATTAGCCTAAATTGCAGCGGTATCATTAATATTTTGCTTCTAAGGTAAAATAAAAAGCGTAAAAATAATACAAATCAGTATTGTTGTTTGAACCTAGTGTTGTGATTCAATGTAGTTGAGAATCCGTTAAGGTAAATAGCCCAGGGATGATAGCAGTTGTTTAAGCCAAAGGGGTTAAATATTGTTTTTTGCCACTTTTGGCGGAGCATCTGCTCAGATCACAAAATGGTCTACAGAAAAGTTGTAGATAATCAAAAACGACCTAACCTCAAATTTTACGAGATATTGGCAAAAAACCGATTTTTCGTTTTTTGCATCAAAAAAATGTTCAATATATTCTAAATTTAGAATGTACACTTTTGAGTGCTTCAACTTTTCCAACTTGCCCGAACTCTCTAAGTTAAATATTTTCTGAGATATTAACGATTTTCGAAAAAACAGTATTTTTTTCGGTCAAAAAATTTCACGAAACAATATTCGATTTTTGACTTCTTTGACGGCTCATTATTTTCGTCTTGAAGTAAAGTTTTATATAAGAAAAAAAATACCTTTACATTTAAAAAGTATCTTAAAAATACGAAAAACCAAAAATACCGATTTCCAATATACGCAACTTGTTACCTATCGTTCAAATTCCTTGCAAATCATAAAGTATTGCGTTAAAATACATCTACTTTAATTAATTGAAAATTTATGTTAATTACATGATTTTAGTACCTTCAATGTTAATTAATAGAAATAAAATGCAGTAAATAAACAGTTTTTCGGTTACGATGCCAATATGTCGTAAAATTTGAGGTTAGGTCGAAAAATACCCTGAACTAAAATTGTAGATTTTTGATTATCTACAACTTTTCTCTAGACCATTTGGGACCTGAGCAGATGCTCCGCCAAAAATGGCAAAAAACGATTTTCAACCCCTAAACCCCACCCCCACCGCCCCTCGCCAATCAAAATCACTTGGATTTATTTTTCTCTTTTTGCGAACCCCTTTTGCCGTCCATTCCGCCTACTCGTATCCTGTAACAACTTTTTTTTCCCCTGAGCTATAAGTATATTTTTTTTTTTTTTTATTTATTTATTCGGAAGACCAAAGGCTTAAGCTAATTAAAACAAATCATACTATGTATATCTGATACAAAACAAAACAAAAATAAGTATTGGACGCCAAGGTAGGTCCTCACAATTAGTATCTGCATAATTATAAATTAAGTACGAACATAAAAAAGACAATACCTACTTAAAAAATTTCAAAAACTATATAATTACATGTAACATTATACGGAAATCCAAAAAAAAAAAAAAAAATACAATAACCAAGAATTCTAAAATGGAAAATTTAAAAACAAAAAAAAAAAAAGATTATATTAAGAGTTAATTTTAAAAAACTGCTCAGTGAGTATACGCCTTACGCTCTCCACGCTCATGTCAAATAGATCTAAGTTTAAGGTTTTACATAAATTATTAAATTTATTGCAGACGCGCCACATGAAGGAATTTTGTCTATAATTCGTAGTTGCAAAGGGAATATTTTGGCTAAGAGATCCGAACAATCTACCACGCCAGAGGTTATTTTTAACAAATAAACAATATCGGCAATTTCACGACGTTTATAGAGGGGCAAAATATGATGACGCCGACATGTGTCAAGGTAAAATTCAGATTTGAAGTCAAGTTTCAGGCGGTAGCACATATATCTAAAGAATTTTTTTTGAATATTTTCTATGCGTGAGATGTAGATATTATATTTGGGGCTCCAAATTTGAGATGCATATTCAAGATTGCTGCGGACAAAAGTGCAATACAAGATTTTAAAAGTCTTCGCTTTTCTGAAATTATTAGAATTCCGCATCACGAATCCAAGTGCCTTAGAGGCTTTAGATACAATACCGTTAATATGTCCTTCAAAAAGTAACTTGGTGTCATGCTGAACTCCTAAATCACGCACAGTTGATGTGCGCACTAAGATTTGACCCTTTAGTTTGTAATCAGTAACAAGAGGATTGACCTTACGACTGAATGTGACAGTTGAACATTTAAAAGGATTTAAGTCTAAGCAATTGGCAGTACAGTAGTCTTCAAGCCCAGCTAGGTCAGATTGAAGGCTAGTTGCATCATAGACTGACTTGATAGTTTTAAAAATTTTCATATCATCAGCGAAGCACAGTATTTGTGACGAGGACATACATTTCTCTATGTCATTTACAAATATTATAAAAAGTAATGGACCCAACAAAGAACCTTGAGGGACGCCGCTAGGAATTGTTACCCAGCTTGAAATGTAATTGCTGATTACAACTGCTTGCGACCTATTTTCAAGATACGATGAAAACCATCTTAGAAGATCGCCCCTTATGCCTATGAGCATAAGCTTATATAATAACAATTTGTGGTCAATGCGATCAAAACATTTTGAGTAATCCGTATAGATTACATCTACTTGATAGCCTTGATCCATATTTTTAGTTAAATAGTCATTAAACAATACTAAATTTGATACAGTAGACCGGCCTTTGAGGAAACCATGTTGGGAAGAGCTGAAGGAGTTATTAAGCGCCGCATATAGTTGATTGTAAACTATTCTTTCAAAAATTTTTGCTATAATGCATAATTTTGATATCGGTCTGTAATTAGTTACGTTTGACCTAGATCCTTTCTTATGAACAGGTGTAATAAATGCCGACTTCCAGATAGTAGGCACTTTACATTCCGCAAGGGATTTTTTAAAAAGTAAGGAAATAGGAAGTGATATAGTGTTTGCAGTGGAAATGAGGAACTGAGCGGGTAAATAGTCCGGTCCAGCCGATTTTGAAGGATCTAGCTTTAAAAGCAATGTCCTCACACTGTCAGCTGTTACTTCAATACGATGTATATCTGAAATTGAATATTCTTTAGCGGTGGAACTAAATTGTTGTGATTGGGAGCTAGCGGAATGGAGAAAAGTGGAATGAAAATATTCAGAAAAGGTATTACAAATGTCAGGACCTGTATTGACTTGTTTGTTGCCATATTCCAGACAACTTGGAGTTGATTGCGATTTAGATCTCTCTTTAATATAGGACCAAAATTTTTTAGGATTATTTTCGATAGAATTTTCAATAGATGTGATGTAGGCATGATAACAGGCTGTTTCTAACGATTTCACCCTATCACGTAAAAGTTTATAAGATTCAAGGTCGGAACGGCTTCCGTAAGTCTTGAATTTCTTAAAAAATTTACGTTTCTCTCTTATTGATTTAATAAGTGCTGCAGAATACCATTTCGGATATGAACTGCTAATAACCTTTACGGAGGGTACGTGTTTATTCCTTAGTTCCTCATATACGTTATAAAAATATGTAACAGCGTCATCTAGCGACCTAATCGAAATTTCGTGATTCCAGTAAATATCTGAAATACATTTGTTAATTAAGTTATACTTGGCCTTATTAAATATAAAATGAGTGAATGGGATCGGTTTTAGGTATACATGATCAGGGAATTCTAAATTAATAACGATGGCGCTGTGATGGGGGTCAGTAGGGACCAAAGGGTCAATGCATCGATGAACAATGGTATTATCGTTATTAGATAGCACTAGGTCTAAAAAACGTCCATATTTGTTACGCACACCATTAAATTGTCGCAAATTGTTTGAATTAATCTCATCTACAAGTAGGTACTCGTCACGAGATTGAACCTTAGTGGGCAGAAAAACTGAATTGCTACTTGATACCCACTCAATACCGCTCAAATTAAAATGCCCAGCAATAAAGAACATGTCGGATGGATTTTCAGCTATAGTGATACTAAGTTTATCAAGATAATTAGATAATTGTTCCGAAAAAGAGTGACCTAAATTTTGCTTGCATAAATAGATGACACAGAGGTGTAACTTTATTTGTTTACAGCCTGTTAGTTTCAAGTTAAGCGTTAACCAAAGATCCTCAGCACTGGACTGAAATGAAGGTTGCGGACTTACTGAAATATCCCGGCGAGTGGCAATGAGTACTCCCCCGCCGCGCGTTTGTCCCGTCACCCCATAGTCCATGTAGGTACTTACACCGTAGAAAATTAGTTTTTCCCTTGTTTGGTATTAAGTTCATCTGGCAACCTTGCCGAAAACGTGAGGCTTGCGTGTGGCACTTGTAGGTATCGGACGGAAACGTTCGGCGACACGAGCCGATCGCGTCACCCGCCGAAGTAAACCAAAAGGGGCCGACCGACCCAGCGCGAGTGTTTCGGCTTAACAAAGTAGTAGTTTAATACACAGATCCTTGTCTGTCGGGGCCAGTCCGGAGCGACCTCGACGGTGGCGCGGCGACAAGGTTCGAATGCGCCGAAAAAGTGCATCAGAATATTTGAAATTTCAAAGATTTCGGGGGGGGATACGACACCCAAATCCCCCCCTCTGTATACGCGCATGCTTGTTTCTAATCCAAATAAGTTAATTTTTAACTTTTAGGTTTATTTTTGTTTAAATACATTTATTTATTTATCTTCATATCATCACAAAACTGTATATGACGATTCCGATAAGACAAACATAGTGATAAAACTGTAAAATTTCATTAAGATCGATGGAAAGATGGCATATTTACAGGACTGTGACATGCAGGAGTTGCAGACGGACTAAGTACTGTTCCAACATATATATAGGAATAGATAGGTATGTAACTACACTTGTTAAATGTGTTTCTTAACATTTTTCGTGTGCTAAGGTAATCAAATACGTAAGGTAAGGGAATGTTTCAGTTATCTTATCAAAATATTATGAAATAATAGGAATTTTATCAACACAAAAATTTTGTAAAAGCTTTAAATACCTACAAGTTATTGTTACGTCATGATGATGAAATACAAGTATTGCTTCGTCATGATAATTTTAACTTTTATACGTTGTTGTATATGTTATGATTTAATATCTATTATTTAATGCGGCGTAAAATAGGGCATAGCTTCGATCCACCAATCACTTTAGTTCTGCGTGACTGGTGGTCCACAATAGCCACAACACTGCATCTAATGAAGTCGTGTATCTGGTCTAAGATGGCTTCATATATATATTATAATTCATTAATTACCAGCTATAAGGTAATAAGTGGTAAAGTAAAAGATTTTCGATATTACCTTGTGTACTGAATGGCGGAGGTTCGAGTCCAGCGTGTGACAATGACTCTTTTTCTTAATCAAATACATTGATTATTTACAACAATGGCTTATCTATAAAGGAAAACATCGTGAGGTAACCTGCATACCTACGTCAAAAAAAAGTTTCGTTTAAACTTTCGCGGTTGTTATCAGTATGTATATATTTCGGGCTTAAAATTGGTAACATAAGTAGTTAAAAAAATATTCTATAAAAAAAAAAATTCTTTCTGACAGCCCGGTGTCTATAAATTTGACTGCAGTTGTGGCTTATATTACACATATGTAGAACAAAGGCAAGGACCATATCGTGTCGGGTAAATGAGGTTTTAAGTTGATAGTTAAAATGTTAAAGGAAAATTTTATTTCTTTTTTTTAGAGCATTTAAATAAAAGCTTTTTTTAAAAAAGGTTTTTTTGCTTTTATGTTATTTTTTACTTTTTAGTTATCGCTGGCTAGGTTTCTGAGTCTGTTCATCTCATTCAACGCATCATTGTTGCAAGGTCGTTTGCCGGTTAATTTTGAACAGTCTAGCTCTTCAATAAGGAGACCTTCTAAGGATTTTAACCTACTTAATATCGCTTGTATACTTGACCAGCAGCAAAGAGCTTTGAGCCTAAGTAAACAACGGCGTAGTCGACAGTACTACCCTGCTTTTTGTGTACTGTGCAAGCCCAGCATAATACAATTTAGGTTGCAACCAATACTGATGACGCTCATCTCGCCATATCACACAAGTCAAAGTTAATCAACCGATGTTATAGGCTCAAAAAATTTTACCTCAAGAATAATTGAGGTCTCTACACCAAATTTTTAACCTGCCTTTTTTGCTCAGCGAACTCGAAAAAATTAAAATTTAATACCCATACTATAAGAAAGCATAAAAAACTTCAAAAGTCCGCCATATTGGATTAAGAGTGATGTCAGAATATTTTTTTTCTAATTATCCTCGGCAAGCCCTTTAATTTGATACCCATATTGCAGAAGTGCATAAAAAATAACTATCCCGCTATCTTGGATGTTCCGCCATATTGGATTTAGAATACATTTCATACATAATTTTTCGAGTTACTCTCAACAAGCTCTTTCATTTGATACCCATTTTGTAGAAATGCATTAAAAATAACTATTCCGCCATCTTGGATGGTCCGCCATATTAGATTTAGAATGACGTCACAGCTTATCGTGTATGGTCATCCAAACTAAATGTGTATACAAAATTTCAGCTCAATCGGTTGATGATATCTGCTCCAAAATTGATTAGCAAGATTCCACCCGAACCAACAACATCCATTGCAAGTTAAAAAAAAGCCTTTAAAAATGACCGTATTTGGGCATATTTTTTTTCACATTGACTTAAAACCTTAATTTTTTTTACAATATTAAGCGCCCGTAGACGTTACTATTTGATGTTAATTTCAACTTGATACCTTTGCGCGTTCTGGAGTAAAAGGTTCTTGACAGACGAAATTTTCTTTTAAATGTGTTATAACTACAAATTAACAAAATTCGGATTTTCTTATAAGATAGAATATAAGACCTTTCTTTGTGTCAATTTTCATGGTTCTAGGACAACGGGAAGTACCCCATAGGTGTTGATTTATTTATAAATAACTTAATACCTAAATATAATGGCCGTATTTTTTTATTGCGTTATATTATAACATTTCATAGCTTTCAGTGACCGTAGACCTTGGTATTTGATATTAATTTCAACTTGACACCTTGACGCGTTCTTAAGTAAAAGGGTCTTGCTTGACAGATAAACAAACTTTTTTAAAAAGTTTTAGAACTACAAATTAATAAAGTAACTTCTGATTTTGCTATAAATTTAAATTATGTTGTGTGTTCTATGGCGAGAAAAAGGTGTAGCTAAAAATTTGAGGACAGGAATACTTCATTCACTTCCATTAACCACCCAATCAAGTATAGTCCTACCACGACCGCTGTATCCACTGCGCTCTGGGTAGAGCGCAGCGAGACGCAGAGGTGAAATAACTAGCTGTGTGCGTCATGAGATAAAATATTCAAAAATGGATCTGGTAGTTTTTCCTGTATGTGAAGATTAAACCCTAAAAATGAGGAAGCATCTACTGCTTAGTTCTATTTTGATGATTGCGAATCAACCAGGGGAGCATGAGATAGGGGAAGAAGGAGAAAAGTAGAGAGGGAAAAGGTAGTCGGGACTAAATCAAAACAAGGTTCGCGGGTTTAGCTACTCAATTAAGAAATATCATGTTAGTAGTTACCTATAATAAAACGGCATGTTTGAGAGTCACATGTGGTTGTGTATGCTTAATCGTCTAGGCCAACCGATTGGCAGCCTGTGTGATGGGTGGAGACTGTGATGAATTACCTACGTGTATTTATGCATCGTATCGGTAAAGGGGCTTTGCTTCGCTGCCATTTGCTCAGCCGCAGTTGCTAAGATTTGAAATGAAACTCGGTATAATAAGGATTTAAACCTTTCTGTGAGGCACAAAATAATGACACAAGGTTTAGCAAAAAATTAACTGCCAGGGCTTAATTCAAATTCATCAGCAGAGTTAGTACTTAATTTGAAAGATCCTTCTGGGAGTCGGGTACCAATAGAAACTTTCTCCAGTGTCGTCTTTAACATTACAGCGAAAAATTGATGGTAACTTAGGCCATAGCATTGAGAAAGCTGATGTAATAGTCTCTTTCTTCGCCTCGAACTTGACCTTAAACGACCAAGTCACTATACTTCGTGGCGTGGAAGTTTATTCCGGAAATATCCGTAATACAATGGAAGGTTTTGCGAGAATTTCTTCCTGTAAATGTTTACAAGCCGAGTGAACCAGCCGGCAGTACACCTTGAAAACACGATTTGGCACCGATGTCTACCATAAAAGTTGCTGCCCGAGGGTGTGAAAAAATTGGTCACTAGTTTTTTGTATAGCAGATACTCACTGAGCTGTAGTAGACGGTAGTTCTTCCAAATGCATATACATTGACGATGGTGGCCTGCCAGACTTTTGCTGTCTCCGACGCTGCTTCTAGTGAATATCAATGATATAATGTCTCACGACGACGTAAGTACTTATATCTATTGCTCTGCAGGTGACAGTACCAGATACGCTTATTACCTACACGGGCCACTCGCACATACCTACCTTATTTTAATGTGAAAGAAAGTCACAGAAAATTTTTGTACAAATAGTCTGTCCGAGTGGATTTGGAAAAACTTGATCTCTTTTCAGAAACAGGTTTGTGCGTTTACCGCAATGAAATATAATTTACAGTATTTCGACACTTCCAGGCCCCTTGCCTAGGAGAAAAAGGATCGTTCGAATCGAGATCTCCAGTGACGTTCAATTCCAAGATCATTTAGAAGGTAAGATCAATCTGGCGTCAAAAAAACTCGATGCGCTCAACAAAGCGAAGTAGTACTATCTCGGGACAAATGTTAGATACTATAGTTTATAGTCAAAAGTTCGGGCTGAACATGAAATAGGTACCTACTACTGCCATATTTAGGCCATTTTGACTTTGTGACTATTTCAACGAGCACAAACCTCTACTTGAAGAAAAGAGGCGTACGCTATATAGTCAACCACGGTCTCTCACCGTCACTCAGGAATAATGTAGCTTTCTACTGGTGAAAGAATTTTCAAAATCGAATTGGTAGTTTCAGAGATTACTGTCTAAACCGGACTCAGAATCTGTTTGCAATTCGTGTAAACAAAAATGACCTTGACACGCGTCTTTCGCTTTGTTAATCTATGCAACATAAACATAAATACGTATAATATTTCTCATTGTAATTTTAGGTTTAATCAGTGTCGTGATTTAAAAACCAGTTAAAGAATGAAGAACAATGAAGGTAATCATGTAAGTATTTTAATGATTTATGATTAAATTACCAGAAAAAGTTATATAGATATATATATATATATATATATATATATATATATATATATATATATAGTACAATCGAAGTTTTATTGGAGTTGCTTGAATGTGCTCTCTCAAAGTCTCTGCGGTGGTGGTATGTGCGTCGGGTCGTTACGTTCCCTAAAACATGGTTGAGCGAAGCGATGGCTGATTCATGTGTCATACTTGTGAACGGGTGCCGCCTGTGGAGGCTGGTCTGCTCTTGTAAACTTCTTTGTATTCTTATTATATATATATATATATTCGATTGTACTATATTCATATAACATATAATATTACACAGCAGACGTACATATACATCAATATATACACATACATACATATTTACATTTTACATAAATGCAAATAAATAAATAAATAGGTATTCGTAAACATATTAAAGATAATATAAGATACACATACATGCCCATATTCATATATACACATACAGACAAATATTAATACATTTATATAAATATTCAAATATATATAAAAGATATAAAATAAAACTATATGTAAAAGAACTTATAGGTCCTATTTGATTCAATCCTTGTTCGGCCGCCCGATAGCGGGTGCTACACACAAACACGTACATATACATAAATGCACACACATATTCAAACAGACGTTGCACACCTGAAAGTGGCCCAGCCCCTACACAACGGCCCGGCAACGAATGCACATCATTTAAACTACCATCACTTCGGAAACTAGCAAAACGTCCTTAATTCTAAGAAACGCAGTACAGCAGTGCAGTAATGACTAACAGCACAGTAACATGGTCTTTACACTGTTGGCCTATTGAATAAGCCCCCAGCCTCTTAGCTATAGTCATTGTGGTGATATATTTCGGGACGTTTAGCAGTAGACGTAGTTCAGCTAAGACGATAATGACGATGGGACTGTTTTTCTTTGTCATCTCCTGAACCATGTTGCCGATTCCATGGATATATGTTCCATGTGACTTGAACCACGCAGACTGCGCTCCCTGCGGCTCGAAGCCAAGATTTTGAACTATGCATTATAACATTTATTAATTCAAACAAAACAACGATATTTGTTATTAATGTGTATATTTACCTTATAATATTTACAAATTATACATAATACACTACCTGGTTTTAAATAACTAGTGCGATACACAGTTCATAAATTGAGTTTGTACACTTAATCATCAATACTTTCAGTTCCAATCTGGATCTACTAGTAGTTGCTTCATTATGATATATTATAGATTATGGATACTATTTTATGGAGCTAAGCCTAAGCTCAATAGCTTAGCTGAAAACCAGCGCTGTAGCAGAAGCTGCAGCACATGCTAAGAGGCGTCCATGTTTCACATCATAATACAACACTCATTATACAAAAACCAAAAATTTATTGTGTTTTGTATGTGTGATTCTTTATATATTTTTGTGTGATGTGAAATAAATAACTGTCTATTGTTTATTATCTCTATAATAATAGAAAAGAGGGCGCGATTATTTGTTTTCATCACACTTACTCCCAAACAGTGTTACCTTGTTACCTGCAAAGCGCGCGTACACGGCGGTAATGAGGCGCCTATTCTATCACGTATAATAGCTGTCTGTTAAAAATATAAACTACGCACACATTACTAGTGAGCAATTACAAGTTTTAACTTTAGCCAAAACTTTTTAATTCATCCATTCGCCATCCAGTGGTGGCGTTGTTTTCTCTTCTTCTATTCTCAACATTTTACTTGTGTTCTGGTGAGTTTATTTATTTTTTTACTCAAATTTGATGAAAAACATCGTGTGTAACACAGGCGGTACAGAAGTTACAAACTCGAGTCATTAAACCCTTTTTCTTCGGCCTTAGGCTTCTAAATAGCCTTAAGTTAGTAATTTTCATCTTACCATACTTACTACACAATGTAATACTGTATATTCATGTGGGGTGATTTTGGAAACTATTCCACCTATAGGTACATTTAAAAAATATTTATTAATTATTAGATACATTAATCCTGATGGCTAAAGGATATGTTCTTATTCAAAAAGTTTACGATGATGAAGATGTAAATTCACTTTTATCTCATTATCCATGTCAAGAGCAGCACATATTACAGAGTTCGAACTACATTCATTTAAACATGGTTCTGTTTAATATATTTTGGACAGTGGGAGATCACCCAATCCTTAACAACATGTAAAATATATCCATCTATTGTTCTAGGCAAGTGAACAGTATTAAAAAGCTAGACGTACATATTCTCCTCACGGTTTTGATCCCCAAAATGTCAACCAGTCACTGGATAAACACGCACATCATATTGTGTATAACAGTCTCTGTATAACACAATTTCCATGTCCCATCACTTCAAGTTGAACTGAGAACCAATTCCTTAATAACTAGGATGATTTAGCATGGCAGCTAGTCTTTCCATATTGACAGCATAGACTGAGTGACTTGCTATTACATTTCTATGCGAAAGCAGTGTGCTGTAGAATTCATCAATTGTTAATTTGTCATCATTTGGTTCTGTGTTAGGTGCACTGTGAAAAAAATAAAAACAATAAAATTAATAATTTTATGGTAGTCAATTAATCTAAAGATTTGATTCTATGTTACTGAGTGAACTAGTAAAATTATAAATACAGATTGATGACTAAATTTAATTTTCTCTACATTTGTACTTGGTATACATTCAGGATTCAGACATTTTCATATCTGATATCTAATCACAAAAAATATTATCCAATATTAATTAATAGAATTTTAAAATATAAATTATTGCACCAAAGTACAAACTTAAAACCAAAATATGCATTAATATTGAATTTTTGAATCATTAATATTTTAGAATCACAACAGACAAACAAAACAATATGTTAAAAATTAATTGTAACATCATTTTATAAAACATACAGGCTGTGTTAGATAATTTAATTTTTCATTCCACACCTCAGTATCGCTATGCTAACGTCACTAAGCCAAGAGTATCATAAATATAATGGTGATGCATCATATCATACAAGCAAATGTCACATTGATATTTGTGATGTCCAGCAGTAACAATAGATTTTATGTTGTATATCTGTATTGTGTTGTGTGTACATTTGGTGGACAGTAAATTTAGCAGGAAAATATATCTGGATAGTCATAATTCTATAATACCAACTATAAAATATGTCTGATATGTGTTTCCATCAAATTATCAGTGTAGAATACCTATCTATATCTTCTTATTGTCAACTACTTGATTTATAAAACAATTGAGGGAATTAATTAAAATAATGTACTATGTACATAAAAAGTTAGACTCACCTACAAGCTATTTCATATGCAGTTGAATGCTCTACCTCATCTATTGTGGGTGGACATCTTGGCCCTAAGGCATCAATGCCATCATCAACAGATACCCTACCATCATTTTGTGGATCATAAAGTTTTGATGAGTTACGTAGCCACATATTAGGTATATCTCCACCAACATCATACATGAAAGTATTATTCCTCAACTTGTATCCCTTGCGTTGTGATATAACAGCACTAATGACATTTTTAAGAAAATTTTGGACGGCAACAACCATTATATCTGCTGCATCATCATCAGCACCTTCGAGGCCAAGTTCCCAGGCGGCTAACATGAAACGGCCAACTACTAATGCATGATCTGGTAAAAATATTTCCTGTAAATAAATGAAAAGCAACATCAATAATATTAATTAAATAAATAATATTAGTTTAAGGACACTTGTATACACACACACATATGCTATCTATAGTATTATAACTCTAGCTTTATTGCAATAATAGTTTAAACCTAAAACCAAATAAAAATAATTTTTATTCAAGTGGGTTTCCATAAACTAAATGTAGACTAGAATCATCACCTTGCACACAACTATGGATGCAAACTGGGCATATTGGTTTGAGCACATCTTTGGTATAAAAGTTATATTATTATAAAAAATTTAACTGTCTGTACACCAAGATATATACCACTCACTAATAAACACTAAGTGTTATCCACTGCAGAAATTATCTCATTCTAAAATTATTAGAAAATGCATAGTAATTTTGGGTCAAAGAAACTAAAAGGGGTGTAAAGTAAAAAAAAAGGTGTTTTCCTCAACCCCCTTTTCTACACCACAACAAAATATATCATATTATTAAGCTCTCAAAAGTAGCAACTGCAATTTCTCAAAAAACTAGTAAATAAATTTAACAGTAGTATGCATTCCCTAAATATGTAGATATACCCTCAGAAAGGCAACAAAAGTTGAACACAAAATTGAGTAAAAAACTCTAAATTTCAAAATAACTTTAGTATCTGTTCAGGTAAAATTGTCACATAATAACTACATTCTAATGATGGTTTTGGAACATGAATAATAATTTAAAAGATTGAGGAAAAAGTAACAATTGGGGTGCAGAATTTAAGGGTGAGGGGGAGGTGGGCTACGCGCCTGTACCACTCTGGTGTTGCTTACTTTTTGAGATATTCCATTTTAAAATATTTTCTATTTTACAGGCTATATTAATAAAAGCTCAGAATTTTACAATAAATTATACATTCAGGACTGTTGAATTGAGTGGGGGTGTGTGACCTGTGAAGGTGGAGGTGCACAACCCTCCTTTATATGATTTTCAAAAAAAAACCAGACTTCCACTTTTGTTTTGTACACCCCAACACTATCACCACCTGTCTGTCACACACACACCTAGTAAATCCAGCCCAAAGGTTGGTTATTCACCTAAATAAGAGTAAGCAGCAAAAATCACAGTAATAATCTAGTGGTCGTCAAACAGCGGCCTGATGCGGCCGCATGTGGCCCAAAACAAAATCTGATGAGGCCGGCAACCAATAACCTTGTTTTGTAAGACCTCAGTAATGTACCTACTCAAAATTTAAATAATGTTGTTTATATTTTAAACCGAAAAATATTTATTATTTTCTGGGGATAATACGGGGCACTATTCCATCATGTCTTAATGAAGTATTATACAGAGTTTCCACAGAAATCAAACAGCTTATAAAATTGACAAACTTTGCATGGCCAAAACTGCAGGATTAAGCCATATAATGCTAATAAATTAATAGACCAGGTTACAACAACAAATATGCGGCCCTAGGTTCTATCCCACATCAGTTCTATTGTCTCTTACCTAACAAGTTTGACAACCACTGCCTTAAACAGTTTAATGTTACTAGAAGTTACCTGTGCTGCATATTTGACACCATCACTGCCAGCACCAGGTGGTGAATTAGGAGGCAAATACTCTAGTAAGTCAGCAGACTCAAAGTTAGATTTCTCAGATGTTCGAGAACTCCTCTTATGGCGTCTACTATTTCTAATGTGGCTGCTTGCTTTTTCTTGGGCAATAGTTAATGATGTTTCAGCTAAGCCTTCTACTTTATTTAAAAGAGCTAAGAGGAACTCATTGTGATAATGTACTTGGTCTGGAGAGAGCAATGCACGGGCTTCTACGTCGAATTCTTCTTTAGTGAGTTTCATTCTAAACCACTGTTTCATATGGTTGAAATATTTTGTAGACTTATCACCCAGCACTTCGTTTAGTTTTCTCCTAGCAATATTCAATGTATCTGATGTCATTTTTAAATAATTTAAATTAAAAACAAACACAAAACAATATCAGCGTATAGTAGACAAGTTTTTTTTTTCTATTTGTACGGGCTTTTGAAGAAGCTACAGAAGGCTGTTGGAAATTTCATTCATATAGCCTAGCATAAATTTATTATGACGTCAAAAATCTTCATTTTTCGGGAGCGTTAAGTGAAAATATACACAACTTAGCTCGTCGTTATTTGCTCATAGTTTTCAATTCATCCTCTAAAGGTCTTTGATGCATAATTCTTCACAGGTCTTCATTACACTGCTGAAAATTGTCGTCGAAACCTACTGGACTAATTTAAAAAAATAAACAAATTTAGAAATAAACTGTTTAAATCCGCACTTAACCTCTTAAGTTGACAAGTATTATACGCAGTGTGACCAGATTTAAATTGACGATCCTGCTAGTCTGCAAGACAATCTGCTAAATAATAATGTATTTACTTGTACCAATCAATAAAATAATCATGCATTATCAACTTCCGTACTATAAAGGCGAGTTCTTTTTGGAGGCCATAAACTATTACTATTTTATGAGGCTTACACAATTTCATTTGGTACATTAATCAAAACGAAGAGAGTACGAACAGTGTTGCCAACAACGTTGGCCGTAGGCCCTGATGTCGCCACTTTTACAGCTTAAAATGTAGCCGAATTTCAGCTACTGTCTAAAGAGGCAATATTTTGGCCCATAAGCAAAGATAGCGCTTTGAATAAAATTAAAATGTAGTTCGCAGTGATCTACGTGCATCCACAATATCGACAGGTTCCTGTCTTTAAGGCTATGAAGGCGGCAACAGCGGATATCCTCCGGGACGAACATACATACACCGGCACGACTTACAAAATTGTGCTCGAGTTTGTAGCCGGGATAATGTAGGTACGATGGGCAGGGTATCTGCGTCTCTGTCAGAAAAAGAATGCGCAGTCTCCAGATGGTGGTGGACTGCGTTAAGATTCGCGTGAATACCCCTGCAGCACCCCTAATGTTGCAAAAATCCACATTTTATGTGGATGTAGTAGCCGCTGTAACAACCCTTTTTCTCTTGTATTTCTTGGCTATTTATTTTTAAAAAAAGTTACTAAGACTAGATATGGGGATTCACTGCCCAGACAGCCTAGAGGACAAAAAAAGGTGCAGTACTATAACTGTTAAAGCTCAGCACAGATAATGCGGTTGCTGGCACGGCAGGCGGAAGGGCCCCTGATCCCTCTCTGTTGTAGTAGCCGGGTGAACCTTGGTCCCCTTCTCCGGCTCGACTACTACTTCAGAGATTTTACACAGATTGGTGATTCAGGACTTGCGGGTGGCCAGTGGTCGGCCGTTACATCAGGTACCAGCATGCCGCGTCTAGGCCGCGCAATAACAGCAACAAGAACCGCCGGTCCTCCGCTGTCCACTCAGCGAATCCTGAGGAGCTCTGGCAAACTTACTCACCGCCAGGAACACAACACTACTTAATGTTAGCGTTATTATGGCCGCGGTTTTCTGTAAGGTCGAGGTACTCACCGTACGTACCCCAGTTAAGGCTGCTCATTCGAGCAAGTACTCGCTATGCCCCGCTTTAAGTGTTCGGGTGGCTTATTCGAGCGAGTACTTGCTGTGCCCTAACTAACAAAAGCAACGCATAACTGTCTCAATGGCACAACCTTTATACAAGCCCAAAAGCCTAACGTACCCTAGGAAAATATCAACTACACTATTATTTAAAACTTCGTGTCTCATTTCAGATCCGACCGCCTTTAATTTTAGTTATCGGCGCGGAACTTCTTAATTATACTAATGAAGTTTGCTAATAGTAAGGTATAGCTGCAGCTATAGTTCATTTAAGCTAGGTTATAGTTATTCCCGCAGGAACTTTTGAATTTTTCAGGATAAAAAGGAGGCTATGTGTTAATCCAGGATATTGTCTACCACCACACCAACTTTCATTTTAAGTAGTCCAGCCGTTTCAGCGTGAAGAAGTAACAAACACACTCACAAACTTTCGCCTTCATAATGTTAGTGTGGTATGTGGCGTGCAAAATCTCGAAATAACGAAATCCAGGGGATAGTACATAATATCTGGTTATCTCGCTCGCACGCGCTGGCTTTTTACCTAGCTTACGAAGCCAATTTTTTTATTTAATTTCTAATCTATGACAAAATGCGAAATAATGATAAACATATATTATAGTTCAATAAACTTGAAAGGTTTACACATTTTATTTTTCTGTTTCTTTGTAGCAGAACTGTCAGAACAGAATGAGTCGAAAAAGTATTAAAAATAAGTATTAAATTAATTTACTTAAAATCTCACTAAGGGCTACAGCTAACAAACATTCAGTTAAAACAAGACAAGGTTTTATTTGGTGTACCAGTACCAAAAACTACCACAAATAGGTGCCAGTGTAAAAAAAAGATTTTGTGTAATTCGAAATGCCGTTATAGTATACAATGTAAAATAAATAAAAGATTTATATGTTACACTTAGTAACACCAAAACTTCATTTGAAGGGTTGTGTACCCAGAGGGTGCCAACGGAATCCTATTACTAAGCCTACGCTATTTGTCTGTCTGTCTGTCCTACCATTAAAAGGCTCTATATTTTAGACCAAAATAGGTAAAAGCCTGAATTTTTACAGAATATGTGTTTTTAATAGGGGATTATGTAACGAATAATAAAGAAAGGTAACATTTAAGGCGGGTTCCCATACAAAAAACAAATTTTTGTTGTTTTTGCTCTATCGTAGAAACAGTAATACATACATACTTTGAACTTGCAGTGAAAAATAGTGTGAACTCTAAAGTATAACAACAAATAATAAAAATTGGCCTAGTGTAAGACGGGCCGAAGCCATTGCCATTTTAAAATACCGCTACAACGCCATCTAGTAATAGTATTAAGAGAAACAGTATCACATTTGTTTGGGGAGTCCTGATACAAGAAACACATTTTCATTGTTTTTGTTCTATCGTAAAACAGTAATAAATACAAACTTCAAACTAGCAGTGAGAAATAGTGTGAACTCTAAGCAACGTCGGGCTTGGTCAGTACTTGGATGGGTGACTGTCTTAGCGGCACACATTGTTTTGTTTGTGTTTGTAAATTACGTAAATGGTGGTAGGTACGGAACCCTCGATGTGCAAGTCCAAGTCGCACTTGGCTGGTTTTTAATTTAGTTTAACTCTAAAAATTATTATTATTATTTTAATTGATTTTTCTTAAATAATTTTATAAGATAATATCTTTAAAAGCAAGACCCCCGAGATATAACTTCAGGAGCGGATCTCCTGAAGTCATATCTCGATCTTTCGTGGGCTCCGCGAGCCGACGATAATGCAACATGGGTACGAATGCGGCGGCCGACGCGCAATAATAAACTACATAGACAGCTAGCGCACACTCACAAGCTCACGCTAGTGCATGTTGTATATGTCGGCGGCCGGTCGTAAAATCCGGCAGATCACGAAATTCCTAGCCAGATCGTAAAGTATGGAATAAAAATTATCATATAAAAATACCGTTTGTAATTCCTCAAACGTAAGGACCGTTTCACCAATCACACGGCGGAGGTGAGTTTTGGCGACCTTGACAGCTGCTTCGAAAATACCGCCCCACGAAGGATAGCCGGGAGGATCAAAAATCCAAGTCACGCCCCGTTTAGACAACTGCGAATCAATATACGTGTGATTGTCCGACAAAAACTGAAGGACTTCCTTCAGATAGCGATCTGCACCCTTGACATTGGTGCCACAGTCCGAGCGAATTAAATGAGGGAGACCACGCCGACTGACAAACCGCGACAGACATGCGACAAAGGCCTCAGTAGACAAGGCTGAAACGAGCTCCAGATGCACAGCCTTAGAAAAAAAACAGACGAAGACAGATGTAGGCGCCGACCCATCAAACACCACCCGTATCTTACCATTTTTAAAGACGGCGTGATGTGAAACAAAATAATTTTCGTTGCCTTCCAACTCGAACTGCGAAACCGACATGTGACCTAGAGATTCGTATTCACGCATAAAATCCACGTGTTTTGTGCGGAATTCTTTATCACGCCGCATCCGGCGCTCCATGGATAATAACCTTTTTTCGGCTATTTTCCAGGAGTCACCCAAGCGCGGACGAGGGCATAAGAGAGGCAGACGAGTAAAAAACCGGCCAGAATTTAGAGTACCCGTATTGGCGAGAAAATATGACTCGCACTCGTCATCGACTGATCGAGTCCGTGACGCCGGGAAGGGGGGCTCTTCAATTTCCCAAAAACGCTGAAGGGAGTCAGCGAGCAAGAGTCCCACTTGCACCGACGAATCCTTAGACGCCTATCCGAGATCAGTCGGAACAGCGACCAACCCACCTGGATGAAGTAACATGGCCTTGTCCAATCCGAGCAATCCAAGGACATCAGCGCCAAGCAGAAGTACCACAGGACCAGGTAGGTGGAACCTTTCATCGGCCAACTGCAGGCTCGACGAGAGATCCAGCACGTCCGTCGGCAGGAGCACCTGAGGGTGATGACCTAAAATATCCCTCAGGACAACAGCTCCTAGTTGATACCGCATACTAGGATGGAGCAAGGAGGAAAAGGAAAACAAGACTGTACCCACAACGTTGTCCACCCGTAGACCCCTTACTGCAGAAATCCCATGACTCCGCGAACTTACCCGTAAGCGGAGACGCTTCACCAGCCACAGCGACATTAGACACCCCTGAGCGCCTGAGTCCGCACAACCACACCAGGTCCGCGCGGAAAATGAACAAGAACCTGCGCGGTGGGCAAAACGTTTGTGACAGCTGGTGGAGAGAGCCCGACCCGAGCGCCGTACTCGACCCCGGGGCTCCTGTGGCTCATAATGCCCCACGCTTGAACCCGTATAAAATAAATAAATAAAATAAATAAATAAAGCATACGGGTCCCACGCGGGCATAAGTGGCTGCCGAGACGCGCGTGCCATCGGCGGCGTGCGATAACCACTCGATCCCGCCCTCAACTCGCGACTAACGTGAGGATGCTCCGCGATAGGGCGGGGCAGAGGCTCATACTCCGCGTAATGTGCCCGTTCGGCAATACCTATCTGAGCGGAAGGGGCACGTGAGGGTGGTGACCGACGACCATCCCGGGGGCGATTGGGTTCAATTCAGCGGCGACGAACCCCCGCCCGTGCGAGCCGTAGACACACCTCCATGGGTGCCTCTCGGATGGGCATACATAACTCGGGGTGGTGACCCCCACCACACTTTAGACAAGGTCGCGGCTGTCGACAGTCTTTGCCTAGGTGCTCCCCCAAACAATAGTAGCACAGGCCTAGCCTGCGGGTTAAAAACCGTTTTCGGGCCACCCCAGATTGGCAATCCAGGATGGTGTGTCCCGGTTCATAATACACCCCACACCGTTCAGTCCGTTCAATTGTCAAAATTCTGGGGGGCCGAAACGACCCGGTACCTCGCGATGTCCCGGGACGAGGTTGTTGACGGGGTCCAGACGGGGCCAAAAATCGTGACGGTCCCGATGGTGGCTCGGCGGGTAAATTTTCGAGCTTCCTACTTTGATCCTCCAAAAATGACACTGAAGTGTCGAAAGTAGGTATATGTGACGCCGAGTCACCTCCATGCAACTGTTCGAAACGAGCCATGACGTCATTGGGCAATTTATTTAAAACAATATACAACAATAAAATGACCACTCTGATACAGGGAATTTTAGGCCCCTTAACGCATTCGTCGCTAATAGGGTTAAGCAGGTCCGACCGCAGCTGGTTAACTGAAGACAGTTGCGGAATACCTAAAATGGCAGCTCCATGTGTTTCCGCAATGCGACGGTTATTTTGGTACCGCTTCACTAACAACTCCCTGGCAATACTGTAGTTGACATCGGTGATGTCCAAATGTTTCACTAAACAGAGGGGCTCATCCTTGATAGACGTTAAAAGGTAACTTAATATTTGTGAGTCAGATAAGTCAGTCTGTCGGTGCACAATGCTATCAAAAAGTGTGATAAAATTAGTCCACTCATCCAATGATCCGCTAAAATGAGGAATATCCAAAGTTGGCAACCGTTCGTTGCATTTTTGTTCCGAAACCTTCCTACTTGCCAGCTGCGGGCTAGTCTCTAATTTCGACACAGCCTCGTTTACCTCGTCCACTACTGACATACAAAAGTCATAGTCAGAATTTGCCGCCTTTAGGATAGTTTCGTCATCCGTTAACGATAAGAGACCCTGGTATGCTTTATCCAGCTCGCTGACTTTTGTCGGTAACTGTCCCGCTCTTTGCTTTAATGCAAACATCCGATCTTCCCGTTTAACGATCCCTAAAGCACCTGAAAACCATCGTGTCAGATTGGTTAAAACAGCCTTGTACTCCTTAATGGATGACGTCATGTCATATAATTCAATTCCTACACAAAAAAAAAACAATCCAAAAACTAAATCAGACACACAAACAAACGACTCTGTTTGTTATATATACAGTTTGTTACAGCAACCAAGTTACTATATAAACCCCAAAAAAACCCAACTACAATGTACAAAACCCTGACTACACAATTACACAAATAAATACGTTAACTTACAATCCGTCATAAAAGAACAATATTTAAAACCTATTTATTCCAATCTATTTTAACCGCAATAACAAAAAAAGTGGGTTCCTAATTAGCTACACTGCGAATGTCCGACTAGCAATGCGATAAGACCGGTTAACAATGCCTATCAACGACGCGACCCAACGTCACGATTTGTAATATGTAATTACCTGACTACCAGTAAATCCCAAATGATTTGTAAAACGACCCAAACACCTTTAAATCTGGTCCGAACCAGGCTCTAAGCTACCAAAAACTGGATCGTAAAAACTGGGCCAACGTAGGCCTTAATAAAATTGCATGGACTTACCCAAATTTTGGCGTCAGATTTTATGTTCACGGTTTGTGTAATATGTGGTGTATTGTGTTTCTGTTTTTGTATGTTTGTGTTTCTCTGTGTGACACACGTACCTACTTATTCACTATGTATAAAATTAATACAATCAAAACAATGTACATACGCCGCGACCTGTCAAAGGATTATATGTGACTGATTGAGATGCCGGTCCACCCAGATTAGCGACAATCCTATTAACCTTGTCACGCACCGCGGTCCAACTTAATAAATTTTTACTAAACACCTATCATACATGACTTATACAGTGCGATTTCTGTTCCTTTCGTTTCCAAACTTTGCGATCTGCCTAGGGATTTCGTGATCTGCCGGATTTTACGATCGGCCGCCGACATATAGACCAGTTTATATAACTAACCGCTAAAGAGCGCGACGCTTTGCAGGAAGAGGAATTCGTACATTAGGACGGAAACATCCGCATTTGGAAATGTTTTCCTAAAGATATTTGCCGAAAATGCCCCCACCCCGAGTTTATGTAAGGCTGTTTGTACTGAAAAGTGTTTAATTTTGTGATTATTTCAACAAAAAGAAAATAAAAAACCTTTTAAATTTTATTTATTTATATTTCTTGGTAATAAATTAACATAAACACCGTTGAGCGAACGTAATATAAGTTCGGCACATAGTTTAGGTTCTATGTCACTAGGCAGTATAATATAGTTTCTTACGATCGATGACAAAACTACTTTCATTTCCAGCATTGCGAGTCTAAGACCTGAAAAAGTTAACTGTTAATTAATGTGACACATAACTATCTCGAGTTTGCACGTATACTTATTTTCAAAATATTTTATTCAAGCAGCGAAAAATAAAACATGGCGCGTCTTTTTCGCAGCTTCAATGCGTTAAATGTGATAATCCAGACAATCTTAAAAAAATAAACCTTTATGATTATGACACAGTTATACAAATCATAGCTCATCTCTATAGTTGGATTATTAATATAATGTAATGCATTATGTCGGTAATCAAAACGCGAGTAGATTCAAGTATTTAACGTATTGATAGAATCGAATTTACTGTTTAGTGAATTTCGATCTTATGTGAAGAGCAACTTTTCCGTCGATTTTTCCAACTGCGTATATGGTGATGCTTTTCTATCGATTATTTTTTACGCAAAAGTTACAAATGCTCGACTGCAAAGAAGTAAATATTTACCACAGGTTTTATTTATAGTCAATAAGCGATTTTCTAAGCAAAGTTAGTTTCGTCTCCTATTTTACCACCTAGCTAGAGGTTGATTTTTCAAATACAGTTAAAAATATCTTATTTTAAACAAAAAGCACAATGAAAATTTTCATGGATGAATTTACTTAAAGATAGATTTTCATAAGAATTTCCAACTTCGAAGACCGCAAAATTGTTATCTTATTGCTTATTTTAATAATGTGTTTATGCGCAATATAGTATATTATTTTTATTATTTGCAAAATAATTTCTTATATCGGAGCTCTTCGCCATAAAAATCCAATGTTCAGTTTCTAACACCAGCGGTTTAGGTGGTGCACTTAAAACAACCTTTTTTATACATTTACCAGTGTTACCAGTGATGACATATGGCACTGAACCGTGACCTCTAACTATGGACCTTATCAGTAAGCTCAAAGTCGCACAACGAGTTATGGAGAGGGCTATGCTATACATAGCGAAGGCCGCATGAAGACGCTGGATGCAGGCCACTTGCAACCGTTTTCTTTGGAAATCCATGGGGAGGCCTATGTCCAGCAGTGGACTTCTTGCGGCTGAGATGATGATGATGAATAACACTTGATAAAACAAACCTATACAATTTCTAGGCCCAGCACTAAAAGGAATCCAGTTAAATGGTTTCACGCTCGTTTGGAATCTATCAGGACGAAATACCAGCGGTTCATCGAAGACATCTGGATGGCGTTGAACTTCAAATATATTTATTAGGACTGTGGTATCCTTAGGTAATTCGAATCCTGCTATACCTGCAAACAAGAAAAAACTTTTACATGTCTAGTTTCGGCGTTTGCTTTTCAAATCTTTAATTTATTTCATGTGATCTATATACAATACAATACAATATTCTTTATTGCACAATTTAAAATACACAAAAAAAATTACAATAGAGGAAATAGCACAATAAGGCGGCCTTATCGCTTAAAAGCGATCTCTACCAGGCAAGAATAGATTAATATTGACAGGAAGAGGTAGGTGATACATAAATCATCATAAGTAAAATTATAAGGAAGAATAAAGAATATTACAATACTCATAAATACCTTTGTACTTACTATATAGATAAAATACATATACATACTTAATATAATTACTTAACCAAATACATAAAATAAATGGTTATATAATATGAATACATAAACATACATACAATAAATAAAGTAATAAAGATAGATATGTTTGAATAACCAGAGGTTGGTCAAAATTATAGAAAATTAGGAAGTAGTTGTTTTGATTTCTACGTTTGTTGGTTCTGAAATATCAATATTAATAAATAAATAATTGTTTTTTAAAAATGTACTTTGCTGTTGCGCGTGCTGCATGCGAGTGCAAACGCGCGAATTTGCGCATGCGCGCAGGGCTTATTTTTGGAAATTTGTAAGTTACGAACATTTTGAGAAATTGTGATACGTCGGTTTATGACTCGTTAATAAACTCTTCACGTTTACAGTTGTCAAAAATTGAGCAAACTAATATTTGAATGATCGAAATGATCCTAGAATAATAGAAATTTTAAAATGCAGTTGATGCTAAGATGCAATTTTTTAAATAGTATCTCCCAGTTATAGGAAAATTTCATAGAATTTTCCCTGTGATCTTTTTCGATGAAATTTAGTAAGTATATATTGATTTTGTGACTTAAAAATTTTCAGAAATTACTACGTGGGAATTCCCGGTGAAATTATGGGGAATTCCGCCTGCCAAGTGGAAATTTCTCATCAAATTCATAGTTGGTGATGTCATGTGGGATTCTTCGAGTTTTCTACAGTGGGGATTTACAGAAAGATTAAAAGAAGCGTGTGCAAAGAACTCAGCTTTTATATAGATTCAATCATGTTTCAAGTTTTTTGTTACTAAAACATTTTATAGTATATCATACCTGTTTTTCCAGAGTATTGGCTGTTTGTCACTCAAGATTGATATAAGCTCTTTTCCTTTCCTGCCTTTGTCATGAAACGTTCATGCTTCAGAAGGGAAAGTTCAATCTTGACGTAGACGTGGTTTTACGCCGGAGCGAAGCGAGGGAGGAAATAGCCTTCGTCGAACGTGAAATTTCTGGGTTTTTTGGGTGAGACTCTGAAGGAGCCTCAGCCCGTATAGCGCCCAAAGCTCAAGGCCTCAGCTTGGGTTGTCGCTCTCGGGGGCGTCTCTTCGACCGGCGTGAGTCTCGAGCCCGAAGGTGAGTAACCGCCAGGATAGGAGGTCCCCGTTACGCGGGTGTCAGTAATGGCAACATTAATTCGATTATAAAGACATCATCTCTTATAGCAAACATAAAGCTATTTTAATTTGCAATAATTCTTTGTTAAGTTTTGCCAAAGTTAGCTTTATTACCAATTTTCCGTGAAAAATCCATGTTATTTTTTTCATCGAGTAAGTAGGTATTTTTCAAATAATCCGTGGAAAATGTACATTTGAACATCATCAATTTTTGAATTTTTGTAAAAATGAGTTTTTTCTTGATACTTCAAAAACCAGACTTGAGAAAAGAAAACTATGGTTGTTTTTAAAATCAGGAGTTCTTGACGTAGTGCCAGCAAGAAAAATTTTAAAAACTTTTTTTACAGAAATACCTAAGTCCAAAATGTTTCGATTACGTGAAAGAAAGATTGTTAATAACAAAGCAATAACAATGTTATTCAAAATCTCTACAAAGGTGAATAGTGTCAAACTATACTGTTTCTTCAATTTTCAAAAATTCAAGAAAAGTTTCCAAAACAGGGTTTGAAATGATAAAATGATAAAAAAAAATTGTCTATCATTTTTTTTGACACTCATTTGTATTTTTTAAGATAACGTCTATTTTGCTTAAAATAGTTTTTAAATATATTTTGTTTAAATAATTAACTAACTGGAATGTTGCTCCTAAAAAGGTATCAATAGTTCGGTGCTTTGTCACAACCCAACTACTGCAACTTAAAAGTTTCAGTTATTCGGTCAACCGCACTAACAACCGGACTACTGCTACAAGAGGTTATTTTTACCGACACAGCAACACTAAAGCTACTTGACAATAGATGAAAATGTAAAAAAAATTTAGCAAAGCTCGGTCCTTTAGGTACTATTATATCACACACATAAACTAGTGCTCTTAGCCATTTGTATGCTATCATCGATTTAGTTTCAAATTTATAATTTGATGATACTTACTAGTATCTTTAGTTATTAATCGTTCAATAAGAGGTACTGGTGGGTATAATCGCAAAGATTCTTTAATAACTGTTTCTAAATACTTCATACGCTGTATGTCACTGAAAGGAAAAACCATAATTTAAATATTTTGAAGTCAAACAATTGCTAAATTAGTTTAAGTACTTTTAATTGGTTTTAACCCGAGTATCAAGCCAAAACAATATAGGCGCTGTAAGTTTAATGTTTTTACCTGTCTTCATCTAAAGCTGTAAATTTTCATACAATATGTGATATTGTTGATTTTTTTGTATACAATATTTCTCTAAAATTAATGCAAACCTAGTTTTCTATAATATCAACCAAGTATCGAAATGGCAGAGCGAGCAGCTCCCATGTCAAAGGTCTCGGGTACGATTCCCGGTACGTTCCGACCGCAACCAATAAGGGGCTACTAATATACTGATATACTTTTGTTATTTGTAAACTTGTCTCAACTTTGGTTTGTGCCTGGCACCTTTGCTTACCACCTATCCCGTTTGTGGGACGGAATACCATTGGTAAAACATGAATGTTATGGGCATACGTTCGTAACTTCTTTGATATTTTATTTTATTTATTTTTAAAATTGTTAATTCGAATTCGAATCAGCTTTAAGGAAAGATGAAAATTTGCAGCTTCATCTTTAGTATAAAATATATATAAATAAAAATTTCTAACAATTTTAAATATTCATTTGCACACACTATAAAAATATACTCCGAGTAATAGTAGATCTTTGGTCCCGTTTTCTAAGGGGACCTTGCATTTTTGAGACAAAACAAACCGCTTGGAACAGGTGTTCCTGGGGTTGATCTGAGCTGATTTAGCCCGGTTGCCACGAGGTTCCCCCCAGCAGGGGGGCAAGGGGAAGGGGGGAAGTGCGTTCGGCGCGCCTCACTCTAAGCTTTATATCTGCATACATCTAGCAACTGTATCAAGTTTGGTGTTTTTTTCGTGAAATCGAGGACGAGGAATTTATTTCTGTAACTAAATTTCACTTACCCATACAAAAAATAGAGAAAAAAAAAAAAAAAAAAAAAAATTACTCGTCGTCGTCGACGACACAAAACATTTTTTTACAGAGTTATAAAAGAAAAATATTTTGCAAGTTTACTGTTCTATATAGAAGGATAACTGACCTGTTCACAGGTTTCTTTTCTCTGGAGCTGATTCCTCATAGTTATAATTCTGTAGACGATTTTCGAAAAAAAAAGAAAAGTTTTTTTTTATTTCTCTATTTTTTTGTATGCGTGAGTGAAAATTTAGTTACAGAAATTAATTTCTCGTCCTCGAATTATAAGAAAAAAACACCAAACTTGATATTGTTGCTAGATGTATGCAGATATAAAGCTAAGAATGAGGCGCGCCGGACGCTGGGGGGAACCTCGTGGCCACTGGGCTAAATCAGCTCAGATCACCCCCAGGAACACCTGTTCCAAGCGGTTTGCTTTGTCTCAAAAATGCAAGGTGGTGGACCTAAGATTTCCTACTATAACGTAATATTGACACTATTGATCCGTATAGAGTCCATTAGTCTCACACTCACTTTTAACATTATTACCCGACTGCACCAGAAGGAGGGTTATGTTTTTCGAGTGTATGTATGTATATTTCTTTGGCATGCTCTGTAGCCTAAACGGCTTGATGGATTTTAGCTTAAGACTCGCCGTTAGATTCGTCTCAATTTTGAGAGTGACTGGGTACATAAAATTCTTAAAAAATCAAAAGTGCGGATTTTATGCGCTTTAATGCAAAAAAATCTTTTTTTTTCAAGACCCTCAATTAGGGTTTCAAAATAAATGGCTTTAAAAGGCGGGTACGAAAATAACACTTATACTAAAATAGTCAAGCGCAAGTAAAAAATTGGGGAAAAAAAAACTAAAAAGCTGTAAATAAAAATAATTCATTAAATGCATAAAAAACCCGACCGCAAAAACATCATGAACTAAAATGAAATCAAAACATACTAAACATTTAACTATAAGCAGTCCCACCTGTTATAGGTAGTTAAATTTCGATACAAGTTGTGTACAAATTGTCACACTATAGTTAAATATTTAGTATGTTTTAATTTCTGTTTATTTCTGATATTTTTGCAGTCGGGTTTTTATATTTATTTATTTTTTATTTCTTTTATTTACGTGTATGTAGTTTATTTCTTTTATTCACCTGTATGTAGGGTCCCTCTTTATATCATCGCTGAAAATATTTTTCTGCTCATCTAAAACATTTTCTTGTACATCTTTATATTTTGATAAGCAATACAGGCAAAACACTATACCAGCTGCTGTAGTGTCGTGCCCCTGTCAATTATAAAGTAAATTTATACTTTTGAAATACTAAAACAATGAAATTCAAAATTGTACTGGATTTTGAAAACGTTCGCCTGTCTTAGTCATAAGTAACTGTAAAAGTAAGAGTACCTGCTGAAAAGAGAGAGACCCCTCTCGTGTGCAAAGAGAATAACTATCAAATCCCACTACGTTTTACTCTCGTGTTACTGGGAAGTTAAAGGTTAAATAAAACACCTCCTTATTTGAAGGCTAAATAGTGACTAAATACTTGTCCGCGTCGCGTAAAGCTAATTTAAATATGAAATAAATGTCCAAGACGATGTTCGATCTTTTCTGCTACATATGTTCAATTGAGGATCATCTTTAGACCCGGAAAAGTTAGGTTTAGCGATATTCGATTCCTGAATTCTACAAGGCTGATGTATCTAATTGTATTGATGTGCTTTCTGGAAGCATCTTAGTGCGCTGATACAAGCATACGCAGCATAGCCTTGCGTGGTCGAAGATTTTACCAATTATGTGTGTTGCTCGCGTACCGAATGGGTTCAATTATAATCTACCTGAGATGTGTAGCAAAAGGTAAGCCACAGTACCTATATTTTTTTTTTCCTGGTATTTTATTTTACTACTAATACTTATTACTTACTACTACTGCTAGTAATTTACTACTACTACCCCCCTGTACGCTCAACGCCCCTGTAGTTCAGATACACAGTTTTAGAAGCGGTGTTGCCAGCCATTGCGCAGGCCTAAAGTATAGTTAGTGAAAAGAGGTTGTTCCTTACAATATGATGTGGAAATATATCTTTCCCTTTTAAAACTGTGATGTTTGAAATACATAGTATCTATAGCAAGACACCTCAAAACCGTCAAGTAGTTTTTGTGTGGTGTATGCACAGACAGAGAGTACGTTTTATTATACTCATATTCACTATTTATACTGATACTACTAACTGGTAGTATCGACGTACAGCCCAAACAACTTAGACTAAAGACTTGAAATTTTGCACAAACGCTCTTATTGTATTATATACAAGCAAGTATGAAAGGATTTTGAAAAATTCATCCCAATTTAGGTTCAAATTTGTATTGAAATCCGTCAGTTTAAATTGAACTGCATTGAAATTGGTATTTGGCCTTAAGATTGAAAATTAAGATTGACGTGTTTTAGCTTTATTTAAAAATCAGAGAGATTAGAGAGAAAAATAGGGTATACAAATTTAAAATTTAACTTTCTTCCTACCAGTCAAACTAGGTGGTCTTGGCATTTATGACCCAACAAAAAATACAGAAAACTTCGGAATTTCTATAGAATTAAACAATATACTATCAGATACAGTGAAACTCTAGATTTATTTGCCTATCAAATATATGCTGCTGAAACCATGGAAAAAAACAAGGCAGGAAATTAAGGGATATTACTGACAATAGTAATAATAGATAATAACAGATATTTTTAAAAATTTTAGTAAAAACAGATAATGTCTATGAACTAAGTTCTTATTTTTGAAAGAATAAATCCAATTTGTTGGGATAAACATATTAAAACATTAGATTCCATTAAACATCGAGTTTTTAACACTAATATAAGTATTTACATATAAGGTAATACACCTTCAAATGTATTGAAAAAGTCATACGACACTCATCTACTCACTAGTTTTTTTTTTCATAACATCACGCTGACGAAGGCGAGGGAATAAGCTATAATGACTATCAATTTATAAAATTAAATGCTTTGATGTAATTAATTTAGGTAGTTATGCAATTACCTTACCGCAAACATAAAATTGTCCACTTCCTCTCGAATAATGTTATTATCAATTTTTTTTCCATCTATTTCCGTCAGTAGTAATAAATCAAGGAAGGCGTTCACGTTTCTTGTATCTAAACGACAATTATTTTCAATTAGCTGTATATTTTTTTTACCTATTAAAGGCACTAACATTTAATGTGGTGTTGTGTTACAATTGAAACATATAGACAGACGTAGAAAACTTTTATAAAGCTAATAAGGTGGCACACAAGCATATGGCCCGTCTAATGTTAAGCGGTCCCACCGTTGCTTATGAACCCATGTAATGCTAGGGACATAATCGCCCGTAGCCAACCCTTTAAATCTAAACACTCCCTTCTTAAAAAAACTTTATAAAGATCCCTAGGGAAAACAAAATTAGATAGTAATAATAATAATAATTTTTACACAGTGCCACCTGGTTCTAAACTAAGCAAAGCTTACATAATGAAAACCAAACAACGGATACAAAATACTTTGAATACTTTTTTAGTAAATACATACATAAATACACGCAAATGTTTATCACATAAATGTTTGTCCAGTGCGGGAATCGAAGCTCACCCTCTGCACAGTACCACACAACCAACTACGCTGCGAGGAAGTGTCGTTTCACTGCTATTTAGAATTTACAGTGTGAGGATGCACTCCGTGGTGAGCGGTGTGATGGTAAAGGAAGCTGGAGTCACCATTTCAAACCATTAATCAGAACACAACCCATTACAAGTGATAGAACACACTAGTAGGCAAAGTCTCTTCCTAGACTTATAGGTCCACCTTGCTTCTGAGTTTGGGCTAGTCATCTATTCTAACCACTCGTTGTTGAAAGTCCAAAGGCTCAAGTTGCTATCCAGGTATCCTGCAGAGTAACTTTGAAATGTGTCTGTTTGTCGACTTGTACTCTTACAGACATTGTAACTCAATAAAATAATTTAATATGAGATAGTTTAACCAAGTCACATGGGTACCTCTTAATTCTCAGGAAGTTGCGTTTTATTTTTGGTTTCCGTACCTTAGAAGGCAAAAAAGAAACCATCATAGGATCACATTGTTGTCTATATGTATATTTGTCTGTCTGTCTGTCAAGGCTCTTGGAAAATTGATAAAGAATTATTTCAATACTGTATAATTAAATAAATAAATAGGATACTTATTATAATTTTTCACTTACTATTTTCGAGTTTATCCAGATTAGTTATTTTAGACTTTCGAAGTTCTTCGCGTCTGGCTTCAATTACTTCCATTGTAAACCCATGTAAGTATTTTAAAACCTTATCGTGTTTCAGTTTATAGGGTGTCCAATTGAATAATGTTTCTGATACTAATAATCGCATCTTTAGAGATATTATTTCACTTATTCTGAAAATCATTTTGAAAATTAATATAAATGTGTGTGTATAAATTTCTTGTTCACAAGGTGATACGCTAAAACAAATTTTTGAAGAGATGTCATTGGTTTCATAGGATTCTATACTATCATATACATAGTAAAAAAAAATGGACTCGACTGTTTCAACAAGAAAGAGAGACCTGTGAAGAAGACCTCAACGCGGGACTTCCAGTGACGGCAGCGACTGAAGAAAATGTCCAAAAAATCGGAAAATTATTACTGGCCAATCAGTTAATTAATTTGTAGTATATATTAGAACAACTACACATTAGCAGAGAACGAATTGAGAGATTTCACACAAACATTTGCACATGAAAAAAATCTTGACGCGAATACTCACACCGCTTGACAAGTAGTAACGATTTTGTTGGTGGGTTGTAAAATTTTTTTGGACTTGCGTCAGAATAACTTGGTCAAGATTTACAACCACGTGGTGACCGTTGATAAGTTACATTCAAGAAAGCTAAATTTTGATAAATGTAATTTAAGTTATTTATTTACTGATTTTAATATAAAACTACATAAAAGTCGCTCAAAAAGCTAGAAGAAATAACTTAACATGTATTTGAAGTTTTGTTTTCTATGGATGATTAATTCAGTCTGCCAGCCTCAAGATATTTTTTACAATGCTACACTAATTGGGTTTTTTTTTCATTGCCCAGACCAAAAATAAACCTGGGATCTTTCACACGGTACTCGGCGGCAGGCGCAGATGCATAAGATAAACACCTACTCGTGCATAGAGGAATATACTTACTCTACAATTGATTTTAAGTATTCTGATTTACTGTTTTTTTGGGTATTCAAACTGATCCCCATAATTGATTCTGAAAAAAAAATATTTTAAACAAAATCTTGACAAAAATCCTTGTTTGTTCGTAGGTACAACTTTAAATAAAAGCGGTAGTATGTGTGATAAGAAATCCCTATTTGACATAAAGCAGGGAGGGATAAATAGGACGTAATAAAATATAATACGTAATAAAAATTACGTTTTACCTGCGATGTTATCCAAAGCTGTTAAGGCGATTATAGGAAACAAGCTAACTGGTTTTCCATTTGCAACTTTATGTAGTTTTTCCATTAATATCTTTTGATTCTTTAGAAAAACCGGTAAAAAGGTTGGTAGCATATTGAAGTTAAAGGGTGGAGAAAGAAACTTTCGATGTGTTTTCCATCTGTTACCTGGAAAAGGTAAAAATCTGTCTTAGTCTATAGATATTATAGCTTTATTTCGCTACAAATCTAAATTTTTGTAACACTTTCCATCGACAACTCCCATTTTACAGATTGATGGTGCCAGGCCATGAAACTATTTAGAAAGAAATAGAAAAGAAAATAATTCTATCATTTTCTTTAATTTTCAAGAATATTTTTTGTTATAAAAGAGACACCAACAGGAGCAATGTTTCTGCCTTTGGCTGCGCTATCGGGAAAGGTTCTGGATTCGGTCCAGGGGTGCGTACATGAATAATAGAAATATTTTTTTAATATTATTTTATAGAGTTTTCATAGCCTAGTGCCATCAACTTGTCAAGTGGGAGTTGTCGGTGAAAAAGTAGGTATGTATTTTGTTTTGAAATTGAGATTAGTAGCGAAATAACGCTTCAATCATTGTTTCACCCGGAAGACGTTCACTGCTAAACGTAGGCCTCCCCAATATGTCTCCACAACGCCCGGTCCTGAGCCGCCCGCGCCCATTGGCTTTCTGCAACTTTAACTAGGTCGTCTGTCAACCTGGTAGGTCCACGCTGCGTCTTCCAATCCGTGATCGCCACTCGAGAACTTTTCTTCCCCATCGGTTACCAGTTTGACGAGCGATATGGCCTGCCCATTGCCACTTGCCCATTTTATCGCGCAATGAAACACCAAACATAGCTCTTTCCATAGCTCGCTGAGCGACTCTGAGCTTATTTAAGATGGCAACAGTGAGAGACCACTTTTCTGTACCATAAATCATCACTGGCAACACACATTGATTATAGACTTTTGTCTCTAGGGACTGAGGTATTTTGGTCTACAAGATGATGCATAGTTTCCCGAACGCTGCTCAACCGAGCAGAATTCTTCGGTTAATCTCTTTCTGTAAGTTAGACCTACCTAACTGGACTACTTGCCCTAGGTACCTATGTATACTCGTCGACAACTTCGAAAGTAGCGTTCCCAACAACAACCGATATAGGCGCGACATGGACATTGGACATTACCTTCGTTTTATCTATATTCATTTTACCTGTTGGGAAACTCTGCTGAGGTTTCTGAACATCGTACCTAGGACTTCCAGCGATTCTGCCAAGATGATATAGTGATATCGTCGGCAAATCGAAGATGAGTGATGTCCTCGCCATTTATGTTGACGCCATATTCTTTCCACAGATGCTTAACCACATCTTCCAACGCTGTTATGATCAGTTTCGGAGGAATAACGTCTCCTTGTCTCACACCTTTCTGCTTTTTCTGCTGACCATCAGAAGCAAAAGGTCTATAGTTCTTCAATAATATGAGGTCTTTTTTAAAGAAAAGTATGACTGCGCTTCAGCTCCAAGCTTCTAGCGTTGTGCCTTCGAGGATAACATAACTAAAAAGCCTCTGAAGGACTTTAGATATCGGTGTTACACCCGCTTTCAGAAGCTCTAACTTAATTCCGTCATTGCCCGCCGCTTTGTTGGTTTCAAGGCCATTGTAATCTCATACAAGCTGCCGTCCGAGATATTTTCGCTATAGTATCGAGTTAATTTGGCTCTGGGTTCTATTGCCGTGATGTTGACAGAATCACGAGTTGAGGTGTACAACTGTCTATAGAAGTTCTCAATATTTCAGGTTTGGACGAAACGATTTAGCCAATTTCGGTATTCAGCTTTGTAGTTGCTCAATAAACAGATCTCTGGGAAACACTTTCGAAACTCTTTTTCGCTCTCTTCTACACGTGATGTAGTAAAGTGGCGCATATCGCGTCGTATGGCTGTCGAGATTTGTCTATTGAGCCGCGTATATTCGGACCTATCAGATGAAGACTGCAACTACATTTCGCCCCGCGCCTTCATAAGATTGAGAGTCTGACCAAACTTTTTTGTTATATTACTGCGGCTAACTTTTAAGAACTTAGCTTCAACCGCTTGGACAGTTTCCACCAGCCTGTCATTTAAATCATCCGAGTTCACGCAATCTGCAAGGTACTGAAAGCGATTTTGGAGTCCGAACTGAAAATATTCGAGGTTCTGTATGAAGGCATTCGTTCGACGGAGCGTAGACCTTATAAAACGACTTTGAGGTTGATATTTAGCGTGTCTTTACCATGCGGTTATCGCTGCCAGTTTTCACTCTATTGATTACAGAGACGTCGCTGAATAGTCAGGATAAAGTAAATCTCGTTTTCGGTCAAACCGTCAGTGCCTATCCAGGTCCATTTTCTGTGAGGTGGCTTTTTGGAGAAAGAATTCATCATAAAGAGTCCTTCTTTCTTCATAAATTCAACCAATCGCTTGCCTCTAACTTCGTAACTCTACTCCAAATTTCCCCATTTTCAGCTCATTCCAGTGCTCCGTTTTGCGTTGAAGTCCCCCATTACGTATATAGTACCTCATACAGAACTTCAACCTCATGTGCATGTGGATGTGCCTAAGTCGGTACGTAAACCTGTGTCACCTTTAGAAAATATCTTTTGGTGATTTTGAGTACCTTGTCGACCCCTGCTAAGTTGTCGTTGTTTGTGGTAGCCGGACCTCAGCCGGAGATTCTTCGCACCCCTGCCCCACCGTTAGCTTGACAGCTAACAGCGGGGCTGCTGGAGACTAGGGGCCGTGGTTTATTTGTGCAAATCATTGGGGGGGGTTTGCGACAATAATTTGCTACGCTTGGCATGTGGGTTTGGCAATCGCAGTTTAAAGTAAATATTTCCCTAGTATGGGGTGCTACTGCCCACCATCTGGTGGTTGTATCATTCTACAAGTAATCAGTACTTATACAGCATACCTGTAGCTCTTATGAGTCCTTCACCAAGCCATGATTTTGACACTTTGTATCCTTTTGTTATTGTCTCCGAACTGGATAAAATGGGCTAAAATTTAATAAAAGTTTTAAAACAAAATGCTATGTTTCTTATACTTTAAAACTTGTTGGTGTAGATATTTGATAGAGCTTTTTGAAAAAAATTATACTGTGCAATCTATTCTTTTTTTTTTTGGTGTTCCGTATCATACCGTTCCCTAGAGTGCCGATGGAACCCTAATACTAAGTCTACGCTGTATGTCTGTCTGTCCGACCATTAAAGGGCTTAATCTTTTAGACCGAAATAGGTAAAAACCTGAAATTTTCACAGAATATGTATTACAATAGCGGATTATTTAACAAATAATAAAAAGTTAAAATTTAAGGATTTAAGAGGGTCCCCATACAAGGAATACGTATTCGTTGCTTTTGCTCTACTATTAAAAACAGTAATACAAACAATCTTTAAACTTGAAAAAAGTGTGAGCTTGTATTTTGACCTTTTTTTTATTGCATTGACTTAAAAGCTTAATTTTTTTTACAACTTTTAGTGACCGCAGACTTTTGTATTAAATATTAATTTTAACTTGATACCTCCATGCGTTCTGGAGTAAAAGGTTCTTAAAAGACTGACCGTAATTTTTTTATTTAATGTGTTATATATATAACAGACTACAAATTAACAAATTACGATTTTTTCCTATATTTGTGATGTAAAACTTACTTCGTGTCAAATTTCATGATTCTAGGACAACAGGAAGTACTTAACCCATTGGTTATGATTTATTTGTGAATGCCAAAATATGCGACAAACATGATTGTTTTTTTACTGTTTTTTTTATTGCGTTGACTTAGAAGCTGATTTTGTACAGCTTCAAGGGACCGTTAGGCCTTAGTATTTGATATTAATTTCAATTTGATACCTTCACGCGTTCCTGAGAAAAGGGGGTCTTGAGAGACAGACGAACTAACAAAGTGAGTAAGGGTTCCTTTTTTGGTACGGAACCCTAAAAAAAAAATACTCGTAAAATATCTTCCGTAAACAAGTAACAAACATCTATAACGCTGCCCGTAGAGGTCAATGATTTGAAGAGATAAAATTATTGTTAACAACGAATGTCTATAAGAATTGTTTCAGTTACCAAATAATGTTTTAATGATCATGACTCTATTAACGAATATTTGATACCGCGTCTATGAGCTTAAAACAAATAAAGTAAGAGTAAACAATTAAATACACCTACCTCTATGTACTTTGGGTGCGATAAGACCAAAATCCTTTTAGAAAGTATGTAAATTCGAACAGCATCATTGTAAGTCTTAGATAGTCTTGAAAGGGCGCGTAAAAAGTCTGAAAAACGAATTAGGCAACGTTAGGTACGTTACGTACTTGTACGTGATGCTGGCGACAGAGACAGGAGACCAAAAACGGAGACCGAGACGTTGAGCACTAAAAAATATCAGATTATTATATTTCTTCATATTTAAAAGTAAAAGTAAAAGTAAAAGTGGGACCCTATTACTAAGACTCCGCTGTCCGTCCGTCTGGCTGTCACCAGGCTGTATCTCATGAACCGTGATACCATACCAAAAAACGTGTATTCTTTTGCTTGATATTGATAACGGCAACAGCTAGACGCTTAAAATATTTATCTCGTCTCTGTCTCCTGTCTTGGTTTTCGGACTCTATCTCGACGCAAACCGCCAACTTTTAACTTCAAGGTATGTTCAAAGTCTGTCTATCAAAATCTCAGAAGCCAGTCAAACTATTTTAGTCTTAGTTTTATATTTTATTTAATTTTTTATCTTTCCCTTTTACTCTTAAAGACTAAAAAAAACTAAAAAAGGTAATGTGTTGATGTACTCCGTAGTTTGGCCGGCAGAAAAGCCCTTAATCTACTTCTTAGATGGACAAAAAATACCTATACCTGGCATTAAGAGTAGGTATTTCAACGTTAATTTAATCTACATATATAGAAGATTGAATAACATTGACCTACTCTTAACGCATATGTTGAAGCGTTACGTCAACGCAATAATATAATTATGTGTACCTAAATATAAAAAAATAAACTGACTGACTCAGTGACTGACTGCGTCAATGACATATCAACGTACAAGCACAATCCAAACTGATTTTGCAAAATGGGGGTTTGAAGTTTGTATGGAAATCCGTAATTTTTTAAGCTAGGCGCATTTAACGGAGTATTTGGTATTTCATTTAAAAATAAAAATGTTTAGCCTTTTTTGGAGAATTATCCTATTTCTGTTTTACAAGTCGCAAGTTCGGCTCCATGTGGAGTACTGCTGCTATCTCTGGGCGGGTGCACCCGGATACCAGCTTTGCCCTTTTGATTCTGTTCAACGAGGGGCTGTGAGAATCGTCGACGATCCCAAACTTACAAGTTGCATCGAAATCTTAAGTCTGAGCCTTAAGCCTCCCTGTGTGTGATCTACCGTTTGTATAATGAGATTTGTTCCGAGGAATTGTTCGAAACGATGCCCACGGCTAGTTTCTGCCATCGCACCGCTCGCCATCGGCAGGGAATTCATCCTCACACCTTCGCACCTAAATGGTGCAGTTCGGTTTTAGAGAAATTTCTCCCGCGAACGCTAAGGTTGTGGAATGAGCTCCCTACCAAGGTTTGCTCTAAGGTCTACAGTATGGGGTTCTTCAAAAAAGAAGTTATTAGATTTTGAAGGTTCGGCAACCCGCGGGTGATGCCCCAAGTGGTGCAGTTGCACACGTCTATAGGCTGAGGTGACCACTTGCAATCGGGCGGACCGCAAGCTTGTTTGCCACCATAGTGAGATAAAAAAATACAGGCCAAAATAGTGAATGGAAATGGCAATTCTGAAATTTTATTATTTGTTTATTTAAACATCGATTCACAATCGGCAAAGAAATCTTCGTTTAGGGCCCGTGGCACCACCGGCTAGCACCACTGGTGGTTTCAAGGGGATCTTTTAGTCCCCATTACACCACTATAGTGTTGTTACTTACACCATCGATAAATATGATTGTTCCATTGAAATAACACAAGTGTTTCGAACACACGCACCAAAAAGTCGCTTAAAAAATATAAAATTACGTAAGATTTGAAATCAAACAAAAAATACGTAAACGTCCTACCAAAATTTAAATATTTAAATTTGATTTACTTACACACAAAAATGCTTACAAATATATAAAACGGAAGCTATTTTTAATTTTAAAGATGACATCATATGTAAAAATATCAAATACATAGGTACCTATTTTTATATATAAACCGCATCAAAATCAGTCTTGTAGTTTCTCAGAACATCTATAGCAGCACAGCTTGGTAACCATAAAACATTACTAAGAACTTCTTTAGAAGTGGTGCATAATAAAAATCCATATTATAAATGCAAAAGTAACTCTGTTTGTCTGTATATTACCTCTTCACGCTTAAACCACTGTATGGATTAAGATAAAATTTGGCCTGGGGATGAGTCTGAGTCCCGAGAAAGGACATAGACTACTTGAAAACGTCAAGGGTATGTCGATTTCTACGTAGGTATAATTCTTCACTTCACCTAACTCCTAAATGGCTGGAACGATTTGGGTGAAATTTTGTCAGAACATTTCAATGGGTTCCTGGTGGTTTGAAAACACAATTGGACCCGGTAGATGTCGCTGCAGTTTTTCTATACAGCAGGGACGATATTAACCAATATTTTTTGTGTGCTTTCGTGTGGATCCCTGCAAGGTTTGAATTTACAAATGGATCCGGTAGGTGGCGCTGCAGTCGGTGTGTCATTGATCTTCTCCTAAACGGCAGGGAAGAATTTCATGATATTTTTTGTGTACATAAGAGTGCGTCCTTGCAAGGTTCGATTACACATAATTAGACCCTAGTAAATATTGAATATGCTTGCCAGCCTTCATTCGTCCCTACCCTCATCAGCGAGGGTGATAGTTAGTTAGTTAGTTGGACTTATGTTTTCCGCACTTAGCCTCATAATAGGGCCATTGTACGTAGGTAACCAATACCTGTCATTGGTTACTCATACCATCCCAGCTCCATCCAAAAGTTAAGGAGGCATCTGATGTTATTCAGCGCCTCTTTCATGGTTTGTGGATTCTTAAGGAGTTTTGTCCGTTGGTCGCTCACGCTTTTGCAATGAAGAACCACGTGAGACGGTGTCTCCTCGGCTTCCATACAGCCCCTGCATAGAGGACTGTCAGTAACGCCGATATTGAAAAAGTGCCTGTTTAGCGGGCAGTGACCTGTTATTATGCCAACTATGTAGCGTAGGTTTTTCCTGCTGAGCTTTAACAGTTTGTGCGACAGACTTGCGTCCAAGGATGTAAGAACATTCTTGGTTTGTTTGCAGTCTGTCTGTTCTGCCCACTGTTTGTTGTGTTGTTGTAAGGTTCTGTCACGTAACCATGTTTTGAGTTGGATGAATGGTATCGGTACAATTGGTTCAGGTCCCATTATTTTTGGGCGAGGGTGATTTGGGCCATAGTACACACGCGGGCCCAGCGCGGATTGTGGACTTCATACGTCATTTGTTTTTCTTGACGTATGCAGGTTTCCTCACGATGTTATCCTTTACCGAAAAGCCAGTGGTGTGAATAAATAAATCAGTGTACATGAGAAATTAAGAAAAGTCTCATTGGTACACGCCGACCCTAGGGTTCGAACCTCCGCCACTCGGGACGTGAAGTGAAATTTAAACCCCTCGGCCACCACCGATTTATTGAATATACGCAATAATTTCAACATTCGCTGCACTGAATGCGACTCCAATATTATCATATCCCACAACTTCAATTATTGTTTGTGGCTTAGAAACGACACATTACATAGAACGAAAAAAAATCATCGAAAGGGCTAGCTTAAAATTCAAAGGATTTAAAAAAAGGTTTCCCGTCATCTTTGGTGAAAACAATAGATGTAGAAGAAAATGAAGAATTATATAATTTAGACATAGAGGTCATAGTAAACAGTGAGATATTCAATAATAATGACTCAACCGTAGATTCGTTAGAAGTAATTATGGAATCGCAAAGATTAAAAAATGTAAAACTTAAATTTTAAAAATCATTTATTTAATGTGGCGCTGCTTTTCTGCAGCTGGACAACGTCTGCCGGGTCCGCTATATTATAAATGCGAAAGTAACTGTGCCTGTTTCCTCTTTACACTTAAATCGCTGTACCAATTAAGATGAAATTTGGCAAGAAAATAGTTTGAATCCGGGGGAAGGACACATAGGCTACTTTAAAACGTAAAGTATGAGTCGTTTTTTTATATAGTTGAGGAGTTGCCGTTGAAATCCTATACGGATAACCGAATTTAGGGCGGGTAAAACCTCCGGCAAAAGCTAGTGTGTATTATAACGAACTGCATCGAAGTCAGTCGAGTAGTATTTTTATAAAAAGCTCTACTAAATTGCCCCCTGGTATAGACTTTCAGTAGGGCATCCTATCACGCAGATTTTTGTAGTCTCGGAATTCGATCATTATCCCGCTAGATCCCCGGTATTTGCGGGATCCTGCATGTTGAACTGCAGGAACCTGACAATGTGTTTGTTGCTCAATTTAATTCTAATTTAGTTATAAGAGTAGCCTTTGTACAGTTATTGCTTTTATTAATGGCCAAAATCTTCAACATCATGAGAAAAGTCTAGTCTAACACAGTAGGGAAAATGAAGCAATGTTTTGTTGGAAATATTTTTGAAGAAAACCCATTTGGTCAAAGGTTTCGTTTGCCAGGCTGTACTAGTAGGTATAGGACTTTTATATTAGAGATTCAACGGAATCATTTGTCTAAGAAAATTATAATTTCTTATCCCGCAAATTACGCACCCATAATCTCGTTCCTTGCTGGAGGAATTCATGCGGGATCCCGGTATTTTGAGATCTCGGCAAAGCGCGATTCAATGTCCTACCAATACTTGTAAAATATGAATAGGAATCTGCTTAGTGGTGATGCCTATGTAATGTAAAATCGCTCCAATTGAGGAAATTAGAAATACACACCAACTACCTCTTGACCTAGTCACGTGTTTTATACCACATTTTCAGCACATTTAAAAATAAATAAAAAGGAAAACTTAAAATGGAGAAAAAGAAAACATAAATAAAAACACATTATGTTTATACAAATATTTAGGGCACGCGTTTATCTTTTTGGCACGCTATACATTTTGCTAATATTAAAAAAAAGTAGTAAAACAAATTAAAATGAAATAGAAATATTTATTGCTACTAGGCTTGTATCACAAAGTACCTCTTATCTTTTTTCAATTTAAGTAAACTAATGAAACTTTTACTTCTTACTAAAATAACATGCGTAGCCATGTCGACTTCACAAGTTCTATATACTTTTATCATTTTAAAATTTTAATAACTTTTCCGTCGCGATAACTCTGCCAGAGAGCTCCCAACTAGTTATATATGAATACATAGCCTAGTCGGGGCGTTTCTCCCACATCTCGCAGCGCACCTTACCTTACGATTGCTCTGTCTAGACTCTAGACGCCTTCGATGGCCGGCTGTGTCATGACATTCTGTAGACTGGTTTTTAATGTGTTTGTGTAATATAATACCTACCTAACATTCATTAAAACATATTATCACATTAATGACTTTCAAATGACAGAAATGATTTTAGTTGATTTAAAATCCAGGTAGGTGTTTCAGATTACGTAATCTTTTATATACCTAATAAACTAAGAGCTTCTTTTATTAGGCAAACTACTAATAATATAATACTTATGAAAAAATCTGTGCGTATAAAAAATAAAATATATGTAGATTGCGAGTGCGCTAATAGCCGGAACTATTCGTCCAATTTGAATAATTATATTTGTGTGGAAAGGCCGTTAATAACCTCTTGTCTTAAAAAAACCTTAACTTTACTTTGAATTGACCTAAAAGTAAAAAAAATATATGGCAAAACAATTAGCTACATGTTTTATTCGCCTTGAAGTCGATTTCCAAAAATGAAGACAACTAAAGCTAATTAAAATAGTTCAACTGGCATCCGACATTAAGGCAAAGAATTTGTAGCTCATTGTTGTCAGTATGTCTGCTTTAGGGGCATAGGCAATCGATTCCCGGGCGAATAAAATATTAAGCTGAATGATTTGCCATATAAATCTGCTTTAGGGACTTTTTAGTCAATCTAAAGTAGGATTAATTATTTTTTTTTAAATAAAAGGCTATTTTTAATTTTTAGTTGCCTTCTATTAAAAAAAATTTTTCTAGGAATTAAAGAATAGCTATTTGTCATACAAATGAGTAACAGCGTTTTTTGGTAGAAGTGCCGACTTTAAATCCTGAGGTTGCGAAATTTAAACATAGACACCTGAGCATAGCAAGGGATTTAAAGGTACGAGACTGAAAAAATTTGCTCTCGCGTCCAACTTACAACTTTTCACCTCTACCAGCGAGAAAAATATTTTCACGTGACTTTTCTGGTAAAAAGTTAAGTTCGGCATTGGAGACTTGTTGTCTTAATTCTTCTGGTGTCAGAGAAATATCTTCGTAGAATTATTTATTAAATAAACAATCTTATGTTAAAAGAAACTAGTTTGCCGCCATTTTACTTTGTTTGTTTTTAAATTGAGTTTGCGTTTGAAATTGTGCCTACTACAACCTCTGCCATTGCTATCAAAACAACGTATGATATTTAGATATAAACTTTTAATAATACTAATAATTTATCAAAACTCACTTAAAAGCAAAAAAAATGCTATGTAGTTATATTCTTAATTGAAATGAACAAGGTTAAGTATTTGTTTCGAAATTTGTTTCTGACCAGTTATTGTATTGTTTTTTTTTTCATCATAGGGTTAATTCCAAAAGTGTCACTAGTGAGCAAAATTCGATTTTGCTCACTGAATTTGGACAGCAAAACTATCCTTTTCGTGCTGGTGAGGTGAAAATATTTTTTTCTACAAATAAAATTGTCAAGTTGCAATAGCCTTATATCATCTTCTCGTTACTTTAATAGAAAATATTGCTTTTGCTGATGCAGGGACGTTAATTGTTGAGGAGTTCTCTTGATACTTCATCATCAGCTGCACTTCACCATATTAATTGTGATGAGCATAAATTGTATATCGTCGTAACTTATCAGCTTTAGAAAAATAACTATAAAAATGAAAATCTCAACAAAGAAAAAACTTAGAAAATAGAAAAGAAAAAAACCGGCCAAGTGCGTGGTGCGTAGACTTCGCACATTTAGAATTCCGTACCAAATTAAGAATATAAGCCGTCCGAATGGCAGAATCCAAACCTTTTTAAAATTTAATTTACATACTTTGTAAATTTTTAACCGGATTTTGTTGCAAAAACGGTCACATTATACACGATTTATCTATTTTCTTGAGCCTTGTGTGGATTTGAGCAAGTTTATGTCTATTTCGCGTACCTATAACGAGTATGAATATCTCAATTCTTTTTAAAATGATCGATGTTCTTATTAAAATAAATTAAATAATCTAAAATATACTGAGAAGGTTAATATATTGAATTCCTTAAATTTATTTCTTAAAGAGTGTCTATTGGACAAATTATAAATTGCTCGATCACCCCTTTTCTGTAGCAAAAAGATAGTTTAAACATCAGCTGCGTGATACCATAATAAATCACCGTAGGACATCAACTAAAGTATAAAACTATCCGAGCTGTATCTTCGTCTTTGAGTTGACGAATCTTTTTAAACGTTAAGGCTGCGGAACTAAGTCTATTTGCCAGCTATGAGTGGGACCTATTGAAACTTCGCATCTAACATAGTATACCTAGAAATACTATATTACTGGAGGATATAATTGCTCACCGTTTATAAGTACACAAGTTTTCACCTGGCTGATATTCGGGGAAAGAAACTTAATTAATTAGGTTTTAATACTATTAAACAACAAATAGTTATCATATAATATATCTTAACGTAATTGACAACATTATCTAAGATAGTTTTGCTTGGTTCAACTTTGAATAAAGTGATGTGTCATCTGCAAACAACACTATTTCACGATCTTTAACTTCAAAATCTTTTAACAAACTTTTAATCATATAAATATACATAAGAAATAGAAACGGCCCAACAGTGGAACCCCGTGGGACACTCATTTTAATATTTGACCCATAGGCGCGATTTACATTTAAAACACCTGACTGGATTCTTTCGTCTTTTATACCATAGAGTTGCAACTTCCTGATCGGGGTTTTATAACAGACGCAATCGAATTAAAAATCGCCTTAGAAAAATCACAGAAAACACCCAAGGCATCCATTGAATCCTCTTAAGCATCAAACATTTGTTGACTGAGCTAAACACTACCACTGTATGTTGAGCGACCTCTAGTTAATCCTTCTTATATTATAAATGTGAAAGTTTGTTTGGATGGATGTTTGTTACTCTTTCACGCTTTAACCACTGGACGGATCGGGATGAAACTTGGCATACATATAGGTTAGGTCCTGGAATATCATATAGGCTACTTTTTATGCCGAAATTCCTACGGGAATAACTATAACCGAGCTTAAACGAACTATAGCTATAGCTACAGCTGATATAGCAAACTTCATTAGTGTAATTAAAGAGTAAACCACAGTCGCCGATAACCGAATTTAGATCGGGCTAATTAAGGAGTAAATCACAGGATTAATACTGAGATTTAATAAAAGAGTCCCACGCCGATAACCGAATTTAGGGCGGGCGGAGCCGCTGGCTTAGACTACTAAGCTGTTTACAAGTTAACAGTCTACTGAAGTGAATGATAATTTGGTTTAAGATTGGCTTTTAGAAATAGGTTAAAATATAGCTATAATATTACTGTATTTCATCAAATCAGGCAATATTCCACAGTCTACCTATACATTTGATAAAAATCGTTGCGGGTTGAGGAGCAGCCACAGAAATTATAGTTTTAAGTAGAGTAACAAGTTTTTTAATCTACTCTGCTATATATGGAGAGGAATTCAAAGATTTAGTTGTTGAGACTGGAATATCCTGGAAAAAAGATCGAAAAATTATGCAAACTCTACTTCCGATTTGAAGGTAGTCCCATCTACCTCTAGACAATAACCTGTTTTTATGAAATCTAGATTTTCCAGTCTCAGCATGATAATACCTCAAGTAGTTTTTTATTTTGTCATTGTTATTTTGAATATTTTTCACTTAAAATACGAGATTTAGCTATACAGCAGACATCTATTAATACTTTTGATTATTTTTTACATAATTATTCAATTAATATTCTCTCGCTTTGATTAAATAAATATTGAATCAAATGTTAACAATTTTATAAAAAGACGTTAAAAATAAATATATAGAGTTGATATTCAGTTAGAGATGGAATTTTCTACAACAAATTATTGTTGAACATTTTCAAGTGTCTTGTGGTTTTACAGTAATTATTTTCTTAATCTTAAGTCAACATTGAATTTATATTAACTGGCTACAGTGGTCAGATGCAGTTTTATTTATAACACACTTTTTTAGAACGGTGTGCACACAATCTGTAAAATTGTTATCAATGCATATTGCAGTATTGGCTATAATTTTAGTTGGTTCTCAGAATAAATATTTTACGGTTAAATGATTTAAACAGACTTTAATTTTAATTCTATGGATGAGGAGGAGTTTTCTATTATCAGGTCTATGCTAGAATTTCCATAAATAATTATTTTTTTCATTACTCGCTTCGCTCTGGTGCTGCCTATATACACCCTCGCTGTGCTCATTTGTTAACCTCGGAATCCTTCGTTACGCTGACTTTAGCGCTCAATACGTAAGACATTGCTTAATCCCTTTGGTTAATATACCTAATCTACTAAAAGACGGAGTTGTTTTATGGCACAGTCCTTGGCCATTCTGCAAAAATAAAGCGAAAAAAAATAATCTTTATTTTCTTGCTAGAGACAATTGTTAGACTTAAGTCCGCCAACGCTGTGCTATAATGATACACTTTTAGAGCATGAAAAGTAAAAAATAACATATCTATAATAATCGTGTAAATGCGGTAAAGAGACAAATGAAGCCATAATTTATTAACATAATTGTGTGGAATAGTACAAAGATTCTAACTATTTATAAAACTTATCTAAAATTAATAACTCAGTTTAAATACATGTAAAACTAACTACAATAACAAAAAAACTATAAACAAAAACGGTTTCTAAAGAATTACCACGTGGAAAAGTTCCCAGAAGGCTTGCAAAATTTTCTTGATGGATAATCATACGTGATAAATGGCTACATAAATATATTCCTAAAAAAATCGAAAATTTATTATATCATCAACAAGGCCTCAATATATTATGTTTAACTTTAATATTCACGTAGATTTGAAAGCAATAAATAAAATTGTTGAATTAATCAAACCTAAAGTTTAAATATTAATTTATTTCACTTCAACTGTGATTTTATCAAAATATCAATATAATTATTTCGATTTTAATCAATGTGAACTTATGATCATTGCTATGTTATTAAGATAACATCGTATTAACATCAGGCTAGTTTTATGCTTGTTTACCACGTCAAAGGTATGAATAAATAAAAACACTATAAAATTTACAGTAGATAGGTATTATTAATTTTAGATATGTAGTCATTATGATCCGTATTAGCATTTATTATTAGTTTATGTAACCACTTTACTTTGTGTCTTCAATATTTCTAAACAAAATTCGAGACCTCAGGACCTGATTTTTGCTTTGTATATTTTGCAGTCGGTTTTTTGTCATTTAAAGAACGTTTTGAGACATGTTTTCTTTGAAGTCTTGCTTGCTGCCTTGCTCGGCTTTTGTAGAAAAAATTCTTTTAAAAATTAGATTGGCAGGTCAACCTATCTGATCTGAAGAATACCAAAGGTATTCAAATACCTCGTTTCATTCATCAAACAGACGACAGACAGTCAAACAGACGACGATTTTAAAATTCCGTTGCCTCGTGAACTCAACTCACTCTAATTTGCAGTACCCGTAACTAAAGGTCAAAATTTACTGTAAAGATTTAACGCGATAGAACAATGATTTAAATTGAGATATAAATCTCAATGCATCAGAAAGACAAGTTCAATAAATCATTAGCACAGCCTAGACATTTTAGTTTATTCATACAGTCGGCAATCGAAGGAATCTAGACAAAGTAATCGTGAGGCCCACGGTCAGTTAAAGTACAGAACAGGCAAACAAGACCTCTGAAAATATCATATTCCCGAAACTTTTCACAAACCCACTGAAAGATGTCTTCAAAACTTGTTACTGAAAAGGAAAAGGCATTGATGTAAACGGGAAGTACATCTCTCACCTACAATTTTCTAAAAATATTGTCGTCATGGCGAAATCGCAGCATGAGTTGCAAGAATATGATATCTATAATATCTCCTCTAATATAGGCAAATATTTAAGATGAAATGCTAAGTGACCACGTCATTTCCTGATGTAATATTATAGTCAATGGCATGGCACACACGTTAAAGTTATTTAAGAATATGCTTAGGTTAAGCACCTCATACAATTACAACTACTTCGAGACGGAAGCCAAGGATAGAAAAAGAAGGATAGGAGTATACACTTACGTTAGGCAAGATTTAAGGAGTTTCCTCACGTCTTTACGTCGTCGTTTATACCGTGAAGCTCAAAGAATAAAATTTTCCAATCAGTGCCTCCTACCCGTGATGACATAATGATGTCGAGACGTGGACATTGCCGGCGGGGCTAATCCATAAGTTAAATTTAATTATCAGGTTATGGAAAGGGACATGCACGGGTTCTCCCCTAGAGATTGGATTCAGGACGAGATAATCTGACAGTAAACTAAGGTCAACTAACACTAGGACATAGCCGTTAGGAATAAAATGCTCTCGAATAACTCTGCTCATAAATTTTCTGGGAGCTATGGATTTTCTCAGCTGGTACTTCCTCAAACAAGAATGCCAGATTCAGCCAAGCCAGAACATACGAGCTTCTTACTGGACTTTCTTCTTACGTCCGGACGAATATTCCATCTCAGTGAATGCTCCTATTGGCTCCGCAGTTGGACTCAAGTGACATGCACACAACCCGTTTTATGTGGGCCAACTGTCTCGTCTATCTATCGTCTGTAGCATTACAAGCAGATTGGGATAGATTGTGTGAATATTATGCATCGTACTCGTGGAGGCAGCTCTGCTTTTGCTAAGAAGATCAGTCACTGAGACAATCCTCGCTGTTCTGGAATGTTTTATTTCTAACTCGCGAGTAGCTGCCGGTGTCAAAAAACGACCGCGGTTGAATCGGTCTTGCAAAAAAATTAAAATTGTCAAGAAAACTACTAACGGCTCGAAACAAGGATCCAAATATTTCTGAGTTAAAACACTGATTGTGACTTGGTCTATAGTGCCTAAGAGAAAGCCGATTTACTAGGCAATCTCTTTCTTTCTCTCAAACTCGAATTTGAACGAAGAAGGCGCTGTACCACCAATTTTACCGTGGTGCGGTAAGACCATGTTGGAAATCTTCATAACACATTAAAAAATCGACTGGGCCAGATGTTATACCATCAGTGGTACATAAACCGTGTGCTATCACTAAAGGCAAAATTTGTTGAAGACTGCAAATGTGCCCAATAACAGTGACAGATCAAATCCATCGAATTACAAATTATTGCTATTATCTCTCCAAGGTGATGTGGCAACACACAGATTCTAAGATCATCAATACGGCTTCCGCCACGGTCGCTAGACCGATGAACTTCCAGTACGTCTAACATGCTCACACACACATACAGCCGTTGAGAGTCAGAGGGTGGCTTTGGCATGTAGCCTAGACATAGCGAAGGCAGGCTGTTTCTACTGCATATCAATGACATGTTGGACATCAACAACATGCATTGCTATGCAAATGATAGTACTGGAGACGCTTATTACACGGGTCGTGCAAACATCCCTCGTTCCGTTGTGGAGGAAAACCACGGAGAACTTGTGTCTCAAATCGAGACCACACTGTCCAAGGTCTCTGACTGGGGACGGGTAAACTTTCTTCCGATTCAACCCAACGAAGATATAAGTATGAGCGTTCTCCGTTAAGAAAATACCTTTCTTTAAGGTCCCACGCACATTCCAGAACTCGCCTCTAATCATCTTCAAGAGCATCGGGATCCTTGTTGTAAACAGCTGATAATAAAATAATGTTTGTGCTGCAGAAGAGGGTTGTTTGAGCAATTTACATTCTATCGCATAGAAATAAATTTAAGGAAATAAAGGTCCTTACCTTACCGTCTCAGAATATATTAGATAAAAGTATAGCAGTATTCATAATTGAAATACTTGAAATAGACACAAACTTGTTGTCATCCACACAAGGCTTAAGTCAACCCTAGTGCTACTAGCTCCGAAGTGCTGTCTTTATATGGAAGATATAAATCTGTTACGTAGTAAATTATATATCATCTGTGGTTAAGGCTGTGCCGCTGACTTCTACTAGAAGAGGTTAGTGGCCTGCGCCATTAGCTTACGAGATAAAGCTGACCAAAAGTTATTCACAGCAAGGCTGGGTTGCACTTACTAACTTTGACGGGCCGGTTAAGTTTAAAAAAAGGTACCTATGCAAATTTTCTCTTAATTACATTTAAATTCAAATAATCTTCCATTTTTGACGGCTGGTTAACGTTAAAGTTAGTTGGTGCAATCCAGCCTTATATTAGAAAATGCAAAAGTAGGCTTGTCTTTTTTTATGTGTTTGCCGTAGATTTTTTCATAAAAAATAACGCCGATGCGCCCTGAATTTTGATTTGTCGATAACGATGTGCTTGTTCAACGTTTTTGGTTATATGGCTTTATGAAATTCCAAATGGCTGGTTTTTGTATTTGCTTCGAATTTCGGCAACTTTATTATAATAAAAAATAATGAATTATAAAAATCTCATGAAGCCAAAAATGCCGAGCTCTTAAATATTTATTTCTTTATTTTTAAGTCAAGATAATAAGTAAAATGTAGGGCACGTCGGAAATTATGGAAAAGATTTTATTTGATGTTGTTAGACAAAATTAGACGACGTTTAACGTTAACTTAGATTTACCAAACATGCTCTTGATTGATTTTTTAAAATATTAAATGGTGATAGGTATTATTTGATACAATTTTATTGTTTTAACAGCAAAACACTCAATGAGTAAAAAAAAATTGTTCTGCGTTCTGTTTAAATCATGCTTCAATGTGGCACGTAGCAACCGCAAGTAATGCTACTATGGTATAGAAAATAAATGGCAAATGGTCTAGCAGGTAAATATTGACCTTAGTATAAAATTACAAACACAATTGTAAAACAATAAGTCGTATGCCAGTCGTTTTTCACTATGTATTTGTTGTAAAATGAAAGACTTACGTGCAGAGTCGCCAAAAAATATTAATCCATTTCCAATTAAGGGGAGCGGAAAGGGGCCACGTACTTTAAATTTTATACAATCTACAATTAATCTTAACCATGAGTAAGCAATCAACAATATTGTCAAAGTACAAAATAGCACAAACAATGACATAATAAATATCTTTAACAATCACTTGCTGTTTAAAAATAGATTTAAAGTAACGGTCCGTTTGCGACAGAGTAAGGAATACAAATAATGGAATTGAGGACAGCAGTATCGTTTTTAAATAACTTTAAAACGAGCTCGAAATGCAAACGATTATATTGTCTGAGATATTACCACCATATAATATTGATTATTGTGAACAAAATCGATGTTTATTAAAATTTGCATCGAGTTTCGATATTTTTCCCAAAAAATAACAAGTTACTTGCATGTATAATGAACTAATTATAACAAGATCTTATCTATATTTGGCATAAAACATCGGTCAAGTCGATCTGGCGCACGAAGGGGTCCGTATCATTATCTATAAAACGGTTAAAACATCACGTTTGTTGTATGGGAGCCCGAAGAGAGGTAGGGCACTGCAAGTACTCGCTCGAATAAGCTGCCCCAACAAATAAAGCGGGGCATAGCGAGTACTTGCTCGAATGAGCGGCCCGAACTGGGGAAGTACCTCCACCTTACAGAAAACCGCGGCCACAATAACACTAACATTGAGTAGTGCTGTGTTCCTGGCGGTGAGTAAGGTTGCCAGAGCTCTCTTTGAGGATTCGCTGCGCGGACAGCGGAGGACCGGCGGTGCTTATCGCTGTCTTTGCTCGGCGTAGACGCGGCGTGCTGGTTCGGCGGTAAGGGAGACCTGATGAAACGGCTGACCGCTGGCTGCCCGCAGGTTGAACGGGTTCCCGAACCCAGGGATCACTTAATCTCCGCCCTGGGAGGCTGATCCGCCAGCATGTGTAAAGTCTCTGAAGTGGTAGTCGTGCCGGAGAAGGAGACCGGAGTGGACCCGGCTACTACAACAGAAGGGGATCAGGGGCCCTTCCGCCCGCCGTGCCAGCAACCGTATCATCTGTGTTGAGCTTCGGCAGTCTTAGTACCGCACCTTTTTGTCTTCTAAGCTGTCTGTGCAGTGAATCCTCATCCCTAGTCTAAGTAACTTTATATATAATGGCCAGAAATAGAAAAAGGAAAAGAGTTTTTACAGCGGCTACTCCATCCACATACAATGTGGATTTTTGCAATATCAGGGGTATTCACGCAAATCTTAATGCAGTCCACCATCACCTCGAGACTACGCAGCCGACCATCCTCTTTCTAACGGAGACGCAGATATCCTGCCCGGCCGACACATCATACCTTCATTATCCCGGCTACAAACTCGAGCACAATTTTTTGAGTCGTGCCGGTGTATGTATGTTCGTCCGGGAGAATATCTGCTGTCGCCGACTTTATAGCCTTGAAGACAGGGACCTGTCGATATTGTTGGTGCGCGTAGATCACGGCGGCTACACTCGTATCTATGCGTGCCTATACAGGTCTCATAGCGGTGACACGGACGTAACTCGACTCTTCACGCACCTGAGTTTAACGACTGACAAAGTTCTAGAGCAATATCCTACAGCAGAACTAGTTATTTTGGGAGACTTTAACGCCCACCATCGTGAGTGGCTCAGTTCTCGAACCGATAACCATGCAGGGATATGCTCATGAATTTGCTCTGACCTATGGATTCTCTCAGCTGGTACTTTCTCCAACGAGAATACCAGATATAGAGGACCATACGAGCTCCTTACTGGACCTTCTGCTGACTACACGTCCGGACAGATACTCCGTATCAGTGGATGCGCCTCTTGGCTCCTCGGACCACTGTCTCGTTCGGACTCAAATGTCTTGCACACAACCTGATCCTTCTGGGCCAACTAATTGGCGTCGTGTGTGGCACTATAAGTCGGCAGACTGGGACGGATTGCGAGAATTATATTTGCCTCCAACTCGAATATGAACGGCGAAGGCGCTGTACCACCTATTTTACCGTGGTGCGGTAAGACCATGTCGGAAATCTCTATAACACAGCGAGAGGTCCGGCGGGCGTTGTTTTCCCTAGACGTTCATAAGTCGACTAGGCCAGACGGTATAACAGCAGTGGTGCTTAAGCAGTGTGCTCCTGAGTTATGTCCTATACTCACGCGCCTCTTCGCGCTTTCCTACCATACTAGGCAATTTCCGTCTTCATGGAAGACTGCGAATGTGCACCCGGTGCCCAAAAAGGGCGATAGATCAGATCCATCGAATTACAGGCCTATCGCTATTACCTCTCTCCTCTCCAAGGTGATGGAGCGTATGATCAACACACAGCTTTTGAGATACCTAGAAAAACATGACCTGATCAGCGACCGTCAATATGGATTTCGTCACGGTCGCTCCACTGGTGACCTTCTAGTGTATCTCACACACCGATGGGCACTAGCCATTGAGAGTCAGGGGGAGGCATTGGCATGTAGCCTAGACATAGCGAAGGCGTTCGATCGGGTCTGGCACCGGGGTCTTCTATCGAAGTTGCCATCTTACGGAGTGCCCGAGGGTTTGTGCAAATGGGTGGCTAGCTTTTTGTCCGGCAAACGCATACGAGCCGTAGTTGACGGTAGTTGCTCTGATAGCATGGACATTAATGCTGGTGTCCCGCAAGGCTCTGTGCTGTCTCCTACGCTGTTTCTACTGCACATCAATGATATGTTGGAGATCAACAACATACATTGCTATGCAGATGTCTGCACTGGAGACGCTTATTACACGGGCCGTGCAAGCATCCCTCGTTCTTTTGTGGAGCAAAAACATGAAGAACTTGTGTCTCAAATCGAGATCGGTCTGTCCAAGGTCTCTGACTGGGGACGGGAAAACTTGGTCCGATTAAACCCTTCAAAGACACAAGTCTGCGCGTTCACCGCTAAGAAAACCCCATTCACTGTAGTCCCACAATTCCAGAACACTTCCCTCTCCATCTCCAAGAGCATAGGGATCCTTGGTGTTCACATCTCCAGCGATGTTCAGTTCCGAGATCACTTGCTAGACAAGGTAAAGCTGGCGTCCAAAAAACTTGGTGTACTCAACAGAGCGAAGCAGTACTTCACGTCGGGGCAAAGGTTGCTGCTTTACAAGTCGCAAATCCGGCCCCATATGGAGTACTGCTGCCATCTCCGGGCGGGTGCACCCGGATACCAGCTTGGCCCTTTTGACTCGGTTCAACGACGGGCTGTAAGAATTGTCGACGATCCCAAACTCACTTGCGGTGTCGAGCCCCTAAGTCTGAGGAGAGACTTTGCCTCCCTGTGTGTGTTCTACCGCTTGTGCAATGGATTGTGTTCTGAGGAATTGTTCGAAATGATGCCCACGGCTACTTTCTACCATCGCACCACTCGCCATCGGCAGGGAATTCATTCTTACACTTTAGAACCGAAATGGTCGCGTATAGTGCGGTTTCAGAGAAACTTCCTCCCGCGAACGCTTAGGTTGTGGAATGAGCTCCCTGCCAAGGTTTTCTCTAAGGACTACAGTATGGGGTTCTTCAAAAAAGAAGTTGTTAGATTTCTGAAGGGTCGGCAACGCGCGAGATGCCCTTGGTGTTGCAAGCGTCCATAGGCTACGGTGACCGCTTACCATCAGGCGGAACGTAGGCTTGTTTGCCACCTTAGTGGTATAAAAAAAAATTATTTTATTTTACTTTAAAAATTATAATATATAACTTAATATTCTGTGAATATTTCAAGCGTCTACCTGTTGCCGGTATCAATAGCGAGTAAAAACGAGCAAAAATAATCACGTATGGGAGCTCCCTTGAATATTGATTTAATTCTGTTTTTTAGTTTATGTGTTGTTATAGCGGCAACAGAATTACATCTTCTGTGAAAATTTCAACTGTCTAACTATCACCGTTCATTAGATACAGCCTGGTGACAGATGGACAGACAGACAGCGGAGTCTTAGTAAAAGGGTCTCGTTTTTTACCCTTTGGGTAAGGAACCCTAAAAATGAACATAAGAATAAATATTTAGTAAGAAATCAATTACCTATATGAAATTGGTACAAATGGATTTAAAAATAAGTAAAAATGGTTTCAAGGTTCCCTGCCTGAGAAGTAGAACAAAACTCCCGTAATATATTATTCATCATTTAAATAAATCCTAAGTGTGTGTGTGGTCCGGTTCACTTCCCTTCGCATCGGAGTGCAGAAGTTAGCAGAAGTACAGATATGACAATCAGACTGATTGCCATTAGTATAATACTAACGTCCATATTAACCATCCAATTTACAGCATAAGGAGAAAACAAACAATGAATGGTTCATCTCAGACTCTGTGCACGGAACTCATCCAGAAGCAACTTATCCCGTGAAAAAGTTTATAATACTTTTATTTGTAACTGTAATACAATCTGTAAAAATATTATCTATGCATGTTGCTGTATTGGCTGTTATTCTAGTCGGTGATAGATATATATTTTTACAGTTGAATGATTGAAATAGACTTTTTAATTTCATGCCTGAGGAGGACTTTTCTATTAACAAAACTATATTAAAATCTCCTCAAACAAAAACTTTTTTTTTTTATAAATAATGGATAGGGCCTCCTCCATTTTATTTTCAAAAATGACATAATTCGCTAAGGGCGGCCTGTATACACTAACAAAAATTGAATGCTTTAACTCCACACAGGCTATTTCAATAATTCGTACAACCGAGAGGCTCACAATATCTTTCCGATCTTTATGTTTTAACTTGTTATTTACAAGAATCAAAGAGCCACTATGAATAGCTTGTTCCCTGTTGAACGAACTACCAATTTGGTGACTCCTGAAGTTGGACATGAACTGGTGAGCTTTTAGCCAATGTTCTGTTATGCATAGAATATCTATGTTGAAGCAGTTCATGAACAACTATATTTCAAGGTCTTTTCCAAGCATATCTTGAATATATTGGTGAATTATGTTTAGGGATTTTACATTCTTTACATTATGTTTTTTTAAGAACATTTGGGTAAATTACTATTAGACACAAAAGTCGAGCCAGAGGGATTCTCTGTTGTACACTTAGCTAAAAAAAAGTATTTGGAACAGTTTCCAAAGTCTTAAAACTATTATCTTGCCCAATAGAGGCAATTTGTCTAGAATTTCTTGGAAGCGTTTCCAAAGTATACTATATTATACTATATTAAAACTAGTATTATGCCCAAAAGAGGCAGTTTCACAAGCGAAATTTTTGGCTAATTTATTTAAATAATATGACAATGAGCGTCCTATCTGTCTTTTATAAGATTTTGATACACAATTTCTATGTTTTCCTACATAATAGTTGGTATTAATATAATTATTGATGTCAATTATATGTAAATTATTACATTTTTGGGACATAGCATGCATTGACAAATAGAATTTATATGTTAAAAGGTTATAATTGTCATGTTAGTATTTGCTAAATGGAAAAGTGAACAATATTGTTTGTTTTACATTCAATATGCTAAGATTATTTATATTTTTAGTCAATTGATGTTTGCTCATTTTTCCTCTCTGCCCTATAAGTATAACAACTATGCTGTTTTCAGAAAATTTATAGTCCTTAATATAATTAAGTATGCCCTGGTAAGAACAGTTGGGCATGCAGTGGTTAATAACAGGCTGACCCAAGTTTGCTCTAAGTAGGTAACCCATATGATTTTCAATCTCATCACTGAACATTACATTTAGTATTTTATTTAAATTTAGATTTTGTACTATTTTGTTTCTATTGTGTTTTTGAGAAGTATGAACATTGTCACACTGAGGAGAAACAGAAGACTCATTGTAATTTTGTGACATGCCCGACATCTGCTGACATTCACAGGTTTGTTGATGGTTGTTAAGTGACTCAAACCTGTCAGCGTTGTATCCATGGCTCTAGTGTGTTCCTCCTATCTTTTTAGACTAAACTGTATTTTGCCATTGTTTGGTCTAGGGACACTTACAGGGAAGTGACCTCTGACTCAAGTCGCAGTGTATCGGTTCTATAATTGTCATTACTTAAGACTTATTCTTGAGACAATTTTTTTAATTTATCCATTAAATTAATCCTATCTCGTTTGTGTTTCATATATTTAACAATATTTTGTTGCCTTCTAATTACATTTTTAGTTTTTGAAATAAATCTATTTATTTTTAAATACTTCTTCAGCTTGGTTCTGCTGCATCCTACAATCTTTACCCTTGTGTTTTTATCATCACACATTGTTTTAACACAATCAATTGTGACCGCAGTTGTGCAACTGCCAGATGCAGCAGAGGCCAAGTCTGGACTAACCTCGACTAACTCATCGAACAAACTGTTCACCAGAACACTGATTTTACACAACTGTGAAGTCAAGCTTAGCTAAAGCTTAGTTGAATCAGTATGCGAAGAACGAGCAGGACGTAAATATTAAATCCATACTAATATTGTACATGTGAATCTAACGCTGTCTGTTTGTCTGTCTGTCTGTCTGTTACCTCTTCACGCTTAAACCGCAGTATAGCGATTAAGATGAAATTTGGCATGGAGATAGTTTGAGTCCCGAGAAAGTACATAGGCTACTTGAAAACGTCAAGCGTGAGTCGGTTTTTAGGGTTCCGTACCTCGTAATGAAAAAACGGAACCCTTATAGGATCTCTTTGTTGTCCGTCGGTCCGTTTGTCAAGACCCTTTTTCCTAGGAAGTTGAGTTATCAAGCTAAAATGTAGATCAAATACTCAGGTCCATTGTCCCCTAGAGCTGTGAAAAAATCAAACTTCTAAGCCAACTCAATCAAAAAATACAGCCGTTTATCCCGCAAATTCTCGCAAATTTTCGAAACTCGCAAGGGAATCAAAACTCGCTAGGGAATCAAAACCTGCAGGGAACTTCCCGTGAACTCAGAATCTTGAAAATTGGTACGAAGCAACGTCTTCTAGCACACAAAAAGGAAAAATTGCGATTGATATAACTAAAAATTTACGGTTTTCGCAATTTTTTCTTTATCTGTGAAATATTGATGATTCTATGTGATATTATGTGTTTGGGGATAAGTGCCTGAATGTTTTTTATTATATAAAATAAATAATACGTAAAATGGCTTAGCTATCAAATAATTTTTTTTAAAAAGATCTCTAATATACGATGAACTAAGGAGGTTTTAGGAATTCAGACTTCTTTTCTATTTATTAGAACAATAGTCACTTTGATGGCATTTTGGAAATCTCTGACTGAAATATTTTTAACCTTTCTAAAAATTTATTTTTGTTTAGAATTGATTCAGAATACCGTGTGTTTTTCCCAATTGATAAAGGTTTGAGCCTGTTAGGACAATAATAGTAGCAAATACATGTTTTCCATTGCTGCGAGCTCGAGCAAAACCTGGAACGCCATCTCTTAGGGAATTTGCCCACGACGTGCTTTAATGCGCTGACGCCGCGCGTTTTTGATGCACGCGTCACACAAACGCGAGGATTTTATGCAAAGGTCACAACTTGCCGAGTGCCTTGCATTGGCTGAGCTTCCTAATCAGGGCGTTTAAATAATATTTTAGCTACAGGATATACAGCGATAAATGTATCTGGTAAATTATTAGCTTGTTTCTGAGTTCCCTATGTATGAAGCATAATATTTTTCGGTTTTCCACATTAGGGATATTGGATTTGGATCTTAATTTGTTACCTCACCAGTTCTTTACACTGTATATTCCCGTTTTAGCGGGCCCTGATTGGTTAGAGCGTGTCACATGTTTGTTCCGGCTCCCGCGCCCTGTCAAACATACCTAAATTAGCAAATTCAGGTAGCATTATTCGTAATGACCAGAGATGTGGTAAATAATGAAGGTTTTATGATTGCTAATCACATGGCCCGATTTGACAAGTCATTATTCATAGTGCCTGGGCATTGTAAATAATGCCCTCATTAATCACTTGGCCCATAACATATATTTAGAATACGGGAGGTTCTCATGGCGGAGTGTAATTTTAAATAATAAAACAAATTATTAATAACTCTTACTCATTATATTAATCAAAACTTTACATATGATTAGATAATTATTCTATGAAAACTCTTGGTCTCAATTTTACATACACCCCATTCTTAGATTTCAGAACAATACGTATACATAGCTCTGGTTCTATTCCCGACGATAATACCTCAAAATGCCTTAATATTGATGATAAAACCACCTTCAGTTCCATCATTGCGTATTTTTGACCTAAAACAATTGTTAACTTTAATATAGGACTTTTAGTTAAACGCAAATATTGAAGATTGTGTTTGATTTCATTGAAGTGAAGGAAGAAAAATTGCCTAAACAAGCTAAAATTTAAAAGAAAATTTTTGATTTTTTACGTATAAAAAAAAATTAGATAGTCCATATTTTTCCTTAAAAAATACAGACAATTATCTGTCATTATACGATTATTTCAGAATTTTATGCTCCCAATCTTCGGCTATAAGGGCCCCTTGTCATTTCTTATGCATTCATATCATGGACGGACCACCTATAGGTACGGAATTCGTTCGTCCTTAATGGATTTTCGGGAACTTTTTAATTCTACCAGGATGCATAGTAAATTACTGTCGAGACTCGGAATAAATTTAATACCTCGTTATTGTAACGATAAGCTTTTAATAAATATACCACCGTAAAGTTTTATTTTTATCATTTTCAGCTTGTTGAATGTAATGATATGGGATCTTACGGTCAAGATGAAAAATCCTATGTCCTTCGTTTCTTTAGCCATTTTTGTTGCAAGAATCAGGTCATTGGATACTATACAAGCATATTAGCACTGTATAGGTAATTTAATAGTAAGGATTAGGGCGTAAAATAGTTAGTGTTACTATGACTTATTACTAATTGATTATCATATCAGCCCATTGACGTCCACTACTGGACATAGGCCTCACCTAACTTTCTCTACAGCGTGTAACCAACGGTTCCCCGCTACTTTTACAAGGACATCTGTCCATCTAGCGGGGACGTCCAACGCTGCGCTTTCTTGTTCGTGGTCGCCACTCGAGAACCTTCCTACTTTAGCTTTGCGATTCGGTGAGCTGTGTCGGCCACTTTAGTTCTCCTACGGATTTCCTTATTCCTGATTTGATCAGGTAGGGAAACTCCGAGCAAAGCTCTTTCCATCGCTCGCTGAGTGACCTTGAGCTTTCGTATAAGGCCCATAGTTAGCGGCCATGTCTTAGTGCCGTAAGTCATCACTGGCAACACACACTGGTTGAAGACTTTTGTCTAATTGATAAACTAAGTTTAAATTTTCTAGATACCTATACAGTTCCTGGGACCAGCGCTAAAAGGAATCCAGTTGAATGGTGACCACTTGTTTGGAGTTTCGAAACGCTCCGGCTTGAATTCCAAGGGATCTTCGAAAACGTCAGGGTTTCTTTGCATACCAAATATGTTTATTAGCACAGACGTGTCCTTAGGGATATGATACTCTTTTGAATCTGTAGTATAAATTGATTATTAAAAATATTTCCTCCATAACAGAAACAAAACTAATGATAATTTAAAAATTTGAAAACCAATAGAAATATGATTTCAAATAGCAAATAACTTTTAAATAAAAAATCTACGTCGTTATCTGTTCTCACTTTTAATTTTAGTAAGTTTATTGTACAAAATCAAATTATTTCTATTTGTTTGATTTAATTATGAAGGTAGATACTATACCAACTAGCATTTGCCTGTAATTCATCCTGTACAGGAAATTGATCAGGATAAAAATCCTATGTTCATCTCCGTACTTCCAGCACTTAGCCAAAAACCAGTTACCAAATTTCTGTTGTGACGTAGAGTAATAGTTGCATGCAGCTTAACCCGCGTGAAAATCTATACCTGTTGGAAATATTAACAAGACAAAAGGTACACTGTATTCCTGTGTCCTCGTTAGTCCCGCCTGCAGTTTTTGAGCAAAAAACCAGGTCATCATTATGCTCCGTGACGTGATGGTGGCCCTCGGTGTTATTCGCAGAAATGTCTATTCCCGTGGGGATATTTAAATGGGATTAAAAGTATCTTAGATCATTCAACATCCTTTCAACACTCCCTGTATTAAAAATCAAGGCAATTGTATGCTTATTTTTTTATAAAATATATAATTTTAGCTTACCTACTATTATATTTAGCTTATTTACTATTAGTTTTTGCTTACCTACTATTAATAGTTTACTCACTAATATCTTTCGTTATCAATCTCTGAATCACAGGCACCGGAGGATAAAGTCGCATAGATTCTTTAATGACGAGGTCTAAGTATTTCATTTGTTGAAGATTTCTGTAAATTTTAAAAAAATATATGAGTATAGGAAACTTAAGTTAAAAAAAAAAAGTAAAGTATAGGTAAATATAATATTAGGTCCTTACAGATGGAATTTATGTTTATATGTAAAAACCCAAAACTATTTTTTTTTAACATTTTTTTTATTTAATCGATTAAACTAGGAACCATTGTGATCTATGCACTTTGGCATTTGAAAGGGAGCTAATTGATTCCTTTGCTGAAAAAATTGCGGGAGCGATAATCAACAAAATCTTTAAAGGTGTTTTGGACTGCCTCATCTGATTTGGTTTTTTTTTTCCAATTAAGAAATTATCCAAATTCTGAAAAAAGTGGTAATCGGTTGGAGCAAGTAATCGGTTCCAATCCTAGCTCCTCAAGTTTCATCACCGTCTGTTGTGCAGTGTGTGGTCTAGCGTTGTCCTGAAGCAGCAGTGGGCTAGAGCGGTTGACCAATCTCGGCTGTTTCACGGCTAGCTTTCCCATCATGGTTTCCATGGATTCCCTCGCAGCCTAGTTGGTAGTGTGGCTGACTGCTGTGCAGACGGTGTTGGTTTCTATTCCCGCACTAGACAACATCTATGTAATAAACATTTGTGTTTGTCTTGAGTCTGGGTTTAAATATGTATGATATATATGTATTGACAAAAAAAGTAATATATGTATTTGAATCCGTTGTCTGGCATCTATAACACAAGCTTTGCTTACTTTGGGGCCAGACGGCGCTGTGTGTAATGTCCAAATATATTTATTTATTATTTATTTTAATTGTCAGCAATACAGATCTGCCGTAATCGTCTGATCAAAACTTAGGTAGCTGTAGTGGATGACACCAACGCTGGTCCACCAGACACTGACCAGTACCATTTTTTGAGTCAACTTTCGCTTGGAGCAGGATTTAGCCGGTTCTCCTGGAATTCACCACTGTGAAAAGCGTTTCCGACTATCGTATAGGAGCCATTTTTCATCACAAGTAATGATACGATTCAAAACCCCCTCGTTATTTTTACGGTTGAGTAACGTGATGCGACAGTCAACGCGTGTTTGTTGGTTTGCTTCACTTAGTTCATGCGGTACCCATTTTTAAAGCTTTTACACTTTTCAATTTGTTTTAAATGCTTCGAAATGGTTTTATCACTCACACCAAAGCCTGCAGCTAACCCTGACGTGGTTTGAGATGGATTCGATACCACGATCACTTTCAATTCCTCATTGACAACTAGGGTCTCCGGCCGTACACGAGGTTTGTTCTGGAGGTCTAAATTTCCAGAACGAAAGCGTTGGAACCAAAAACGAACTGTGTTTTTTTTACAGTAGCTTTTTAATCACTAATCCTTGGAGCTGTTTCTATAGCGCTTGTGCAACAATGGAATTCGTATTCGAAAACAATGCGATATTTTATGTTTTCCATATTAAGCACAAAACGATGTCAAAGCAAAATTGAATGACTTGAATTATTAGACTAATGAATTATTACATTCGAAACACAAATAGACAAGCTTTAAATTTAAATAAATTTAAATTTGGAATTCTTAACCAAACTCCAGCTATTTGAGATCAAACTGGCCAGTTCTATAAAACATCAATTTAATATGTAAGAACCTAATATTAAAGTTGTACCGCTTTATGAATTGAGCTCCGTATTAAAAACTTTACTATGATGATAACACAGTATTTTTTCACAATATTTATTGTCTAACTAAACTTGAAAGTTAACAGTGCCAAGTCAATAGTAAATAAGGTAATAGAGGGACAACGTCCACTAATTGGTGCAACCAACAGACTGTGGCCTATGTAACCTTTCTTAAAAGCCCCAGCTGCAGGCGAACAGCAACTAAGTTACAACAAATCAGTTAACTATAATATACTCTATACATATATAAGCAGTAAATAGATAAAACTCTACGGAGGGAACGCCGCTATTTAAAAAAAAACTAATTATTTAAAGATCATACGAGCTTGTCGGATCAGCTAATATATTCTTTCCAAATATTTCTCTTTGTTCATCCACAATCTTGTCTTGGACTTCTTTGTGTTTTGAAATACAGTAAAGAGAAAACGCCAATGCCCCTGTTACTGTATCATGGCCCTAAAAGTATTAAAATTTATATTAATACTTAGTAGATATAAAAAAAGAAGTTTTAAGTAGGTATTTTTAAATATAGTAGATGTTAATTCGCTGTCGACTAGAATATTCCCCGCAAAGCGTTTCATACGAAATTATTAAAGTTTTAAGACATCATATAAGAATAAATATGTAAGGTCTGGCAGAGATCCAGTCTTCTATTATATTGTTGAGGTTAAAAGTTATTATAAATTGTTCTCAAATAATATTTTAAGAAAATTACAGACATACTTATTTCGGTTAAATATCAAAAAAAGGTCTTATTTAGCGCTACGCTCTCGGTCTTATATTTATTATTACTATGTTATTTTTGTTTGCCGTTTATTTTTATTAAAATAATAAATTTAATGACTAAGTTTATGTTCAAAACGTACCTCAAACATAAAAGTATCAACTTCTTCTCTCACACTTGTTTTGTCAAGTTTCTCATCGTCTATTTTGGCCAATAATAACAAATCCAAGAACGCGTGCTTATTTTTCATACCTAAATTAATGTAAAATGATAAAAATCGATTTTTGATTAGCAGAACCCTTCTGTCCATAGGATAATAATATTCAAAAGAATGAAATAGAATTCAAGTAAGAAAAAGACATGCCTACTTTGATAAAACTTCCGTGATCTTTGTTCATTATTAGTTGGTTTATAATTTATATCAGTAAAAAATATCTGGTCGTAAAATGATTATGACTAGTACTCAGTTTTTACTTTCAAAAGTAAAAACACAATGTGGAACTTAGAAGGTGATTTTTTCAAATTAAGAGCTAGTCGGGGTTGCCATTGTTGGTCACTGAATGTCAAAACTAAGTGGGAAGTTTGTTTCTATGAATGCCGCTGCGAATCATATTATCTTAACAGAAAAAAAGAAATAATAAAAAAATACCGAATTCCTTGTCAAAGTCCACTTCAGTTATATTAGAATTGATGAGTTCTTCACTTCTGTCATGGATGACCTTATTAGAGAATTCGTGGAGGTATTTGAGTACTTTATTTTGTTTCACCCGATAGGGTGTTAAATTAAATACAAAATCCGTTGCCAAGAAAAAAGTTCGTGACCTTAGCGCGATAATTTCAGTGATCCTGTAAAAAAAAACAAAAATTTAATAAACCCCAAATTTCCAATTCTAATATACTTCTAATAGTTAGTCAGTGTCATCCATAACGGAACTACACCGGAGACGTGGCGCGGAAGCGTGGTGGTATTATTCTTTAAAAAGGGAGATAAAACTCTACTTAAGAACTACCGACCGATATCCCTTCTAAGCTACGTATATAAGCTGTTCTCTAGAGTCGTCACGAATCGTCTCGCTGGAAGACTTGATGAGTTTCAGCCACCAGAACAGGCTGGGTTTCGAAAAGGCTTCAGTACCGTAGATCACATTCATACTGTACGGCAGATTATACAAAAAATATATAATCAGCTGCTGTGTATGGCGTTTGTGAATTACGAGAAAGCCTTTGACTCCATCGAAACCTGGGCCGTGCTAGATTCTCTGCAGCGATGTCGTGTCTATACGTTATGGCAATATATTGAGGTGTTGCGATGCCTTTACAACGCTGCTACGATGACCGTCCAGTTCAAGGACCATAGGACAAGTGCCATCCCGCTGCGTAGAGGTGTAAGACAGGGGGAAGTATTATCCCCAAAACTGTTCACCAATGCGTTAGAAGATGTGACGCAAAACCTTGGACTGGGCTGGGCGGGGCATAAACATAAACGGCGAATACATCGCACACCTAAGGTTTGCCAACGACATCGTTATTATGGCAGAGTCATACGAATACGCCGCCGAAATGTGGACAGGTCTGGTCCACAAGTTCAAGGTCGCACAGCGCGCAATGGAGCGAGCTATGCTCGGAGTTTCTCTAAGGGATCGAATCCGAAATGAGGACATCCGGAAGAGAAGCAAAGTTACCAACATAGCTCGCAGAATTAGCAAGATGAAGTGGCAGTAAGCTGGCCACGTCTGTCGGAGGACCGATGGCCGATGGAGCAGACGTGTCCTAGAATGGAGACCGCGTATGGGAAGGCGAAGCGTGGGAGGCCCTCCAGCCCGGTGGACCGATGACCTTAAAAAGGTGGCTAGTGGTGGCTAGATGCGGAAGGCAGAGGACCGGGAGAAATGGCGCGCCATAGAGGAGGCTTATGTCCAGCAGTGGACCAATATAAGCTGATATGATGAGTTAGTCAGAAAAATGAAGAGTATAGACAGCTACTCCTGAAACAGTTTTTTCTTAATTTTATTGCAAAACTGTATACAGTTTACAGTATACAGTTATCGGTTTACGATAAACCTGAGAAAGAAAAAAAAAGTGTGAGTAATTGACTTTTGCAAGTATCCTATGTCCTTCCCGTGACTCAAACTATCTCCATGCCTAATTTGCCCGCGGTTTTACCCGCCCTAAATTTGGTTATCGTTGTAGGATTTCAACGGTACGGAGGTCAATGTCCATCAATAAAAATACTCGTGAAAGGTGGAAGGCAAAATTGGACTTTTGGATGATCGAGTAGTGGCGGCCACACAATTTGCCGATACTTGACTTAAGTGATGGCGGACTAATACAACCCAACATCCTTACTCTCATCAACTGCCTCTCTTATGCAGGATAAAATAATACAATTTTGAATAATAATCACTCCGACCATGCGCTTACGCACGCACTGCTAGCAGCGCAGTACTTCTGTACCTGGCTACGCTTTTGTTGTCTACTCTTCAACTTTGAATGGTCAATTTTATAATCTATTACAGATAAACCATAAAGAGAGTAGGAGGTCTGCGCGTTTCCTATTCAGCGTGAATTAAATAAGAGAAATGTAAGTGAGAAAAAAGCAAACTAAATACTCGCTAAAACAATTTGCAAAGCATATAAGTTTCGCAGAAAAGTATTAACAATGAAAAAAAAAATATAGCGAACTAAATACCTAGGAAATTTACCGTTATAAAAACAAAAAAGACTGTGCGTTTTAAGAATTACCAAAAACAAGCGCGCTATTTTTCGATCTATCCATCTTGTAATTAAGATAAAAATCGTTTACAATAGTGAAACGCCTCCCGGCTATTTTTATAACCACATTTGACATTATTCTTTGTATTTTTAATATTTTAGCACAAATAATATAAATAGATAGGAGATGCTAATTTTAAGGGATGAACCCTATACGTCGCCGAGCAAATAAGGGACCTGCTATCGAAAAAGGGATGAAAAAATGGTGGGATGCAAGAGATCTTCGTTCGGGGAACAGCGTCGATAACGGATTATTGAGTCTTAAGAGTTAATGGGATTCACCCGTGTCCTTGACTAAATTTAGATAAATGTATTTTATTTACATTACTGGAGTTAAATCTCCTATTGTTCGATTAAATCTTTATACTGTGCTAGTCAAAGTTTATAAAATCAGTGTTGTGATCTGCGAAAGCCATAAGCGAGCTAAGTATTCTAGATCTTACTTTACCATTATTCTTGTTTTTTCCAGCAATTCTACAAATTATTTGTTACCGTAATGAACTAAATTTACAGTTTTTACCGGTGAATAATTAACTGTTTTACCCAAAATTTAGGTTAAATCAAGTAATTTCTTTGGGCTGACGAGATTCCAGACGATCACTGAAACCTTTATTTTTGTGTGATAAGTTTTTTTATTTTGGAATTTGAAATTACTTTATTTATATGTATTGTGTGTTAATTTAATTATCTGCAATTAGTTTTAACCGGCCTTAAAATCTGACCTTAACTTACTGCCCTAAGGCAGTTGGTTAAGAAAAAGTTTCCATAGTAAATATTTCTTTCTTGCTTTGTATAATATAAGTTAATTTAAGTAAAGTAGTTTTTCATTTAATACCTTGTTTTCTTTTACTTCCTTTCTTTCACGTATATGAGTTGATACAAGGTGCATTTACCTATGAACTCAACTTTAATCAGTTCTCATAAGAAACGCTTTCAGGCTTATATATCAAGGACTTAAATAAGGGTGAACCGTTATATTATTTCACTATAACAAAGAGCTTCTGACAATCAGTTTACTAATAATATAAAATAAACCACCACGCAAAATAGATAGATATCTCTTCTTTAACGATATTGTATTGTTTGAGTGTGTTCCTACTATAAGAATCAGAGCAAGGCTGAGAGTTTGACAATCGATTTTTCTCCTCATAATAAATAAAAGGTTACCTTAAAATAAATGATGGTAAAAAACTGGATTGGCCAATCAAGGCGGATGGACGTTTCCTGCTCACAACAGTCGTATCTATGAAGAATAGGCGTGTAAAGACCGTGGAATAACAACACGCCGTGGTAATTAGAAAACCGAGTGTTTAAAGGGTGTGTTTATCCCACATTCCTTGAAAACTAAATTCTTTTCGGATACTATACTGCCAAAATCTCTGGTTTAGGTAACAATATATTTAAATTGATCACCGAATACACTTATCTAAGTTGATAACTTACAAAACGATTTCTGTTAACTTGCAACAATAGAATCTTTATCACTATTCAAGTTGTTTAAACAACAAGTATCAACCTTCTTCTAAAAATACCTACGAAAACTGACTTTGATACAGAAAAAACCTAGACCCACGGTCAGATACCCACTCCCTTCTAAAATAGACGATCACGAAAATTATTTAGGTCTACAGGGCTGAACTCTGAGAGCGAGCGACAAGCTTCGACGAGATCTTCATCTATTCAAATTAACTTACCTTGCAATATTAAGGCAAACAATTTAGCTAGGCATACAACTAGACTTATACCTTTTAGGTACGTCTGGCTTCATCACAATCTTCATAAATTTTTTTTTGTTGAAAATCAACCCACGCAAACGAATCACGTGAAGGTGAATGAACAGGAATATGTTCGCATAAAACAGGAAAGATTAGGTAAAACTTTATTAGGAGTGATTTATTTGTTTACGTAGGGATTCTTAAAGCATTCAACCTCTAACAACATGGCAAACGTTTTATCGACTCTTTCATCATCGCCTAGCCGAAATCGCGGAAAAAATATGAATATGAATTTGGAGAAGGGGTTGCTTTAATGTTGTAGGCATCATTTTATAATAAATCTTTTGTAATACAAACCCTGAGGTGGTTGAAGGGGTTATCCTTTTTGTGGTTTGCTGATTAAAAAAACACTGTACAAATGTTATCGTCTATGCAAATGAAGCCGCGGGTGAAAAGCTAGTAAATCAATAAAATAAATACCAACTCTGCTATGGATTTGACATATTCTGAATCACTGTTCTTCTGCGCCTGAATAGACACTCCCATTATTGATTCTGTAAAGAAATAAAAAACATAATGACGGATTTTATTTTAGACTGACTTTACTCGTAAATGGCCTTAATTTTGTTTTATTGCATAGAATAACGATTTGAATAAAAGATTTTTTTATAACACTAAGATGACAAACAAGCTTACGGTCCGCCTGATGCTAAGCGGTCACCGTCTCGAAGCCAATGGACGTTTGCAATACTACGGGTTTACTGGCGTGATTCCGGCATTTTCCGGCCCTTTAACCTAGAACCTCATATTGTAGTTGCTTGAAAAAAAACTTCTAAGTTTGAAGCCAGAGCAATGTATGTGTTTGTACATGCGTTTGTTATTTTTATAATTTTTGGTATATTTGTTTTTATCTCATCAGTGATGCCCTTACTCGAAATGCGGGATGTAAATTCGAATTTCATCCCATAGGACGTAAGCAAATTTGAAAGTCAAACCAGCCTGGCCATGCTCATCAACCAACCCACCTTTTTTTTAATTTTTTTCGAAAATTGGAGGCAAGTAGATTTAGTTATTAAAAATGTAGTTAGAAACATAATATAAGTTAGAAACATAACATAATAATCTGAAAATTAACATGATGAGTTCAAGCGATGATGATTTGGATTTGACTCCGGAATCAATAAATGTTGAAGCAAAGGCAATCGTTACTTCAATATCAAAAGAAAGATCTATGAAAGCGTATGACGATTTTACTAAGTGGCGAACTGAAAATGGTTTTTTTTTGTTTCCTCTGGTTTCTCACAAACATGAGTTAAAGTTGAGTGTTTAATTCTAGTATTAGTAGCAGGTTTAGTATAGATTATTTTTTTTAGATTCTTAGATCACGTCTTGTTCCTGAAAATTACGACCTGTCATCCCTAAAAAGAAAATTGTCTAGTTCCTGAAAATAAAAATCATTACGTTCCTGAATAGAAAATAGTATTGTTCCTGAAATAAAACTCTCACATCGATCACATTAAGCGAAAGTAACTCTGTCTGTCTGTTACCTCTTCACGCTGAAACTACTGTACCGATTAAGATTAAATTAAGCATGGAGATAGTTTGAGTCCCAGAAATGGACATAGGCTACATGGAAACGTCAAGTGTTAGTGAGATGGTTTTCCATAATTTGGAAAAATGCCGTTGAAATTCTACACCGATAACCGAATTTGGCGCGGGTGGAACTGCGGGCAAATTTTGCATAGAGATAGTTTGACTCCCGGGAAAGGCTATTTGAAAACGTCAAGTGTGAGTCACTTTTTTCTATAATTGATCAGTTGCCGTTGAAATCCTACACCGATAACCGAATTTACGGCGAGTGGAACCTCGAGCGGCAAAAGCATTCATACATAAATTCAAAAAGCTGTCATACAAAAATGTCAAAGTGCAATATTTTACGTAGTGCTCAAGAGTTTTAAAAAGTTTCCGTGTTCTAGAACTAATATACTTGCAGTGCAACAAACTTTTCTGACCTTCTGATCTTGGGAGTTTGGTCGCTAGTGTCGTTTTAAGTTTACACTTTTTCAATATGGTGACTGTAGTTTTGATGTTTGACCACCGAATCAGAAAAAAGCTTGTTGCACTATACATCTTTTACATAACTTAAAAATAACTTAACGGACCGCCAATTACACCGAATCAAAACATTTGGAACTTTTTATGTAGATAATATTTGACTTTATTATTTATTTTAAGCGGTTCTATTTTATTATATTACTATGGCAAACAAAAATGGTTCATCGAAATCTGAAAAAAGGATAATTCATACAAATCGGATTCCTCTTTAAGTTTATAAAACCATTTGACGGCTCTCGCGACTAATTAAATATTTTTTTAGCAAACTGTAAAAACGAAATATGCAACCCCAGTTTATTTAAAAACATTAATTCACAATTAAAAGGAAAAACGGAAATGGCTCTTTTAATAAAATAATACGATGATTGGGATCAGCTCAGTGATTTTCTTCAATTATTAAATGAAACGGTAAATCGTTACTCGTTTCATCTAGAAACTTGCCTTTCTTAGATTTTGATAGAGGTCACACTTTCTAGTAAAAAGGAAACTGAATTATCCGACTGTATTGCTTCTATGTAAGATTTGGCGTATAACACGTTTTTACTATGGTAAATCTCCTAGCCAAAACTAGAGAGAAGTTACAGATGCTGATGTTCAAGCGTAAAATAGTAAGAAATCTGTCAACATTACAACGCGATCTGCAAAACCCAATAACTCATTTAGAACAGTTACATATCACATTAAAAGTATTTTTTAAACGCTGAACCAAAATCCCGCATTCTGTCGATATTGCCAAAATCAAGGTCACAAATTGCAGGAAACGTGAAAACAACAACTGATTTAAAACAACACAACCTCTTCAACCCCAACATCGATTTAACATTCAAAATAACTACAAATCAAATACCCCAAGGCCACAAGCTGCTAGAATCCATTTCGTAAATAACAATTATATCTATAGCTAAAACTATTTTGAATTTGGACGACCATAATATACTAACAAACAATTACGAGAATTCATACAATGAGAAAACTGCTTTAACACGGCAGTGTTTTGCGAGACTCAAGTCTCTGTCGTTAACATATAAAAATGACACCCTTCAAGACTTTAAAATAACGAACGGCTAATAAGCATCCACTCATTCGAATCCAAGGACCACAAATGTTACCAGTCTAGAATTACTCCTCTGTCTACCTGTCTACTCCTCTGAATCCAAAAACCAGAAGGATAATCAGTCCTAAACAAGTGTCTGCTACTTTGAATTTAAGGACCACAAGGGTAGCCAGCCCCGAATAAGTGTTTATCCCTCTTAATCCAAGAATAGCTAGGTTCACCAGCACCAAATAAGTGTCCATTCCTCTGCAAGCCAATTTTTAAAGTTGATCAACTTCATATAAATACTTAACTTATAATTGACAAATATTAGACCGCCCTAAAGCATAACTGGTGATGAAGAATTCCAATTATGTACGTGCGTGACCCAATAAAAAAATCCTTTCCTATTGTAACACTTTAATTATATATATCAAAAGAACCACTTACCTTTCTAGTTGGCACTGGTTCCTTCATCTGCCGTATACAAAATTCCTCAATATCGAATACAATCGTAATATCCATAATAAAAAAAAAAATCTAAACCTTACAGATCTAATATATATGAGACCTCATCGTCCTGAAATAATAGTAGAATGCCCAGTTGAAAATCCCAACATAAAAGTAGGTATCGTTTTGATTAACACATTAACGAAAACCTTCTGGTAGCGAACTGTCTAGTTAAAGTAAAGGATAACAACGGTCAACCTTGCTGTATTACATATTTCTGAACATACCGTCCCCTTAAAATCCAAGCTTCGACTTAACTTACATTCTCTTTAATCTAACAAATTTCAGACATCTCAGTTTAATAAATCATGTTTGAACAGAACTTTAAGTTTAACACGCTTTACGATATATGCAGCACGTTTTCTGATGTATTCCATTTGCTTAGTAATCAACTAACCTCTACCGATGCTGTTCAAGATGAAATTCGTAGGTAGATATGAAAAGGTAGATGCATCTGGACAAAATAAATGACGAATATACACAGACTATCGCAGACGATATCACCATAGGCGAAACCTATCCAATTCCCAATATTATGGAAATCCTAGGCCAATTCAGTGGATCAAATACCTCACACTCGACCTTGCTTCTGATTCAGATTTCACTCAGAAAAACCCTACATTCATTCAAATCATTATAACACAGCGGTAAATCTTATTACTTTCTCTTTTTTAAAGTACATCATTTTGACGATTGTAGTGACAGTGATAGATACAAATCCTTTACAAAATTTGGGAGCCACTTGATTGCCAATATCAAACCTGTAAACAATCAGTTATGGTTATCTTAAGCACAATTGATTTTCAAAATCCGTTTGTTATAGCTTCTACGACCATTGAAATATATGTAAGCCTTGTTGCGGCTAGTTAATAAGTTTATTATCCTAGTCGAAGTAAAATACCAAAAATACTTAAAGAAAATCATGACACCCCTGTCGCAGGACATCTCAGTTGGAACGGAATGTTCAATATGATCAGCGAATAATATAAATGGAAAATGCACATTGAAATAAAAATAAAATAAAAGACTGCTTGTCCTGTCAGACAAACAAAGCCTTGTGTGCGAAAAATAAAGCCATAGCGTAGCCCAGTGATTATCACTCCTAAAAAAGATGGTCAGTGGAGGTTCTGTATCGATAGTCGAAAACTAAACTCTGTAACTGTCAAAGATGCTTATAATCCACCTTTGATTTCTGAGATTCTAGACAGTCTTCGGAATGCTAAATATCTTCTGTTGAAATTGCGAAGGCCTACTGGAATGTTCCTTTGAGAAAAGCGGATAAATTCAAGACTTGTTTTCAAGTTCCGGGTAGAAAGAGCTTCGTTTTTAACGTAATGCCATTTGGTATGGTTAATTCTGGTGCTTCCCAACAGCGTCTTATGGATCGCCTCTTCTATAGCGATCCAGAACTTCAAAACAAGGTGTTCACGTATTGTGATGACGTAATTCTCTTGACAGACAATTTTGATGACCATATTCACCTACTTAATAGAGTATGTGACAAAATTGTGTCAGCTAAAATCACAGTAAACTTTAAAAAGTCTCGTTTCTTACGTAAACAGCTTAAATACTTGGGTTACATAGTCGACAAACACGGTCTACATACTGATCCCGAAAAAGTCGATTCTATTCTGAAAATCCAACCCCCAAAGTCTGAGGGATTTAAAAAAAATCCTTGGTACTGCTAGCTGGTGCCGGAGGTTCATACCAAACTGTAGTTCTATTGCTGCTCCTTTAAATAAGCTAACTTCTACTAAAAAAGAAACGCCTAAAATTCTTGGAATGACGAGGCGGACAAAGCTTTTAAAACTTTAAAAGAACTCCTTATTTCCTTCCTCCTTGTCCTAACTTTTCTAAGCCGTTCGCAGTACACTGCAAGGCGTCAAGTCATGGGATTGGTGCAATGTTGACACAGGAATTTGATGGTGTTGAAAAGCCAATCGCTTTCATGAGTAAATCACTTACTGCTACTCAGAAAAATTACTCGACAACAGAACAAGAGTAACTTAGTGTAATTACTGCTCTAGAACACTGGTCTTACCACTTGGACAATGGCCAAAAGTTCAAAGTTTACACAGACCACTCATCGTTGATATGGTTTTTAAAACTAGATAATCCCACCGGTCGTTTAGCTCGCTCGTGTATTAGGTTGTCGGCATTTAACTTTGAGATTTGCCACAAAGGTTTCGATAATGTGATACCTGACTTCTTGTCTCGTGCTAACATGGTGAATGCAATAACAATAACAACAGCACATCGTTTACTGATGCCTGGTGTAATGCTCTGAAAACTAATATTCAAGCTAAGACTAGTGCATATCCTCAATACCTAATAAGGGATAGCAAATTGTATAAACAATGTCGCACTAACTCTTTTTTGTGCTCTGAATATGACTGGAAAGAAGTCATACCAACCGAAGTGAGAGAACAAGTGATCTCTGAAAATCACTCTCCTCCTTCTTGTGCTCACTCGGGATACAAAAAACTTAGCAAAGAATACGCCTACGTTATTTTTGGAATGGTATGTACTCTGACGTTGCTAAGTTTGTAGCAAAATGTAATGTTTGTCTTGCTTACAAACATCAAAACTCTAAAACTATTGGTTTAATGGGTAAACCTACACAATGTTGTAGACCATTTCAGTCTATTACAACTGATTTAATAGGCCCATTACCTTTATCTCGAAAACTTAATCGGTATATTTTGGTAGTGATGTGCCATTTCTCAAAATACACTCTCCTATTTCCGATTTAAAAGGCAACTGCTTCTGTCTTAAATCATGTCATGGAAAACTTAGTTTTCCTTGTGTATGGTGTACCTGAAACGGTTATCATGGATAACGGTCCCCAGTATGCTAGTACTGAGTTCGTGGACATGCTTAAAAGGTATAATGTTCCGAAAATTCACTTTACTACTCCTTATACTCCTCAAGTGAATACTACTGAACGGACAAATAAGACCATTGGTACGGCAGTCGCATGTTTTGTGGAGGAAGACCATAGAACATGGGATGTGATTATGCACAAGATTCAGTTCGCTATTAACTCATCTGTACATGAGGTTACTAAATACACTCCGGCATTCTTGGTATTCGGAAGAGAGTTGGTATCTTGAGATCTTGAGAGTTGGCTCTATCTATAAAAACAACGAAAATTCTTACGAAATCATTATGTCTCCTAGGGACGAGTTCGCAGATAACGTTGGTTTTCTTGCCCCTATCTTCGACGAGGTGCAGGAAAGGTTGTGGAACGCCTACGAGCGTAATGCTGCTTATTACAACTTACCTCGTAGAGACAGGTCATTTAACGTCTGGAAGAGATGTTACAACCAAAGTGTTAGACATAAATTCCGTTCGGCTAAGTTGGCTAAAAAGTTTTCTCGTTGCAAAGTCGTAAATAAAATATCTCCTCTAATTTACGAACTGGTCGACGAGAATAACAAAAACATTGGCCGCTGGCATATAAAAGATTTTAAATGCATAGGTAATTTATCTTAATTACCAGCACTAGTCATTTATATGGTTATTTGTAATAAAGTATTGTTCTACTTGTAAAAAGTCCATATTAGGTTAGGATAACATAGTCATTCATCTTCTCATTACAAAGCGTTGCTAATTAAGCAAAATTTTTTTTTTGTTTGAATGAAAGTGAGTGATACCAGAAGTTGTACATATTCATCAACCATCTCTTATCTTCGAAGAAAAGTGTCTTCAGCAGTAAAATTTTCAACGAGACTGGGTCTCATGGAAAATTTTTTAAACACGGGAGGGGACACTATAACGGAACGACCGTTTCCAGTGGTCCGTCTCCGGTAAAGGACCGGATGATGTAGGAAACGATGGAAGTTTCTGGGCATCCGCTCTTAGGTCCATTACCACTGTTGTAATTTAAATACAGAGATCAAAGAATCTCTAAATGTTTGACATCGCTAAGTCAAACAGATAACTTTACGTTCTGCTTCACGTGGTTCTGAAAAATTCTGTTGATAATTATATCACGGATTCTACTACTAAACTGCAAATTCATTGCATATCTATAAAAAAATATTCTATAAAAAAAAGCCGTCCTCGGTAATATTTTATATTTATTTTCTCTAGTGATGTGTTTAGTGAATTAGGGGTAAGTCGCTAATCCATTTCTCTTTCTCATTGACAGTACGGTTCTTAGTATATATACACAACGTATATATATTACTCTACTACGGCTCTACGCCGTAACTGAGGTCCGCGAGAAGACTTTTCTGTGGGCTGGTGCACGTTCGTCTACTAACGACGGCGCACTGCAGCTGCTTTTCTGTCCTTATACTGTGGGAGGCCGGAGTCTACTGAACTCCAAATCCTCGGCCTGTCCGTAGTCTCCTTGACTCCAAACCTGCGCAGTAGTGGTGCTGTCTTCAACACCGCTACACACCAAGGCTACGACCTGCTCTACGCCGAAGCTACTGGCGAGCTGCGCTCACGTGCGATCTTGCACTGTGCTAGCCACGTGCGGCCTTACCTTGTGCCTGCCACGGGTGGCATATTCACTACTCATCACACGCTGTTACGCCACTTAAAATCAGTCCCGTCCGCGTCTTCTTTCTACGGCGGCGATGACCTGAGGGGTGCCTACATCGAGCAAGACATCGAATCGGGCTCTAGGCCGAAGAGACCTGATTTTACTAGTTCCCTAATAAAAGCTTTAAAACTACACTTAAAATCTGTGTAGGCAGGCTTGCGTTTTGCTATCATTCTATTTATTTAGGTAGTCCTATATAATTGTGAAATAGGTAGCTGTGATCTAGATATTTAAGTGTTAAGCATCACCCTATGTGATTAGGATATTGTTCATTAAAAGCTGTTACGATACAATGAAAGAGTATACTAATATAACCTGCCTTACCCTTGAAAAGTATTTCTTTACTCACCTCTGAACTCCCTCTATCTTTTCTTCTTCTTCTGAGCACCTAGCCGGTGCATTCGGTAACAGGGCACTACTGCTATAACCTGTCCTGTTATAACCTTATATCCCTGGTCAACATCTTAGACACTTTTTATTCCGGAAAATTAAAGGGTTCCCGTGGGAATAGATTTTTCTGCATTTTTTTTTATTTAATTGACAATTATTAAATTGACTTGGCTTAGGCAATACGGATTCTAATATATAGCTCTGCAATTTGGTCAATAATTTTTGTAACTTGGCTTAGGAAATACGGATTTTGATATAGATTTGGTCATGAAAAATTGTTATTGATTGATGCTGAGCAAATGTGGCAAAAATATCAAGAAAGACAGCGGAAGACTTTTTTAGGTTAGGTACCAATTTTCAGGCTTCAGACACAAAACATTGACGGTGACCTTGACCACAGATCACGAGATATTGCTTTCAATCAATGCTTAGTAGCTTTACAAGATTTAGTAAAATCTATGGGTGGTGATTCTCTCCCTCAGTATGGTTTGCCAGCGCCGACCATCGAAGGGGAACGTATTAATAAAGAATACGCTGTTGAAATAAATTGTGATCCAGCGAAACTAGCTGAAACTTTACGAACCGGAGTCCACAGTCTTACTGTAGAACAGCGCACTGTATTCGACCATGTATGTCACAGTGTTGACAATGCTATAGGAGAAATTATATTTCTAGATGCACCCGGTGGGACGGAAAAACCTTTCTCACCAAAATAATCTTGGCACAACTACGATCTCAAGCCAAAATAGCTCGACTGTGGCGTCGTCTGGAATAGCAGGTACTTTGTTACCTGGCGGTAAAACTGCTCATTCGATGTTTAAAATCCCCAAAGATACAAGTGAACAGACGTGAAATACATAAGTGAACATCCTGTATGTGGTATCTCTAGATGCAGTGATAAAGCAAAGGTTTTACGCGATTGCTGTTTAATTATCTGGGACGAGTGCACCATGGCACACCGAAAAGCAGTAGAAGCAGTTGATAGAACTCTCAGAGATATCAGTCAAAACTACCAACCTATGGGTGGCGTAACGATGCTGTTTTGTGGGGATTTTAGACAAACATTGTTAGTGGTACCACGGCAATGTTTCACGGAACAAAAACCGACGAGATAAGAGCTTGCTTAAAGAGCTCAAGCCTTTGGCGACACGTCACAAGGATGAACTTAACAGTGAACATGAGGGCGCGAACAGGCGGCAACGCAAATACGCGGGAATTTTCTGATTTATTACTAAAAATTGGCGAATGGACATATCCGGAAGAAGAAGGGCAAATTGTTTTATCTGAAAATCTCTGCCACACTGTTAATTCAATTGAAGAACTTATCTCTTTCGTCTATGGTGAACAAAATCAAATAAAAATCATGAGAACTCATGACTTTGCGAAAGAGCAATTTTGACTCCGCAAAATGACCAAGCCGCAAAAATCAACTTGGATATACTCAACAATGTTGAAGGAGAAGTATAGGTACAGAGGTCATTTATGGTACCGCAAGTGCCTTTGGCCTGCAGGGATCCGGATTCAATCACCGGCCAGGTTAAGTTGGAAAATAATCTGTGTCCAATTGTTCACATTTTCTTTTTATCTACTATTAATTTAATTTACGCATTCATCCGAACTTTGTATTTTCGTTTTATTTATTTTTTGCTGTTTAACAGTTAACCGCGTGATAAAATCAAATAATGCAGACGAAGTCGCGGGCAACAGCTAGTCATGTATAAAACCACACTCCGACAACCTGTTCGGTGTGATAGAAACGCTTATGCCAAAAAGTGATACTTTTACAGCGACATTGAGGGCAGTATTATGGCTCAATCTTTGTTAATTAGCTATAACGATATATGTATCATGAAACTTGGAATAAATCTCACATTTGACTGGAGGTCATTTGGTGGCTTAGGTACCGTATTTCAAAATATATTTGGTACAATTAATGAGAATGACGCTTTAAAATACTAAGAGCAATCTAAATTGTGAAAGATGACGCAACTAAATTAACAAAACTAGTTAATATTTAAATAATAAATTCGACCCTGTGTACCTTTAACGAAGTAATAAGTAAAATTAAATGTAACAAGCCGCAATTGGATAGCGCTGTTAACAGATTGTCTTGTGACATTTAAAATTGGACTACGATTACAGATAATTTAGAGATAAGATCTAAACTTGGTGATTCGTTTAATTTTTTAGAAGGTAGCTTGTTAATTTTTTTTGTGACCGATTTCAAAAAAAAGGAGGTACTCAGTTTGACCAGTATGTTTGTATGTATTTATGTATGTTTGTTCGCGATTATCACGAGTTTGGCTGAACCGATTCTGATGCGGTACATAAAAGTATTTATTACATTCTGAAGAATGTTTTGGTATACAACAAATAAATACCCATGGTCCCATGGACATCAGCTCAGCATATATTGATGGGATTCTGGAGACATTAAGGGATTTTAGTATTTTTTTTTAACCATTAATGTGGCAAACAAGCTTGCGTTCCGCCTGTTGATAATGGACGCTTGCAACACCTGGGGCATCACTCGCGCGTTGCCGACCCATCAAAAATCTAATAACTTCTTTCTTAAAGAACCCCATACTAAAGTCCTAAGAGAAAACCTTGGCAGGGAGCTCATTCCATATCTTAAGTGTTCGTGAAAGGAACTTTCTCAAAATCCACACTGTACGTGACCATTTAGGTTCCAATGATTTAGCCTCCGCTGGCCATCGGCAGGGAATTCATCCTCACACCTTAGAATCTAAATGGTACAGTGCAGTTTCAGAGCAACTGCCTTCGAATGAGCTCCCTGCCATGATTTCTCTAAGGACTACAGTATAGAGCTCTTCAGGAGAGAAGCTATTAAATTTTTGAAGGGTTGGCAACGCAAGCAAAACAACATTTTTGAAGAGTTAGCCTAAAAATTATGAATTTTTGCCTAGATTTCGCTAATTCTCTCTTACTCTATCTAAATAAAATATACATAATTAAAACAGCGTTAGTTATTATAGTGAGATTGAAATTGTTTTTGTTTTGAATATGCCGCTAGTGAGTCCTGCAGAATATGATTTTTACAATTGTGTGCTTTTTCCTGCCACATTCCCAACAGAAGTTTTGTAATAACATTTTAACACACCATTATACCTCCGACTAAATACATAGGGATAACTATAGATAAGTCTTTTTATTGTAAGTTCAAGGGTTTATAAGTTCAAAAAAGTGTCAAATTTATATAAGTAACAATTTCATATATGCGAGTATTTAGACACCTACCCCAGCTCAAAAACCCCGATCTGCAAAACAGAAATGATATTTAAAGCATTAATTTCTGTATCATCTCTATGTAAAACAAAATTCTTTAAGGGTAATATCTAAATTTTGGTAAACTTTATTAAATAACAAGTGGTTTCACGTATTTACAGAAAAATCAAAACTATCTATTGACTGTCATAAAACTGGCACTAACATAATTGCTGTTTATGGTTCAGGTATACGGAAACCTGCTATTTAAAGACTAAAAATTGGTACCTAAGGGTCATTAATATTCAACCAGTTTAAGTCAATATTGTCATACTTGTATATAATATATACAAAATATAATATAGCCTTAAAGGCTTGCTCCCCTTTTTCCGCCTCAGCACTTTTGTATGGATAGGATTCCCTTTGTTCTAAGTGACAGTTCGACTCTAGCTTCCAATCGGTAACACCTGCCACATTATAATTTCATTTCATGTTTGAGTTCTTTTTATTATATTATATTATATTATATTATATTATATTATATTATATTATATTATATTATATTATATTATATTATATTATATTATATTATATTATATTATATTATATTATATTATATTATATTATATTATATTATATTATATTATATTATATTATATTATATTATATTATATTATATTATATTATATTATATTACATTACATTACATTACATTACATTACATTATATTATATTATATTATATTATATTATATTATATTATATTATATTATATTATATTATATTATATTATATTATATTATATTATATTATATTATATTATTTTGTGAATTTAAATCTTTTTAAAAAAAACAGAGCCCGAAAACCGTATAAAAGTACGATCCGCATCCTAAGTTTCATATTTTTCTAATTACACCAAGTACCTCTTTACCTACTCACCGGTTATATTATCAAGAGCTGCCAGAGCCATGATTGGAAACAAATTAATAGGCCTCTCGTCAGCCACCTCGTAAAGTTTGTTTATTAATATCTTCTGGTTCTTCAAGAAAACTGGTAAAAAACTTTGCAAGATATTGTAGTGAAAAGCTGGAGTCAGAAATTTTCGATGTGTTTTCCATCTTTTGCCTGAAAAGTTTTATTATTGTTACCAAACGTAAACTCAGATATACATATATAAGGCTTTACTTTTAATATTGCTGATTAGTAAAGTGAAAATTGTTCTAACTTTTTTCCCATTTCAAGAAAAATAGGTAATTCAATGAAGTATTCACCCATATTTTCAAAGCTTCTTTCGTCATCGCCAGCGTAGTGACGGCAATTTATTAATGTCTCTTTTGTAACCCACCCTCGTAACCAAAATTCTTTTACACGTATTTTACTGTCAGAAAGGAGCTCAGAAGCAGCTGGAACGAGTGATGGAAGTTTTTATTATTGTTTTCTATTCTTTTCAATATACATCTGCAGTAAGAGTTGTACCGTACGTTCGCTGTAGTAAATCACAACCATTACTTTAGTAAGGTAAGTTTTCGTTTAGGGCATTGCCTAGGTGCCCAGCCAGGGTCTATCCATCAGGATGAGCGGTAACGATTGTCATTCAGATCCATTTTCATTGCGAGTTCAAAACCCTTTAGTTTCAGAATATTTAAGTAACCTAGCTAAACATACCGTACCGTATAAAAATACTAGAAGTACTAAGAAGTGTAGGAATACTTAAAAATATTTTTATAGACGACAAATAGATAAGACAAGATAAGAAAATCATCGTGTGATTTTATAAACAGGGACAAAACTGCTATTATATTTACTACCTTTTGTTTTTGTGGTGTATATTTTCACAAACTAAAAAAAAAAAAATCAAGGAAAAACATAATTTTAATACCTGAAGCTGTAAGAAGACCTTGTCCAAGCCATGGATGTAAATATCGGTAAGAGTCACCTTTTGAAATAAGCTCTGAATTTGAAATTATATTCTGAAAAAGACACAATTACAAATAATGTTAAAAATCAATTATTGAGGTACACACATAAATACATGGAGTTCTCTGTTCAGGAAATTCTGTATTGTATCAAACATGTTTCTTTTTTTATCACCAACAACATAATTATAAAAAAACATTCCCGGGATATTTTAACATAAGAGTATAAACTGAAATCCGAGGAATAAGTGCCTATTGAAAAAGATGTAAAATCGATTCGACCAACTATTCACAAACCAGCCGACCAATTGCTAAATCTTAGTTCGATAGCAATTTACTGTTATTAATAAGTTTCTTTTTTCGTTTTTGGTAAAGGGATATTATTTAATCAAATAAAAATATTAAAAATACTTGTATTTTTAGGTTGATTTGTTGAACTCACATAAGTAAGTACCTACCTCTATGTATTTTGGATGAGAGAAGAATACTGATTTTCTGGAAACTGCGCAGACGCGGACAGCACCACTGTATTCTTTGCATAGATTTGTAATAACTTTCAATACATCTAAAAAAAACAGATAATAAAAATTTACAAACCAAAAAATTATATTTATACAAAATTAGCTTTCTTCAAAACTTTACTTGCGTGGATTTCAATACATGAGACTATTATAGTGTTTTTATTTCCAATTATTATATAATTAATGTTGTACATGACCATTACAAGTAAAATATATTAAAAAAAAACTAAGTACGCAATAATATATAATAATTAATAGTAATGCCTAATTTCGCGAATATGTTTAATGTCTTAAAATACCTATACTAAAAATTAATAGTTTGAGTAACAGTATTAAAATAAAGAAGCAAAAAAAAAATTAACCAAAGCTTAGCACAGAAGACGGCAAAAAGTTATCAAAACCTTAAAAAAATTTGGACCATGCTAAAGCTGCAACCGAAGTTTGTACTTATAATATTGAAACTTAGATATAGCTAAAGTTAAAAAATTAATAAAAAAGCAAAGAACAACATACAAATTCGGGAAAGATGCGTAGATCGAATACTATAAACAGCACTTGATGAATGAGTTCCCGAATAAAGACCCTGTACCTTTCAAAACTACACACGGACCAATTCCCAAAGTACCCAGATAAGGTGAAAGTTAGGCGTTTGGTGGCTAAGATGAATAGCCAAAAAACTACAAATCAAGACGAGATCCTAGTTAACTTATGGAAGTGCCTAGAAAAAGAGTAAAGTCTATAAAACGGCAGTCTGTCGAACGCTAATATGTGGATCCGAATGCTAGACAAAAAAGAAGACGCATAAACGAAAAGTCCATCCATACCAATGACACGAAGATGCTCAGATCGGTCGGCCAATTATAGGCAGATATTTTTGTTATAATCTTTTATTTATCAATTGTAAAAATATATTAAACATTAGAAAAACGCGATAGAAAAATAAGACTAGACCGAGAATCAATTCAGAAAATAATATTTTTTTTATTAATTAAAGGTTTTTACTTTTAGATGACCTTCCACCCTAATTGTATGTTAATGACCTCATACGACAGCTCAATGAGAACATGAACAACTACACTTTGCCAGCGGCTCCGCCCGCCCTAAATTCGGTTATCGGCGTGGGACTCCTTCATTAGCCCGCTTTAAATTCGGTTATCGGCGACTGTGATTTACTCCTTATTTACACTAATGAAGTTTGCTATATCAAGCTGTAGCTATAGCTATGGTTCGTTTAATACATTAATTTGATAATATTTGTAGGATAAAAAACTGAAATTTGCAACTTTGAATTATATTCAAAATAAATAACTCAAACCTAAACTTTTTTTATTCAAGTAGACTTTTAAACAGCACTTTTGAACCGTCAGGTTAATTATTAATTTTATAAACTTTAACACCAGTTCGGAATGATTTACTACCGAAAATAACCGGCAAGAAACTCAGCAGTTAATCTTTTATATCTTTTCAACATCATATTAAAATACAACATAACCTTACACTAGGTAATAAAATTATATACAATGATTCATAAAAAAAAAAATTACAAATGCACCAATACCAATACAAATTAATAGGTTTTCTTTTTATTTATTCTCACAAGCATTTTCATCATTAATGTATTCATCAACTTTGTAATAGCTTTTTTCATAAAACTACCTTTGATATTTAAATATATTTAAAGGTAATATATATATTGTATTGCAAAAGAGCTATGTACCTTCTGAAGACGACATTTTGGATCTACCAATTTATCCTAATTCCTTGTATTAACACTGTGTAGGTCACTAGTCTTAGCAGATAAGTGCTTGTTGAGGGTTCGGGCTCAGCGCTGCTCCGCTCGTAGCTATCATTATCAACGTTATTGTCAGAATCATAAGTGTTATTTTCAGAACTGTTTTCATCGACGTGAATAATAAAGTCTTCTGTTACCAAGTCTACAACTTGGTCACTCTTTGCATATTCTTTTTCGATATCCATTAGCTATTTGCATAGATTTTACCATTCCCTGTCGCCCATTACCAGCACTTTTTCTTAAATTAATGAACTCTATTCATCGATTAATGTTCCATTCTACATTTTTACTTGAAACTCATTGCTTGATAGCAGACCATGCCATTTCAATCGGATTGAGGTCTGGGTGGTATAGAGGTAGTCTTAATACGTCATGGTGCAGTTCCTCTAGGATTTTGTCAATGGAAATGTTGTCAAATCTTTCCTTGTTAGCTTTTATTAAGCTTTTGAACTGGGGCTTTAGTAATGCTTCGTCATAGGATATGTCTTTTTCCAAAAACCAAGCCTGCATATTAGCTTTCTTTGAATTTGAGGTTGGTGCGAGATCCTATTGTTTATTGTGATATGACGCAACTACCACCACGGAATTGGGTGGTAGGTTATGAACCATTTCTCATGTAGTCTCCTGATTTAGTACCGGCTTTAAATGTAAGTAATACATTTGATATAAAACCATTTTCTAATCCTGCGTGAACAACGACAACTCATTGGCCCTTTAAAATAGGGTTTCTTATGCCCTTAGCAGTCCTATAAGTAAAGGCTTTTGGAGTCGAGTGTAAAGAATCTACGTAGTATTCATCGGTGTATATTAGGTCTTATATAATAGGTCTCCCTCTTCTCGATATTTTTTATTTAACCTTAATACTAGATCCGTTGTAAACGTATATTTGAAGATTCTATTAGTATTTTACGGTTATTTTCAACCTTTTTCTACTGAAAACCTAAGTTCTTGATGATTCGCCGAAGACTTCGTTCTTAGCCTTGAAAGTTAGTTAGTCTATGGAGGAAATAACCCAAGATAAGAAAACTTTGTTCTTATTGGAAAGCGAGAAGGCCCTTGAAGATATGTGTAGCAGCATTATTTCAAGCAAATTATTTCATAATTGACTATGATGACCTAGGTGAATTTTTTTCATAAAAACTTTATTACAACAAATTTCTTAAGCCTTAACTGAATTATAAAAATTTCGCCTTTTGAAATTATATATGGAGTCTGGGCGAGTGCACCCAGATACCAGATTGGTCCTTTTGACTCGGTTCAACGACGGGCTGTGAGAATTTTCAACGATCCCAAACTCACTTGGCATATCGAGCCCTTAAGACGACGATCTACGCGGAATTATCAAAAAAGGGCTATTTTACTTATTCTAGATTGAGGAAGTGGCACTAATTACAGAGCTGAAAAAAATACATAGGCTAGGGAAAAACACAATCTAAACAGACAATCGAACAGTATTTCGAAAAAAGACATCAGAATTTAAGAAAAAAAACGCAAAAAAGGCTTCAAAATAAGTTTACTTGTCGAAGATCTCGATAATTTGTAAGGGTATCATATTTTTTTTTTATGAAATGCAAATTTTTATATATTCTCCATAGAATCGAACAGAATTTTGATACAGTGTCTACTTTTTTTTTAATAAAATAAAAACCTAAATACGAGCGAAATTATTCCATGCAATATAAAAGTTACACAGGCTTGATTTGCAAAATTCAACCTTATGTGAGTACGCGTGAACTGATTCTAGCTTGCTTTTGTTCTTCAGTCTACGGCCTGCGGTCGTAGTTAGAAGTTGTATTCTGGCCGCTCGATCTCTCACTGCAGCGATGCGTATGTTTTGCGTTACGTCGTGCTAGGAACAGTGTTTTTTTTAAGCTTTTAGGTATTTGGTGCAACTGCGGCTTACTGTGAGAGGACAATTTTAGTTTTTTAGGACCTCTAAAATTAATACTTTTAATTTATTTTACGTACTTACTCGTATCTACTAGTTATATATTATTATTTGTGTATAGTGTTTATTACAAACAATAATTAGACACGAATTTAGTCGTAACTTTTTTATTCATTTTTATTATTTATTATATATATTATATATAATAATAGCAATGGGTAACAAACAAGATTTTTTTTTACGAAAAATATGTAACAGAAGACGAAAAATGAAGACTAAAAAACATAATAGCCTATTTATTGATTTGTATTTTCGCATTTATACAATAAATGTAGGTATAGGTACGGATTTACAGCACTTTGCTGATCCGCATAGCTTAGCTACTAGCCGACAGATAAAGCGGCGATGGAGACTCAATCAGTAAAGTGAGGTAGATAGGTACCTACATTTTTTTTTTTTTTTTTGGAGTTTACTCCTTAAGAATCGATTTGCATATATAAGGAGCCCGGTATGAGAAAAATGTGAGGAGTAAAATCTATCGATGAATGACCTCGTTACGTTTTTGGTGCGCATCCTATGTCGCGCAACTTTCTAATTTGGGCGTGAGTGTAGGGTATAGGGACATGTGCATAGGGTATACTGCAAAGCGACTATACCTATATGTTATTGGGTTTGTTTTTTATGTTATTTGTATTTTATGTACTTAATTTGTAAACAGGTCTTTAAGCGTTAACATATCATCACTAATTAATGGACAGATAACCTATTACTTAAACGTTTGGAGTACAATTTATTAACACGAATTCTGGCGGTTTAGGAAAATAACTTTTAATTTAATTGCAATCAATGAGCTCTTAACGGTATGTCTCTCTTATTTTTTTTTAATACCACTAAGGTGGCAAACAAGCACACGGTCCGCCTGATGGTAAGCGGTCACCGTGGCCTATGGACGCTTGCAACACCAGAATGAAGTTTTGTGAAATGTTTAGTAAATTTTAATTATACCTACATGTTTAATCTAATATAATATTATAAATAGGTAAAATTTGTTTGTTGTCACGTATGGGTCCACGTACTGCGGGCTACGGAGGACTCTGCTCTGCCACTTATTGAATCGATTGTAGAAATTATTTCACATTAGAAACTTACACCATTCCATAGTAACATAGGCTATATAAATTTTTGATAAATGTTTTAATTTAATCAAGTTTTATTTAAAAAAAAAAAAAAAAAATATCAAGCAGTAAGAAAGAAAAGAATTATTTATTCCTTTATTTATTCCTTGATTTTTCACTGAGTCACAGGGATAACTGAAAGGATTTCATAAGATATAAGAACCCTTTTTATTCCAAATAGTTGCCACGAAAATATATGTTTATGTTGTTGTACTTTTTAGGGTTCCATACCCAAAGGGTAAAAACGGGACCCTATTACTAAGACTCCGCTGTTTGTCTGTCTGCCTGTCACCAGGCTGTTCTCATGAACCGTGATAGCTAGACAGTTGAAATTTTGACAGATGATGTATTTCTGTTGCCGCTATAACTATTCATAAAATATACAACAAACGTGGTTTTTTTTGCCGTTTTTTGCTTAATATTAATAACGGCAACAGGTAGACGCTTGATATATTCACAGAATTTTTGAATATTTAGTTGTATATTCAATTTAAAAATGATTAAATTAATTAAAATTAAATAAAGATCTAAGCGGGACTGTACGGAACCCTCGGTGCGCGAATCAGACTCGCACTTGGTCGGTTTTTTTTAGTCGATTTGAACCATTTAAGCTATATTTTTTATTTTTTTATATCAGATCTAAACCAGATGCTGTTATTCAAAACGTGTCACAAAAAGGTCATGTAATATCGGACGTTTTTCAATTCCGATACTGATTTCCGATATTGGATGTCAATATCGGAATTGAACTTTTTTCTAATAAAGTTAAATTGGCTACGAAAAGATTGATGTTTCAAAATAAAATATTAAAAAACAAACAGACGTCTTTATGCCTCTAGTAGTGTGTAGTAGTTCAGAATGATCATAGAAATGTTAATATCCGACCAAATAGGTAAGTTACCCTTTACTTGGTAAAGTTATACATCAAAGATCACTGTTTGCTCGGTCGAAAATTGGCGTTTAAATAATCGTTATCAATTTTATACACTCATGGCTAAAGCTCATGATGATTAAACAGTCAAAACAATATTAAACTGAAAGCATTTTAATAAAAGATATAAGCATAAATTAACTTAGTTACCGACCTATATGTATTAGGAAAGTTAGGCAGCTTACAGATGTTGACACTGCTCGCTTGGTCTACTTTAGCTATTTCCATTCCGCCATGTCTTATGGCATTTTGCTTTGGGGTAAGGCAGCTGATATTGATACAGTCTTTATTTTGCAAAAGAGAGCAGTACGGTCAATTTATAAATTAGGATAGTTTAATGAAAAAAAGCTATTACAAAGTTGATGAATACATAAATGATAAAAATGCTTGGAAAAATTAGAACTTAATTGATTTGTATGCCCCACATTTGAAATATTTTTTTAAAATTAAAACAATGTATATTATGTTATTACCTAGTGTAAGGCTATATTGTATTTTTATATGATGTAAAAAAGATTAACTAGTGAGTTTATTGCCGGTGCTTCTCGGTAGTAAAGCATTACGAACCTTCCAATCTTCTCCTCTTATATTTTGTTCCTTTACTACACTCATTGTAACTAGTACAATCGAAGTTTTATTGGAGTTGCTTGAGTGTGTCATGCTCTCTCAAAGTGTCTCTGCGGTGGTGGCGTGTGTGTCCGGTCGTTTCGTTCCCTAAAACATGGTTGAGCGAAGCGATGGCTGATTCATGTGTCATACTCGTGAACGGGTGCCGCCTGTGGAGGCTGGTCTGCTCTTGCAAACTTCTTTGTATTCTTAGTATTTAGTCTTACTTTTTTGTTTTGTTTATTAATACTGTAAGACATTGATTATTTCTTAGTGATGAATACATAAACTGTCTTTTATTTATATTAGATACTTTTTTATGTTGTGCTTGTGCTTTATATTTCATGTTTTTTTATGTTTGTAATGGAAAGTGTCCTTTTATGATAGGGAGGGCATTTTCCAATATTTTAATTGGACGCTGTAAGAGAAAGGGAGAAAAGAAATGCCCTTGCTGAGTTTCTTGCCGGTTCTTCTCAGTACAAGGTCTCCCGCCCTGTAGACTTACGAACCGATGGCGTAGTGACATTCATAAGTGCTCAATTATTGTAGCCTAAACTGAATAAATTATATTGAATTTGAATTTGAATTTGTGGTATCGTAGCTCCCAAACGGATGAACCGATTTTCGTTTAGTTTTTTTTTGTGTCATAGATAATTTTATTCCGAGTGTTCTCAGCTATGTTTCATGAAAATCTGTTCAGCCGTTTGAAGATCATTAGCTCTTTTCTAGTTGATGAGGGGATCTGACTAACTTCCTTATGTCCGATCGATTCGAAATTTGGTACCGTGTTACTTAAATGATATTGAAAGTATATGGTAAGGTAACCATGACCTGATCAGCCGTTTGAAGATCAACAGCTCTTTAATAATTGATGAGGGGACCTGACTACCTTCCATATGTCCTATCGATTCGAAATTTGATACCGTCAATTGATAGTATTGTCTGTGTTAATAGGAGCAGGAATAACATCGGTGTGGTTTTGCATTAATGATTGATTTCGTTGACATTATAAGTATCACCAAAGTTCACTGTCACATTTACATTGAAAGGATTATTGCTTATACCTACTTTAAAAAGGTCAAAATGAAAGCCAAATTAAAAATTCAAAAAACCCCCGACACAAAAATAAACTAAAAAATAACAAATAATATTTAAACCTATTATAATTATTATCGTCACATATAATAAGTAAGTTCAAATATTTTTATTTTCTAAGCGTCGTCGCATCGGGGACCGCTATGTGAGAAAAACAGTAGTAGACGCAGATTGCAACAAAAGAATTTACTCCGAAAAATTCGCAAAATCGACTCACGTGTCTGCCCGTTCGGGTCGCCCCCGCGCTGCATGTCGCACTAATTCGTAATAATTAATTAACTGTTGTTGGAAAAATACTTTATAAACTTTACGGTCGTCCAAAGCGATGACGCTTAGAAAATAAAAAAATTTGAACTTACATATTATATGTGACGATAATAATTATAATAGGTTTAAAATATTATTTGTTATTTTTTAGAGTTTATTTTTGTGTAGGGGGTTTTTAACATTTTTAATTTTACTTTTCGTAAATAGGTTTATAAGAAATCCGAAAAATATCAAAATGGTAACATTTCTCTATTTTCTTCCAAATTTATTGGGAAATGTGTAGTCTACTAAAGCACAATACTAGTAGATATTTTGAATCTGTGAACCCCAGCTATCAATTTTGTATAGCCTATTTGACCTCTTCCAAATCACTTACTGCTTTAGTTGTATTCATGTTTGTGTGAATGAACCAAACACAATGGATGAATGAATTATGTATGGTAGCTCTTTAACTACTAGATAAAGAGTTCATGAGATAACATTATATTTCTCGTACAAAGAAGCGTGGGCTAGCGAAATTTACACTTTATTTAATCCCAGTTAGAAAAAAATACTTATTCGGATATTACGATATTGGACCATCTAGTATCGGAACTATAATATCGGACAAAGGCTTCCGAGATTCCGGAGTTACGATATTCCGAGATTCCGATATTCATGCCCTAGTCACAAATACATGAAAAAAATACTGTTGCATCCAACTTTCAAAAAAAAGATATTTGCAATGCACATGGGTAATTACATTACTATGAAACAATAAATGGATTTAATTTTTTTAAAGCCAAAAGATATTTTATTGTTTTAATTTTAAATTCTATATATATATATATAAGGGTAAAAACGGGACCCTATTACTAAGACTTCGTTGTCCGTCTATCCGTCTTTCATTAGGCTGTACCTCATGAACCGTGGTAGCTAGACAGTTGAAATGAATTGAAATGTATGATGATAACAATGTATCGTCTACTTTCTTTAATTTTAGATCAGTTGCCGTCGACTTAATACATAGTGTGTTAAAGTTATGGAATGAACTCCCTACCGAGGTTTTCTCCAGGGACTACAGCATGTGGTTCTTCAAGAAAGGAGTGATTAGATTGGTATTGCAAACGTCCATAGGCTACGGAGACCGCTTAGCATCAGGTGGACCGTAAGCTTGTTTGCCACTTTGGTGGTATAAAAAAAAATATATACATACGTACATACATACCTACATGAAAACTTAAAACATTACACTTCTTTTTTGGGCAGTCGTGTAAGAATGCAAAAAAAAATGCTCCTGCATGTTCCTCTCAGTCAGGGGTAAAAAAAAAACTGTGCAAAAAATACTTGTCGTTTCCTAGCTCTCATGCTGTTACGAAAGAGCAAACCAACGAACGTACAGATACACTTTTTTATTTATAATAATAGAATGGATTCTTAATTATCTTTAAATCACACTGCCTAATTTGAATCATAATTTAACTTGTCCTAAATTTTTGCAACGTATGCGGGCTCTATTCTTTAAGGCTGCGTTTGAAATATCTTACTGCCCGCCGGCGCAACAAGTCTAAGTTCGACTGCGTAAATAGGTTGATGGGTCGCGCGGGGTGCATTTTTACTAGCTTCGCTCAAACGAGCAAGGTCGTAGGCGTATACCCCATTCTTAAGCGCTCGCCATCGGCGAAATAGTCGCGTACAGTGCGATTTCAGAGAAACATCCTCCCGCGAACGCTTGGGTTGTGGAATGAGCTCCCTTCCAAGGGTTTCTCTAAGGATTACAGTATGGGGTTCTTCAAGCAAGAATTATTCGATTTTTGAAGGGCCGGCAACACGCGAGTGATACCCATGTGGTGATGCAAGCGTCCATAGGCCACGGTGACCGTTTAACATCAGGTGGGTCGTAGGCTTGTTTGCCACCTTAGTGACCACAATTTTGAGCCTCTTTCGCCTGGATAGTCGTTGAGTTTTTTTGCAATGCTTATTGCTACCAGTCATATTTACCGAATTATCATCAAACAGAAAACCATACAAAAAATCTATGTAATCATAAATGGCTGTCTGTTATTGTTCGGGAAAGATGTAACTCATCAGTTGCACCGGCGTGTCGGGTTTAAATAGAATCGGCGCGCCTACTCTGGGTGGACTGGTGCCTCAGTCAGTAATAATCTTTGGGCGACTTGTCAATCACTGCGTTTTGTTGTTTGAGCTAATTTTTATATTAAGTGGATTTTAGTCAGTGAAACAAATTACACATACATAAACAAACACACAAACTCACTACACCACAAATTTACACAAAAAACAACTGACGCCAAAAAGAGAGGAACGGCCGTCCCTTATCATCCCTATTTCACCTCCACCATTTGGCTACGAAATCCTAAAATCATAAGAAGTCAAAAAAAATCATCATGAATTTTTTTAGCTTCTAAATCCATAGTTCCTGTTCTTAATAAAAAAAAACATTACTTGGGCTTGGCTTAGAATTGGAGCACGCTTAGTCAACGCGTGTGTGTCTAGGTAGATAGAGCTTATTGCATTTAATTGAATTACATGGAACTTAGTTTAAGATAGTTTTCATTACATATATTATAAAGTTTACCTACAATTACACGGTAGTACATGAATTACATATATATAAAGCTGAAGAGTTTGTTTGTTTGCTTGAACGCGCTAATCTTAGCAACTACTGGTCCTATTTGAAAAATTCTTTCAGTGTTAGATAGCCCATCGAGGAAGGCTTTAGGCTATATATCACTATGTTAAGACTAATAGCAGCACAGCTAGAAGCGAGAATGAAGAATGTTTCAAAATCGGGTTTTTTTCCTTTTGAGAGCTTCCGCTGCGGAAACGGTTGAAGTTTCGCAAAAATCATGTATGACAGAATTGTTCCCCTTTAAAATTTCTTAAATAATTCTGCGACAGGATATGCCTCACTTTTAAGGTTGGCTCCGTATAACCTTTTTTATGCTTACCAAATTTGTTTTCAAATAATGCATTATTCATTTTATCACAAGTATTTAATTAAAAACAAAATTGCCATTTACATCATTCGATTTCAATGAATATTTTAGGAGATATCACAGTTTTAAAATAACATCGCAGCAAAATAATGATCAAGTACTGCGCGCGCATTTGTGATGTGTAAGGCCGGCGGGCAGTCATGAGGGGGGAGGGTGGTATGTATAATTGAAAAATATTACACCTTTGACTTTTTTTTTCTATAATTAGGGTTCCGTACCCAAAGGGTAATTAGCGGAAACCTATTACTAAGACTTCGCTGTCCGTCCGTCACCAGGATGAACCGTTGAAATGTTCACAGATGTATTTCTGTTGCCGCTATAACAACAAACACTAAAAAAACAGAATAAAATAAATATTTAAGCGGGCTACCATACAGTAAACGTGATTTTTTTGCCGTTTTTATAGATAATGGTACGGAACTCTACGTGCGCGAGTCCGTCTTGCACTTGGCTGATTTTTGAGGAGTTGCTGTAAGAATTATACGCCGATAACCAAATTTAGGGCGGGCGAAGCCGCTGGCAAAAGCTAGTGAATAAATAAATTGAATTGAATTACTCGAACTAAGTCCAGCCTTCAGTTTTTATTTTTGCATTTAATTATATTACACCTACAATGATGATTTATACGTCTAGATACAGTGTTCGAAACAACATCCAACCGAGTATTGCGAGCCATTTTCCTATCAACGTGTGTGTCAATCATTTTAACATCTGTGTGCGTAATTCTGGAGATACTAATCTTAAAGTTATTTGTTGAGACGACAGACATGTTATAATGAATTAAATAATGCCATTTCTAATATTGTAAATTGGTTAAACGCTAATAATTTGTTACTTAATGAGAAAAAAACCAAATGTGTCAAATTTACATTACCAAATGTTAGTCAGATACAAACATGTATTAATATGAATGGCGAGCAATAAGAACTTGTTGATTCAACAGTTTTTCTTGGCATAACTTATATTATAACTTCAATAGGGTCCCCATATTCATAACTTAGCCAAAAAACTTAGCTCTGCTGTGTATGCGATCAAGAAAATTACACAATTGACCGATGTCGACACTGCAAAAATAGTATATTTTAGCTATTTCCATAGTTTAATGACATATGGTATCTTGTTGTGGGGTAGCGCTGTTGATGTAAATACAATATTTTTGTTACAAAAACGGGCAATTCGTGCTATTTATAAATTAGGATCTAGGATATCTTTAGGAAAGTAAATATTTTAACTTTAGCGTCGCAGTACATATATAAAAATCTTTTATATGTACATAAAAATATCAATTGTTTTAGCAATAAAAGTGACGTTCACAAAGTAAATACTGGAAGTAAAAATAAGCTGTTGGTACATGACACACTGTTCTTACTTTTATTCGGTAGTACAATTTATTTTTACTTTTGATGACCCTGTAAGGTAGCAATCTGTTGACCATGGCTATGTAATGCATGCTTGTTCCAAATATTGTACACTGCAGTGCTAAAATATATATTGGTGCACAAAATAAAATCCGTCCATCTCTACCATGGCATCAGTGCGTATGGCATGGCATGGCATTCACATGTCACACTATGTGACAAAAGCCGTGTTTTGTTGACAAGTTATTTTGCAACATTAAAAGCTATCGCATCACAGAGCAGTTAAAATCGTTTTATTCGCCAAATGTCAAGAAACAAAATAGCTGTTCACTATTTTTAAAGAACATCTACTGTTCTACCTCCTGAGCATGTGCAGCCAATGCGATAACTGCGGACTGTAAGTGCCTCAAAATTAAACATAGAGCGCATTCATTTTTAGTCAACAAATAGATTAAATGCGCGCATAGAGAGCATAGAACAGAAACAATGCAAATTACACTCGCCCTATAATTTTACACAGTGAATTACGAGGGTACGTACACCGTCTTGCTAATAAATAACCTAGTATTAGATAATTTAAGTTGAAATTTTATATAAAGAGTCCAAAGCGTGACGTTAACGTTACAGTTCGTTGTAAAGAAAATATATTTTTTCAAACTATTTATGTATATGATACGGTTTTTTCAATTGACTACTTTTTCTATTGATATTTACATATAACTGTTATGTTTTTTTTTTATTTAAACACTACTGAAGTCCGGGTAAAGGTTTATGTTCTATAGATACAATGTGTCACAGGGGTCATCAATACATAAATACATTATCAACCTGAAATAGTGTGATGTGGGTAAATAAAGTTAGGTGAAAAATATGTATATGTACTAAACTTGGGATGGGAAATAAAGGTACCTACAGACTTGGCAACACAGACAGAAAAACATTTATTGTTTGTTTTGCGAATAATTATTTTGAAAACTTAGTTTTTAAATTAATAAAAGTGATTTTTTTTATCAACCCTTTTTTTGTCAATAGTTTAGCACGATTTTATTGCACAAATCGACATTTTTATTACTTTACGCGGGAGCACAGTTCGCATCGACACACAGATTACGTATGATGTCGTGTGACTGCAAGTTCCTGAAAAGTCGGGTACTCGGATTGGCTCGTTTCGTGGGCCTGAGCACGGAATCAAGACGTATAAGTAATCTTTGTACGCCTACTAAGTCTCTGTTTTAGTAATATTTCTTTGTTTAAGCGTCGACTATTAATCCAGGCCATAGAGTAGGAATTTTCAAAATTCCTTTCTAAGTACACTATCCAAGGAAGCTACCTTGTAAATTATATATTGACGTGACAACGTCTTATAAATTGGTTTGCCGGGTGACACTTCAAGAAACTGCGTTACGCTCCGCTCACGTTATGCGCTCACAATGAGAGCGAGTGAGAGGCACGCGCCCGCCTAAGAGCGAGAGAGACAGACATAAAATCATTGTCACGTAAAACTTTCGCCCGTATACCGACTTTACAGGCAACCAGTTTTTTTATATATTAGTTTCATTAAACTGTGTTAATTGTCAGATAGTTAATAATACAATCAGCGCACGACTAATATAATAGTCGTGGTATTAGTATCTGGTATTATATAAATATCTGGTATTATTTTAATATTGGTATTATAGTTTGGTCGGGTCTGTACTACTCTGTACCGACTACTGGGCCCTACCACCCTGTACGATAACATTATAAACAATGAACTCATCCTTAATATTAATCAATATTTTACATAAATTTTGTTGCTTCTATAATGACCTTCTACCAGTAAGTAGAAAGGTTTTAACTTAAAAGTTCGGCTTTGGCGGAAAGTTGGCTTCGTTATTGCGAGATCTCGTTCTTGTAAGATCTCGTCTCATTTGAATGAATAATCTTGTCCGTAAACATTTTATGCATCCAAGCCCAGTGCTACGCTGCCAATGGCGGCGGTGCCCGGGTGGCGCACGAACTGACTGAGTTGTTGAATAAAGTGTATTTCTATTGGCCGATAGAGAATAAGATAGAAATTTAAGTCTATAAGTAACTCTACAATTGCAAATTAATGTTTAACTAGCTTTTCCCAGCGGGTCCACCCGCCTTAAACTTGGTTGTTGGCGTGGGATTTCTACGAGAACTGCTTAATTACAACAAGATAGAGCTATAATCCGGCTCTTTTACTATTACATTACATACTCCTTTGCGAAGTGAAGGAAGAGCGAACAAACAATCTCATTTTCGCATTTAAAATAAAAAAGTATGATTGTGCCATTCTGTCAATTTCTTAATTAATGCTCGACATTCGACTAGGCGATTTTTCGTAAATGACTAATCTAATAATTCCTAATCTCGCGAGATAGGGGTACTAGTATAGTATTATATAATCTGTGATAGGGGCTTGGTTTCAATCTCGCAAGATTGCATTTCCTAGTTACTACCATAAATATTTTAATTACTACCATAAATATATTTTTGGCAGTAACATGTCTTCGCTACTATTTATGATATTCATTTTAATTTCGTTACGTAATTTTGCGCCTAAAGGGCTTTGGAATTTTTAAACATCATGGATTTATAATTTAAATTTACAACTAGTTAAATTAGCCTGTTCATTGGACACCTAGGCAGATCGTCAAGTATGGACAAAGAAACGAACAGAAATCGCACTGAATAAGTCATGTATGATGGGTTAGGTTCAGTTTCTCTTCTGTTAATGTAGATGCGGAGCGAAAGAAGCGAGCAGAGCGTTCCAGCTTAATTTTATATAATAATCTGTTCAGTTATATAAAAATTTCTTTTAAATACTTAACGATCTTCTTAAGCGCCCAATTAACTGGCTTATTTAACTAGATAACATATTCATTATGTTGTTTGCAGGAAATTAACGAAATAGACGTTTTGTACCAGCTTGGCCCTTTTGACTCGGTTCAACGACGGGCTGTGGGAATTGTCGACGATTCCAAACCCACTTGCGGTATCGAGCCCTTAAGTCTGAGGAGAGACTTAGTCTCACTGTGTGTGTTCTACCGCTCGTACAATGGGTTGTGTTCTGAGGAATTGTTCGAAATGATGCCCACGGCTTCTTTCTACCGTCGCACCGCTCGCCATCGTCAGGGAATTCATGTACAGTGCGGTTTCAGAGAAACTTCCTTCCGCGAACGCTTAAGTTGTGGAATGAGCTCCCTGCCAAGGTTTTCTGCAAGGACTACAGTATGCAGTTCTTCAAGAAAGAAGTTATTAGATTTCTGAAGGGTCGGCAACGCGCAAGTGATACCCCTGGTGTTGCAAGCGTCTATAGGCTACGGTGACCGCTTACCATCAGGCGGACCGTAAGCTTGTTTGCCACCTTAGTGGTATAAAAAAATAATTATAGTCCATTTTCTAAGGGCTTAAAATGCAAATGGCCCGAGAGCATTTGATTTTTTAAAAATAATTCTCGTAACAATTTTGTAATAATAAAGTCGTATTTTTAAGAATTTATCATAGCCTTATATCTATGGGTACCATAAAAATACATACTTTGTGAATCACCAAAAAACAAAAGTCTGTTTCCGACGATTGGAAGAGGGTATGGCCCGGGTACATTACACTTTCTTGAATATAAAATCTCTTCTAACCAGAAATATATTATAATCACAAGTAAGGTAATCAAATAAATGTAAACGACCATTTCGTATGATAAGATACTTTTGACAACACGTTTGTGGCCACTTGCGTCTATTTATAGGCTGATAATAATGAGTGAATGGTATTAGACTATTGACACCTGCCCCCTTATTTACCTCTAGTAGCAGTACTCCGGTTGTTAGTCCGGTTGACCGAACTACTGAAACTTTTAAGTTGCAATAGTTCGGTTGTGACGAAGAACCATACTATTGATACCTTTTTAGTAGCAACAGTCCGGTTACTTAATAATTTAAACAAAATATTTTTACAAACTATTTTATATCAAAAAAACATTTTGTTTAGAAAATTAACGTTATCTTAAAAAAAACAAATGAGTGTCGAAAAACAAATGAATGTCTTTATTTTTGTTTTATAATAAAAACCCTTTTTTGGAAACTTTTCTTTAAATTTTCTATTATTATCAATTTGTAATCATAAGTGAAAAAAGAAATTTTTTTTTGCGGTAAAGTTAGTATTAATCGTTAAAACCATATATTTTTTTATCACACTTGCTCGTAAACAGTGTCATTACGGGCAGGCAAAACCTTAATTGCTCACACGGGCAATTTTACTTATCAAAAGTGATAGATTTCATCAAGCTCTTCGTTTCGAACGACAGCTGTCAAACTAAATAGGCCCATATCTCAGAAACTATTTATCATTGATCAGTTGTTTTTTACAGAAGTGATAGATCTCATCAAGATCTTCATTTCGTATGACAACTGTCAAACTACAAAGGCTCATATCTGGGAAACTATTGATCATAGACCAGTTGTATGTTCACAGAAGTAATAGATCTCATGAAGAGCTTTATTTCGGATGATAGCTGTCAAACTAAAACCGGCTGTATCTCTGTAACTATCGATCGTAGACTAGTCACTTCCGAACAGAAGTGATAGACCTTATCAAGACCTTTACTTTGGATGACAGCTGTCAAACAAGAAAGGGCTGTATCTTCAAAACCATTGTTCGTATACTAGTTGTTTCCTTACAAAAGTGATAGACCTTAACAAGACCTTTATTGCGGATGACAGCTGTCAAATTAGAAAGGGCTGTATCTTCAAAACCATTGTTCGTAGACAAGTTGTTTCCTTACAAAAGTGATAGGCCTTATCAAGATCTTTATTTCGGATGATAGCTGTCAAACTAAAAATAGTTATAATACCTTAACTATGATACAAAGCACCCCTTTAGTACCAAAAAGCCGGATAATTAATAATTTAAACAAAATATTTTCACAAACTATCTTATATTTTAAAAAGAAGACGTAAAAAGAGCGATTTTGTATAAAAATATTTGTGTTGAAATTTCTCCACAAGTTAATTGTAACTGTGCAACTCTAATAAACTCGTCTTTTTCAATATACTTCTTGCTTCTTTTAGGTAGTGTCTTCGTTCCAAAGTTTTTGTATTGTTCGACTTGGAATTTTGAGAGAGTAATATCATCTTTCAAAACGTGTAAAATTTGTAGCATGATTGGATTTTTTTTGATAAGGCCGTTTATTTTGAAATTCCATCCTTCCACAATATTTGTTGTTCGATGGCGTTCGGAAAATACTGACCAAACGTTAATGAAATCGGGCTTCATCCAAAACTTTTCAAAGTATTTAATATTTTTTTTTTTTTTTGTATCATCTGAAGATATTTCTTTCTTTAGATTTTATGAAGTCCCAGCCCTCATTTATTGAACGCACATGTAACAAAGGTAATGCAGAACATAAATTAATTATATATTTGTGTTTGGTTGCTGTAAGTTTGTATTCCGCTGCTTTACGCTTTAAACAATTTCGGAAATGAAAATAGCAACCATTTATTGAAGCATTTTTAAATTCGGATTTTAACGCATTCATGGTGGCCATTTCGTAATCAACATGTATTTCTTTAGGATACCAGTCTGGAATATTTGACTTGATCAATTCAAAAACAATTCTATATGCCTTTACGTTTTTGTGTGACATGAAGGCAAATGCCAGCGGTATCACATTGATTGTTTCAGTTGAACTACCTATGTCACCATGTATGCTTAATAACTGAGAAAATGGAATAGGGCTGGCCTTAAATGTACCATCCATAAAGTAAACTTTGATCATCTTCATAAGAACCCGTGCATGACTGCTACAAAAAATAAATATTCTTATGTCGCCATCAAAGTAATCCGCTAGTAAAATGTGTTAAAAATATGTAAGTAACACTTACTATTGTTAAAGTAACGTAACCTTTACAACGTATATTTTTAGTCTTATAGTCTTTGCGACGCCAGTAGCTGCTTTAATTGGTACCCAGAAAAGAGTACAACTCTGCCTCGTCCTCGTTTAATTATTTTAAAGTCTCTTTTATCACACATTTTTGTCACAATAAGTAATTATCGACTTGTAAATAACATATACATGTACATGAGAAGAAAGACTTTCAAATAGACATATGTCATGAATTATTAATACCAATGATGCAAATTATTATATGGCTATGGCATGGACTTAATATTAGCTTTAAGAAAACTAAAGAATGGCGCACAAGTTCGAATTAAAGAAAGTTCGGTCAACCGGACTAACCGGTGGTTTTAGAGGTATAGCTCTTTAATTTGACAGCTGTCATCTGAAATAAAGGTCTTGATAAGGCCTATCACTTCTGTTTGGAAGTGACTAGTCTACGATCGATAGTTACAGAGATACAGCCGGTTTTAGTTTGACAGCTATCATCCGAAATAAAGCTCTTCATGAGATCTATTACTTCTGTGAACAAACAACTGGTCTATGATCAATAAAGTCAAAGTCAAAGTCAAAGTTAAATTTGGTTATCGCCGTGGAATACTTAAGGCACTCCATGATTATATTACTAGCTAGAGTTGCAGCTATAGTTCGTTGAAGTATAATTCGGTTATAGTTATTCCCGCGGAAACTTTTACATGTATCGGGATAAAAAATAATCAATGTACTATTTATTCCTGACCATAATCTATCTCTGTGTAAATTTTATCCAGATCGGTTCAGCCGTTATAGCGTGATTGAGTAGCAAACGTCTGTCCAAACCTTCGCATTTATAATATTAGTATAGATTAGTTAGAAATTTTAATAACAAATCAAATTTAACATTTTGTTAACAAAGTTATACCTGTATTAAGCCGCGCGTTAAATTTAAAATAAAGTAAAACTTGTTTTAACCATTTTAATACATTAACTTTTTTAACCATTGAAGACAGGAGAGATGGGGTCAGTTAATATCTAAACTGTAGCTTTTTGCAAAATTAGATTTTTTCAGAAAACCCTAAAGCTATAAAAGATTCTGTAGCACGGGAAAAGTTAAACTACGCCGGCAACTAACATAAGTAAGAAGATATGACTTTTGCGAATAGGAACGTTAATTTCAGAGATCAAATATACGCCTTTAAAATCGTAAAGAACAAAGACTAGTAACTTGAAAGAATTTGTTCGTTTCTAGATAAGTAAAAGATAATCTACTCACAATACACATTGGATTGAATCACAATCTATAGATGTATGTATATTTTATATGGCCATATTAACTGAATTAGCTCACTGACTGATGGATAATAATCAAACCAGGCTATTCACAATTGTCCTAAAAGTTTGCCATAAACTAAAATCTCATACCACGATTAAAAGAAAAAAAAAACTCAATTTTATGTGGATTCTTTTTTATTTTGTTTTAATTTATTACATTTTGTTTTATTTTATTAAACTAGCCTAGATGTTTAAATTAGCACTAGTGATTCTATGAACAGATTAATTATATTTTTGTAAAAGTCAGTAAAAACCATCTGGTTCCGAGATGACTGTGACTTGCATTGTTCGTTTACTTACGTTTAAATGAAAAATTGTGTAGAATAAGCTAATGGTTATGATAATTCTTATAATATATAATATTGCTGATTAAATCGTTATTCTACACATATTTTTTTTATTTAAACGTAAAGTAAATAGACAACACATGTCATAGTCGTCCTGAAACTGGTTTTTATTGGCTTAAATAAGCCTCTAGTAGCAGTAGTCCAGTTGTTAGTCCGGTTGACCGAACTACTGAAACTTTTAAGTTGCAATAGTTCGGTTGTGACGAAGAACCATACTATTGATACCTTTTTAGTAGCAACAGTCCGGTTACTTAATAATTTAAACAAAATATATTTACAAACTATTTTATATCAAAAAAACATTTTGTTTAGAAAATTAACGTTATCTTAAAAAAAACAAATGAGTGTCGAAAAACAAATGAATGTCTATATTTTTGTTTTATAATAAAAACCCTTTTTTGGAAACTTTTCTTTAAATTTTCTATTATTATCAATTTGTAATCATAAGTGAAAAAAGAAAATTTTTTTTGCGGTAAAGTTAGTATTAATCGTTAAAACCATATATTTTTTTATCACACTTGCTCGTAAACAGTGTCATTACGGGCAGGCAAAACCTTAATTGCTCACACGGGCAATATGGTTTTAACGATTAATACTAACTTTACCGCAAAAAAAATTTTCTTTTTTCACTTATGATTACAAATTGATAATAATAGAAAATTTAAAGAAAAGTTTCCAAAAAAGGGTTTTTATTATAAAACAAAAATATAGACATTCATTTGTTTTTCGACACTCATTTGTTTTTTTTAAGATAACGTTAATTTTCTAAACAAAATGTTTTTTTGATATAAAATAGTTTGTAAATATATTTTGTTTAAATTATTAAGTAACCGGACTGTTGCTACTAAAAAGGTATCAATAGTATGGTTCTTCGTCACAACCGAACTATTGCAACTTAAAAGTTTCAGTAGTTCGGTCAACCGGACTAACAACTGGACTACTGCTACTAGAGGCTTATTTAAGCCAATAAAAACCAGTTTCAGGACGACTATGACATGTGTTGTCTATTTACTTTACGTTTAAATAAAAAAAATATGTGTAGAATAACGATTTAATCAGCAATATTATATATTATAAGAATTATCATAACCATTAGCTTATTCTACACAATTTTTCATTTAAACGTAAGTAAACGAACAATGCTAGTCACAGTCATCTTGGAACCAGATGGTTTTTACTGACTTTTACAAAAATATAATTAATCTGTTCATAGAATCACTAGTGCTAATTTAAACATCTAGGCTAGTATAATAAAATAAAACAAAATAAAAAAGAATCCACATAAAATTGAGTTTTTTTTTTCTTTTAATCGTGGTATGAGATTTTAGTTTATGGCAAACTTTTAGGACAATTGTGAATAGCCTGGTTTGATTATTATCCATCAGTCAGTGAGCTAATTCAGTTAATATGGCCATATAAAATATACATACATCTATAGATTGTGATTCAATCCAATGTGTATTGTGAGTAGATTATCTTTTACTTATCTAGAAACGAACAAATTCTTTCAAGTTACTAGTCTTTGTTCTTTACGATTTTAAAGGCGTATATTTGATCTCTGAAATTAACGTTCCTATTCGCAAAAGTCATATCTTCTTACTTATGTTAGTTGCCGGCGTAGTTTAACTTTTCCCGTGCTACAGAATCTTTTATAGCTTTAGGGTTTTCTGAAAAAATCTAATTTTGCAAAAAGCTACAGTTTAGATATTAACTGACCCCATCTCTCCTGTCTTCAATGGTTAAAAAAGTTAATGTATTAAAATGGTTAAAACAAGTTTTACTTTATTTTAAATTTAACGCGCGGCTTAATACAGGTATAACTTTGTTAACAAAATGTTAAATTTGATTTGTTATTAAAATTTCTAACTAATCTATACTAATATTATAAATGCGAAGGTTTGGACAGACGTTTGCTACTCAATCACGCTAGAACGGCTGAACCGATCTGGATAAAATTTACACAGAGATAGATTATGGTCAGGAATAAATAGTACATTGATTATTTTTTATCCCGATACATGTAAAAGTTTCCGCGGGAATAACTATAACCGAATTATACTTCAACGAACTATAGCTGCAACTCTAGCTAGTAATATAATCATGGAGTGCCTTAAGTATTCCACGCCGATAACCAAATTTAGGGCACCTGCGAACCTGCGACTCGATAGGCTCCACTTTTGCTGATCACCATCATCTTCGAGCTTGTATTATTCGGGCGAGTTAACATAACACCTGGCCGCGTGACGTCCATTCAAATAAAAACACTCAACGTGTGCGAAAAAGATTTCGATGATGGTTTTATTAGTAAAAAAAATATTTAAACAAGGGTATTACATAGCGTAATAGCACGCTTTGATTATGGGAACTAGTTTTGCGCACTCTACATTGAATACAGTTTACAGGGCCAGGTGTCATCTTAACTCGCCCCAGTTGCTAGTACATTTCAAGCTATGATTGTATTTAAAAGGAAACCTCAGTTTTCTATTTATAATATTCCAAGTTTAAATAAAAGGATATTCTGATTGTGGTTAATGATACCATATCCCGATGGATAATGTAGCGTTATAATTGCAGCTTAGCATAGGACGGCCTCCTAACAAGTTATATAGGAGCCTGGTTAGAGCCGCAGAAAGTTAGAGAAAGCACGTGGCTCAAAACTCGCCGTCGTAGAGACATATATATCGACTACAGTCTCGATCTCGTCCCCTCTGCGGGCCGCCATTCTTTCACGTTATAACTAAGCACCTATTTAACTTTTTTTTTTGGCATAGAAATAGTTGGGGCCTTGGGTCCTTCGCCATGAAGGACATAGAAGTATACTTTTTATCACGGGATATTTTCGTTCTAACGGAACATCGGAGCAACGAAGCGAACTGATTTTTTTGAATTGAATTTGAGGCAAACAGAACAAACGGATAGACAGACACCATTTTTAATGCTTTCACAATTTTCTGTCTACATTCATTAGGTTGTTCTTAAATTGAATATCTGACAAAAAGTTTTATCGCTTTTGGGTACAAATCTATGGTTGAGAACTAAGACTGAGAAGGGTTTCAAAACGCTTTTCATTATAAACTGATTTCACCACTGTTTATAAACTGATTTCACCACTGTTTATAAACTGATTTCACCACTGTTTCGGAAAAGCAAGGCTTCCTGAAGAGAAAAACGGCAAAAAACTCTTTAACCGCCGCCTTTTATAATTAATAAAATCTAACTAGTCAAAGCGCGCAGGTATTATTACTGTAAAATTTTACGTAACACTTTAAGCGTGTAAGTTATGCTTAAGACCAAAATGCCGTGCACTTTTTTTTTTAGTGGCAGTAATATTAAATACCTATAATGTTTTGCCATTAAAAATCGCCGTGGTGTTTTAACTAGAAACAACTTTAAAATCTTAACAAACGTATGGGTGTCAGGACTTTTGAGCCGCAATAAAAACGTCTTCATCGACTTGCCTTAATTGCCTTTAATAAATGAATACGCTATCCAACACTCGCTTACATACACATTGTGCAGTCTAACGCAGTCAATCCAATGTTGTTGATCGTTGAGGTCTCAATTAACCAGACAACTTTTCTTGGCCTGTTTAATTAGTGTCCTAGACAAAAGCAAAGATAGGTAGTAGACCTTGGATATGGAAATTAAAAGAGTTCTCAGCGCCTGGGTGCTCATTGATTATAAGGATAGTTGCAAATAATCTCACTTTAGATACTAATATAGTATTATATAGTCTATGCGTTGGATATCAAATTCAAATAGTTTCAAGCACCTGGTGCAGGCAGGAATTAATTGGTAATGCAAATTTACAAAATTCTAAGTGCCTGATGTGAGTTGCTTGTTCATAGACTCATATGGTAGTAATACTTTTCTTAAATATAAAAAACAATATCGTTTCTGCACCTCGGCATAACATATCTAAATAGTTCAAATTTTGCGTATTGAAGTGTTTTATAGAGTTATTCAAATCCACGTTTCAAGACTTCTTAAGTTTGGAAATCGAGGCCTCCTTAAATATAGTATTGTTTTTAAAGAAATACGCAAATCACAAGGTGATTTCAAAGTCAGCGCAAGTGCCGCGAAATTTTAACTTTAGGTGAAAATTCGATTTCGAACTACATTAGACGTTAAAAATCTAATTAAGGACGAAAGACAACGCTACTGCCTGTTATACCACTTACTTGCTTTCTGTTTTTGTGGCTCCTCGGGTCAATATCGAAGTAGTTTGACATTCTTAATACAGAGATAAAGTGTATATGACATTTGTAACATTATTCTGCAGTGGTGCTAGCGATATGATATGCACATGTGTGTTTAGTAAGATCATCTTGAATTGTAGTTATGAATCAAAATTTGATTTGCCCAGCTTCTGGTTAGGCTCAACGACATCCATATTTATACGATAATAAAGTTAAGGTAAGGTACGGTTGTCTGCTTTAATAAAGGCTTTGTTGGCACAATTTGCATCCCTTTGCATAAGATTCAATATCTATAGCATGGTTTTCCAGAAATACCGCTCTTTTATTTGATTGAATCCTACTACAGCTTAAGTGTCCAGATATTTCCAGGTATGTCGTGGTTTTCTCTTAATATTTTTTCTGTATTTTGCCTAGAGCTGGGAATATCAAGTTATTGTGGTAAATTTACTTTTATGTTGGTGTTATGAAATAAGTAAGGAAGCATATTATAGATTTTTAAAAATGATGTCTTTTAAAAAGGTTTTTAAAGTCTGATATAGCTACTTAATTTAAAATAGCATTAGTCCATTTTTAATGGTTTTAATGTGTTAAACATGTCGATGTATGTTAATTCATTATTTTGTTGAATAACAGATAGTTTTTATTGTTTGTTTTGATTCTTTTAAATGTATATAACAGTCTCTCTGATTTTAGGATTTCACAAGGATTGTCACATGTCCTAGGATTTCTTCAACATATGGGGTAGACTTATCAAGCTTAAAAGACGGTGGGACAAATTATATTTTACCGGTTCTTCTAGTCATGCCCCGTTATGTTCTTTGATTTCAGTATTTAAGTTTGTGGCTTAATTCAAAGTTGATTTTAAATATTTGAATGCAAGCAAAACTATTTCAATTAGAGAGTCATGATGGGTTTCAGTATTCGTAATGTTTGGTGACGGAGGTAAGTTTTCATAAGGAGTTCTACATCTGGCGTGTGATCGGTGATTTGTTCCATTGGTAAAGATTTAATGAGTTCTACATCTGACGAACTAAAATCTACTACCTGATTGTTAAATGAGCTTCTATCAAGTGCACCTAGGTCTGGAAATTCATAAGTTATGTTTTATTCTGACAAATTTAGAATACGCGTCAAATTCATGGCGGAGAGTTATCAAAAATTATAAAACAAATTAGTAATAACTTTTATTTATAATATTAATCAAATCTTTTCAAACAATCATATTATTATTCTATGAAAACTCTTGGTCTCAATTTTACAAGCACCCCATTTTTAGATTTCAGAACAAGATGTACACATAGCTCTGGTTCTATTCCCGACGACAATACCTCAAAATGTCTTAATATTGATGATAAAACCACCTTTAGTTCCATCATTGCGTATTTTTGACCTGAAAAATTTGTTAACTTTAATATAAATTTAATATGTATATATTTGTTTGAGTTGTTTGTTTGATTTGATCGAAGTTGGTCTCATTTATGTGCTAAAATATTTGTCTATGCAAGCTAAAACTGAAAAAAATAAAAAATTTATTAATATTTTAAAAATTTGTTAAATTTAGATACGTTATGTTATTTTTCATGTAAAATTCAGGCAATTTGTTGCGCAGCTTATTAAAATAATGGTTGCGGCAAAAAGGGGATGGACATGGGAGCTAATGATAAAGATGAAAAATCCTATGTCCTTCGTTTATTTTGCTATTTTTGTGCCGAAAATCAGGTCTTTAAATGCTTCGTTGCGACGTTGTATAGGAACATACTAGCATAAAGCACTAGTGCATGCAGAACCGGTACTGGTTCCATGATTTCTAATACCCGGTTCTATTCAGAAACGGAACGGAAGTCTTACTTCGACTAATTACTAATTGATTAACTACTTTTAATTTATCTAGATACCTATACAGTTTCTGGGACCAGCGCTAAAAGGAATCCAGTTGAATGGTGACCACTTGTTTGGTTTTTCGAAACGCTCCGGCTTGAATTCCAAGGGATCTTCAAAAACGTCAGGATTTCTTTGTATGCCAAATAGGTTTATTGACACAGACGTGTCCTTTGGAATATGAAACTCTTTTAAATCTGAAATATAAATTGATTCTCTAAATTATTTTCACTCCATAGCAAGATCAAAGAAAAAAATACAAAAATTTAAAGAGTTAAAAACCAATATAATATGACGCCAAACAGCAAATAACTTTTTAAAATGGATACCCTAGGTCATCATCTGATCCTCGGGGTTCTTCTGAACGTTTTAAACTTGATTCGGCATTTTTTATTGAAATTAGATATTCTAACTTTGTAAGAAAAGAAATTAGTTTGATTTATAGGTATAGGTATTTGCTTGCAACTTTTCCCGTGCTATTATGTTCCTATCGAACTCGACAAGGATAAAAAATATCCTATGTTTATATCCGTACTTTCAGCCCTTTTTGGCAAAGGGACTAGGGTAACCTAATTTAAAAATAATAAAACGGGAAAATACCTTTTTCCAGACAAATAACGACGTGTTTAATCCCATTTCATTATTTTCAAATCAGTAACGAATCACGAAAATTCAAAAACCAGTGTGAACTGTTTCTGTTGTGTCGTAAAGAAATATCTACCTGCAGCTTCAGCCGCGTGAAAATCTATTTCTGTGGGGAATGTTTAAGTGAAGTTGTCCCGCGGTTTTATTCGCAGAAACATCTATTCCCGACATTTGATTGGAATTAAATGTATCCAATGTCCTTCTAAATCCTTTTGAACACTACCTGTATTAAGGGTAAACGGCATAAATTTCTTTTCGCACGAAGTTGTCAGTAGAAGTGAAATTCACGAGAAGATTATGGCAATTTTATTACGCATGAAAAACAATTAACGGCGTCTATCTAAATCATGTCGATTGGATGTAAAATATTAATTTTTTTGTTACCTACTATTAATAGCTTACTCACTAATATCTTGGGTTATCAATCTTTGAATCAGAGGCACTGGAGGGTAAAGTCGCATAGATTCTTTAATGACCAGCTCTAAGTATTTCATTTGTTGAAGATTTCTGTCAAAAAATTTTTTTTTAAATTACTAAACCAATGAATTTAAAAATTGGCGCTTTTTCAACCGAGCTTAGTATTTAAAGCTTTATTGTGATGATTTCAAGTCATATATTAATTTTCTTAACTAAAAAGGTACCAGTAGTTCTATTATAAGTTAACAGCGTTTAGTCATTAGTAAATAAGTTATGCAAGGGACAACTAAGCATATCCTTTTTGAAAAGAAAGGTCTGAACGTCCAAACTGTACGGGTTCGGACTTGGGGCGTTCAACAACTGTGGCAAATTAAGACAGACATGATGAAGTCAGGTGGAAAAACTCTTAGCTTGCCTGATAGAAAAATCAGTAAACTATATTAAACAGTAGGTATATTAACAGTTAACATATAGAGTCTATAAATAAATTAATACGTTCGGACATTACACACAGCGCTGTCTGCCCCAAAGTAAGCAAAGCGTGTGTTATGGATACTATGTCTATAGACAACGGATACAAATACATATTACTTTTTTTTTGTAAAAACATACATAAATACAACCAGACTCAAAACAAACACAAATGTTTATCACATAAATGTTTGTCCAGTGCAGGCATTGAACCCACACCCTCTGTATAGCAGCCGGCTACACTACCAAATAGGCTGCGAGGGAGTCAAAACTTTATATAAACTATAAGATTAGAAACTTATTTTTAAGATCATACGAGCTTGTCGGATCAGCTAATATATTCTTTCCAAAAATTTCTCTTTGTTCATCCACAATCTTGTCTTGGACTTCTTTGTGTTTTGAAATACAGTAAAGAGAAAACGCCAGTGCCCCTGTTACTGTATCATGGCCCTGGAAATCACAAATTATATTCATGTAAATACTAAGTAGATATTAAGAAAACCATTGTATGTGTTTTTAGTGTATGTTAAACATATGAATGCCAAAAACAATCATTTATTATTAATTCATTATTATTATTATCAATTAATAATTATTCATGTTGACGTTAAATTCTTTGCCGACTAAAATTGCCCGCAAAGCGTTACATATACAATCGTTTTTTTTCATCGCGTACCCTAAGGGTGCCAACGCTCTTTGTCTATCTGCCCGACATTTCAAGGGCTCTATATTTTAGATCGAAGTAAGTAGAAACCTAAAATTTTCACAGAATATGTTTTCTTCTTCTTCTTTCTTCGATTTGGAGACCAGATTTTGCATTAATGCATATCATTTCTCAAGAGACATGTGTAAATACTATATTTGCTTACTATACACATCGAAACACACTAAATGAATTTAGAAAAATAAAACACGAAAAAACACCACTCCTTCTTAAGATTCGCGCCAAAACTCTCCAGAATATTTTTTATAATCTAACAATTAAAAAACTGGTTGCCTGTAAAGTCGGTATACGGGCGAAAGTTTTACGTGACAATGATTTTATGTCTGTCTCTCTCGCTCTTAGGCGGGCGCGTGCCTCTCACTCGCTCTCATTGTGAGCGCATAACGTGAGCGGAGCGTAACGCAGTTTCTTGAAGTGTCACCCGGCAAACCAATTTATAAGACGTTGTCACGTCAAAAATAAAAAAAAATTGAAAAATCTATGGAGGTGAAGAAACATGTTTTCGTGGTTTTTGCTCTGTGGTATAAACAGTAATACATACATATAATTTCAAACTTGCAGTAATTATAGTGTGAGCTTCTAAGTATGACGATAAATAAAAAAAAAATAATAAATAATTAAATAAATAAAAAAAATACATAAATGAAAAAAACCCGACTTCAAAAACATTAGGAACTTAACTAGCTCAACTATAAGCAGACGGGACTTATTTTAATGCAAGTTAAAATAGTGTACTGATTGCTCACACTACATATAGTAAGTAGTTACATTAAATTGAGTTCAGTCTGCTTATAGTTAAATATTTGGAATGTTTTAATTTCTGTTTAGTTCCTAATGTTTTGCAGTTGGGTTTTTTATGTATTTAATTATTCATTTTCATTTACAGCTGTTTGGGTTTTTTTTTTACTCGCGCATGACTGTTTTATTATAATTGTTAAATATTTTCGTACTCGTCCTTTAAAGCCCTACATTTTGATAACTCGAGGGTCTCCAAAAAAAATTGATATATAACATATTACATAAAATTCGCCATTTTGAATCGTTATACCCCTGGTGTTGCAAGCGTCCATAGGCTACGATGACCGCTTACCATTAGGCGGACCGCAAGCTTGTTTGTTTGCGTTAGTGATATTAAAAAAGAAAAAGATGGTAGAACGCAATTCATTTAATGATGATAGTATTGATCAAAAGTGCAAACAGGGGTGGATACAGGTCTTTCAAGAAAGAAGTTATTAGATTTCCTAAAGGTCGGCAACGCGCGAGTGATACCCCTGGTGTTGCAACCATCCAAAAGCTACGGTGACCGCTTGCCATCAGCCACCTTAGTGGTATAAAAAAAAGACAACACGATACCTTGTGGAACACCGGCAGTGATATTGCACGAATCAGATAGGGAATTACGAAACCAGTCAATTACTGTTGGTAGGTTAAGAGAGCTTAAGATGCCTAACTGAATGTCCATATCTACTGTATTAAAAGAGTAACTAAAGTCAAGAAGTGATTTGTTTACTATCAATGCTGAAGCGAATATCAACTGTAACCTTAGCAAGTGTAGTAACCGTACTATGAGCAGGACGAAAACCGAATTGAAGGGGATTTAATAAATTGTTCTTGGTAAGAAAATGATTTAATTGTTAATGAAGAAGTCGTTCAAGAACTTTTCTAAGGAAAGGTTATATAAAGATTGGTCTATAATCAGTAAGAGAAAGTGCATTAATCATCTTAGGCAAAGGAATAATGTGAGAATTTTTCCAAACAGTTGGAAAAGTACCACTAGAAATTGAAAAATTGAGGATGTGGGTAGTAAATAGTGTAATATGGTCAAGGATGGTTGTAATAATAGTACGGCTGACACTATTACTACCAATAGCACTAGATAATATAACCATAATACTCTTCTTACCATCAGAATCAATAAATTGACTAAATGAAAATGGAGTAAAGTCTGGAGTTGGGATATGCAAAAGAGAATTAGGTGTGCATGCAGACGAAAAATGACGATTGAGTTAATTTCAATAAATATTTTGCGAAGAAATTGTTTGCTGAGTTATACCTTCTACAGACTAGTGAAATTTCCAGATTTTGATTTGATCCCCGTTTTCCCACGGAGCTGTGGATGTATAGTCGTTCTGCATCTCTACTCGTCATATTGCGGCAATTACGAAGAATTATTGTATCACGCTTTTATTAGCTTGACCTGTATGTATCTATGTCACGAAATCTTTCTTTGCAATTTTCACCCCTTTAAGACGTCTAATTGATTTGAAAATTTGAACACTTGTCAATACGAACAAAAAATTTGGGATCCAAAATTTGGCAAGATGGCTGCCATGTCGAATTTTGATTGAAATCTATGTATATGTATGGATAGAAATCTTCCAACGCAAGTTTCACCAACTTCAAGACGTGTAACTGATTTTAAAATTAAAAAATGTAACCGACCCGCGGCAGGGCCGAGTGGTGATGCATTGGATAAAATGTTTAAGTTACGAGAACACAAATAAAGTAATTTTAGATTTACTGTCGAGTAAGATATACTAAATATCAAGTATCCTGAATACTATCACTATTGTCATTATGTTCAAGACTAAAAATTAAAATAAAGTCATAAAAAAGAAAATCAATTTTAGTGTAAAAAAGCGTGTGGTGCTTGATATTATATTTTTATAATAACTCTACTTTTACGAATAGATACTATTGATATATTTACAACAATCAATATCAAGCACCTCACGCTTTTTTTACAATTAAATTAATTTTCTTTTTATCACTTTATTTTTATTTTAGAATTATTGAAAATTATGGATATATTGAGTTAATAGACTTAATGGTTAATAGATGGCTGTTGAATAAAATTCAATAATTCAAAATTATTTTATGCTTTTTAGTTCAATTTGCTATTAAAGCGTGTTTTTTCGTTTTTTTTTAAAGTATTATTATTTTAAGTTTATTTCATTCGGTTGTGAGCGACATTTGGCTTTCCGTTTTTTTAAGAAGTCCTAATTTCGTCGTTGAGCCAGGGTGCTGGAAAATGTTTTACTTTCACCGGTCTGATAGGTGCATGCTATTACACAATTTTATTGAAAGGGAATTGAATTTATATGAGAAATAAATAAGGTCACAATAAAAAAAAACATTAGCAGGACATTGACCGTGTATGGAAACATACAACGGACAAGATTATTATACCATTAGAAGATCTAACAGAGATGGAGAACAATTTGGAAAAACGTGAGTAGCATTAAGAGGCAATATTTGAATATTACAGGAGTTTGGTGGTGAAATGATCTTTTTTAAGTAGACAGGTGTCAACACACCCACAGGTGTGTGTGAAGTCACCCATAATATGAGTATGACTATAAGAAGATGTGAACGTTATGAAAGAAAAGTAATTAACCAGTAGTAAAGAACTGTAGACCACACCTAATTATATTTTGTTATTGGAAAGAGTTATTTCTATTAATATATATTCTATACAAACAGAAGAGGATTGAATTGAAAAAGTTACAATAGTGAAAGAAACATAAGTCATTCATTCAGTCATTCCGAATAAGTTGAATACCTGGTAAAGAATAAGATTTTGAAGGAAGACATGGTTTTAACCAGGTTTTTGAAACAAGATGGTATGAATGTTTTTAACACTAAAAGACGCTAGCATGTCAGAATAATGAGCCGCAATACTTTGTGCATTAATGTGTACGATATTGGAATTTTTTCTTTGTTAAATGTTAAAATATATATGCAAAAGTTATCTTTCTTTTGTGTTTGTTTTTATTAAAATAGCTAGCTTTTGCCAGCGGCTCCATCGGCCCTAAAGGTCCTTCGGTTATCGGCGTGGGAATTCAAGGGCAACTCCGTGATTATAGTAGCAACCGAGTCACACTTGACGTTTGAAGGTAGCCTATGTCCTTCCGCATGGTTCAAGTTATTATTGCCAAATTTAATCAAAATTGTTTTAGCGGTTTAGCCATGAAAAGGTAACAACCAGACAGACAGAGACAATTACGCATTTTCAATATTAGTATGGATAAATTTGTGTTAAAATCGTACCTCAAACATAAAAGTGTCAACTTCTTCTCTAACACTTGTTTTGTCAAGTTTCTTACCGTCGTTTTTCGCTAATAATAACAAATCCAAGAACGCGTGCTTGTTTTTCATTCCTAAAAGCAGGAAAGTAATATTGGATACTAGAATTCTAAAGAATCAAATAAAAAATATGTAAGAAAAAGACAAAGTTTGATAAAAATCAGTAGTCTTGTCAGTCAGTCAGTCGAAATTATCTGGTTTCAAAATGGCCTTTTATTCGGTAAGTATGTAGTTTTTAACTTCGATAGTAAAAAACACAGTGTAGATCATAATAATATCATTTAATTAAATTTATTTACAACCTTATTCGGTATCTGATTATCGTCAAGAGATCGATATGATTTTTATGTCGGATCCTACAACCATGTATATATATATAAATATGTTCTGGAATTCTAGTCTTCTTAAATAACATTAAAAATTTAACGTTCGTTATTGAGATAGTTATAACGAGTTGAATTAGGGGGCTCTTCAGTTTTCCTATTCAAATCAAATCAAAATCTTTTTATTCAAATGGGTTACTAAGAACACTTTTGAATCGTCAAGTAAATTAACCACAACTAGCTTAACAAACTAATTACAATACTGTTTTATTGCGTGCGTCTAATAGGTAATCTTTGTAAAATCACAAATGAAACAGAATACTCGTATTATAGTGTTTCAACAATTTATTAGTTGTATTGTATTGAAACACTTAATAAACAAGATTTACAATGTAAATTGTTTTATTAAAAAAAAATATCTAGGTTTGCAGTGTGCCAGATTTCTTCTAAATCGTTTAGTTTAATAGTTAAACAGAATTCTAAGTTTTCGTAATATTGCCTTTTTAATTTTTAAATAGGATTTAAAGGCAATAAACATATTTTTTAGGTTTTTGGAAAACAACAGACAGATATTCGGCTTGACATCATGTGTACAAAATTTCACAGTACATATTTGATATTGATATAAATTATTAGTATTTTGATCAGTGAATGTCAAAAATAATTGGGAAATTCGTTTGTATAGCTATTGCTGCAAATCGTTTTATCTTAATAGAAAAATAGAAATTCAAATTCAATTTAATTTATTCAGTTAAGGCTACAATAATTGAGCACTTATGAATGTCACTACGCCGTCGGTTCGTAAGTCTACAGGGGGAGACCTTGTACTGAGAAGAACCGGCAAGAAACTCAGCAAGGGCATTTCTTTTCTCCCTTTCTCTTACAGCGTCCAATTAAAATATTGGAAAATTCCCTCCCTATCATAAATGAATAAGAAATACCAAATTCCTTGTTAAAGTCCACATCAGTTATATTAGAGTTCACTAGTTCTTCACTTCTGTTATGGATGACCTTATTAGAGAATTCGTGGAGGTATTTTAGTACTTTTTTTTGTTTCACCCGATAGGGTGATAAATTAAATACAAAATCCGTGGTCAAGAAAATAGTTCGTGACCTCAGCCCGATAATTTCACTGATCCTGTAAAAAAAACTCAAACTTAAGAAATCCCTAATGCCCTATCCTGACTTACTTCTAAAAGTTTGTTAGAAAATGGAGAATAACAGCTTCTCTTAAATGTTTTTTCTTAATTTCATTGCAAAACTGCAATGTATAGCGGTTTTACATAATAAAACTTTCTATAAAATAACATTAAATTCGTACTAATTTAAGATATCTACTTGTACTATAGTGTGCGCAATCTGTACACTATTGAATTGTACTTGCATTGAAATAAATCCCGCAAGCTTATAGTTAAATATTTGGTATGTTTTAATTTCTGATTAGTTTTTAATGTTTTTTTTTTTTACTTGCACTTGATTATTTTACTATAAGTGTTTTATAGTTTTGTACTCGCCTTATAAAGCCTTATTATTTGATACCCAATGTGAAAAAATGTAGAGCAACAACATTTTACTTTACGAGACATTTGACTACGAAACCCTAAGAAATCAGCAACAATTTGGTCACCCAATGAAAAAATGTTCTTACAACCTAAGTGCAAAAAATTTATGAAATAAATCAATAAATACTAACTCTGCTATGGATTTAACATATTCTGATTCACTGTTCTTCTGCGCCTGAATAGACACTCCCATTATTGATTCTGTGAATAAAAAAAATAATTGAAGACGATCAAGTGCGAGTTGAACTCGTGCACCGTGGGTTTCGTTCCACCAATTATCTAATTTACGAACACAAACAAAATCCAAAGCGTGTCTCTCTAAGTAATCTAGACTATTATCGCTAGATGGCGCTGATACGGTAATTTAAGATGGTAATGGCTCAAGCCCGTCTTACACTTGGCCCGTTTTATTATTTGTTGTTTTACTTTACAGCTCACATTTTTTACCGCAAGTTTTAAGTTTGTTTGTAAAACTTTTTTGCGACATAGCAAAAACAACGAAAACGTGTTTCTTGTATGGGGACATCTCTCAAATTTTTAATTTTTGTTTTTATTATTCGTCAGGAAATTCGCGATTATAACACATATTCTGTAAAAAATTTAGGCTTGACCCTAATTTGGTCTTGAAGATTCTTATATTGTTGATTGACATTATATTGTTTTATTGGTCGGACAGACCATCAGTCAGACAGACAGTCAGCGTAATTCATAATCGCACAACTTTGGGTACAAAACCCTAAAACATTATTAAGGTTTTTACTTTATTTTTCTTTTTTATACCACTAAGATGACAAAGAAGCTTACGGCCTTATGTGCTAAACGGTCACCCTAGCCTATGGATGCTTGCAACACCATGGGCATTACTGGGTGTTAACGACCCTCTTATGCTGTAGTCTCTAGAGCATTGATTCTCAACCTGGGGGTTGCGACTCCCAGGAGCGTCGCGCTTATCGTTAAAAGATGTCGCAATCTGTTAAAAAAATCGGCCAAGTGTAAGTCGGACTCGCGGACGAAGGGTTCCGTGCCATTATCTACAAAAACGAGCAAAAAAGTCACGTATGTTGTATGGGAGCCCCCTTTAATATTTATTTTATTCTGTTTTTTAGTTTTTGTTGTTATAGCGGCAACAGAAATACATCTTTTGTGAAAATTACAACTGTCTTACTATAACGGTTCATAAGATACAGCCTGGTGACAGACGGATGTACGGACAGCGAAGCCTTAGTAATAGGGTTCCTAATTACCTTTCAGGTACAGAACCCTAAAAATAAGAACTGTTTGTAAAAGTTTGTATTAGGACGCATATAATGATAAATTAGGTTAGGATGTATGATCACAGGCTGCAGCAAATTAGAGCCTGTCTAAGGGAGTCTTGAAAGTTTTAACGACTAAATAAACTATTCATTTAGATATTATTATAATTTTTAGTGAAGGGCTTATTCGTGGGTCGCGATATAAAAAAGGTTGAGAAACGATGCTCTAGAGAAAACCTTCTCCTTCGTTTGGAGCCAGACTGCCAGAGCAATGTTCCTTTGTGTTTTTATATGTGTTTATTATTATTTGTCATTTAGTTTTTTTTTGTTTGCTAAACAAATACAAAAGTTTAATGTATAAAAAACGGAAACAATTATGTTGATTGTTATCATGTTGAATAGCCTTGCTTAGACTTGACATAATACAATCAATTTTATTGTACTATACATTACTACTGCGGCCCGCAAAAGCAGAGCCGAGGCACGCATCACAGAGTCCGGTTTTGCTCAATTCCAAGGCTTGTATAGTGCTTTTCTCAAACATGCGTGTAAATTAAAACAATACACACATAAAAATGCATTCAACGCATTGGCTGCACATGTTCGGGAGTTAGATCAGTGGGTGCGCTATCAAATAGTGAACGCCATATAGTTTGTTTACATTTCGTGAACAGAACGATTTCAATCAGCATTGCCAGATTTTTTTTTTGCCCAAGTCGGGATTTAGGAACTTTTTGAGTAAAAAAAAACGTGACAATAGATAGGTAACTAGTAAAAATATCCATAGAAAAGTGGCCAGTCCAAACTTGTCTGTGCCACCCGCCTGCGTATCTTAAATCTTAATCATGGCACAATAGCAGAATTTCGTAGAGCTGTAAATAATATAGTATAACTTTTAATTTCCATTTTACATAAATTACTTTATTTTTCAATTCAATGATTATATTATTCTTATTCTTCATATATTTAACTATTATTTTTAAATTATTATTTAACTCTTAATAATTTTAGAATTTTATGTTGTGATTCGTGTTTCCGCTGTAAAATAAATATGCCAAACTTAATTTTAGTGCATGCTGAATTTACCTATAAGTAGTTGTACAGTTAGTTTTAAATTGTGTCTGTGTACCTAAGCATTATTATTGTTACAACTGTTGGTAGATTAATAAATAAATAAAGAAATACATATTCGACCGCTAGAGAATAGAGAGCTAAAACATTGCGGGCCGCTCTCTGATACTGTATTGCAAGTACGATTTATTCCAAGTAAAGACACTGAAACCGTTTAATATCTTATTTAAGCATTTTAGGCAATTGCAAAATGACACATTATACAAAAATCACGTTATTCGGGACTACTAATATGAGAATTGGCGTGTGGATACGCGAAAATGTGTGCGTGTTCTATACGAACAGTAGGTAACAGGAAGTCTACCCGTGACCAAGGCTGGTGTAACCCAGCCGAAACGTCGGGAAAAAGGTATTTTGCCAAATGACGCGTTTAATCCCGTTTTATTATATTTTAAATTAGTAATGGAACGCGTAAATTTAAAAACTTATAAGGTAATAGGAAGCTTATTGAAAACAGTTTCGAGCACTCCAGACTCTGGTATACGAGAGAAACACGTAGGTATTACCTCTCGAAACACGCGAAAGTACTTGCATACATTTTATACTCCCGAATTATCGAATCTGGCGTACTGCAGACTGTTCCCAATAAGCTCCCTGGATGAAGAGTCGTGAAGGGTCGACACTAAGCGGCGGATAGTTGTCATCTTGCATAAAGTGCTATAATTATCTATACTGTGTGTGACGTAACTGTTTGTGATCAGAAAATTATGATGTTATCGTTTCAACGTAAATAGCTCATTGTTAGTGATTTATTAAATAATTAACTTAACAATTAGTAAATCGAAACTGAACTGAACTAAATATCAATATCATCACAACTGCAGCCGGTTGCAATCTTTGTTATCTCGGGCACAGTATAGGTGATAGATAGCACTCTATCTAGGGTAAGGGCAGAGTATAAATAGAGCAACACTCTACCAACCAAACATTAAATTAATGTGTCCAGAAAAAGTAGATAACTCTCAACCTTTTTTTTGAGGGAGTTAAAACAGTGACCAAACTATTTATGAAAAAGGCAAAATGCATAACCAGAATTAAACTATATTTATTAATACATGGCTTTTGTTATCGTTTCCTATATCACAGTTTACTTGATTATAATAAGACAGGTATAAGAAAAAATAGTGTGTATATTAAGCGTTATTGTTTTTTTTTTTGCATGAAATAAATGGGATATTTCAAAATATGTATTTAATAATAACACAGGCTTTTATTCAATATACCTAGAGTTTTAAGGGTAATTAGGGTTCCGTACCCAAAGTGAAATTAGCGGAACCCTATTACTAACATTCCGCTATCCGTCCGTGCGTCCGTCCGTCCGTCCATCTGTCACCAGGCCGTATCTCATGAACCGTGATAATTGGACAGTTGAAATTTTCACAGAACATATATTTCTGTTGCCGCTACAACAAAAAATACTAAAAAACAGAATAAAATAAATATTTAAGGGGGCTCCCATACAACAAATGTGATTTTTTTACTCTATATTGGTAACGCAACAGGGAGAGGCTTAAAATATTCACAGAATATTTAGTTATATAGTCACTTTAAAAATAAATAAACAATTAAAAATAAAAAAATATTTAAGGCGGGCTCCCAGACATCAAACGTGTTTTTTTTTTGCCGTTTTTATAGATATTGGTACGGAACTCTTCATGCGCGAGTCCGACTCGAAAGAGAACGTCATGACGGAGCAGATTCCAAACACAGCCAGTACCGGCGGCATAACCTATCCTGCGAATAATGTAGGACCTCAGAAAAGTGTGCCACTAGGCGTTCACCCATCCAGATACTGACCAAGACTGACATTGTTTAACTTTGTTCATCGTTTCCCATAGACGAATTTGACTAGGCCACGAGCTTGTCAAATTACCAGTACTTAGCATTCTTATTTAATTACACCAAGTAGATGCCTCCATGCTCACCGGTTATATTATCAAGAGCTGTCAGAGCCATGATTGGAAACAAATTAATGGGCCTCTCGTCAGCCACCTCGTAAAGTTTGTTTATTAATATCTTCTGGTTCTTCAAGAAAACTGGTAAAAAACTCTGCAAGATATTGTAGTGAAAAGCTGGAGTCAGAAATTTTCGATGTGTCTTCCATCTTTTGCCTGTAATATAAATTTTATTGTTGTTATTAAAGGTAAATTCATATATATATATTAGGTTATTATAATTATTAAGTTACCTATAATATAACTGATTAGTAAAAAAATATTCTACCTCTTTTCCCAGTTAAAAATAAATAGGTAATTCAATGAAGTAATCACACGGAAAAAAATGATTTACCAAGAGGTGCTAAACGCATTTTGCTGCGGATTTCTACGTTGCTACTCATTATTTATTAGCAACAACATCAAAGCCTTGCTTACTACAGGCAAGAGCACTTGGCTGCGCTTCATGAATTATAGCTAGAAGATTTGAGAAAAATTCGCAAGTAGGTATTGCAAACTTTTTATCCATCAGGGCTAAAAAACTTATTCGAATATACAAAAATATTTATCAATTGTAATTAGCTGTATCTGTAAACGACTTTTACATACCACGTTTAGATAATATTGCTGATATTGCTAATCTTTAGGTCCCTATATTAAAAAAGCTAAGTTTTGTTAAAATTGATAATTATCTTTGCAATCTTAACAAACGGCTAAGCAACAAGAACAAGTGTCTTTCACTTACAATACGAAGTAAGTTTTAGCTAATTTATTACCAAATATGTGTAACATTATTTAATAAGAAAAGCAAATTTAACTTCGCTATGAACAATATAAGGGCTTAACAATACTAACGAACAAAAAAAAACTAGTTTGGAAATTAATTTCGTAGTCTTGACTAATTTCTTTTGATGTCAAAAGTAATTTTGTTTTGTAACATTCCCTAAATTTTAATTATAAGCCCTGAATAAATATTTCGTTGGTACTGCGCTAGTTTATTGTATGCAAAAGAAACAACGAATACCTTTGTTCAAAGTGATAAAAGATATTGTTTGCAATTTTTACAAAATAATTTATTATCAAGAACTGCAATATTTTACACCGATCCAATGAGAGATTTATATATGTACGTCACGGTTTTAATCCCGAAAGGTCGTTATGTGCGTCTTGCGTACAAGGTGGCCAAAACACTGCCACTGATAAAGTTTATTTGGAGTAAAGGGGCTTTATACACATATGTCCCATACGTCCATACGTCGTAAATCACTCCATTATTATATACTCCATTGCCAATTCTTGATAAACTATGAAAAGTACGTCAGATTTGAACACTTGACGAAGACGAGGGGGATATTCGACAAAATAACTACTTTCAAGGCATGAGCCTGCTCTGAGCGGCAGCTAACCACATTGAGTGTCCGACACCCACACAATGCACAGTCGCCCTGCAATATTTTAGGTCAGTCCAGATTTTTTTTTTTTTTTAATACCAATAAGGTGGCAAACAAGCTTACGGTCCGCCTGATGGTAAGCGGTCACCGTAGCCTATGGACGCTTGCAACACCAGGGGTATCACTTGCGCGTTGCCGACCCTTCAGAAATCTAATAACTTCTTTCATAAAGAACTCCATACTGTAGTCCTTGCAGAAAACCTTGGCAGGGAGCTCATTCCACAACTTAAGCGTTTCCCTTAAGGAAGTTTCTCTGAAACCGCACTGTACGCGACCTGCCGATGGCGAGCGGTGCGATGGTAGAAAGTAGCCGTGAACATCATTTCGAACAATTCCTAAGAACACAACCCATTGTACATGCGGTAGAACACACACAGTGAGGGAAAGACTCTCCTTACGGGCTCGATACCGCAAGTGAGTTTGGAATCGTCGACAATTCTCACAGCCCGTCGTTGAACCGAGTCAAAAGGGCCAAGCTGGTATCCGGGTGCACCTGCCCAGAGATGGCAGCAGTACTCCATATGGGGCCGAACTTGCGACTTGTAAAGTAACAACCTTTGCCCCGACGTGAAGTACAGCTTCGCTCTGTTGAGTACACCAAGTTTTTTGGACGCCAGCTTCACCTTATCTTGTAAATGATCTCGGAACTGAACATCGCTGGAGATTTCGACACCATAGATCCCAATGCTCTTGGAGATGGAGAGGGGAGTGTTCTGGAATTGTGGGACTACAGTGAATGGAGGTTTCTTAGCGGTGAACGCGCACACTTGTGTCTTTGTAGGGTTGAATCGGACCAAGTTTACCCGTCCCCAGTCAGAGACCTGGGACAGTGTGGTCTCGATTTGAGACACAAGTTTTCCAGGGTTTTCCTCCACAACGGAACGAGGGATGTTTGCACGACCCGTGTAAAAAGCGTCTCCAGTACTGTCATCTGCATAGCAATGTATGTTGTTGATGTCCAACATGACATTGATATGCAGTAGAAACAGCGTAGGAGACAGCACAGAGCCTTGCGGGACACCAGCATTAATGTCCATGCTATCAGAGCAACTACCGTCAACTACGGTTCGTATGCGTCTGCCGGACAAAAAGCTAGCCACCCATTTGCACAAACCCTCGGGCACTCCGTAAGATGGCAACTTCAATAGAAGATCCCGGTGCCAGACCCGATCGAACGCCTTCCCTATGTCCAGGCTACATGCCAATGCCTCCCCCTGACTCTCAATGGCTAGTGCCCATCGGTGTGTGAGATACACTAGACGGTCACCAGTTGAGCGACCGTGGCGAAAGCCATATTGACGGTCACTGATCAGGTCGTGTACTTCATTCATCACACGCTCCATCCTTAGAGAGGAGAGAGGTAATAGCGATAGGCCTGTAATTCGATGGATCTGATCTATCGCCCTTTTTGGGCACCGGGTGCACATTCGTAGTCTTCCATGAAGACGGAAATTGCCTTGTGTGGCAGGAAAGCGCGAAGAGGCGCGTGACTACAGGACATAACTCAGGAGCACACTGCTTAAGCACCACTGCTGGTATACCGACTGGCCCACTCGACTTAAAACCGTGTAGGGAAAGCAACGCCCGCCTGACCTCCCGCTGCGTTATGGACATTTCCGGCATGGTCTTACCGCACCTCGGTATAGTAGGTGGTACAGCGCCTTCATCGTTCATGTTCGAGTTCGAGGCAAAGAGACTGCCCAGCAGATCGGCTTTCTCTTTAGCACTTTGGGCCAAGTCACCATCGGTCTTTCGCAGTGGTGGTAACGACGACTGGCAAAAGTTCCCTTCGGCAGCTTTGGCAAGCGACCAGAAAGCACGACTCCCAGAAGGATAGCTCGCAAGTCGCCCACCTATTTTGCCGATGAATTGGAATTTTGCTCTGGCAGTTGCTTTCCTACTGAACCTCGAGGCAGCATTTAATTTGCGTTTCAACTCAGAAATATTCGGATCCTTATTATAACGAGCCGTGGTCCAAGCCTCATATGCATTTTGCTTAAGAATTTTAGCTTTTCTTCAAGACCTATTAAACCACGGTCGTTTTTTGACGCCGGCAGCTACTCGCGGGTTAGGAATATAGCATTCCATACCAGCAAGGATTGTCTCAGTGACTGCAGCTGCGCAGACGTCGGGATCTTCTGAGTCAAAGCAGTGTGTCATCAAAGTGCGTGAAATTCTCGCAATCCATCCCAGTCTGCAGACTTAAAGTGCAACACACGACGCCAATTAGTTGGTCCAGAAGGATCGGGTTGTGTGCATGACACTTGAGTCTGAACGAGACAGTGGTCCGAGGAGCCAAGATTACCAATGTTACTTTTTCGGAATCCGGGTCGTTCTGCAAGGGTTACCAGTTTGCCCACTCTCAAATCGAAGTTATAGGTTGTACTATATTCGTGTCAACTGCCTTTGTTTAATCATAAAATGTGGCTCAGGTACCTATGCTTGCAGGTTGCCAGCGTTCCTTCAACTTCTAAATCGAATGTATGGGTTTGTACGACATTTTACGTGCCAGCTACCATTGCTTGGTCATAAAATGCAATGTGATAGGTACGCTTTCCCACTCCTCTACTGTCACCCGATGGCTAAGAGAGGCAAGCCCGAATCATTATTAGCAATACCAAGGCGTTAGCTACTATTGCAAAGATTTTTAACTTGTACTAAAGTTTTTATTTCAATGTTGCTAAATCAGAAACTGTGTTCCGAAAATATTACAGTTTTGTTGTGTGAGTGCGAACAATTATAAATAGAAAGTAACCAAGGTAAGGCAAACTTTTCTTGCAAAAGGTAAAAAAAAACCACAAATTTCGATTGAAAAGATAAAAGGTAATCGCGTGCAACTGTTATACCTGCACATTAAATAAGGTATAACTTCGACACCACCTAAATCTCGATAAGCTTCCGTAATTGCTTTTCCTTTTTGTCTAATAAGAACGATTCGCATAGGCGCCGGAATCGTTCTATTAACCAAATGTAAACAAACAAATGGGCAATCACTATTTTTACAGTGCATTCACTGCTCTACCTCCCAAGCATGTGTATTTAATACGTTGAACGTGGAACGGAAGTGCAGTTTAAAAGGGTGTTTTCAAAAAAAAATACCGAGCAAAAATCAACATATGGTTTCCAAAGTCAAGAAACAATCGTTCACATGGTTTCAAATCGGTGTTCTTACCCCTATTTTGTAAAAAGTAGGTACACATTTTTCAAGGCATCACTTTGAGTGTGCCATGACTAACTTTTTTGAACAAATGTAAGAAACTTTTTTTGACCAATAAGTCATTATCTTAATGAGTCTATTATTTCGTTTCTACATCACATCTATTATTTATTATTCATATGATAGATATCAAGCAGTAATCGAGTATGAATTTGTATTTTAAGGTGTTTATCGTAGGCTATTAAATGTCATATTTCAAATGTGGGTTTCATTTTAATTAATTTTTCTAGTTTTCCTTTCATATAACTGTAAATATCTGTACGATTTTGTCATACGATTTTTTTGCCCTAACTGGTATACGATCTGCCAAACAAAAACATTGATGGTGGTAACACTATACACTGCTGTTTCGTTTGCGCGTCGCGCGTCGCGGGAGCCCGATTTGTATCAATTTCTGTTGCAGTTTGTGTTTAAGAAAAAGTTTGTGTTTTTGATTTTAAGAAAGAAGTAAGTGTAGTCGAAGAAAACAATAGCACCCAGCTTTTGAAGAACTGGGCATATAATGAAGTGCCAGTCCAGACATTTAGGGGTAAGCATAATTTTATGTACACTTTTAAAAAAAAAATGAGTACTGCAACCAAATCCTGTATGGGGGGTTTACTTACTTAGCTGCTTGAGGTATTTATTGTTCCCCGGGAATCTTACCAGGTTATATGAAGGATACAATGAGAGTCAATTTTATTTGTTTATTTGTCTTTGTATATTCTTAAATGCTAGAGCGGCTATAAAGGATAAATTCAATTATTTAAATCTAATTAATTCACATGTTGCCACTTAACTCTAATTTTGGGCGCAGTTCATGGTCCTCTCATGGTCATCATTGTAATAGGCATCACCTTGCTCTTTTGTGAGCATACAATTTACATGCTAAAAATATAAGCCTGCCTATTATAATATAGCAACTATCCGATATGGCCATTCAGGCCATATACTGAGCTTTAACTCCGCGGTCTACACTGAATGGAGTTCCTGAAACTCAGCGTCAGCCTTAACGCTAGTCAGCATACGTACTGGTTCCATTGTGGGGCTACGGAACGGTTTCAGGTGCGCTCCTTACACTTCTCCTAAAACCTTGCGGGGCATGCTAAAGCTCTTTGGTGAGAGCGGCAAGATGGTGATCTTGCCTCAATCCAAACTGTTGCTGTGGATGCGAGACAAGAGGGTATCGCACCATATTACATCTGTTATCACGAGGGATATATCTACTTTAATGCAAAGCGTTGATGATTTTTTTTAAATTTACTTTATTTGCCCATAATACAAAACAAAACCATCCATCTCGGATCTAGCATCTGAACGGACGGTCAGAGTAACTGAAAGGGGGCGCAAGGGTAAAAAAAACCGAATTTAGAATATTTTCACATTTTACCCAAAGAGTAAAAAACGGGACCCTATTAATAAGACCCCGCTGTCCGTCCGTCCGTCTGTCACCAGGCTGTATCTTATGAACCGTGATAGTTAGACAGTTAGAATTTTCACAGATGTATTTCTGTTGCCGCTATAACAATAAATACTAAAAAACAGAATAAAATAAATATACTTGAGAAATTAAAAAAAGATCATTGGTACACGCCAACTCCGGGGCTCGAACCTCCACCACTTGGGACGTAAAGTGAAATTTAAACCCCTTGGCTACCACCAACTCACCGAATTATATATTGTGACATAAAATACTTCGTATTAGTAGTGTAGTGCGTCAATTTATCTAGTTGTTAATAATAATAATAATAATAAATATTCTTTATTATACACCAAACAAATAGCTTAATCTAAGGAACACTAATTATAAAATGCAATGTACAATAGGCGGTGTTATCGCCAAGAAGCGATTTCTGCCACACAACCTATGGCTAAAGGAAAATTTAAATAAAGAGTAGGGTAGGTGGTGTATATAATATATATCAAAAAAAATTACAACATAATATAAAAAGTTAAATAAATATTATTGTTCTCTAATACCTACATAAAAATTACATACTAAATAAATATACATAAATAAATTAATACTTACATATACATACATACACTTACTTAAACAAAAATGTAGCAGAAAGAAGAAATTAAATATCACAAGAAGAGGATTAGCTTTAAAACATAGCAGAGTTTAAGAATTAGTTAAATAATGCACTTAACTAGTTGTTTAAATGCATACAGTGATTGTGCTTTTCTAATAGAGACAGGTAAGGAATTCCACATGTTGATTGAAAATACAGTAAATGACTTGTCGTAAAAATGTGATGAATGATAAGGAACTTTCAATAAAATATTGGATGAAGACCGTATTGAATAGTGGTATTCAAAACGCTCTTTTAAATAAAGTGAAGTGGAAGGATTAAACAATACAGAGTAAAGAAGTGAAAGTATATGAGTATTCCTGCGTAATCGTATAGGAAGCCATTTGAGTTGTCTGTGGTATTCGGCGATATGGTCGTATTTGCGCAATCCAAATATGAACCTAATGCATAGGTTTTGAAGACGTTCTAATTTGTCAAGCTGGTCTTCAGTGAGTTTGAGATAGCTAGCGTCGGCATAGTCGAGAATAGGGAGAAGGAGAGATTGTGTAAGATAAATTTTAGTTTTAGTTGGAAGAAAACTTTTTAACCTACGTAAAGAGACAACTGAAGAGAACATCTTCCAGCTGACCTCCTTGATTGAGCAACCCAGGATAGAGTTTGATCTAATAAAATCCCTAGGTTTTTAACAGTGTCACTGTATGGTATCACAACTTTATTAAAATAAACAGGTGCTACTGTATCCCAGTTGATTTTACTAAGTAAGCGTGAACTACCAATAATTATCACTTAAGTTTTAGCGGGATTGACTAATAGGCTATATGACTTACTCCAGTTTGAAATTATCGCTAAATCACCATTCGTAGTATCTACTGCACTTTTGAAGTCTTTTAGAGTGGCATGAGTGCATATTTGAAGGTCATCTGCATACAAGTGGTAGAGAGAAGAAATGCGTCGAGTAATAGAATTGATGAATAAAGCAAAAAGCAAAGGTGACAACACACCACCTTGCGATACGCCTGAAGATACAGTGCACCAATCCGAGAAAGAATCCTCAATGTTGATGCGCTGTCGGCGCCTATGTAAGTAACTACGAAACCATTCAACCTTTGTTGGAGCTATGTTAATAGAACATAGGTAAAAGAATAATCTGATCATCCTTCCAAAGTGACGGGAATTGGTTAGTGGAAATATAATTATTTAGGATTTGAGTAATTATTGGGATGAGGATATCAAGTAGAAGAAGAATCATTTTACGACTGATACAATCACTGCCAACGGCATTCGAAGTAATGGATAGTATGTTCTTCTTAACATCAAAATCAGTGAATTGTGAGAAGCTAAATGATGGGAAGGTGGAAGTAGATGGCGGTGAAAGATATCTAAGTGTATTATATTTTGAACTGTCATTGTAAGTGACAGTAGAAGCAAAGTGTTGGTTTAGAGAATTAAGGTTGACATCTTGTGGAAGTTTGTATGAATTAGATTTGCCAACTCGCAAAGTACGAAGAAATTTCCAAACTTTAGATGGATCCCCATTTTCGATAGATTTATGTATGTGACGTAGTTGGGCATCTCTACACAGCCTCTTGCAGCGATTACGTAATATTCTGTAACACTCTCGGTTCTCTGCTGATGGTCTACTTTTATACTTGATTTTTGCTTTATTTCTTTTTCCCATAAGTGACTTAAGCTCATCAGTTACCCAGGGTGCTGGTAAGTGTTTAACTCTTACTGGCTGTATAGGTGCATGCACAGCGTACAGTTGGGTCAAAAGGGTGTTAAATAATTCAATTTGATCATCTACTGTTTCTGCACGTACAACTATTGACCAGTCAATTTCAGAAGCATCCGCAATTAATCGTTAGTGTTGTTCTAAGCTATAATATTAACAATACCTATCGGTAAAAAAAATAATTGTAGTTTGTGTAATCAAGTGCCAAGTCTATTCCTATAATGCTTTTTAATTTGTCATTGTTTTTAGGAAGTTTGAGCAGGATGCACCAAACGCCATGACTCAGCGTCTGGGAGGGGTATGCTTCTCATTAGATATTACAACTTGAGAAGGAAGTTAATTAGAACAGGAATTGAAGGCAAATCAATAATTGATATATAACATATCAATATTATCAACTCACTAAAAACAGCTTAGGTATGTCAAACATTATAATAAGTTTTTGATATTATTGTGAACCTACTGTTTAGGTTTATTGTAAGTTTGAAATTTTACATATATGTATTTAAAAAAATGTTCCCGGACAAGTTTCACATGAAATTTTGTAGATATTAACAATATTGAGAATAATCACTCTTAATACAATTTTTTGATTTAACTTTTGTTTTAGATGATGGCGGTGACCAGGAGGATCTCGTTCATCATATATTATTGGAATTTATGGTATCGAGCAACTTCAAAAAAATATTAAAAAATAATGGCTTATCAGAATCTCATGAAACCAAAAACGGCGAGCTCTTAAATTTTAGTTTTTTTTTTAAATTAAAAAACAAAGTGTAATTCACGGAACTTCGAAGACTATCGCAAATCAATTTTGTATGAAATACATTCTACGACGTTTACCGTTAAATGTGAAAAACCTATACTCTGTTCAACAAAAAAGTTTGCTGATGGTGTAAAAATAATTTGGTAACATTTGTAACTACTCAAAATTCATACCTCAGATATTATAAAAGGTACAATATATCAAATAAACTAGCTACTACAGCTAAAAATATTTTTAATGCAACAACAGAAAACATAGCTGTCACACTTAAAATACTTACACACAACAGATAAATATATTAATTGAAGTCGTAAATGTAATTTGTTATCACAACAAGTGACAAATGCTGCCAACATAATACGTTGAAGTACTAAAATAATTGCTATAAATGCTAAACACCACTTCAATATTATGAAATTTATTAGTAGTCACCCTTAAAATTTTACACAGTGTCAATAAAAATCTTAATTAAAGGCGCAAATATAATTTGTAATTACAACGAAGACCAACGGTACTTGAAGCTAAAATTGTCAATAACACGACAAAATTGAGTATCTATTAGGACTAAAGTATTACACATACTACATAAAAGTCTTAGTTCAAGATGCTTATAAGATAATTGGTTAATGTAAGTACCGTAATATATAAACATACCAAATTAACATAGCTGCTACCTAGGGTTTCTGATTTCTCGAGCTTTTTTCGTTCTCTAGGCACGGTAATTCTCGAGGCTAAATTCTCGAGTCTTCTCGATTCTCGAGGCTTTCAAAGAAGACTTATAATAGGTAATAAAATTTAAACAAAAAGCTCAAAATAATCACGAAAAGAATATATTTGTATTTCTCCCAACTGCGTGCTACTTGAAAGAAACAAAACATAAAAATCTTCTAACACATAATTAACAAATCTTAATACTTACAAGAATAAGGAACACTAAAATTCGGCGTGCTAAGCTACTTCTTAAATATTTTTTTTAATACTACTTGTGGTAAAAATCTTAAATAACTAATTTAAACAGATAACTAAGGGTGGCACGGTACCACAACAACCCTAAGAGTTTCTACTTAAAATTTGCGTCAATCTACATATGATAAGAAATCTTTTAGAAATAACAAGAAAAACTTTCTGAAGAAAATGATTAGGCTCTACTTATTTGTAGAAGGTTACAGTATTAAGTATCTAACAGTAAGTTTTGCTTTAATCAGTCTTTGGTATTTCGCAGCTTTATCTTTGATCGATATCGGAACATAGAAAGCTCCTTAAATGACCTTTATAATAATTAATTCTTAAAAATCTAATAGTAACAGATCACTAAGAGTTTGAGTCTGATTCTGGCTATAACAAATTCAATATCAGTCGTTCAAAATTATTTTAATAGCTTTAGCACTGATTGAGATAATTAGTTAAAAATCCTAACCGCGGCATGTTTGTATGTGTGTGTGAGTGAAACAACTTGCTCGCAGTAGTTGCAGTGAGCGCGGATTATTTTACGCGGTAAAACCTACCTTGAATACTTTTTTTTCAGGCACGGGATTTTTTTTCTCGTCTCGAACCAAGGCGAATTTTTCGAGTCTTCTCGATTTCGAGAATTCTCGAGCAGAAACCCTACTGCTACCGCTAAATATGTAATCAACACGACGATATTGCTTATCTACTACGCCTTAAGACTAAGATTTTTAAACACAATAAATAAAATAAAAACCCGGTGCCCAAAAAGGGCGATAGATCAGATCCATCGAATTACAGGCCTATCGCTATTACCTCTCTCCTCTCTAAGGTGATGGAGCGTGTGATCAACACACAGCTTCTAAGATACCTAGAAGTACACGATCTGGTCAGTGACCGTCAATATGGCTTTCGCCACGGTCGCTCGACTGGTGACCTTCTAGTGTATCTCACACACCGATGGGCACTAGCCATTGAGAGTCAGGGGGAGGCATTGGCATGTAGCCTGGACATAGCGAAGGCGTTCGATCGGGTCTGGCACCGGGGTCTTCTATCGAAGTTGCCATCTTACGGAGTGCCCGAGGGTTTGTGCAAATGGGTGGCTAGCTTTTTGTCCGGCAGACGCATACGAACCGTAGTTGACGGTAGTTGCTCTGATAGCATGGACATTAATGCTGGTGTCCCGCAAGGCTCTGTGCTGTCTCCTACGCTGTTTCTACTGCATATCAATGACATGTTGGACATCAACAACATACATTGCTATGCAGATGACAGTACTGGAGACGCTTTTTACACGGGTCGTGCAAACATCCCTCGTTCCGTTGTGGAGGAAAACCGCGGAGAACTTGTGTCTCAAATCGAGACCACACTGTCCCAGGTCTCTGACTGGGGACGGGTAAACTTGGTCCGATTCAACCCTACAAAGACACAAGTGTGCGCGCTCACTGCTAAGAAAACTCCATTCACTGTAGTCCCACAATTCCAGAACACTCCCCTCTCCATCTCCAAGAGCATTGGGATCCTTGGTGTCGACATCTCCAGCGATGTTCAGTTCCGAGATCATTTACTAGATAAGGTGAAGCTTGCGTCAAAAAAACTTGGTGTACTCAACAGAGCGAAGCAGTACTTCACGTCGGGGCAAAGGTTGTTACTTTACAAGTCGCAAGTTCGGCCCCATATGGAGTACTGCTGCCATCTCTGGGCAGGTGCACCCGGATACCAGCTTGGCCCTTTTGACTCGGTTCAACGACGGGCTGTGAGAATTGTCGACGATTCCAATCTCACTTGCGGTATCGAGCCCTTAAGTCTGAGGAGAGACTTTGCCTCACTGTGTGTGTTCTACCGCTTGTACAATGGGTTGTGTTCTGAGGAATTGTTCGAAATGATGCCCACGGCTTCTTTCTACCATCGCACCGCTCGCCATCGGCAGGGAATTCATTCTCACACTTCAGAACCTAAGTGGTCGCGTACAGTGCGGTTTCAGAGAAACTTCCTCCCGCGAACGCTTAAGTTGTGGAATGAGCTCCCTGCCAAGGTTTTCTGCAAGGACAGTATGGAGTTCTTCAAGAAAGAAGTTAATAGATTTCGGAAGGGTCGGCAACGCGCAAGTGATACCCCTGGTGTTGCAAGCGTCCATAGGCTACGGTGACCGCTTACCATCAGGCGGACCGAAAGCTTGTTTGCCACCTTGCCAAAAAAAAAATTGATGATCACAACGAAGACAAATGGTTATTTTGCTAACGTTATATGTAAACATAACAAACAAATGTAACTGCTACTGCTAATAATGTCATTTACACTACGAAATTGATTATATGGTACACTTATATATTACACATACTAAATAAAGACTTATTTAAAAGGGCGCACATATATTTCATAATGACAAACAAAAAAAATGGTTAATGTAGCTAACGTTATTTGCAACATACCAAATAATGTAGATGCTACTGCTTAACATATTTTCAATATCAACACAACTAATTATCTATATTGCCTAATACACTTGCACACTGCAAACAATAATTTTGGTTGAAGTTGCAAACAGTATTTTCAGTACTAACTAAATAAATTATCTGGTATGCCTATAACACTTGCACGTAGTAAATAAAAGTTTTAGTAAATGTCGCTAATATGATTTGCGATATTACCAAAGGCAAATGCCAAAAGCAGCTAAAAATATTTTCAATACTAACTAAGTAGCTTGTCTATAGTCCCTACAATACTTTCAAAATGTATGTAAAATTATTGTCAAGTTGTGCAAAAATAATCTGTTATAATAAGTAAGGAAAATTTAAAAAGCACTTTACTTAATTTGTTAAAATAACAAATAAATTTAGCTGCTTCTGCAAAACATTATCTACAATATTACGAATTAGCTTATCTGTCAAAACTAAAAAACTTATTAAATCTTAGTTAAAATATTAGTTGAAATTGTAAACAAAATCTGTAACCCCAACCAGGATGACTGTCAAATACAGCTAAAATTTTTCGTAGTGATAAGTAACTGAAAAGACCAGCTACTGCTAAAAGTCATCAGATACTCTTAGCTAGAATAACGAAAACCGAATGCAATCATAGCTAAATACTGACAGCCAAAATCTCTTCGTGCTTATAACTAAAAACTTTGCTGTCCCTGTAGTTTGTAATTTTTTTAGCAACCTTTACTAAATTTAGTTAGGTACTGTAGCTATTTTTTTCTTTCCGTGCACTCATATTTTTAATGCAACTTTGACAGCGTATATTTATTAATGACCCGTTTGCAACCCGTAAATTCTTTTAAACATATTAAATTTCTTCAGGGAAGTTATTACAATAAGTCCGAAAATCGACATCGCTTTTCGCAAGAACCAATCTCTCGGTCTCGTGACCATATCAATCAATACGCTACGTCATGACTTAGATCTAAAAACAGTTTGGGCAAAAATTTACAAGTACAAGTACAAGCAATATAAAAGTACAAGTTACAAGTAACAACTTGTAACAAAAGATAAGACTTTAACGATTTAACTTCGATTAGAGCAGTAGGTGCCAAGCCAGGGTCTATCCAACAGGATGAGCGATAAAGATCGACGAAAAAAATTTGTCGGCTCCGTGCTCAGTGGGAAATGACCACTACTGAATCGAGGAGCGTAGGTTCGATTCCTGCACAAGACAAACATTTAATATTTGTGTTTGTCTTAAGACTGGGTTTTTATATGTATGTTGTTTACAAAAAAAGTATATATATGTATTTGAATCAGTTATCTGGTATCCGTAGCACAAGCTTTGCTTATTCTGGGACCAGAAGTGGCTTTGTGTAGTTTCAAAATAAATATTTATCTATTTATTTTCACCCCGAGTTCAAAACCCCTTAGTTTTTGAGTATTTAAGTAACCTTAACATACCGTACCGTATAAGAATACTTCGTGAAATATTCTTCAAGACAACAAAGATATCAAATTTATTATGTGATTTTATTCACAGGGACACAATACTACTAGTACATTTACTAAATTTGTTTTTTTTTTGGCATACTTCCACAGAAAATAAAAAAAAGGAAAACATAATTTTTATACCTGAAGCTGTAAGAAGACCTTGACCAAGCCATGCATGTAAAAATCGGTAGGAGGAACCTTTTGAAATTAGCTCTGAACTTGAAATTATATTCTGAAATTTAAAACATTAAAATAATAACAATTATAAAAATAAAAATAATAATTATTGAGTTTTCTGTTCAGGGAAATTTGTATTGGTTATTGGCACAAATGGTTGTATGGTTACTTGATAAACGTATTTTCTTTGTCACATAAACAGAATGTAAAAACAGGCCAATTTCGTGAGATGTATTTGATATAGAAGTATAATCTTTAAAAAGGTCAAGTGCGAGTCGGTGTACATGCACCACCATTTACATAATTTAAGAACACAAACAAAAACAAAAAGTTTGGTCACCCATCCAATGACGTTCGCCATCCTTGCTTAACTTTGAATGTCGTTTTTCAACAACAAATGTGTCACTATTACTCTTAATTATCGCTAGACTACACTGATACGGTAATTTTATTTTATTTTAATTTTGACGTTTGTTTTTTTGACGTGACAACGTCTTATAAATTGGTTTGCTGGGTGACACTTCAAGAAACTGCGTTACGCTCCGCTCACGTTATGCGCTCACAATGAGAGCGAGTGAGAGGCACGCGCCCGCCTAAGAGCGAGAGAGACAGACATAAAATCATTGTCACGTAAAACTTTCGCCCGTATACCGACTTTACAGGCAACCAGTTTTTTTTGGCAATACGATAGAGCAGAAATAACGTATTTCTTGTAAGACGACCCTTAAATTTTTTCATTTTTCTTTTAATTTTGTTAGGTTATTCCCCATTATAACATATATTCTGTAAAAATGTCATGCTTCTACATATTTTGGTCTAAAAGATAGAGTTTTAATGGTCGGAGAGATGGACAGACAGACAACGTAGGCTTAGTAATTTGGCAGCCTTTACGGGTACGTAACCCTAATAAATGACTAAAATCTGAGGATTAAGAACCTATTCCAAATGTCTTGCCTTGTTTTTGATGTTTCTCCAGCTCCCTGCCAAGGTTTCCTCTAAGGACTACAGTATGGGGTTCTTCAAGAAAGAAGTTATTAGATTTTAAAAGAGTCGGCAAGGGATACCGCTGGTGATGCAAGCGTCCATAGGCTACGGTGACCGCTTACCATCAGGCGGGCCGTAAGCTGGTTTGCCACCTTAGTGGTATGAAAAAAAAAAACGGCCAATCAATCGCCCAATTCTAGTTCGATAGCTATTTACTGTGAATAATAAATGACAGTCAGACAAATTGCGAAGTTTCTTTTTGTTTTGGGTATGGTTTTAATTGCCAACTCGAATAAGCTCAATTGATTGAAAAAATTGTGGATGATTTTGACTAACTCTCGATGACCTAGACTTAAAAACCAATAAGGGTCCGTTTTTGCAATTTAGCTACGGATCTCTAATTAGTACCTGTATGTATTTAGGATGAGAGAAGATTACAGCTTTTCTGGAAAGTATGTAGATGCGAACTGCATCATTGTATTCATTGCATAGATTTGTAAGTACTTTCAATACATCTGAAAAAAAAAGAGATAGTAAAAATTTAAAAACCAAAAACCATTTTCATGTTAATGCACAATTAGCTTTCTTCTAAACTTTACTGGCGTGGATTTCAAAATATCAGACCTTTATAATGATTTTATTTCTTCTCAATTATCATTTGACATTAAAATTTCACGAACTGAAAATGGTTTTTTTTAATATTCGGTTTTCTCTAATCATGACCATTGAGTACACACACAGTATTCCGTGCTAGGCCTAATTGCAAGAATATTTTTGTTTCTTAAAATACATTTCTATAATTTAGTAGTTTAAGTTACAGATTAAATACCCATATAAAAAAATAAATAAAAGATACAACATTTGGAAAATACTAAAACTTGCAAACAAAGTATTTATAATAGTGAAGCTTAGAAATAGATATAGACATAAAGATCAAATTAAAAGTAAAGAACAACTCACAAATATGTGAGGGATGGTTCGAATACTATGAACTGCACCTTGATGAGCATTCTCGAATGAAGACCCTGTACCGTGCAAATTTACACATAGATCAATACCCAAAGTACCTAGTTAAGGTGAAAGTTGGGCACGTAGTGGTCACCATGGTCCCAACAGACCTATGAGAATGCCTGGAAAAAGAGTAAAATCTATAAAACGGCAGTTTGTCAATCGCTATTGTGTGGATCCAAATGCTGGACAAAAAAGAAGACACATAAACGAAGATGCTCAGATGGGCTGGAGGTGTGTCCTGAATTAATAGAGCTGCAAACAAATACATACGAGATAGCTTCAAAGTAGCACCAAATACAGAGACGAAGCGAGCGTGATGCGGTCTCGAGTCGCTTAGAACTTACCGCAACAAAAAAAAGCAAGCCAAATTTTCCAGTAGGTACAGACAAGCTAAAATAGACAACTTGGTTTTTATAGGAAAGTGAGAAGTACTGACCACAAATGGAGTCTTAGGCCTTAACCTTAGGATTATAATGTAGTATCTATGTGTTTTTATTATTCATTTGGACTTGATTTACTCATTTAAAATTCAATTCTACTATCTTCTGGTTAGGTCTGTATAACTGGTATTGTAGATTACTAGGCCTTACCACCTACGATAACCTTTCAGACAAGGACATCATTGTTAAATTATAAATGATTATTTTACACCAACTTTTCTATGCTTCCAGCGAAACAGGTTACTGTTACTAATATTGCTTATGTTCATGGTAGTAACCTGTTTTTAATACTATCATTAATGTATTTTTAAATTTTATTATGTTGTTCTACATCTAAAGGTCTTTGGAATTTCAAATCATCGTGGATTTATATTTTAAATTTATAAACATTATTTTATGATGTAAAATACTTTATAAAATACACAATAATAATATATACTACATAAAAAAATACTTTTTTTTTAATATTAAAAAAGGAATTTTTTAAGGACCTAAAATGCAAATGGCCCAGAATTAATTAGATTTTGAAAAGAAATTCTCGTAGCGAGAGTAACACAGATGGGCTGTCATTTCAATTATCGTCAGTCCAATTCCCGGTTGGTGCAACCAATATTGTTAAAATTTGGATTTTACAAGCTTTGTTAAATTGTTCGCCGCATCTCTGGCTATGGGGATAAATATCGTGATAGCAAGTTTTTATTATCATATGTTTATTTATGTATTACTTAATTTATGGTTTACCATAAAAAAATACATACTCTGTGAATCACCAAAAAATAAAAGTCCATTCCCAACGATAGGGAGAGGGTATGGCCCGGGAACATTACACTTTCTTGAATATAAAATCTCATCTAACCAGAAATATATTATAATCACAAGTAAGGTAATTAAACAAATGTAAACTAACATTTGTGCGATAAGATACTTATGACAACACGATCGTAGACACTTGCGTCTGTTTATAAACTGACAATGAGTGAATGAACTGAGGCCTCTTAACTATGAAGACCTTGTACTTACTAGAGAGTATTGACACCGACATGTAATATGGCCTCGATCCCGCCGCCCGCACCCCTCTGTTACGTTCCTGTTACCGCTTGTATGCTACATGCCCACATTTAGACTTATACACGTCATTTCATCATTTTTTTTTATAGTGTAAGGTTGCAACAAACAATGCGTTTTTGTATGAAGTGGACAGGGTGAAGCTTGGGCAAAGAGCAAAATTATCGGGACACTTACCGGGTAAAAAGTGGTCATGATTATGAAAGCAAAATAATCGGAACAAGTAGAACTTTGCATAAATAAAGAGTTTAGAAAAGTTGTAAAAGACGCCTTTACAAAACTCTTATTATATTGTTAACAAAATCACTAATTCTAATTTAAACAACTAAGCTACTTTAATAAAATTGAATACAACAAAATAAATTAAAACACAATTAAAAATAATCCAATTGAAATTGAGATCTTAGTTTATGACAAACTAGCTTTTGCCGGCGGTTTCACCTGCTCTTAATTCGGTTATCGGCTAAGGATTTCAACAGCATCTCCTTAATTATATAAAAATACTCACGCTTGACCTTTTCAAGTTGCCTATGTCCTTCCCACGGACTCAAACTTTCTCGATGTCAAATTTCATCTTAATCGGCACAACGGTTTAAGCGTGAACAGGTAACAGACAGACATGCAGACAGAGTTACTTTCGCAATCATATTATAAGTATGGATTCTAGGACAATGTGAATGTGGTTTGATTATCATCTATCACTCAGTGCGCAATTTAATCAATAGGTTTGAAACAGGGCCGTAGCAAAGGGTAGCATTGTGGGGCAATGCCCTACCTTAAAATACTAATGCCCTACCTTAAAAGTACCATAAACTAAGGTAAAATATATATAAATTGTTTTCCCGTACTATAAATTAATACGATTTTGCTCTTGTTTTCCCGCTATTCCACCCAATTACCTTCTACCTCACGCTCACAAGCAGGTAAAATAATGAAAGATAGAAAAATTACTTGCGCCGTACCCGTGCATGAAACCACCGCTGCCTTACCTTAGATTCAACTCTAGCTTCAGCCCTGGTTTGAAAGGACCATATTATATACAATAAACATGCCTATAGGTTGTGATTCTAAAGATAATCTCTTAGAGATAAGAATAAAAACATAACAAAATCTTTCAAGTTTCTGGTCTAGTTATTAACGTTTTTAAAAGCCGCAGTATTGAACTCTGAAATTAATGTTCTTATTTGCAGAATTCAATCATTCATTTGAATTATGTTAATTTCCCGTGTTATTTAACTTTTCCCGTGCTACATAAACCTTATTTATGTGTACATTACCAAAGGTTAACTGGTAGAAAATGCTTATAGGAATTTATTTTGCCAAAATTCAAACCTGCTATAAAGCATTTTATTATTATTATTATTATAAACTTTTATAGCTTTAGGGGTTTATAAAAAAGGTTCGCAAAAAGCTACAACAATACCTACAAACTTATATACCCCCTTTTAATACCACTAAGGTGGCAAACAAGCACACGGTCCGCCTGATGGTAAGCAGTAACCGTGGCCTATGGACGCTTGTAACATAATATAATCCTAAATCTAACTAATCTATCTTTACTAATATATAAATGCGAAAGTTTGAATGGATGTTTGTTACTCAATAACGCTAGAACGGCTAAACGGATCCGGATGAAATATTGCACAGACATAGATCATAGTCTGGAATAGCACAATTTTTTTTATTCCGAAAAATGCATAACGATAACGTTATTTACTCAATCCCGCCACAACAGGGCATCTAATTGAGCTGAAATTTTGCACAGAGATAGCTGAAGTCACGGAAAAGGGCATAAATAAGCTTATCCCGGAAAATTCAAAAGTTCCCACGGCAATAACTATAACTGATTTCCACTTGAACGAACTATAGTTACATGCGAAAGTCTGTTCATTCTTGTTTTTTACTTCTCAATCTCACAACGAAGCATCTAATTTTTGGTACAGGCATAGTTAGAGAGACGGAAAAGGACATTTTTGAATTTGTCATATTTGACGTAAGTAGATGTGGAATTCAACAGAGCGCACCCATTGCGCCAATCGGTGATATGGCCAACATCTCGTCATCGCTGAGCCGAGAAACCTGCGACTCGACTTCAGTAATCACCATCACCTCCGCTTGCGCAGCTTGTAGGTAGTTTCGAAGCTGCCTCTCGTATTGATTTATTGTACGAAATGCCAGTACTGTCGAATGCTGCTTCACTAAGCTAATTTTTAATTATAATGATGCCATAGCCCGATGGATAGTGCAGCATTATATTTGCATCGCAACGTAGGACAGTTTCCTATCACAAAGTTAGGGACCTGTTAGAGTCGCAAGAAGTAGTCCTCTCTGCGGGCCACCATTCTTTCAAGTCATAAGCATCTATTTGATATGATTTTTTGGCACAGAGATAGTTGGGGGATGGAAAAGGTCACGGAATAGAAAACTTTTAAAGAGCAAGTATGCTCAGATTTGACGAGCCGGTTGGCCAAGTGCGAGTCTGGCTCGCACACCGAGTGTTCCCTACAAAATTATTCTATGTAGATAGTTCTTCCATCATGAGATCGAATCTCTCAGGTTTACGCATTCAATAATTAATTAGTTCTTGGATTTTTTTCTATATTTTTTATGTAACATCTTGATTTTTGCCAAATTTCATGATTCTAGGTCAGCGGGAAGTACCCCATAGGTTTTGATTTTTTGTGTCACAATATGCGACAAAAATTACCGTAATTTATTGCATTGACTAAAAAGCTTCATTTTTTGCCACTTTAAGTGACCGTAGAGTTTAAGTGACCGTAGAGTTTAGCATTCTATGTTAATTTTAACTTGATACCTTCACGCGTTCTTGAGTAAAAGGGTCTTACCAGACAAACGGACAGAAAAACGGACAACCAAGTGATTCTATAAGGGTTCTTTTTTCTTTTGCTGGTACGGAACCCCTAAAATGAGAAACTAAACCAAAAACACAAACTGCATAAAACGTTTTATTTTTGCATCTTGTTTTGTCTATTTGTTTTATATTAGTTACTTCACTTATCACCATTTAAACAAAAATCAATAAAAATTATTACATTCTTGGTTTAAGTTGAATATGAACTCCATTTTGGGCCCTCAGGATTAGGTCAGAACCCAATATTGGGTCGTCTCCGGAAGGTAATATATGATAATTTTTTACTATTGCAGAAAGGATAGTTTTCATTTCCATCATCGCGAACTTTTGACCTAAAAAGAAATTAAAGATTAAATTTTATATCTAAAGACCTTTGAGGTTAACGATTACATATCAACTCGACATCCGATAGCTTTGCTTATAGTGAAGATGTGGCCAAGTGAATGTTTATATTCTATTTTCATAATAGAAAAAAATAGCGCCATCTATTATTGCTTTTGAAAGCTACGTGATACATAGCGGACTCGGGTATTACCATTTTTGGCGCCAATCCCTAATTTTGATCAACAAACTATAAATAGTAAATATTATATATATTTAAACATTCTTTATTAAACAATTGGGCATTATTGCGTTAATAATTATAAAAATCTTGTTTTTCTGAATATGTGTTCAGGACTTAATGCAATCAGGCCTTGTGGTGTTAATTTTTTACACCAACACATCATAAATCTACATCCACTGAAAAACGTTATTGAGCATCATACATAATTTAAAAAGTTACCTATACAGTTTCTAGGTCCCGCACTAAACGCAAGCCAGTTAAAAGGACTACTTTGATTTGATTCAAATCTCTCAGGTTTGAATTCCAAAGGATCTTCGTAAACATCTGGGTGTCGCTGCATATGGAATATGTTTAGTAAAATAGCAGTGTCTTCCAGTAACTGCATTCCCGATACATCTGAAAATGTTTGCAATATAATAAATTACTGCCGCGGCCTGCAAACGTAACATAACCGGGCGATCGTGAGTATTGCGGGCCGAGGCATAGCCGAGAAACGCATTACAAAGTCCGGTTACGCTGAGTTGTGGCCAAGGCTTACATAGTGATTTTCTAAAACATGCGTGTGAAAAAACTAATTATATTGACGACTATATTGACAATAATAAAAATAGTTAAGGTAATTTTGCCGCCAATTCGCCGCGTTCAAATTTCTTTTTCTAAATTTAAATAAAACTTAATGAGTTATCTCTTTAGTTATCAATTTTCGGGTTTAAAAAAGTTTTATTTTCAAATTTCATATTTGAACTCGAACTCGAACTGCGGGTCCCTGTCTGATACTGTACTGCAAGTACAATTTATCTCAAAGAAGCTTGTGCAAGATATGGTCGCATTTCGTAGCATGTTTGAGAAAAAGAAATTATTGAATGTTACACCAAATACTTATAGCATATCTTCATTATGTATGTATGTATATCTTTACGGTTTTTATTTTCAGCGGCTAGATATCCACCTACGTCATAATTTGGGTAACAGTCTTTTGACCAGCCACTTTATTCCTGCGCGACAGAGCCTATCGTCGCAACACTGTTTCTGATGGAGTGTATCTGGACTTAGGTGGCTTTAGTGTAGTATATTGTGCACCAAAGGTTAGAAGGTCATTGATCAAGGAGAAGGTCAAGGGATTAAAACATCCAATTCCGTCCCCTAAGAGCGACAACCCAAGCCGAGACTCCCTCCGCGGGTAGCCCTTGAGCGTTGGGCGCCATTTGGGCTGAGGATCCTTCAGAGTCTCGTTCGAAAAGCCCGGTGAACCAGTAATGGCTGCATCAGCCAATCTGTAGTAGTCATACAGAAAAAAATTCAGAGAGATTAGTAGATAGTAGATTTAATTATTTTTATTTTAAAAATTTATTGCACAAAAATGGTACAATGGGTGGAATTAATGCCTAGTGGCATTATCTACCAGTCAACCTATCTTAAAACGAAAAGTAATAAAAAAGTAGGTGGTGCACAAAATAGCTTATTTAACTATTTATAACAATAATTAACAAAAAAAATTAAAAAAGGAAAAAGTATAAATCTAAAAATATATACTCTTAAGATACATATTAAAATAGAATATTAATACAATATAATACAATAATATATGAATGATATATGATACTAACTAATACTAAACCTGTAAAACTGTATACCTAATAAACATTATACATACGTACATAAAATACGATTTGATTTCTCAGTCAGTAATATTGATTATTTTTATAGTGTCTTCTTAGTGATATTTTAAAAGAGAAACTCTCTTTTAAAATATCACTTAAAAGACACTTTATTATTTTAAAAGAGAGTTTAGAAGATGCTTTTCTTATTTCTACAGGTAACGCGTTCCAGAGTTGTTTAGGCTGACAGGAAAAGGAACTAGAGATAAAACCGGGTCGGTGAAATGGGATAGATTGTTCACCAAAGGTTAGAAGCTCATTAACCAATGAATTAAAACATGTCTAAATAAAACGAACCATTACATATGAGATGCTTAGAAGCTATTTATTTATACGTAAGACTATTAGGGGCTGAAAGGGGCTCCAAATTAGTCTTATTTTTTCCTACAATGTGGGTGGAAGGGGTCTAGATTGTTCTTACGTAAGATCATAAAAGTAAGCAAAAACTATAATTTCAAAACGCGTGCAGACGCGGATCGTAGACCCTGGACTGATACACACTTTGATTAAAACATGTGTTACCGAATTTTATTAAAATTTTACAATTTTATAACACAATCCAACGTGTTTTTATATTTTTACTCCCTTCTTTTTCTTTTCAATTTTGATAGATACTGATCTTACGTAAGATTGAAAGGGGGATAAGAGTTCATCAAAGTTTTATTTTTTACACAGGGGGCAGAAAGTGGTTTAAATTGTCTTACACACGTAATAAAAAACAGCCCCTTAGGGTCAGCTCATACCAAGACGCGACACTTTTCACCTCTAACATTGCGAAAAAATAGGTCTTAGGCTAGGTACACACTGAAGGACATATTAGGCAATAAGTTTGTTCTAATTTATAAATACTACCTACTATACTCTGCTCCAATCAAAAAATTAACAATAGGTAGGTACTAACTATTCCTTTTAGCATTAGCACCTTTTGAAAGTCACCAAATATTGAAGAATTCGTATGCTTTAAGATATTTTTTACGTGACTTTTTTTGGTAAAAAGCTTAGTTCAGCATCAGATACTAGTTGTCTTAGCTCTTCTGGTGTTAAAGAAATATGTTCGTAACTCAAGTCACTCTTTTTTTTAAAAAAATACAATACATATATACGTAAATAAACAATCTAAGGTTTTGTTTTTAATATTATAATGGGCTCGCACGGTCTTAACAGACCATTTATGCATTTGCCAAAATTAATGTCAATTATATTGTATCGTGGCCAGGGCCGCAGAGACAAAATCAGGGCCCGGGGGTATCCATGTGCACGACTTTATTTCGGCGCACGCAGCTCCGCAAACCAATAGCGCGTTCTCATTGGTCGTTGCTCTTCGGGCGCGAAAATTTGAAAGGATTGATTCTGTGCACGCTGCACAATTCTCAACACGCTTTCGTAAAACATTGCTAAAATACATACATCGAAACTCCACTCTTCTTCGCGCCAATACTCCAATCTAATTACCATTATGCTTTCTTTTTTTTTTTAGACGTGTGTTTAGTAATTTACTCGATGTGACTTTTATTGAAAACAATGCATATTTTTTTTAAATAAACGCTATTAATTGTTAGTAGGTATTATTAATAATTAATTATTTCCAAAGATCTGATCTATTAAGCATTTATTTTTACCTTTTTAGTGGATCTTTTTGTAGCCGGTTGTTTTTTTTGGTAAAAAGGTTTTATTCCTTCAGATGCTACAGTTCTGCTACAAGATTTGAAGAAAAACTTCGTGCCTACACTCTCCAGCCTTTGTCAGCGTATAATTGCGGCAGATAATTATAGGAGGGTAGAGGGTTTACAATTTTAGAATACGAATTTATTTTGTGCAACATACATTTTCACTAATAAATAATAGGTAATTACGTTTCAATGAAAATACTTACTAGTTTCTTGGACTATTAATCTTTCATATAAAGGCACTGAAGGATACAAGCGTAGGGATTCTTTGATGACTAATTCCAAATACTTCATCTGCTGCAGTTCACTGAAAACCACAACATCTTGTAATTGGTTTTTATATTCGCGTACTTTAATTTTTAAATTCAGAAATGGAAACTATAGCACCGACGACGCTAAGCAGGAAGAATTTCGTTCAATTACCGGTCGTTATATGTCTCTGTTGCACATGCATAATTATTTACCGTCGCACTCGCACAGATACGATGACCACTGTCATAGAGGAGCGCAACGGCAAATAAATGTGCGCGTGCAACAGAAAGAATCAGTGACCGGTCATTGAACGAAATTCTTCCTGCTTAGCGTCCGTGCTATAGTATCATATTAGTAGTCTTTTAATAACTCGTTGCATAAAGTATTACCTAAGCCAAACGGTGGTCGCAAAGAACCGGACAAGTGAGTGTTGGACTTTGCACATTCAAGGTTCAGTACTAAATGTAGAATATAAACCGTCCGAATGTCAGTATTATTCATAAGCAGTAGGTGAGCGAATTCCTTCTGTGCTACGGGTTTGACCGCAAAATCGCACCCCCTCTTTAGGTGTATGGGAAACTCTTAAAAACATTTTGTGTCAATTTTTTTATGGCTTTGGGTCAACAATGCTTATTAATCAGTAAATTAATTAATCAGAGCCTGAACAAGTAAAGAAACCGAGGGAAAAGCGGGATTATTGCGTAATACGATCTAAAAACTGTTAAAATTAAGCATTCATTAATTTTACTGTAAAATATAGCTAATTATTATCTATCAGTCTTAAAATTAGATTTTTTTGTTCATAAACTTGGGAGTCCGATTTTTTAAAATATTTTTGGCAAACGAAAAATACCCTCCAGAACCACTCCGAACGACTTATAGTGTGGTCAGTTTCAAATAAATAATTATTAATAGTCTCTGACTACTCGTGCCGATAGACTTATTGATTATTGATTAGACTTCCGAATCAATTTCAAATCAAATTCCGCACGCTATGTATTCAATGCGGGAAAATTTCAAATGTTTGAGCAACTAATTGGATCCGGGGTTATCCGGAGCTGTTTTCAGCGGGTCCAGATAATTCCGGATGCTTGTAGTCCCATACTAGCCTACAGTACAAGCAACGATTAAACATTACAACAAAAAAAGGTGTGACACGTTTCCGCTAGATGGCGCTTAAAAATAGTTATTATTAAAAATAATCGCGTCTTCGTGTTTCCGGCGTAATTTGCTAAAGTTGAGATTCATATTCACAAACTTGTTATCCATGCAATTATAGACTGAAACGACGAAACCACTACGAAGCTATTTATATAAAGGTAACTAATTTTTTAGACACTAAAAGTTGTTACATCGATTAATCATATTTAAAAAATGTTAATGTCAGATTTTAGGTGCGTTCTGTTCACTGTTTAATGCGTTTAATGTCATAATCCTACCTAGTTAAAACACCTAAATTCTGTATAACACAGTACAAATCTTGTTTCATTCTTCTTGGTAGGATTATAGACATCAAGCGCATTATGTACATTATGTCGGTCAACAAAACGCCACTTTTAAAAGCGTGGGACAAGTAGCGTTAGTTTTGTCTAAAGGGAAAAAATATGTGTAAAAATATGTCTAAAGGGAAAAGCGAAAAAAAACCTCCTGAGGAAACCTGCATACGTCAAAAAGACGTACATATGTGAAATCCACAATCCGCACTGAACTGGCGTGATGGACCATGGCCCAAATCACCCTCGGCCAAGGCTGTGATCCAACAGTGGAGAGAGACTGTTAGAGATAATTAAGTATTTCATGTAATTCATAAAACTGATCATGCAAAAAGAGCATTGCCTTACTTGTACGTAGGGTCTCGCATCAGGTCATCACCAAAAATGATTTGCTGCTCTTGAAGCAATTTCTCTTGGACTTCTCTATGTTTAGACAAACAATATAGGCCGAACACAATACCGGATGTTGTTGTATCATGACCCTGTAAATTTAATGCATTTCAATTCTACGTTGTCGAGACACATAATAATTAGTAGACAAGTTTAGTAGGTTTTTTATTTTTACATAAATTTTGATTTATAGATTCAATGCAGCTTAGTTTCCGTAGGAATAATTATGTAGCGATTTCCTTTCTTTATTATGGAGCTAGGCATGAAACCCACTTATAAAGGCCACCAATGAATTAATAAAAACCTATCACTGTTCTTTTGGATTTGATTTGATTGAAAGGCTATGATATATAATGAGCTTCAACGTTCTATAACGCGTTGTGAAGAGCCAAATTTCTATGTTAGAAGAAGAGAGCGACTCCGTCTTCCTCTATCGACCAGAGTTTCACAGAAACTGAAAAGATAAATCGTCGTATACTAGAAATATGACCTAATTTATTTGCTCCTAGGAAGAAAGCAAACTCTCATATACAGGTTGGAAATAATAAATGATCTCACTCGATTTTTTTTTAAAACCATACACGATATCGAAATACCGATTATTGATTCTGAAAGTGCTTCATGCAATCTATCCAATGGTATCAGTAACGAACTCAAACTCAAACTTTTTTATTCAAGGAGACTTTTTTATTTTTTTTTTATTGATTTTTAAAAATGTTAGATTATGTATAATTAATTTTAAGCGTAGGCCATTTTCTAAGAAAACGGTTTCTGAAAGTGATTAAACACCGTTTCATTCCGCTTTAAAACCGGTCTTATAAAAATAAAACCGGTCCAAAACCTAAACAATACACAACTGTTTTTTGTTTGTCAGTTTTCAAGCTCTTTTAATAACCTGCTTATAGCCTTAGTTTTAATATTTTATTTTACAGTTTCATTTAATTTTTAAGTTATCAATATAATTGACGTTTAAACCGTAAATTTTTCAATGGGCACTGACCATTGGTCTATCGGCCAAAAGATATACGCTCTGTTTTGTAATTTTACGTTCCGTTCAAAAATGATAACGATTTTCTATTAATTGCAGGTCCAAAAAAATTGTTTTTTTATTTTCAGAATTTACCGATTTTATGATCTCTTTAAAAAAAACTACTACTATAAGTTGGTTAATTTTTAAATTAATTTTAGTACCAAAACGGAATAACTCTTTTAAACAAATAATATCTTTTCATTCTTATTTCATCGATTATAAGAGTCTGTATTTTAAATCTTGTTTTGCTTTGTTTTAAAAAATAAAAGGAATCATTCTAAGGAATTACTCAAACGACTTGTATAAATTGTCAATAATATGAAAAAAAAAAAATAGTTTAGTATTTGCCGTAATAAACTACTGTTTGCTTTTGTTTGATTTTAATTAATTTGAAAACAATTACGTTTGTATATGAGGATACAAAGGAAAATGCAGTTTTTAACAATTATGTTATATAATTCGATAATAAAAATAAATAGCCGACAGAAGCGTTATGGCGTCGGGTTTTGTTCGAATGAGTGTGTATGACAGCTTGTGGTAAGTGGTTGATGTGTGATTGGTGTAAAAGTATGACGTATGTAGCGTGTGGAGTTCTAATTGATATATAGAATGTGTGTACTTAAAACTAGTTTGAAGATGCCTTGTTGACGGCTTCCGGTTGACAAATAATATGGCGCAGACAACGTTTATTTTACTTTTTATTCGGAATTTATGTGTTTGTGTTAGATTGGAAACATGTAGGAAGTGTTAAACTAGTTTATACAAAGCTAATTTATACAAAGTTATTATGTTAAATTTAATAGTAAGTGATAAAAAAATCGACTATTTCCCATCGTAATCTGTTTAGAAATTTGTTGTTTTTTGGCGTTTTTTCCACTCAACTGACGTAAAAACAATACAATGAGTATGATTTTTTCCTGTCCCAAAAAATTATTACTATTTAAAGTTTACGCCTTTTAATGTACACTGCTTCTATTTAAACTACCTAGTTTTACCTCAAACATAAAGGTATCCACTTGTTCTTGAATGGATTCAATGTCAAATTTTTCGCCATCCATCTCCGCCAAAAGAAGCAAATCCAAAAATGCATGTCTATTTTTCATCCCTGAAACATTTATGCACATTTATGAATTGTTTGATAAGTAAACACATTTTGGACAACTTCAAATCTCATGCGTACCGTAGCAAGTGTTTCTTATGTTTAGGGCGTTCCATCTGGCGATTTTTAACACTAAGTAGCAGAATTTTTAGCGCTTCGCGTTTCATTAGCTCTTGGTAGCAAAATAATAGCAAAATCTAATGTTGACTTTTAGCATTTCTTTTGAGTGGTTTTGCTACGAAGTGATGCTACGAAAAACCCATGTCGGGAGGTGGGTATTTTGCGCTACTTTTTGACAACTGTCAAATGTGAAAGTGAATCCTTTGAATTAAAAACTTATAACGTGGTTTTTTTAAGAGAGAAGTTTTTTTTGCATTATTAACTATGTATCTTTGTTATTATCTACAAAAAAATCAAAATAAAATACTTAAACATATACACACACGGAACTGTCAGAAAATGACGCGAAACGCGTTTCGTTTGGACAATAATAGCGCCGCTGAAATTATCATATGCGCTCAGACGGAACGGGTAGTGGGTGCTAGAATGAGGTTTTACTATTAAATTTAACGCGGCTCAAAGGGAACGCCCTAAAAGAGTACTGAACACAGTGAGAGATTTAAAAGCACGGGACCTAAAAAAAATTGGCTCTCGTGTATTATCACCTCTACCAACGAGAAGATTCAGGTTTTCAATAAGAATCACATTGAATACTATATAAAACAATAAGCTTATTCCAATTTATAAATTACTATTTATAAATAAACAAAAGATACATATCTACATCTACACAAATATTGTATAGAGGAAAAATTTGTATTTTTGTATGTTTGTAACGAATAAACTCAAAAACTCTTCATCGAGTTGTTTCACTATTCTTTCACCACCAAAAATAAATACATTATCCCCGAGTAACATTGGCTATATTTATTACTAGAAAAATTTAGGGTTCCCTACTAAAACTTCAGTAATGTAAACCAAGGTCTAAAATTAGTCATAAAATATATTTCATATCATACTCTGCGGAAACTATTGATGATAGAACAAAAAAAAATGTGCTACAATATTATTGAACATAATATGAATATCTAAAAATTCTTCGCGATACCATATGATATGAGATATGGTAAATATTGTATTTATGTCACTTTAACTACTTTTTAAATTTTAAACGTTGATAGAAATGCCGATCAAATATGACCATATTATCCACACATTTGTATTAATCTTTATCCAAATAAATAATTTCGTGTTCAATACAATCAAATCCTGTAGATTAATTTTGAATTATTCAAATCGGAGATTCCATTCAAAAGATATTACGAATTTAAAAATAAATTTACTCAACGTTTATCCAAAAATGTTAAAAAAATAAATGTCCACTGCAATTCTGCAAATGGCACCAGGTTTTTTCGCATTAAATAATTACTCCAGGTATCAACTCGGTTGCCTTCCTTTTAATAGTTTCATAAAATATGACCACATCAGCGCATTCTTCTTTTGAAAGTCGCCAATGGGATTAAAAAACCACAGAACACTAATTAGGTACCAATTAGGGTTTCTGCTTGAGAATTGTTATAAAGTTGTTTCACTCACACAAACACAAAACCACGCCACGCTTAGAATTTTTAACCAATGATCTCAATCAGTGCTATAGCTATTAAAACAATTTTGAACGACTGATATTAAATTTGTTATAGACAGAATCAGATTAAAACTCTTAGTGATCTGTTACTATTCGTTTTTTAAGATTTAATAATTGTAATGGTTATTTTAGGAGCTTATTATGATTTGATATCAATTGAAAATAAAGCAGCGAAATACCAAAGACTAATTAAATAATTACTAACTGTTAGGTACTTAATACTGCTACCTACTACAAATATATTAGAGCCTAATGATTTTCCTCAGAAAGTTTTTTTTTGTTATTTTGTTATTTTTACTTATCATATGTAGATTGATTTAAATAGAAACTCTTAGGGTTGTTGTAGTACCGTACCACTTTCAGTAATCTGTTTCTATTAGTTATTTAAGATTTGATTATTGTGATGATTCTGTGAAAAGATTTGTATTTTTGATCTAAATGATTAAAAAGTTAGAGCGAATAAATACCAATATTATATTATTATATAGATAATTAGTAGAGCAATAGCTTGATACTTATGTTTTTTTTTTCTAGATGATTAATACGCACGCAGATTTCTTCTGCTAAGTATTGAGATTTGTTTATTATGTGTATGAAAATTTTTATGTTACATTTCTTTTAAGTAAGTGTAGTTAGTGGTAATAAAAATATGTACCTTTCGTCATTATTTTGAGCTTTTTCTTTAAATTTTATTATCAATTATATTTCTTCTTTGGAAGCCTCGAGATTCGAGAAGACTCGAGAATTTGGCCTCGAGATTTCTCGTGCGTCGAGAACGAAAATAGTTCGAGAAATCAGAAACCCCCTAGTACCAATCGTAAGTGGCGCCAAATTAGTTTGTAAAAGAACTTTAGCGCATCGTGTTAACATGATATAGTCTGTACCAAAAGGGTTCTTTAACATACATATTATTACTTATTTTTAACCCCTTTGTACGCTTACCCGAATTCTCCGCTATAAAGATAAGTTTGGCATTAAGCACTTGTCAAATAAGTATCTTCGTCAGTAGATTTACTGATTTTATTTAGAAACCTGAAGTAAATACGATAAAAAAAAAACAATTAATGTTAATAATACTAGTTTCCCTTATTTTACTGTATTTTTTTTCTTTATAGAAGCTGCTTTGTCATAGAAAGCAAAGCATGATATTTTCTAAGTAAGCGATATAAAGTTTGCGGCTATGCAGAGACGTAGATTTCCAAAGAGACGGCGCTATATACTTAGGTTCTGCCTAGTGTGACGAAGACAGCCAATGCGATAGTTATTAAAAACCCGATTTAAGCATATTAAGTTATTGTTTTTGCCTATCAGTCATTTTAAAAAGAATCGTAAAATATCCTTTCGTTTTGAAGATTTAACAGAAAATGTGTGTAAATTATACCTATAATTCATTTTTCATAATCATCGTCTCTCCTGCCATTTTCTAAACATACATTCATTTCATAACAAAAACATTGTAGGCAGGGAGTAATTTATTTTATCCATACTGCTAGTCCTGCTGTATCATGCTTTTTATTAAAGATACTATGTGGCTAAATTGTGCATGAAGTTTTCTTACCATAATCAGCGTCATAATTCAAATGTGTGATATTATTTCTCTCTAATTCTTCTTGTCTTGCTTTAATGACTTTTTTAGTTTGTCCGTGCAAAATTTCCAAAGCCTTATCTTGTTTTTTTTTGTATGATGACAAATTAAAGAGGGCATCTGGCGCAATCCAAATATTTCGCATTCTTTTCGAAATAATTCTGCTGACCCTGAAATATAAATAGTGAAATAGTGCCTCGAGGTTCAGTAAGAAAGCAACTGCCAGAGCAAAATTCCAATTCATCGGCAAAATAGGTGGGCGACTTGCGAGCTATCCTTCTGGGAGTCGTGCTTTCTGGTCGCTTGCTAAAGCTGCCGAGGGGAACTTCTGCCAGTCGTCATTACCACCACTGCGAAAGACCGATGGTGACTTGGCCCACAGTGCAAAAGAGAAAGCCGATCTATTGGGCAGTCTCTTTGCCTCTAACTCGAATGTGAACGACGAAGGCGCTGTACCACCTACTTTACCGTGGTGCGGTAAGACCATGCCGGAAATCACTATAACACAGCGCGAGGTCCGGCGGGCGTTGCTTTCCCTAGACGTTCATAAGTCGAGTGGGCCAGACGGCATACCAGCAGTGGTGCTTAAGCAGTGTGCTCCTGAGTTATGTCCTGTACTCACGCGCCTCTTCACGCTTTCCTACCACACTAGGCAATTTCCGTCTTCATGGAAGACTGCAAATGTGCACCCGGTGCCCAAAAAGGGCGATAGATCAGATCCATCGAATTACAGGCCTATCGCTATAACCTCTCTCCTCTCCAAGGTGATGGAGCGTGTGATCAACACACAGCTTTTGAGATACCTAGAAAAACACGACCTGATCAGTGACCGTCAATATGGCTTCCGCCACGGTCGCTCAACTGGTGACCTTCTAGTGTATCTCACACACCGATGGGCACTAGCCATTGAGAGTCAGGGGGAGGCATTGGCATGTAGCCTAGACATAGCGAAGGCGTTCGATCGGGTCTGGCACCGGGGTCTTCTATCGAAGTTGCCTTCTTACGGAGTGCCCGAGGGTTTGTGCAAATGGGTGGCTAGCTTTTTGTCCGGCAGAAGCATACGAGCCGTAGTTGACGGTAGTTGCTCTGATAGCATGGACATTAATGCTGGTGTCCCGCAAGGCTCTGTGCTGTCTCCTACGCTGTTTCTACTGCACATCAATGATATGTTGGACATCAACAACATACATTGCTATGCAGATGACAGTACTGGAGACGCTTATTACACGGGCCGTGCAAGCATCCCACGTTCCGTTGTGGAGGAAAAGCGTGAAGAACTTGTGTCTCAAATCGAGATCGGTCTGTCCAAGGTCTCTGACTGGGGGCGGGAAAACTTGGTCCGATTCAACCCTTCAAAGACACAAGTCTGCGCGTTCACCGCTAAGAAAACCCCATTCACTGTAGTCCCACAATTCCAGAACACTCCCCTCTCCATCTCCAAGAGCATTGGGATCCTTGGCGTTGACATCTCCAGCGATGTTCAGTTCCGAGATCATTTGCTAGGCAAGGTAAAGCTGGCGTCCAAAAAACTTGGTGTACTCAACAGAGCGAAGCAGTACTTCACGTCGGGGCAAAGGTTGCTACTTTACAAGTCGCAAGTCCGGCCCCATATGGAGTACTGCTGCCATCTCTGGGCGGGTGCACCCGGATACCAGCTTGGCCCTTTTGACTCGGTTCAACGACGGGCTGTGAGAATTGTCGACGATCCCAAACTCACTTGCGGTATTGAACCCTTAAGTCTGAGGAGAGACTTTGCCTCCCTGTGTGTGTTCTACCGCTTGTACAATGGATTGTGTTCTGAGGAATTGTTCGAAATGATGCCCACGGCTACTTTCTACCATCGCACCGCTCGCCATCGACAGGGAATTCATTCTCACACTTTGGAACCAAAATGGTCGCGAACAGTGCGGTTTCAGAGAAACTTCCTCCCGCGAACCCTTGGGTTGTGGAATGAGCTCCCTGCCAAGGTTTTCTCTAAGGACTACAGTATGGGGTTCTTCAAAAAAGAAGTTATTAGATTTCTGAAGGGTCGGCAACGCGCGAGTGATGCCCCTGGTGTTGCAAGCGTCCATAGGCTACGGTGACCGCTTACCATCAGGCGGACCGTAGGCTTGTTTGCCACCTTAGTGGTATAAAAAAAAAAAAAAAAAAAATTGTGTTTTATATATTTCCGTACCTTTAAATATAACAACTTACCTACTTTTGTTACTTACCCTGAAGTCAAGACCGGAGCATCAAATTAAGATAAAATTTGGCACAGATATAGGTGAAGAGGCGGAAGGACAAATTTTTAATATCGCAGAATTCAAAAATAAGTCTTATTTAAACTAGTTAGTAATTATGACTTTATTAAATATCTGTGACTAATGTGCCATTTCAAGTTGACAGGTATAATAACTAAGATAATTTTAATGGTGACATTGACTATGATTGGCGGATGGATAGTTCCTGCCAAGATTTCCTTTTTTTTGGTACCTCAGAAACTGAATTATTTAGCTATTAAAAATGAAATTCTTGTAGAAGTTATGTGTGTGCAATTTGAATGTCATAGCTTAGTAATACATTTACTACGTAATGTTTTCTACTGCAAAAGCCCTTAGTGGCTTACGCACAAAAATTCCGAAATATTGTAAAACGTTGAGAGAAAACTGTACGAAATTAGTAGAAGATATTTTTGTACATGAAAATAGTACGATATAAATTTTAAAAAATATTAACAGTTACTTTTATGTATTTTGAAGGTAAATCATCAAATTCGATCATCAATAGTTACTCGTCCAGGGTGGCCATTTTTCTTTTGAGTATATAGTCTTACTAGTGCAACAAATTTTTCTGACCCGGTGTACCTATAGTCGCTAGTGTCACTTAAGTTCAAACAATTTAATATGGCGTATGTAGTTTTGATTTTTGACCATAGGGCCGAAAAGTTTGTTTTATTGTATATATGCCAACCAGTATCTGATGTGTCTAATAATAACGTACATAATAGCTCAATGTTCTTTTTTAATGTTGATTGGTTTGCTTCAGCTTAAAACTAAAACAAATACAAGTTTTAAACTTCCAAAGACTGTAACTAAGCAGACTAACATACTAAATAATACCTAAGTGTGACGCAGACCCGCGTTAAAATTAAAATTGGAAATAACAAAAATTAGCACCACATAAAGTAAGTAATTTGACTAATGAGTAGGGCCTATTTAACCTGTTTCCCTACTTTACAAATTGAAATAATTTTTCGAAGTTTAGTTAAAAAGTTAGTATAATCAACACTAGATATGAGCATGTATAACCTATTCACGTTTATTGTCAGTCGACTGATAATAAATTGTGTGGTGGCATGGTACGTGAGATCGACTCGTTTACTTGACCGGTTTTGAGAAGAATGATACACAAATCTTAAGTTTGTACTTACTCTTCAATAGCTTTGACATATTTAGATTCACTGTTCTTTTGTGCTTCAACTGAAACTCCCATTATAGATTCTGTATAAAAATAAAATTGAAAAAAAATATTAGTTTCATTGATATATTTAGAGATGCGCCGAATATTCGATTAGTATTCAGTATTTGGCATATACGGCAAATATTTAGATATTCGTATTCAGTTCAATATTATTCGGTTTTGATGCCGAATATTTAATTAAGTTTTAAAGCTGATAACTTAATGAATAGTGAATATACTTAAGACTGCGATATAGGCTAGATCGCGTAAATATGACGTTTTGTGAAAATTTTGTGGCTAAACTATTGTGGCATTTAAATGATTGAAAAAATCTATGTTATAAAACTTGCTTTTGTCTAGTGCATTACCTTACTGAATTATTTTCATTTATTGCATTTAATGCCATTAAAAATCTAGAAGTGACCATTATTTCGACACTTGTGCAAATTTTTAAAGCATGCATTGCAATAGCTTGTTATGGAAATTGGTTGAATAATTTGAATAACTTTTTATCTAGTTCATTGACTCTTAGTTGTAGCAAATAGTCAAAAAATGTGACTACAAAACGGTAGAAACATTAAATTCCACACAAAAAAAATGTTTCAAGGCTTCATTATGGCATTTATTACTTAAGAAATATATGATCAATTTATCTTATATCTTATTTTAAACGAGATTTTTTTGTATATATATATATTGTTTGCCACCTTAGTGGTATTAAAAAAAAAATCTACAGTCAAGTAGCTTTAGTGTTGCTGTGTCGGTATAAATAATAGTATTACTACTGGCCAAAAGATGTCAGGGAGAGTCAAGCACCGTGGCCTAAGGACGCTTGCAACACCAGAAGTATCACTCGCGCGTTGCCGACCCTTCAAAAATCCAATAACATCTTTCTTGAAGAACCCCATACTGTAGTCCTTAGAGAAAACCTTGGCAGGGAGCTCATTCCACAACCCAAGCGTTCGCGGGAGGAAGTTTCTCTGAAACCGCTCTGTACGCGACCATTTCGGTTCTAAAGTGTGAGAATGAATTCCCTGCCGATGGCGAGCGGTGCGATGGTAGAAAGTAGTCGTGGGCATCATTTCAAACAATTCCTCAGAACACATCCCATTGTACAAGCGGTAGGACACACACAGGGAGGCAAAGTCTCTCCTCAGACTTAAGGGTTCGATACGGTAAGTGAGTTTGGGATCGTCGACAATTCACACAGCCCGTCGTTGAACCGAGTCAAAAGGTCCAAGCTGGTATCCGGGTGCACCTACCCAGAGGTGGCAGCAGTACTCGATATGGGGCCAAACTTTCGACTTGTAAAGCAGCAACCTCTGCCCCGACGTGAACTACTGCCTCGCTTTGTTGAGTACACCTAGTTTTTTGGACGCCAGCTTCACCCTATCTTGGAGATGGAGAGGGGAGTGTTCTGGAATTGTGGAACCACAATGAATGGGGTTTCCTTAGCGGTGAATGCGCAGACTTGTGTCTTTGTAAGGTTGAATCGGACCAAGTTTACCCGTCCCCAGTCAGAGACCTTGGAAAGTGTGGTCTCGATTTGAGACACAAGTTCTCCGCGGTTTTCCTCCACAACGGAACGAGGGATGTTTGCGTGACCCGTGTAATACGCGTCTCCAGTACTGTCATCTGCATAGCGATGTATGTTGTTGATGTCCAACATGTCTATATCTGGTATTCTTGTAGAAGAAAGGACCAGCTGAGAGAATCCATAGGGCAGAGCAAATTTATGAGCAGATATCCCTGCACAGTTAGTGGTTCGGGAACTGAGCCACTCACGATGGTGGGCATTAAATTCTGCCATAATAACTGGTTCTGCTGTGGGATATTGCTCTAGAACTTTGTCAGGCGTCAAACTTAGGTGCGTGAAGAGTCGAGTTACGTCCGTGTCGCCGCTATAAGACCTGTATTGCCACGCATAGATACGAGTGTGGCCGCCTTAATCTACGCGCACCCACAATATCGACAGGTCCCTGTCTTCAAGGCTTAGAACATACATACAAAGGCACGACTCACAAAATTGTGCTCGAGTTTGTAGCCGGGATAATGAAGGAATGATGTGTTGGCCGGGCAGGATATCTGCGTCTCCGTTAGGAAAAGAATAGTCGGGTGCGCAGTCTCGAGATGGTGGTGGACTGCGTTAAGATTTGCGTGAATACCCCTGATGTTCAAATCCACATTATAATTTGATGGAGTTGCCGCTGTAAAAACTCTTTTTTTTTCGTTCTTTTGGCCATTTTATTTAAAAAAATTACTTAGACTAAAAATGAGGATTCACTGCACAGACAGCTTAAAGGACAAAAGGGGCGGTACTAAAACTGCCGATAATACGGTTGCTGGCACGGCGGGCGGAATGGCCCCAGATCCCCCTCTGTTGTAGTAGCCGGGTCCACTCCGGTCTCCTTCTCCGGCACGACTACTACTTCAGATACTATACACAGGCTGACGGATCAGCCTCCCAGGGCGGAGATTAAGTGATCCCTGGGTTCGGGATCCCGTTCAACCTGCGGGCGGCCATCGGTCAGCCGTTTCATCAGGACTCCCTGACCGCCGAACCAGCACGCCGCGTCTACGCCGAGCAATGACAGCAACAACCATCGCCGGTCCTCCGCTGTCCGCGCAGCGAATCATCAAAGAGCTCTGGCAACCTTACTCACCGCCAGGAACACAACACTACTCAATGTTAGTGTTATTGTGGCCGCGGTTTTCTGTAAAGTGAAGTACCCAGTTCGGGCCGCTCATTCGAGCAAGTACTCGCTATGCCCCGCTTTATTTGTTCAGGCGGCTTATTCGAGCGAGTACTTGCCCTACCTCTGTAATTCAAGCGAGTACTTGCAAAGCCCTACCTCTCTAATTCGAGCGAGTACCTGCAATCCGGCTACTTTCGTAGTCGGCGACTAGTTAGCGACCATTCGGTAAAGAGCGCCGACTGGGATTGGGAGGAATCATCTGTGGTCGAACATTTGATCTCAGAAGGTAACTGAGGTATAAGGGTTGGATGTTGGTATTTGATATGGTTGTTCATACTCGTAGTATTTGCTGTTTTTCCCTCTCCACCTCGAGAAATGATCATTTGGCACTGCTTACAGTTAACTTGACGGGAATTACTTTCCAATTGGTCAAAAAAATTCATATACGAGATTTTTATTTAACATAATTAAATTGAGCTCTTTTACTTCAATGAATACATAATGTTTTACACTAAAACACCGCGAAGTAAACAAAACATGATTTAACACGATCACAGGTGGCGGTTGCGACTTGTGCGCAAATTATTTGCTGTGATTGAAGAGTCACGGAAATTGCCGAATGCCCCGAAACCGTGTCGGTCGACTATTCGGCCTCTTTACAACCGACTAATCGGCTAGTCGGCCAAAGTCATAATTTTTCTTCAATATTTTTATTTCGAATTAAACAGTTAAGCATTACCTAATTAAGAATAAGACAGAAACTAATAATGCAATTTACCAAGTTGAGACGAAGGAAAACTAGACCTTCTGCTCTATCTGGAAACAGTCTGTTGGGTTTTTTTTTTCATAAGAGGTACCGCTCCTCCATACTGCCCATTAACCTGTTTGCGCGCAAAAATTGCAGAGTGAGGAGCCGTATAGTTCCGCCAAATATTCGGTTCGGCAAGAATTGAACCGAATAGTATTCGGTATTCGGCGCATCTTTAATTATATACTTAGATTTGAGTTTGTAAAGAATCACAAAATTATAATTGACATATTAAATAGCACCTTATCGAATTTGTGTTTTTTCAATCTATAATAATCCAACTGAAACTAACTCACTACAAACTATGCCATAGCATAGTTTTTTATTCTTACCGTAGTTTGTACGTCAGCTGTCAATCCATTTGTTTTAATAAGGTAAAAACCAGCTGACACCAACTTAATCCATGGTCTCTTGTGGTTGTGAGGACACACCTCCCCCATAAAACTCGTGAGCAGGAGTTAGACTATTATAGGAGGATTTCGGTCCCAGACACCAGGCGAGCAACTTAACTTACTAGTATCATAATATCTATTTCCCTACCTGTTATAATGTCAAGAGCTGCTAAAGCAACTATAGGAAACAAGCTGATGGACCTCCCGTCTGCTAGACTATTGAGGTTCTGTATTAAAATTTTCTGATTTTTCAACATCACAGGTAAATAGGTTTGTAAAATGTTGTAGTGAAAAGCGGGAGTCAAAAACTTCCGATGTGATTTCCATCTTTGACCTGCAAAATATGTTTAAATAAACATTATTTAGATTCAAAACATTATCCTAACGGTATTGACATCGGTAAAAATATTCTAAAATGCTGAATTACTTTGATTACATTAAGGTCATGGCATACCCGAAAGAGTTAAGTTTGCAAGAATTTGAATAATTTTATTACAGTCCCGAGTACACTTTCTGACTTGAAAAAAATATATGTTATAGTTAAAATCTTAATTAAGTGGATTTGCTAATATTATAATAATTGGTTAAATGGCTTCAATAGTTTAACTGGTCGAAACGTCACGTTTTTGCTAGAGTATACCATAGCCTTAGAAGCTAAACCTAGTTATAACCCGCGGCTTCACTCGCACTGAATTCGGTTATCGGCGTGGTATTCCTTGATTATAGCAGGAAAATTTGCACTAGCAAGCTGTAATAGTCAACATTATATGAAAAATATAACTAATGGTAATTTCGGTTATAGTTATTCCTGAGGTAACCTTTGAATTTTCCGGCATAAAAAGTGCTTCGTTGTGACGTAAACGACGGACAAACAGACAAAATTATATATTATAGCAAGAAAGTTTGGTATAACACAGATTATATAATACTATGCTATAGTAGGCTACGGTTGTGGATATAGTTTCCTTAACAGCCTCATTCGTCCCCACTGTTGTGGCACGCCCTACCCTCATCGAGGGCAATTTAGGCTATGGACCGCACTTATTCCATCCCCTCAGGACCCAAAAATAATTTTAATCCCCTAGGTCGCTATACCGGCGGCGGCTAAGTATAGTTTATCCGTGTTGAATTCGGTTATTGTTATATATTATTCCTGGGAGAAAATTCCGGGATTATAATTAGCCTATGTCTTTTCTCTATGTTTCTTTAAGAAGCTGTATAACCTAAATTTTATTTTTTTGGCAAAGTTTTTTCCGCATCCGCTGAGCAGGTCCGACTGAAATTTAATTATTGTTATTCTTCGGGATATGGTTCAAACCCTGAAAAAAGTAAAAACACGATTAATTAACTTTTATTCGATAAAAACAATCCTAAATCGACCCCTTTTCACTGTTTTTTTTTTGTTTCAAATATTGGCAAAGAAATCTTCAAAGTGCTATTTATTAGTTTACAACTTTGCTAAAGCATAGCCGTAAGGCTACGTTCTCACGGCCGTATACGAGACGGCCGTCCACACGGTGCGAAGTCCATTTGGTTTTTTCACATATGCGGTCTTCCCGTATACGTGGCCGCCGTGCACACAGCATCTATTCGATACGCTTTACCAGCCGCTACACCGCCAGTCGTTGAGAGCACGCCATTTTCTTTATAGTTGTATAATGATTTATCTCATATTATGGGTCGATCCTCGATAGACATGATAAATAACTCGATCGTAATCGGCAATCCAATTCGCCAAAGACATCACAAACACAACTGCCTGCTGCCTGTCCCCGCGCGAGTCTCGTATACGAGAAACCAGTTTGTCCGTGTGAACGAATCAACTTAAACATAAGCGACACTGAGCATCGCATTCGATAAAATCGTTTCGAGAATCTCGCATTCCCGGTGGCAAAACCCTACGGTATACGGGAAAAAAATGTCTCGAATACAAGATTTTCTCGCATAGATGCCATACAAATTTTGTTGTCACTACGATACTCAATAAAATCTCGAATACGGTATACAAGAAAAATTGCGCCGTGTGAACGTAGGCTACGTATAATAATGATATATATAAACTAATATTTTATTACATGTATTTCAATGAAAATCTCAATGAGCTGCACTGCTCACGCACGCTCAGTTGCATATCGCGTCATCCTTGTTTTTACTCAAGTTTTCTGTCACGTAATACTGCCTCTTAACTATCCCTGTGTTAAATTCTAGCAGTCTAACTGAATGTCCACTGCGCCATGGTAGTCATACGTCAAGAAAGAACAAAGTTCATGATCTTGTTGGCATGACCAAAATTTCTTTAATACCTGAGTAAAATGGAAGGTCGAATAATTTGCCGTTAATTATTTATAAAAATAAATTTGGCCGTGCCAACTTCAGAGAGGTCACAAAAAAAAACTTGCTCTAGCGTTTACATATTAAGTACGAATTTACATCTGTAGCCTTGACGCTTCATTGCAAAAAAAGTCAATGTTCCAGTTCTGATAGCTTTACCTAATAAATTAATTTAAATTTTTAAGGGTTAACAAAAGTATTTTATTCGTTAATTTACTTTCAAAATAATGTGTTTCATGTTTTACAGGTTCGATCCCCAGATCAATCAGGTGATTTATCCAAAACTCGCCGGTCTGCGGCCGTCTTATGTTGACCTTCTGTATTTTATATATACTTATAATAATAAAGATATTGTTTTCTGTTTGCACGCGCTAATCTTTGAAACTTGCAGCCCAATTCTAGAGGTACTTATATGTTATTTAACATCAAGCTATGTCCTTTTGGTGCTAAGCAAAAAGTCAGAAAGAACCCTAAGCGAAAAAAAAGTAATAGCACAGGCAAGCGATGCGACGCGAATCGTCTGCTAGGTTAGTTAGCTAGTATATAATAAAAAGAAATACAAACTGATTAAAAAAGAAATATAAACTGAATAAAAAAAAAGCCGCTTACCACCAGGCGGACCGTAAGCTTGTTTAACACTTTAGTGGTATAGAAAAAAAAGTGGTTCGTTTTCATATTATAATACTTTTGTTCGGTTCGGTTATAGCCAAAAATCCACCTCCACCTTTATTTCCGAGGTCAGCAATCCGAAAAATATGGAATAATTTAAATATAATATTAATATTCCTTCACGTAGCATCAGTGCATAACATTGAGCTGATACTTTGTCCAAAGATAGTTGAAGAGACATAGGCTACTTTTTATGCCGAAAAATTCAAAAGTTCCCGCAGGAATAAATTAACCGAATTACATATGGTTGAACTATAGGTACAGGTATAAAGTGCTATAGCAAACTTTTTTACTGTTATCATGGAGTTGCCTTACAAAATCCACGCTGATAATTAATTGTAACACGGAAAAAAGCCAGTTAAAATATATAAAAATACCTGAGGATGTTAGAAGTCCTTGTCCAAGCCAAGGTAATATAAAATTGTAAGATCTGCCTTTTGTGATCGTTTCAGTACTCGATACTATGCCCTGTAACATAAAGTAATCGCGATATTAACGTTGTTCTGCGCTTAAATTTGTTGTAAATTTTCAATGACTTTCTACTAAGAAGGTTACAATGAACGCCGTATCTGGGGCACTTTGTTACACTGTCAGAAACAGAGTGTTACAATTCTAGAACGCAAGATTTCTTATCTTTTAGTATTTGGATAAGTTATGATCTTTTCAAAAAATTTTTATTACATTTGCATTTTATATTGGACTATTTTTAATATTACTCTGTAAATATTTAGCATCAGAAGGAAGTAGAATGTATTATCTACTTTAGTATTCTTTCACAGCATGTGTATTGTCATTGTTGTAATGCAAAAAATCTTGTTTCTTTCTTGTATCTTGTTGCATGTATCTTTTCTGTACATTGTAGCTTGCCACATAATGCCCCGTAACACACACAAATAAAAAGAATAAACTCTGCGAAAATTACCTATGGTTGATTTAAATAGTCATTGTATGTTTATCAAACAGAAAAATACAATTACCTGAACTGACTACTTCAACAAGAGTTCGTGATTTTTATTGTTTAAGAATTTTGTTGTTGAACAAAAATTTTTGTTGTTTTCTGTCTGAATTGCTGGTTAAAACTATTTACGTTATACGTAATAATAGACAGATAATGTGATATTTGCTTTGTAACATTGTACCCCGTTTTACATTGTGGCCCACCTTACCCTAAGTTATAAATTTCGAACGAACGGCAGCGTTTCGGAAGGTCACTATTATCACACCTAAATATTCTGATATTTCCCAAGCAATATATCATATGTTTTTATTATCGATTTAGCGGGTCATTGAAATGTGACGCAGTAGGCAAATATGAATCGTGTTTTATTCGCAGTCTAAATGTACAATGTCAATAAACCAAAAATTATATAGATAAGCAAATATTTGTATAACCGTGTCATACAGATTTATGTCTATTAAAATCGGTTGGATTATGACATTAAACGCATTAAATTACGGCTATGGCGTACCCTAGCAAAACCGCGTCGTTTCGACGACACTTTCGAGTTACTGAGACAATCCTCGCTAGTATGGAATGTTATATTCCTAACCCACGAGTAGCTGCCGGCGTTAAAAAACGACCGTGGTTGAATAGGTCTTGCAGAGAAGCTAAAATTCTTAAGCAAACTGCATTTGAGGCTTGGACCACCGTCCGTTGTAAGGATCCGAATATTTCTGAGGTACAACGCAAATTAAAATGCTGCTTCGATGTTCAGTAAGAAAATAACTGCCAGAGCAAAATTAGCGAGCTATCCTATACCGGAAATCTCCATAACACAGCAGGTCCGGCGGGCGTAGCTTTCATTCATAAGTCGAGTGGGCAAGAAGGTATACCAGCAGTGTGCTCCTGAGTTATGTCCTGTACTCACGCACCTCTTCGCGCTTTCCAACCACACTATTTTACCACGCAATTTCCGTCTTTATGGAAGGCTGCGAATGTGCACCCGGTGCCCAAAAAGGGCGATAGATTAGATCCATCGAATGACAGGCTTATCGCTATTACCTCTCTCCTCTCCAAGGTGATGGAGCGTATGATCAACACACAGCTTCTAAGATACCTAGAAGAACACGACCTGGTCAGTGACCGTTAATATGGCTTTCGCCACGGTCGCTCGACTGGTGACCTTCTAGTTCATCTAACATACCGATGGGCACTAGCCATTGAGAGTTAAGAAGGGGTATTGGCATGTAGCCTGGACATAGCAAAGGCGTTCGATCGGAATTTGCCATCTTATGGAGTGCCCGAGGGTTTCTGCAAATGGGTGGCTAGCTTTTTGTCCGGCGGACGCATACGAACCGTAGTTGACAGCAGTTGCTCGATAGCATGGACATTAATGCTGGTGTTCGGTAAGGCTCTGTGCTGTCTCCTACGCTGTTTCTACTGCATATTAATGACATGTTGGACATCAACAACATGCATTGCTATGCAGATGACCGCACTGGAAACGCTTATTACGCGGGTCATGTTAACACCCCTCTCTCCGTTGTGGAGCAAAGCCGCGGAGAACTTGTGTCTCAAATCTAGACCACTGTCCAAGGTCTCTGACTGGGGACGGGTAAACTTGGTCCTATTCAACCTTTGAAAGACACAAGTCTGCGCGTTCAACGCTAAGTGAACCCTCTTACTGTACCCTCTCTATCTCCAAGAGCATTGGGATTTTTGGCGTTGATATCTCCAGCGATGTTCAGTTCCGAGATCCTTTCCAACAGAGCGAGGCAGTGCTTCACGTCAGGGCAGAGGTGGCTGCTTTACAAGTCGCAAGTTCGGCCCCATATGGAGTACTGCTACCATCTCTGGGCGGGTGCACCCGGATACCAGGTTGGCCCTTTTGACTCAGTTCGACGACGGGCTGTGAGAATTGTTGACGATCCCAAACTCACTTTCCGTATCGAACCCTTAAGTCTGAGGAGAGACTTTACCTCCCTGTTTGTGTTCTACCGCTTGTACAATGGGATGTGTTCTGAGAAATTTTTCGAAATGATGCCCACGGCTACTTACTACCATCGCACTGCTCGCCATCGGTTGGGAATTCATTCTCACACTTTAGAACCGAAATGGTCGCGTACAGAGCGGTTTTAGAGAAACTTACTCCCGCGAAAGCTTGGGTTGTGGAATGAACTCCCTGCCAAGGTTTTCTCTAAGGACTACAGGATGGGGATCTTCAAGAAAGAAGTTATTGGGTTTTTGAAGGGTCGGCAACGCGCGAGTGATACCCCTGGTGTTACAAGTGTCCATAGCCTACGGTAACCGCTTACCAGCAGGCGGGCCGTGTGCTTGTTTGCCACTTTAGTGGTATAAAAAAAAAATATACAAAGAGCCACAGTTCCACGTACGTCAGGCGCTAGCCGCACGTTGAAAATCTTGATTTTCTCAGTTTTTGTTAATATAAAATTTAAATATTTAGCCGTATAATATTAGAAAATTCTCTTGGTAATATTAATATAAATTTTATAAGTAAGAATAAAGAGAATATCACTCTTAATATCTAAACTGTTGTTAAATGCAAATTATTATAATTTTAGCAAATATACTTCCTTAAGGTTTAAACTATAACATTTTATTTCACGTCAAAAAGTGTACTGAGGAAAGTAACAAAATTAATCAAATTCTTGCAAACTTTAAGTTTGGGTATGCCATTACCTTAAGAACCTAATCCTTTTCAGGGTTCCGTTTCAAAAGGGTGCCAACATTCCCTATTACTTAGCCTACGCTGTCTGTCTGTTTGTCCTACCTTTAAACTTCTAGACCGAAACTGAAGTATGTACTTAGAATCCTCAAACGTACACAGAATATGTGTTATTATTATGGTGAATTTCCTAAAAATAATAAAAGTGAAAAAAGTGAGGCATCCAATACAAGAAATATGCTTTTGTAGTTTTACTTTATCGTGAAATTAAAAAAAAAATATACAAACTTAAAATGATTATAATTATAGTAAATTAGTAATTTGCGAGGCGGGCTCGGGCTTTTTGGTAGTGGTACGCAACCCTTCTCGGTGTGTGAGTCCGTCTCGCACTTAGCCGTTTTATCTGCATTAGGTTAAAAAGAAAAGGCTCAAATTTACCTCAATATACTTAGGATGCGATAATTGAATATATCGCTTGGATAAAATGTAGATGAGGCATACATCGCCGTATTCATTAGCTAGACTCGAAAGGCTCTTTAAAAAATCTGCAACAAAAGAAAACCGTTATCAATTTAAATTCGAAAGCTTTCATTTTGTATTTTTAATTTTTCATTGTGTTTTAATTTTTGTATCAAAATCAGCGTAATTTGTTACTATGTGTATGTGTGTCTGTGTGTTTGTGAGTGTGTGTTCGTGTCTTTTTGCCATTGTGTTTTGATTCTCATTATTCTACTTTAAAACTAAGTTCTGTTGGGTTTTCGAGGTTGATTAATTCAAATCTTTTATCTTACGAGTACAATGCAGTCTATTTTTTTTTTAAATTACTCAAATTCAATGAAACAAGTAAAAGTTTGTTATAGGTATCGCAAATCAAGTTCGCGGATCTAACATGGCGCACATTTTATGCCAATGTTCTATGATATCAAGACAAGTAAGTGTAATTATTTGTGCGGTAGTTGCTGTCGTCACGCTATGCACTAGTCGATTAGAATAATATATAGGTGCATAGAAGTTTCCCATAGAATCCTATTATCTATGCGTAGAATTAAGATAGATAAGAGTAATGGACTATGTCTATGTTTGTCCTCTTAAGATTCGATGTAGTTTTGAATTAGAATGTAATTTAAAACCTTGTAGAAAATATTTTAAGGTTCCGCAAGGGCATGGCAAAGAACCATGCAAAAAAGAAGACATTCTTATTGAGACCGCAATCGAGTCAAGTCTTTGAGTATTTTTTTATATATAAATTGTAACATAGAATAATATTGAATGATGTATTCTGAAAACAAATAAAGTAAGCTCGTCTCCCGTCTTCACACGGCTTGTAAAGTTAATAAAGAATTTGCATTTACATCCCGATAGCCTAATCCTTCAAATTAAGCCAAGCGAGCGGCTGAAGTTAAATCCCGCCCGACGAACCCCCACAGTACCTACTCAAAATTCCCGCTATGCTTGAAATTAGTTTAAGTGAATGTCGAAAGAAAAACTGTTAAATATATTATGTTATTGCATGTTGAAATTACAAGTATAATGAAAAACACCACGTTTTGTGAATTTAAAACACTAGGTGCCTTTGGCGTTGTGCTCCCAACGGAGTCCCATTATCTCCTGAGCCTACGCTTTTTGTTTGTTTATCTGTCCAAACTTCAAAGAGCTTTATCTTTTAGGCCAGCGCCAAAGCATAGAAGCTTCAGGGCTAAATTTTTCACAGAATATGTAGCAGAATATGAATTAATAGGGATGCATCCGATACCAGTGCCGATGTCGATATACCGGTGATACTTTTTTTCCGATATATCGGAATCGGTTTTATTAGTTTGCTGAGATGTCGATACATTTTAAAATTTTACGCATTAAAAATCTAGTTCTAAACAAGTGGAGAAGAGACTGGAGCAGTGTAAACACACCCTAATTTATTTATGCTCGGGGAATAACCAATATTTTTTTCTCATTCGTTATTATTAAAAATTAAGCACTTTATATATTAAAGAAAAGTTTATGTAGTATAACGGAATTACCGTTTCAGATTTTCCGAATCAGGTAGTAAATGACAAAAGGATGCAACAAACTTTGAAAGTTTCCAGACTTCCATTCCCAGTTCTTTGTATTTGCGAATGACAGAATGCGTCATTCCTCATTACTGCTGTGTATTCCTGTGCGTTGAGTTGAATTTTCTTCTAAGACAAATCTACTTATTTTCAACAACGCTTATTTAGATTCAATAAGTGATCTTATCCTGCAGCTAAACTTGCCTATTTTATGTGCTCATCCAAGACCGTTTATTACTCACAGTGGTCACAACGGCTTTGTTGCTACCCTACGGCTCTTTTCCGTACCTACTTTTTTTGAGAAGTCTGTCCTCCTTAATTGCTCTGATGGCCGTTTCGCATCATCTTTCGCAGTTCGAGTGACGTCCGCACTAAAGAGGAATCTGGGAGTTTCGTTACAATCCAGATGAGGATCTGGGCCTGAGCAACACAGCGATTCTACGGGGCGAGCATCGTGCCAGCTCATCAAGGTCCTGTGATAGCATCATTTACAACACGTCCATATAGGTTCCATAAAAGTCTGTCCCGTCCGCGTAAATCTCCTCCGGCGGCGGATACCTACTGGAGGTGGACGTCGTGGAAGACATCATCGGTCGGGCTTTAGGCCGAAGAAATTGAATGTACTTTCTGTCCCTAATATATATTTTGCAAACCTTCTTGCAAAATATACCCTTCTGTACCCACCCTTACCAAATTTATATGTACCTAACAAATTTGAGGGGTACACAAAAATAACAAAAATAAAGACCAATTAAGACCCTCCTCTTCATAAGAAGTTGGTTAAAAATCGAGATCGATATTGTAACAAGAAATCACATGTGAATGTGACTTTCGTTTGAACATGTAACGTTCCGAAACAATGCTTTGTTTTTGTCCTCTTTTACGTGGTGAAGTGTAAATAGTAAACGTGAACAATAAATGCACACTATTGATACACGTATTACGTATATTCCAGGCTTGGTATACGCTTATTCAGTAAAGCATGTAATTAAGCGAGCTAATCGTTCTATTTCCCATGCAAACTTATTTTATGTAAACATTTTTTTGACGTGAATACGTCTTTAAGTTGGCTTCAGTGGGAGGCAATTCAAAAAACTGATGATAACAAAATCGGGGAACACAGGTGGTGCCGCTACATATTCTTTTATATCCAAAATATAATTACACTACTCGATAGATAAAGGATCAAAGAATTCTTAACGCTGAGTGAGGACTGTGGCAGCAGAGGGGAAGCGCCGCCATTTTGAATCTGGAATTGTGGGACCACCATGGTTTTCTTAGCGGTGAACGCGCAAACTAGTGTCTTTATAGGGTTGAAACGAACCAATTTTTCCCGTTCCTAGTCAGAGACCTTGGACAGAGTGGTCTCGTTTTGAAACACAAGTTTTCTGAGCTTTTCCTCCACAACGGAACGAGGTATGTTTGGCACGGCTCGTGTAATAAGCGTCTCCAGAACTGTCATCTGCATAGCAATGTATATTATTGAAGTCCAACATGTCATTGATATGCAAGAGAAACAGCGTAGGAGACCGCACAAATCCTTGCGGGACAACAGCATTGATGTCAATGCTGTCAGAGCCACAACCGTCAACTACAGCTTGTATGCGTCTGCCAGACAAAAAGCTAGCCACCCATTTGTACTAACCCTCGGGCATTCCGAAGGTGGCAACTTCGATAGAGGACTCCGGTGCCAGACCCGATCGAACGCCTTCGCTATAATACCTCCCCTTACCCTCAATGGCTAGTGCCTATTGCTGTCTGTGAATAGAACGAAAGCTATATTGACGGTCGCTGACCAGGTCGTGTTTTTCTAGGTACCTTGGAAGCTAAGAATTGCTCACATACTCCATAACCTTGGAGAGAGGTGATAGCGATTGGCCTGTAATTCGATGGATCTGATCCATCGGCAATTTTGGGCACCGGGTGCATATTCGCAGTCTTCCATGAACAGAAACTGCGTAGTGTGATAGGAAAGCGCGAATAGGCGCGTGAGTACAGGACACAACTACTACTGTTTCAGCACAACTTCTAGTATACTGTCTGGCCCACTCGACTAATGAACGCCTGCTGGACCTCCCGCTGTGTTATGGAGGTTTCCGGCATGATCTTACCGCACTACGGTATAGTAGGTGGTACAGCGCCTTCGTCGTTCATATTCGAGTTCGAGGCAAAGAGAATGCGCAGATGATTGGTTTTCTATTTCGCACTAAGGGCCACTTTGATACACGAAAGACAAATATGTTGCGAGATTATAGCTAAGTCAGGGTATATTTTTATTTCTGACTCAAACAAAGGTTATGCGTATAGTAACGGCTACGCAACCCTACAAAAAGCATAGCGAGACATGCTCTTGACCAGTTTTATTTAAATTAAATTATCTAAAGGTAGATAAAAACTCACAAAATAGAAATGAAATGAAAATAAAATTTAATGTATTGGTATGTATTTGGTAGTGCGGCCTACTGCTGTGCAGAGTATATGGGTTCGATTCCCGCACTGGACAAACATTTATGTGATAAAAATTTGTGTTTGTCTTGAGTCTGGGTAAAATTATGTATGATATGTATGAATTTACAAAAAAAAAATGTAATATGTATGTATTTGTATCCGTTGTCTGGTCACCATAACACAAGTTTTCGCGCTGTGTGTAATGTCCAAATATATTTATTTAGTTATTTAAATTTCTGATGCTGTGTGCAAATTGTTAGGGACGAAAAAAGATTTTTATGTGGCATTTTGAATGACCTTTTTTTTAATATTAATAAAACAAATTGGGATGCATGAAAAACAATTTTTAATGCCTAAGTTCTATGTATTTTCACAGATTACTTTAGTAATAAAACTACAAAACTGGAAGCCTAAGTTGACGTCATTGAAATCAATGCCTACGAATACTGCAAATACTTATTTAGTTTTTTTTTTGCAAGCCAATATATACAAATTTCTTTTTATGCTTTATAACTTAAGAAACTGGTATAGTACGAGTTGGAATTGCACACCGATCTAGAACCCGTTTAATTTAAAAACCTCATTTTATATTCCCTAACGGTTTTACCCGCGTTAATTTATTTACAAAATACTCTTTAGCCTTATTATATTAGTATCTATACTAATATTGTAAATGTGAAAGTTTGGATGGATGTGTTATGCCAGAACAGCTGGACGGATCTGAATAAAATTCGGCACAAAGATTATAGTCTGGAATAGCTCATAGGTAACTTCCATTCTGCAAACGCAGAACATCCGCAAAATAATATAACGTTTGTTACTCAATCCCACCGCAAACAAGAAAGAAAGAAAAATTGAACAAAATAAAAAAAAAATTGTCTTAAGCAACTTACAAATAGAAGTGATATCCCGCCAAAAACATTTTCATGTAAAATATTGCAAAGACGAGACCATATGGTTTGCACTGTCAAAAAGTAATCGGAGCTTATATAGAGCCAAGCTTCTCACTCTACACGCCCTGACTCTACAATCCCTAACTTCACAAACTCTAACTTAGTCATAATATGTGGCTTGGCCGTTTCGCTACTGTCATTTTATTCACTGTTCATTACCTTTCTGTTTTACAATAGTTTTTAAGTAAAGAAACGGCTAAGCCACATATTTTGACTAAGGTGTAGAGTTTGTGAAGTTAGGGCTTGTGGAATCAGGGCGTTGTAGAGCGAGAAGCTTGGCTCAGTCGTCACTTGTTTGTTATTCGCTACTTTCGTGGTTTTCATTATAAACTTGTTTACGATGCACAACGACCCTTGCTTGTTTACCGGACTGTGAGAACACCTTTGTGATTGACCTTGGCGCGTTAAAGGACTTTGATTCTGAGAACGTTTTGGGACAATTATGGAAACAGGATGCCGATGTGTTATGTGTCCGCGTTCTGTTCTAAGGCAGAGAAGATAGACACATTTTGGAAAATACTTTGCATCAAAGTTGTCCTGCGTTGGCTGACTATATTTACAAAATAGGCTAATGGAGGTTACTAAGCAATGTTATTTTTTTCTTTGTCTAACAGTGCTTACGATGAGTTACAATAATCAATGTAAAAATAATATAGGGTATGGTGTGTGTTTATTATATCATCGTCGTTGTTTGAAAGTAGATTTTCAAGGGTTAAGAGATATTTTGTGTTGACTGCAACCTAGTCCTACGATATCTTGATCTATTATTATAGAATATTAAATGCATTTTTTTTTAATTTCAGGTTATTTTTAATAACATCATGGCTGTATGTCAAAGATGCTGGCAAAGAGCCAACAATGATGTCAATCGACAAGACCGTCCTGACAAAAATGTTGTCGATGTAGGTCGATTATCTTTCTAGATAAAATGTTCTAGAAAGAAACTTACCGATGCCTAAACAGTTTTTTGGTGATGAGTAAAATACTAAAGCTATTTTGATATTAGATGGAACGTACATATATATTGAAAAAATCTCCATTTTTTTATTTCAGCGCCAATCTTATAGCCATCAAAAGTTTCGTAATCTTGTAAAACCTTTTATAATTGTTTTTTTTTTTTTTATACCACTAAGGTGGCAAACAAGCCTACGGTCCGCCTGATGGTAAGCGGTCACCGTAGCCTATGGACGCTTGCAACACCAGGGGCATCACTCGCGCGTTGCCTACCCTTCAGAAATCTAATAACTTCTTTTTTGAAGAACCCCATACTTAAGTCCTTAGAGAAAACCTTGGCAGGGAGCTCATTCCACAACCCAAGCGTTCGCGGGAGGAAGTTTCTCTGAAACCGCACTGTACGCGACCATTTTGGTTCCAAAGAGTGAGAATGAATTCCCTGTCGATGGCGAGCGGTGCGATGGTAGAAAGTAGCCGTGGGCATCATTTCGAACAATTCCTCAGAACACAATCCATTGTACAAGCGGTAGAACACACACAGGGAGGCAAAGTCTCTCCTCAGACTTAAGGGCTCGATACCGCAAGTGAGTTTGGGATCGTCGACAATTCTCACAGCCCGTCGTTGAACCAAGTCAAAAGGGCCAAGCCGGTATCCGGGTGCACCTGCCCAGAGATGGCAGCAGTACTCCATATGGGGCCGGACTTGCGACTTCTAAAGTAGCAACCTTTGCCCCGACGTGAAGTACTGCTTCGCTCTGTTGAGTACACCAAGTTTTTTGGACGCCAGCTTTACCTTGTCTAGCAAATGATCTCGGAACTGAACATCGCTGGAGATGTCAACGCCAAGGATCCCAATGCTCTTGGAGATGGAGAGGGGAGTGTTCTGGAATTGTGGGACTACAGTGAATGGGGTTTTCTTAGCGGTGAACGCGCAGACTTGTGTCTTTGAAGGGTTGAATCGGACCAAGTTTTCCCGCCCCCCAGTCAGAGACCTTGGACAGACTGATCTCGATTTGAGACACAAGTTCTTCACGCTTTTCCTCCACAACGGAACGTGAGATACTTGCACGGCCCGTGTAATAAGCGTCTCCAGCACTGTCATCTGCATAGCAATGTATGTTGTTGATGTACACATATCATTGATGTGCAGTAGAAACAGCGTAGGAGACAGCACAGAGCCTTGCGGGACACCAGCATTAATGTCCATGCTATCAGAGCAACTACCGTCAACTACGGCTCGTATGCTTCTGCCGGACAAAAAGCTAGCCACCCATTTGCACAAACCCTCGGGCACTCCGTAAGATGGCAACTTCAATAGAAGACCCCGGTGCCAGACCCGATCAAACGCCTTCGCTATGTCTAGGCTACATGCCAATGCCTTCCCCTGACTCTCAATGGCTAGTGCCGATCGGTGTGTGAGATACACTAGAAGGTCACCAGTTGAGCGACCGTGGCGAAAGCCATATTGACGGTCACTGATCAGGTCGTGTTTTTCTAGGTATCTCAAAAGCTGTGTGTTGATCACACGCTCCATCACCTTGGAGAGGAGAGAGGTTATAGCGATAGGCCTGTAATTCGATGGATCTGATCTATCGCCCTTTTTGGGCACCGGGTGCACATTCGCATTCTTCCATGAAGACGGAAATTGCCTAGTGTGGTAGGAAAGCGTGAAGAGGCGCGTGAGTACAGGACATAACTCAGGAGCACACAGCTTAAGCACCACTGCTGGTATGCCGTCTGGCCCAATCGACTTATGAACGTCTAGGGAAAGCAACGCCCGCCGGACCTCGCACTGTGTTATAGAGATTTCCGGCATGGTCTTACCGCACCACGGTAAAGTAGGTGGTACAGCGCCTTCGTCGTTCACATTCGAGTTAGAGGCAAAGAAACTGCCCAATAGATCGGCTTTCTCTTTTGCACTGTGGGCCAAGTCACCATCGGTCTTTCGCAGTGGTGGTAACGACGACTGGCAGAAGTTCCCCTCGGCAGCTTTAGCAAGCGACCAGAAAGCACGACTCCCAGAAGAATAGCTCGCAAGTCGCCCACCTATTTTGCCGATGAATTGGAATTTTGCTCTGGCAGTTGCTTTCTTACTGAACCTCGAGGCAGCATTTAATTTGCGTTTTAACTCAGAAATATTCGGATCCTTATTATTACGAGCCGTGGTCCAAGCCTCATACGCAGTTTGCTTAAGAATTTCTGCAATACCTATTAAACCACGGTCGTTTTTTGACGCCAGCAGCTACTCGCAGGTTAGGAATGAAACATTCCATACCAGCAAGGATTGTCTCAGTGACTGCGGCTGTGCAGACGTCAGGATCTTCTGAGCTATAGCAGATCTGCCTCCACGGGTACGATGCATAAAATTCTCGCAATCCATCACAGTCAGCCGACTTATAATGCCAGAAACGACGCCAATTAGTTGGCCCAGAAGGATCAGGTTGTGTGCATGACATTTGAGTCCGGACGAGACAGTGGTCCGAGGAGCCAAGAGGCGCATCCACTGAGACGGAGTGACGTGTAGTCAGCAGAAGGTCCAGTAAGGAGCTCGTATGGTCCTCTATATCTGGTATACTCGTTGGAGAAAGTACCAGCTGAGAGAATCCATAGGTCAGAGCAAATTCATGAGCATCCCTGCATAGTTATTGGTTCGAGAACTGAGCCACTCACGATGATGGGCGTTAAAGTCTTCCAAAATAACTAATTCTGCTGTAGGATATTGCTCTAGAACTTTGTCAGTCGTCAAACTCAGGTGCGTGAAGAGTCGAGTTACGTCCGTGTCACCGCAATGAGACCTGTATAGGCACGCATAGATACGAGTGTGGCCGCCATGATCTACGCGCACCCACAATATCGACAGGTCCCTGTCTTCAAGGCTATGAAGTCGGCGACAGCAGATATCCTCCCGGACGAACATACATACACCGGCACGACTCAAAAAATTGCTTACGATTTGCAGATGGGTTGATGAGACGGTCAACGGCAAGTTTAAAAATAGGTTCAGGTTGTTGCTACAAACGTATTTTAATCGTGCATTAGGTCATATGTTCTGTAACTTAAAGATCGCAGCGGCCATTAGAAACGCCTATTATCAAATCGCTGTTGACAACAGGCTCGCCGCCGAGATCATAAATATAATTCATTCTAGAAAGAACATGCCCAATCGTTTGCAAGATTATGTACATGTGAGAAATCTTAACAGACAGAGAGTGCATTTGGAAGCCATGCAAGCAAATATTCTTAACTTCGAAGACTTCCTACGTTTATCTGAAGATGAAGTGTTTCTTTACGCGCTAGGAGCTATCACATTAAGAGTGTCTTACTGCGCCGAACACCTTTGCAACGGCTCTAATAATATAGAATTATACCGCGATAACGAGTTAAACGATTTACAGCGATGCATTATCCTGCTAAGTAATGTTTGGCTAGTCATAGTACGGATTCAGTCGTGCTATGTCCGTTCACGTATTTATCATAGTTATATTTTAATAGAACGGGATTTGGTTGACAGATTGCTCATTGCTACTGTACTTACCTTAGAGGCAATCGCACTGTGGTAAGTTGTGCACATGTTATATCCATTTTATAGTATATGGGGTTAAGGGCCCTGTAACAGTCCACTAAAGCCCGCTAAAAGTGGCCGTTTTTAGCAGAAATGCTAACTACAAGTTACAGATATTATAAAGACACTATATGTGTATAAATAAAAATAAAAAATATTTTAAGACTAGTATTATATACAAAACATTTTGATTTTAAAAATTTGTTTTCTACGAAGAGAAAATTGAGGATATCTAATGGTGGCGCTAGTTAGCTGCTATATGCCCTTTAAAGCGTCATATTGACTTTAATGCACCAGCATAAATGCTTGATAATATTGTAATAGACGACTTAATGTAATTATTAGTACAGTAAAGAGTACGTCATGCTTGGCACTTTAGACTAGCCTTGTTTTGTATGGCACACAGTATAAATCAAAGCTTAATTTAAGCTAGTAAATAGTGTATCGTTTCACATGCTTTTTGCTGTAGCAATGAGATTATAGGTACATATATTATGTAATCACTATTATAATTGCTAAATGATTTAAGCGTGAGCACTAAGTAATTTTTTTTATATAGAATCGTACTTGTTTACGTGAAATATGCTTTATTGTTTGTGAAAGAAAATATTTTCGTTTAAAATAAAAATACTTTTGCCGAAAAGTTTTTTTGTTATTATAAATAAACCAAATAGTTTTTCTAATCTATGAAACTTGGTATTTAACCTTATGAGGAGAAATCAAGAATGATGCATTTCACTGTTTTCGGAAAATCATTCATCCCACAGGGGTTAAACAGGGGATGATACTCCTGTTATTCTTGCAAATAAAACCTTGAAATTTTGTATGTTTACTTTTATTTACAAATAAAGAATGTCGTGTAATAACACTGACTAAAATAAAATTCTAAAGTATTTTTCAAAATTTTACTCCTAAATGGGTGAAAAGGGTTGCAAAGTTTGTATGAGAAAAAATATTTTTGTGGTAAAATTATTAATAAATAAATATTCTTTGGACATTACACACAGCACAGTCTGGCCCCAAAGTAAGCCAAGCTTGTGTTATGGATACTAGTATATATCATATATAAATACACCCAGACCCAAGATGTGTACACATCAATTTTGGCCCAGTGCGGGAATCGAACCCATGCCCTCTTCTTTACAGCAGCCGGTCACACTACCAACTAAGCTGCAACGGAGTCAAATTAACTTTAAACTGGGTATTGCCTCTTGCTAGATCTTGAACACAATTAATAAGGTGAATGTTTCATGATTTCTTATAATTTTTTCGTTAACAGGGGAAATGACATAACACAGTATGTATGAGACAAAATATTTTTTTTACTCACTAGAAACTTGGGATATATGTCAAATTTAAACATTAATTAATCAGATTGTTTCAGGTTTTGTTTATTTTTAAAGTCAACCTGTAAGATAATAACGGTACGGTAAGTTTGTATGCAATTGGGTAATTTTATTTTTATAGTAAATTACAAGGAAGGAAGTATCAACGCTCTTTTAAATAATTCAAAAACACTTACTTTGGCATTTTTTTAAAGTTGTCTGATTTCTATGGTCAATTTACTTGAAACCTATTATGTATGCTTTTTAACAAAAATAATAAACTTAGTATTTCAGGGATTTTCAAAATTCAACCCCGAAGAGAAAAAAATGTGTTGTTTTGTATGGGATTGGCAAATATTATTTAAACGGTCAAATTTCTACAATACTTGGTAACAAGATATATTGTTACACAAACATAAAACATAATTTTGACATTTTGTCAAAATTAAGAGATAAGTTTGTATGTAATAAAATATTTTTAGGATTAATTAATTTGAAATTAGGTAAATTATGCTTTTAATATTTTATTTGCTTATAAACACAATTATTCAACACGGTGTTTAAAAGGGTTTTAAAAACTTAACCTCTTAAAGGAGAAAGAGCGTGGTTTAGTTTGTACGGGATAAGAGTATATGTACTCTTCAACACACTTAATAAAATATGTATTATGGTGTTTTTCAGGGGGTTGAAAGAAGATCAGAAAATTGGTATAGGATTTAATATTTCTACAGTAAATTAAATTTAAGCTTGGTGTATATGCTTCTTAACACAATTAACAAACTACGTGTTTTAGTGTTTTAGAAAACTAGAAAACTAAACCCCTAAGGGGAGAAACAGGGAATGCAATTTTACACAGCAAATAATATGATTGTGGTCAAATTTACCTGTGAGTGTTCTTCAAAAAAAAATGTATTTCCGGGTTTTTAAAAACAATTTCACCTTAGGGTGTAGAAAGTCTGAGATTTTTGTTTTACAAGAAACAATATATTTATGCTCAAATTAATTTTAAATTCAGTATGAAACTCTCTGACCAGTAAATTAAATACTTATTTCGGTGTTTTTTTTAATTCAATCTCAAAGGTACAAAAAATCCGAAATGAGGAAATTCGCCGAGTAACCAAAGAACCAAATTGACATAGCTCAAACAGTTAGCAAGATGAAGTGAACTGAAGTGAAAGCCAAACTACGGATCGGAAGACTCAGCGTGGGAAGGCGGACAGACGACCTGGTTAGAGCCGACGGAGCCAAAGAACACGTGCGGCTCAGGACCCGCCGTGTGACATACGGGGGCGAATAATCGGAGACTGAATCTTGATTTTTTGGAGAATTTTTAGGTTTTAAAGTAAGTATTTAGAGAATTTCAAGCAGTGATCTATGGCGTTAATAAAAGGCTATCTTAGTTTATCTGACGACATAAGTGTGCTATTTACAGTTATGTTACCGGTAACACCGGCGTAAACGGACATGTTTAAGGCCCCAAATACGAGTACTGCACACCATTTCAGTCACTAGATAATATTTATCTTGTTCATAAAAAACGTATTTAAAAAAAAGTGAATAATAAAAAATAATGACTATTTTTACAACGATTCGTATTATTTGTCGAACATCACTGCGAGTTTTAATTCGGGTATTGACTAAAAGTGGCCACTTTAATATGAATTATAATAACTTTAAATTGTAAGAATTAAACATAGAATATAATATTTGAATAAACTTTAAAAAAAAGGTAAACCCATAAAGTCCGTTTCATTTTTATCTCAATCCTCAGGTTCCAGCGTAAAATGTAAAGTAACTTCAAATCCAGTTTACAACGTCGCTGAGAATTTATGCAAGTTGGTCCCGAATGCTGTTAATCTTCAACTAGTATTCATTTAACAACAACCGCAAAAACACACTTTGAACAGGTAGACGACAGTAGGGTCTTATTATGTTATTGTAAAAACCCGAAGTGTAGTAAAAGCCCTAAACTTGCGAAAGTTTATTTTGTTGCATAACACACACTCTGTATGCGTACAAACGATTTTTATAGTGTATCCTCGTCACTGTTATCTATTTGTATAAATAAAGCACTTATTGCTTTATTTTTATTTTAAAATCGCTTAATTAACATAAAAAAGCAGTCGATATCGCCATTATTGATTTTTTTTCAAATCAACCTTCATTTATTTATATTCCGTTTCACATAGTATGTTGCGTAGCATTTTGTAATTTTGTTTCTGATACCTAATAGAATATAATTGTATAATATTATTTATTTATTTATATCAATCTTATTATTATAAAGATATCATTTATCAGCCGATTTACTACGGCAGCACAACTCGCAGTGAACCCTGCTACTGTATATCCAGTCTGAAAATAAAAGTTTTTCTGTCTTCTAACTGTGTTGTTACATGAACCAACTCTTCAAAAACAGTTTAGTGTTCTTCCCGTTTGTCCAACTATTATGTCCAACTGGTTGTAAGAACAAGGATTTTTTTTCCCGTGGTCCAACTAAATAGTTGAACATTAGAAAACCGAAATTTACAGGGCCCGTCATACAACTGCATGGCCAGGTGGACTACTGCCCCGAAATGATAATATTAAAGCTTTTAACCGACTTTAAAAATGAAGGTTCTCAAGTGAGGTTTTCATGAAAGTTCTACAATGACCAAACGCTATTCCTTTTTAATCGACTTTTAAAAGGATGGAAGTTATTGTAGTTAAAAAAGTCAAGTTTGAGTCTGATTTGCGCACTGAGGATTTAATACGGATTATAGATAGATCAAGTTCAATTGAAGACAAGGTTTTGCACTAAAAATCTTTAAAGCTTTATTCAAAGTGATAGTTTCAAAATGGCTACCTATATCTCCAAAACTATTGATCGTAGAGTCCGAAACGAAGATCTTGATTAGATCTATCCCTTCTGTAAAAAACTACTAGTCTACGGTCAAAAGTCATGGAGAAATAGAACTTTCTAGTTTGACAGCTGTCATCCAAAATGAAGATCTTGATGAAATCTATCGCTTCTGTAAAGAAACTTCTAGTCTCGATCAATAGTTACAGAGATATAACACTTTCTAGTTTGACAGCTGTCATTCGAAACGAAGATCTTGATGAGATCTATCACTTCTGTAAAGAAACTACTAGTCTACGATTAGTAGTTACGAAGATATGGCACTTTCTGGTTTGACAGCTGTCATTCAAAACGAAGATCTTGATGAGATCTATCACTTCTGTAAAGAAACTACTAGTCAACGATCAATAGTTTTGGAGATATAGGTAGCCATTTTAAAACTTTCACTTGGAATAAAGCTTTAAAGGTTTTAAGTGCAAAACCCTGCCTTCAATTGAACTTGGTTAAAAAGCGTTGATATCTGTATTCCGTATAAAACCCTCAGTGCGCAAATCAGACTCAAACTTGACTTTTTTAACTACAACAACTTCCATCCTTTTAAAAGTCGGTTTAAAAGGAATAACGTTTAGTTCATCATAAAACTTTCACGAAAACCTCATTTGAGAACCTCCATTTTTAAAGTCGGTTAAAAGCTTTCATATTATCATTTCGGGGTAGTGGTCCAACTGGCCATGCCGTTGTACGACGTAGCCTGTAAATTTCGGTCTCCTTATGTTTAGTTGGACCATGGGGAAAAAAATCCTTGTTCGTACAGTCAAGGAATTTAATTTTCAACCCAACTAAGGTTCAATATCGTATAGCAAACTGTCACCATAAGAGCTAAGTAGAACAGTACGTTACTTTGACATATAGCATGTATTGTTTTATGTTAGTAACTAGGCAACAGATTAACTACGTTGACATGGCGAACTGAACTTTGGGACGTCAAGGCACTTTGCCGAAACTAAAGTCCTGATTCGTTTATCATCTCGCTAAATTCATCTATCCAAAACGAGCAGAACCGATTAAAGTTATAATTCAATAAAACCATAATTTTACAAACGTTTTATTTAACAAAAATAACAAAACGAAAACATTATTTTATAAAATCACTGAGCGAGGTCTTTATAAAAAAACTATAATGACACTCTTTAACGGAACTAATAAAATGTTAATAAAAAAAAAAGTTCTGATTAAAAATGCGTATATCCACTGCATAACTTGAAAATGTCTTTTCGTCAATAAAACCTGTAGACGTCCAGTCAAAATTTAAATACTGGCGGGCGAAATGACGTTGGGCTAATTTATGATTCTCGGTCAAGGCAATTCTTTTCGCAGGCCGCCTGTTATGTAAATTCATAGCATGTAGGCAATTCATGATTGTTCTAGGGTGAACGTCAAATATTTCCGCAAACCGTCCCATTGACTTAAAGCCATCCAGAATGTATGGCATTCGCATTAATCGGCGTTGGTCTTCAGCTATTGCAAGCGGACGATAGTTATTTCCCCGTAGGTAAATAAGGTTTATTTCAGTATTATATTGCCGTACCCAACGGCGAACTGTGTCTCTGGTTTAATAACGAATTGAAAATTATTTACAATTTTCTTGAATGACACTGACACATGTTCGTCATTAGAAAAGCAAACGATAACTTTTCGCAAAGAGGTTATCTATAATGTGAAGTGACAAATAATACGTATTGAACATTTCAATACTATTACTGAAATAGCATTTTCGACCTTAATGCATTGCGAATGTTTTGCTAATGAAATGGTTAGGGAATTTAATTTCTTGACTGTACAATCAGTTGGACATAATAGTTGGACGAACGGGAAAGACTCGAAAGTAAGAGGAGTTAGAGACGTGTGATAGAATAGAGAGCCAGTTCCATAGTAGTAGTGACATAGTAAAATATTACGTTTAATATGGCTTATAACATTATTGAGAAATATAGGTAGGATATTGCTCAAAAATATACAATGGGTCAAGACATGTCTTGTGACATATTTGAGTGCTAAGCGCGAATTGTGTGTTAACAACATTGGTTCTGTACAATTAAATAAATATGACGTATGAGTCTTAATTATGGAATTTTAATTCTAAGACAGGTTGAGATGTCAAATATACTACGTAAAATAAGTATATAAACAAACATTATTATTTATAATAAATAAATAAATAAATACGAAGTGATGGGAAGTAAACAGCTAGGATGTTTTCACTTCTGCCGCACTCCCGAAGTGCAACCCGTTTTTTAGGTCTCTATCTAAAACACCGTAATCTAAAAAAACATTTTAATAGGACTTTAATTTATTATAAACACGAAAATTGTTTTGATCAAAATCGGTTAACAAATTTTCAGATTCGATTATCTGCAATATTTCTCAACCTAAAGAGTCCTTATGTATACAGGATACGACGCGCTCTCTGTCGATTATTTTAATTACACGAGTACATTGTTTAGTTTGTATAAGCCGCAGGCTTAATTTTGTAAAGGAAAGCATAGTGACAAGATCTGCGAATGTAAATTACTCAATTTTCGCTAGGCCCGTATATTCATGGTGGAACCCTAAATCGCTATCGCCCATGGTGTGTGTAGCCCAGTATCCAAGCAGTGAAGACGTATAAAGGCAGGTAATGTAAAATTTTGGTGTTCTCCTTTGTATATTAATTTCATAATTAATATCCTTTATTTTTTAGTATCATAACTTATTAAAGTGATCACGACAAGTAGCAGGTATAGTAAACTTGCTAGTTTTTTTTTTTATCTCTCTTCTTCATTATTCTCGGTAGTAAATCATTCTAAAACAGTGGTAATTTTTTTAAATAATACTAAGACTGACGATTCAAAAGTGCTGTTTAAAAGTATATTTGAATAAAAAGTTTAAGTTTGAGTTTATTGTCAAAAGTATTCAATGCCAAGAAAATATTATTAATATGTTTGAGTTAAGTACATAAACAATTTAAGATTCAAAAGAGGGTTAAGTAGAGTAACATAATGCAATTGATAAAACTGGGATGGTTTGTTAGTAGACTTTAATAAAAGAAATAAGATTTCAATAACAATCGCATTACGACAATTTAAATAATAAATTAATTCAAGATCAAACTAACCTGCAGAATCTCCCAAAAATAAATGCCCATTACCTACAATAGGTAAAGGTACGGGTCCTGGAATCTTATGTCGTTTGTGATCCTTTAACAAACACAACCACGAATACAATATAATTAAACATATCACAACAACTAGCGTTATCACAATCATGTTGCTCCACGCAAACTGCTCCAACCTCACGCACGACACCGTTTAATGAATATAAAATTAACTAATGTGATGCATGTGACCATATGCTTACAACTACGAGTACCTGATTGTTTGTATCACTGTCTAACCACTATGTTACTGTAAAACAAGTCTAGTTAACAATGCACAAGAACAACAAGAACTTCAAGGTTTATCATTAAATCCTACATTTACATGTTACGTCAGCATTGCAGCGAAGAATCGTATTGGTACGTAAGCCTCGGTCGTTTTTAATGTAATTGGCCAATAATAATCTGTATTATAGACAAGTCCATTTCATATCACTCGTATCTTTTTTTTTTATGTAGTAACTAGATTTTGTCAACGGCTCCGCCTGCCTTAAATTTGGTTATTGGCGTGGAACTCCTGAACTTCTAAATTAAACTAATAAGGTTTACTATGGCTGCAGCTATATCATGGTGTAGAGTTGACTTCCCCTTAAAGCTCAGTAGTAGGATTCCCTAGACGCAGATCTGCTGTAGATGTCGCAGCGAGCGCGAATCTTTAGGTGAGTAAATAATTCTAGAATTAGTAATAATTGGGTAGCACCAATTCGACATAATTTGACATTACTTTGCCTATGGTAAAACGGATTTGTCTTTTTTCAGTCAAATAACAACGTACGTCATAGGAACCGTATTTAAATAGACTTGGTATGGCGGGGGAGCTCATTTACCGTACAAAGCTACGAGACAGCGGACCAGCGAAGACACCCGACCTAAGCAGACCACCTGGACAGATACGTCACAAGGAGAGCACGTAGGCACCACAGTTCTTGGCTTTGGGAAAGGGGCCTGAATTGAATGGTAGTGATACGTTAGTGCTGATCCTATTCTATGGACAACTTACCTGGTTTATTTGTTTATCCCCAGGGGTTTTATGCGGGCGCCGAGGCGGGGTGGGATACGTATGTTAATACTTATCCTTTTGGCGTTTACGTTTATGTGTTTAGCCCCAAAAGTTTTTTTGGGGGCGCCGGGACGGGTGGGATACGTATGTTAATACTTATCTCATAATTGAGGCGTTTACGTTTATTTGTTTAGCCTCAGAGGTTTTATGGGGACGCCGGGACGGAGTGGGATACGTATATAAGTTTTTAAATTTAAGCGTTCCACACGTGGTAACCCAGCAGAAACGTCGGGAAAAAGGTATTTTGCCAAATGACGCGTTTAATCCCGTTTTATTATTTTTAAATTGGGATACGTATGTTAATACTTATATCATCTTTAAGGCTTTTACGCTTATGTGTTTATTCCCAGAGGTGCTATGGGGGCGACAGGACGGATTGGGATACACATGTTAATGCTTATCTCATTATTAAAGTGATTACGTTTATGTGTTTAGTCCCAGAGGTTTTATGGGGGCACCGGGACGAGGTGGGATACGTATGTTAATACTTATCTTATTCATGAGGCGTTTATGTTAATGTGTTTAACCCCAGAGGTTTTTTGGGGGCACCGGAACGGGATGGGCACATCTTGGCGGCGTTTACGTATGTTAATAATTATCTTATTCTTGAGGCGTTTATGTTGATGTGTTTAATCCCAGAGGTTTTGTGGGGGTGCCGGGACGGGGTGGGATACGTATGTTAATATTTATCTTATTCATGAGGCGTTTACGCTTACGTTTTTCATCCCAGAGGTTTAATTGGGACGCCGAGGCGAGGTGAAATACGTATGTTAATACTTATCTCATACTTGGGGCTTTTATGTTGATGTGTTTTTTTTGAGGTTTTTTTTGGGGCGCCGGAACGGGATTCGTACATCCTGGAGACGTTAACGTTCATGTATGTATACCTCACTGTGTTATGAGGAAGACCCTACGGGATATGATATATGTGTCAATATTGTTCATATGCTTTAGGTAACTAATGTGTGTTCGGCCCCTTCACCGAGGCCTATGACCGATTAGGTCTGGGCCAAACTGAGAGCTTAACATGTACACGGGGAGATAGGCGTAAGGCGATATTGGACGGTTGGAATAGCTAGAGACGTCTGGCACACTCCTTAACTGTTACGACGTTACATCACTGTGAGGGCTGTAACGCAAGGTTACCGATGCGATATGGTGTACCTACCTAATTGTTAGTTAATAGTCCGATATATATGTGTGTATATTTTATGTCTTACAGTCATGAGAAAGCAATAAGCGCAGAGGAGTACAGCGGTAAACCAAAACGATGACTACCGATTATTACCCAAGGATAAAAAATTAGTAACCTTATGTTGGTACCAAATTTTCTGTTTTGGGAGTGTCATCCTATGAACAATTTAGTGTCTAGTGTAAACTTTATATATTAGTGTGTCATCTGTATACGAGCATAATAAATTGGAAATAATTACGTTGTGTCTGAACTTTAACAGTGGTTATAAGATAAGTTATATTACTACGCAGTCCAACTGGGGATACGAAATAAAGGTAACAGATAAGAGATGGCGCCATGTACATCATTTGAATGCGAAAAACGAATGACTGATTAAATACAACTTAGTTTCCAGTGTAATAATAAGGGAATAAGATAATAATAAGTAATAAACTCATGGTAAAGAAACTATTGGAATGGCAATTTTGTATTTCAAAGTCAATAAAATCAATTTTCGCGCCGGTGGGGAAAAAGAAGTACCTACATAAGGCTAAGTGCAAGGGCGTACTCGACCGATTGACGACAAAATCACTATAAAATAAACGAATGCCTACTTACCTTACCTTACCCGAGTTTTCTTGAGATATCTTGAGCGAATTCTGGGTAAGATAAAAGGCTAATATTCACGACAGGCCTATACCTGACGTGGATAAATTACTGTACCTCAAGTCAACGTTGAAAAGAGAACAACTAGAATCGATTACATCTGCGAAAGAAGAAATCAATATAATAAACAATAATGAGATTAAAGTAGAAGGAAGAAAGGAGGAAGGACTTTACATGTGACCCAAGATAAAATATGAAGAAGGGTAAACAAACATGGGTGGAAGAATAATATTAAGTTCAAAAGAAGGAAAAGGAGTTATAACCCGACAAAGAACTGAATTAATGACTTAAAAAAATGGAAAAGGAAGAAGTCACCCTGCATGTTCTGTGATAAGACAAGATAATGGGGCATTAACCGGAATTCTGCGAAACTATCAAATCTATTCGATAAAAAAAAAGGTAATTTAAGGGTCAAGTGTGAGTCGGACTCGCGCAATAAGGGAAAACTGATTTTAATGAAATTTTGGTAAATTGTTATGCACACGCCGAAGAATGTTTCTGAGAAAGAAAAAAAATGGTCAAGTACGAGTCGGACTCGCACAATAAGGGCAAACCGATTGTAATGAAATTTTGGTAATTTGTTATGCACATGCCGGGGAAGGTTTCTGAATTAGTACAACCTCTTCACAATGGGTGGTGCGCCAGTGGTTGTAAAACAGAGAAACAACGTTCGCGGGGTCAGCTAGTACTTTATAAAAACCGCGCCCAACAAGCAAAAGTGTGTACTATAGCAATCGAGAGAACGTTTTTAGAAACACTTATTCATCGTCTTTCATATCGGTCCTTTAACGATGATGTAAACTTTTACTCAGGCAAGATTTAGCGCAGTTACATTGCAATCAAGTAATATAGCCATGTTATTATGGCTGCACGTAACTTTTTTCAAAGTTTTAACAGTGATTATTGTGTCGCTTTCATCACAAAAAAATTACCTCAACCATATTATAGTACTTTATTGTACCATATTAGAGTTTAGGGATCTTTTAGTTTAATTTATGCATTTCTCATGTGAACTGTTACAGCAAATCCAAAAAGATTTCTTGGTCAGTAAACTGATAAGTGTTACTATTTTGCAGGATGGCGCTCATGGCTTGTGAATTTCTTCGAGTGAATTTTACTTGCGACTAAAATTTTGACGGTAGAATGACTGGTATTCCTTATCAAAACTACTCTATCGACCCTATCCCGTTTTCCACGTTTTGTGGATAATAACTCCAGTTGTATTAGTCTCGTTAATGTGATAAAAATTACATATGAAAGTTTATTTAATAACCTTTAAAACAAGGGTTAATTAATAAAAAATAACTCTCTAATGTTCGTCTCTGAAAGAACAAGGTGATCATCCGTTAAGAGTTGGTTAAGGTTAAAACGTTCTATAAAAAAAATACAGGAAAAACTAAAAAAAATGATGAATGTTGATAAAAAAAGAAAAAAGACCACAGGTTCGCTTTGCCTCTTTCTAAAGTGTGACCAATTTTTTAAGGTTACTGCGCAGTACATGGGGCAGATTGCAGAATTCGAAGTCTATGGATACAGGGCAATGAAGGTGCTGATACATGTGCTAGGTATGCCATTGTCTTTGGTTCCTTAGCTCATCATAAATTATATTTCCATAACCTTCTTAGCTGAACAAAATCCCAACTGTTAAAATCTTAGGAAACATTCCAAAACTCTTATAGGTAAGCACTACGGAGACATTCAACCTGATAAAACCATGGTTTTTTTGTCATCGCGATATAGAATGTTTAATACAACTATTTGTCGCCTTCGTTTAAGTTAACCAGTAGGTGAATGCTATGAACAGTCTCCCCCTAAAAATTATCCGGGCGTGTTTTTTTTCTGTGATAAATAAGAAGTACCTACCATGCCCTGACTTCACTTATGGTCTATTTTTAAACAGAATATATATTTACGACGTAATTTTCTAATTATCGTCCTTACCCCTTCGTGAGAGTTATTTCATCTCCATTTCACGGATTTTTTTGCCGATACACGCGAATTTTAACAAAAATGCGTGATTTTTCTGGGCACTTAGCAAGCAAAGCAAATATTTCTTTATGTATATCTCCGTGGATATATCTTTAAAATTGAAGGGAACAAGTATGAATATTTCGTACAGTTAATTAGAAAAATTAAGTACTCCAGGTCCATTTATTTGTATGGAGTGCCATATATCAGCTGGGGTGACTGAACTTTGGTACCGGAACTGTTCCAAATATCAGCCACCACTTATTTTTTTTACTAAAATATCGATTTTTGTTTGCGATTGTACTTTTTCGTGCTTGACATTATTAATAACATGTTAAAATGATTTTATCTAGTATAGATTTACTTTAGTAACAGCTTCCTTAGCTTTCATATTACTATATCGTCATTTATTAACTAAAATAATAAAAAATTAATTGTGGAGTGCAATTACAACAATAAGTCTTTTTCATTATTTTGTTAAAGTTATTTGTAAAGTGAGACTTGTAGTAATTGATATAATAACTATGCTTTTCGGTTTTTATCTTTTTACCTTTACGGTTTTAATCCCAATTGTTTACCGACCCACATCAATATTTAGGGGATTATTTCTTTTCACCAACTAGGTACTTTAGTTCTACATGACCGGGGGTGAGCCTATCACCGCAACACTGCTCGTAATGAAATATATCTGGACTATGGTATTATAAATCGAAGATTTAAGGGTCAACTTGATTTTCGGTACAGGGTAGATGGAGGAACAAAGACTAACATTAAATATTTCTTAATACTGTTAAATCAGAGGTTCACGTAAAAATCCCACACGAGTGAAGTAGCGGATAAAAGCTAGTAGTAGTATAAATAGTAGTAAAAAAATAGTAAAAATATTACCATCAAATCTTGGAGCATACCTGATATCTAAAAGCGCGGAAAAATGCTAGGCTGATGTTTGGTACGCATAAGGCTGATATTACATTCAAGGCGGCTGATATTAGGAAAATACCACAAAATTCACTAAAACATATTTTTAATAGGTTTACTAGTATTTTCTCATTTTTAGGGTTCCGTACTCAAAGGGTAATTAGCGGAACCCTATTACTAAGACTCCGCTGTCCGTCCGTCTGTCGACAGGCTGTATCTCTTGAACCGTGATAGTAAGACAGTTAAATTTTTTACAGATGTATTTCTATTGCCGCTATAACTGCAAATACTAAAAAACAGAATAAAATAAATATTTAAGGGGCCCCTTATACAATAAAAGGGGTTTTTTTGCTCGTATTTGCTCGATATTAATAACGGTAACAAGAAGACGCTTAAAATATTCACAGAATGTTTAGTATAATGACGGTAAAAATAAATGATTAAATTAAAATAACACAAATATTTAAGGGGGCTCCCATACTCCAAACGTGTTTTTTTACGGAACCATTCGTGCGCAAATCCGACTCGCACTTGGCCAATTTTTATGCATAATAATGCAGACTCAACATTACAAGCTACAAGTTGAAGGTCTTAGGTTATTGTTTATTTTGAGAGGCTGATATGGGTTATTCACCCACATCTAGGAAAACTATTATATTTTAATATAGGTACAACATCTTAAAAAACTAAAGGGATCATGATAAATTTAAAAAAAAAACACTATTTTTATTACAAAAATAGCAACATATATAAAACAATGTGTGTTCGGCTCGAGGTTGGGCTATATTTTTACCATAGATTATTATCCGATCTACAAAGGTACGTTCCGAAACCACAAACTGAAAACGTAAATGATTGTAAATGGCATATTGTAATAATGAAATAATTTTAACAATTGAGATTGAGATAGTTATATCCAATTAGTTAACTTAAATTGAAATCATTTCAATAATGGTTGGCTTGGTTCCGGCATGGCTGATTGGTTTTGAGTTTGAGTTACTAAGTTATCCACGCTTTGAACTGCATGCCTATGATATTATTATCAATCGTTGGTTCTGAATGTAACTTACGTGAGGTCTATACAATGAAGAGTGTCTAAAAGTAGTTTCCATAGCCTTGTTTAAAAATTTGGTTAGGGTGTTCAAAAGGGGGCGCTGAGGAACAATGAGTTAGAAAAATTTGTCTAAATTTGGTAAACTGCTTCGCATTTCTTAGTGATTTCGTGCTAGGAATTTTTCGTAAAAAATATGGTGTTCCCATAACACGCTATTTTTTATGACTTTGATCGATAGGCGTCTCTACGAGCAATGTGTGTAGCAGACACTTTTTTTAGGGTCCATTGTTTCGCCGCTACAGAACCCGGAAATTTGAACTTTCCATTTAGTATTCTATTTATAGCAACTAAGAGAATGAACACAGAAAGAAATGGTTTGTACAAACATTGCTTCTGAAATCTTATTCTACTAGATTTCCTCTACCCAAAGGTTGACTGGAAGAAATTGCTAAATAGCGACAAGACCACCTCGATTGTATTCCACCAATCAACTATATTAACTACTTTTAATTTTTTTTCGGTGCAATAAAGAATTAATAACATTACATTACATTACATTTTTTATCAAGTCACATTTTTGCTAAATACTCTAATAAAAACTGTCAAGAGCTCCATAAGTATTGTTAGTTTAGAACGGAACGGTTAAAATTATGAGAAATGAGGTAAGTATAGCACTTAGAAATATGAATGCTTTTGAGTTTGAGTTACTAAGTTATCCACGCTTTGAACTGCATGCCTATGATATTATTATCAATCGTTGGTTCTGAACGTAACTTACGTGAGGTCTATACAATGAAGAGTGTCTAAAAGTAGTTTCCATAGCCTTGTTTAAAAATTTGATTAGGGTGTCCAAAAGGGGGCGCTGAGGAACAATGAGTTAGAAAAATTTGTCTAAATTTGGTAAACTGCTTCGCATTTCTTAGTGATTTCGTGCTAGGAATTTTTCGTAAAAAATTATGGTGTTCCCATAACACGCTATTTTTATGACTTTGATCGATAGGCGTCTTTACGAGCAATGTTTGAAGCAGACACTTTTTTTAGGGTCCATTGTTTCGCCGCTACAGAACCCGGAAATTTGAACTTTCCATTTAGTAATCTATTTATAGCAACTAAGAGAATGAACACAGAACAGAAAAGAAAGAGGAGGGGTATTTAATAACTTTGAACGTTTCAAAAGTGTTTGTAAAAACATTTGAATAAAAAAAAATTGACTTTGACTTTAATGTTTTTGTACAACAATTCTTCTTTCCTTTAAACACCTTCGTGTATAACAAAAATAAAGATAGAGTTGCTGTACAATCACAAAATTCATGTCTTGTACTCCGAATTAAAACAAATCTAGATAAAATAAGTTTTCACAAGTTATTCTACACATTTTGTTCTATTTTTATGTAGTCTACCTTTAGCCCAATTCAGATCAACTCTATTATGTATTGTATTGTATTTATGTAAATGTATAGTATTGATACTTATAAACATATTATATGGAATCCTACGTTGTTGAATAGCGTTTACAGCAAAATAGAAACTGATCGCTATCATCTGTCTCTTTTTTTTTCGTGGTAACTGACATTGGCAAATATCTGAAGCTAGACTCAAATATAGCCACAAATAAAAAAAACTAAGGTTATACTTTTTTTTTGGTTAAAATACTTTGGTCTTAGGTTATTTATGTTTATATTTGGGGTAATGTTGTATTGTTATACTGTATCAGCTTTTTCACTAATATTTACACAATGTCCATTACTTTTTTATTAAGCACAATTAAGACCTCTTCAGCTTTCACAGGTAAAATAGTGCAATACATACGTTACCTTCGCTCCCTGGTCATCAAATACCCAAATCGCAAAAACAATAATTAACCTAAGTAATCTTTTTATATTTCAGAGTTCATTCGATACGCCAGCAAGAAAACCGGTGGCAGTACTAAGAATACTAGCACTAAAGTAAAACCTAAACATAGAGGTTGGAAGGTACAGGATGGACATTTCGTACAAATAGGTCATATGGTAGCTACTCAACGTAGTACTCGATTTCATCCTGGCCTAAACGTAAGTTTTATTAATATCTTCACTTTGGTTTTACCTTTATTACTGTTTTGTTCCTATTGCCTAGTGACATATTTAACTTTGTGGTAGGTAGGTACTTATTAAGGTTTCAATACCAGCTCTCTGGTAGCGGTTTCAGTATATATTTACTAATTGGGTACAAGCTACCTTTACTTTAAAAAAATTTAATTGACAAGGAAGCAACTCCATTTATACAAATAAAAAATGGTAAAAAAATTGAAAATAATAGTTTTAGAACAAAATAAATTTTAAAAGACTTCTAAAATACTGGTGTTAGGTTAGGTTTGGTTATGTTAGTTTTTCCCCGAGCTCAGTGCAGCGAAATAAGGGCGGCCCAAAGAGGGGTATGTTTAATACATGCTAAGCAAAAATTTTCTAAAAATCCATAAAAAAAATATCATTTCTGCTGATTTTTGCATTTTATTTGTGTGTTAGGGAATGCTTCTTGATCATTTAAGACAAATTAATTGCAAAAATAGCTTGTGCCCAATAAGTAAAAATTTGCCGCAGTTTCTCTTCCTTATTTACTTATTGTTCAAAATCTATTTTTCAAAAGCTGATGAAAGGAAGCATCTCCTTACATTGCAAAAATAATTAAAAAATCAGCACAAACAACAAGTTTTTATTAAAACAATGTTGAGAAAACTTTACTTGTGACCAAGAAAAGGTGATAAAGAAAGTAAATATAATACAAAGATAATGATGCTTGATTTAATCCTCGCTGAAAGGCTAGGTAGTGAATATCTTTCAAATATTATTTAGGTGAAATTTGATATTTGTGTCCGAAAAATAAAGAAAATAAAAGAAATTCCTGTTAAATTGCACTATCTCGATGCATATTTTTAAAACCAAGTGTTCTAAATAAATTTTATTAGTTAAAACACCAAAACACAAAATTTATAAAATATATATATACGACAGCCCGTTGCTATGCTCATAAAACCTAACTTTATCATAGCCTTTTTGTTCCTTAGATACTAATATGTGTATAAAAGTTTTACGGTGAGGAATTTAGCAGCAAGCTGTTAGATTGTATGTAGCCAATAATGTTATACTTAGTACTTTTTGTTTGACTCCTAATTTATTAATTTTACAATAAACTGGCTAGCCACCAAATTTGTGATTTTATACTTTACATACTAGGATGCTCAACTATCATCTAAAATTTATTAAAAAATTTACATACACAATATACTCACTGAAGATATGGCTGTATGGCTTACTACTTGGCCTTTCTGCAAGGATAAATCAAACATCATTATCATAAAATTGATAGTACTTCTTACTTACTTTTTTTTTTTTCTGTCATTTTTTGATTTTGTCAACATTTTTTATATGGATTCCTAGTCTTATATACACCGATTTTTGCATAATATTTGAATAGGGGATAGGGGACGCTCCTTTATCGACTAAATATTTTTGATGTAGCTTGTTCCCGATAAGTAAATATTTATCCATTTTAGTTTTTAGTTGTCCATTCTGAACTGCACTTCTGCAAAAGTTGTTTTGCAATTTTGCAATTTGTTTAAATTTTTGAAATCCCTTCTTCAGTACAGACTGTGTATGTTTGCACATTGGTTTTACCCACACAGGACAAATATATACCTAATATTTGTGTTTGTCATGCATTTGGATGTTTCCTATACAAAATATCTATGTATTTACAAAACAAAGTATGTATGTATAAGTATTTGTATCAGTTGTCTGGTACTCATGGCACATCTTTGCTTACTTTGGAACCAGATTTTGCCACCAGTAGATTAAAGTACATTCAGGTAGTCAGCTATTTGCTGGTGTGTGTGATATCACAAGAAAGAACTTGTACACAGATAGGTACCTACATGAGAAATGACTAAATTCCATTTAATTTACTTGATAAACATGACAGCAGGTAAATTATTTTAATTCTTTATTTTAGTTCTATAATGGGGTATATTCTTTTAGTTATGTACCCTGCATTACTTTTGTTTTTGGAATTATCTCATTGAGTGTGTTTCTGAACCTATGCAATGGAACCTTGTCAAATTGAATTAAAAATGTCAGTTCCTAAGGTATGTTGGGTTAGCAAAGAAGGTCTTAATATTTAAAACATTTATATATTACTAAAATACTTACTCTTATTAAGAGATTAGGAAAATATACCAAAATTTTCCAACGCTATGGTTAGTGGGTGGTCCCGCACATTCTAAAAGTAGTGTTTTATATGTCATATAAGATTTATGAATTGCTTATAGATTAAGATTTGCCACTGTCCACTGCACATAAAGACTGCAAGTTATAATGTTTCTCATTTTTTATAGACATTTATATACATGAGTCTTAATGTCATTTCCAGGTCGGAATTGGACGCAATTTGACACTCTTTGCCATGGTACCCGGGAAGGTGGTAGTCACTTGTGAGAAATTTGATCCTGACTGGGAACACAGTTGGGTTAAACGTTGTTATAGTGGTCGGCATGAACAAACCATCTACAAAAAGTATTTCAATGTAATACCAGAACCTCAGCATCAAAGGTTTAAGCTTGTTGATGAGGTCTAATGTTCTTGTAGTAAGTAAGTAGTTTTTGTATTTAGTTAAATGATAATTACAATATACAGATTTAATTGCTATATTTTATTTTTTACTTCACCTGCATATAGCCATTCTTCCTCCAGGTATACCTGCACCAAAAAATATAATCACCTCATTGCTTCGTTGCAATGTGAAGGAATAGTGACTATTTTCTTACAACTTGATTTGCAAATATTGATGTTCCAACTAAGAACATACTTACTTAAATCAAAACAACTAATAGCCTGTGTTTTACTTTGGGAGTAGTCTGTTAGTAAAATAATTGTTAGAATGCCAGTAAACTGTAAATTCATAAATTGAAATGTAAATGGTGCCCATACAGTCAGACAGCTTTTATTTACGGGCCTTAACTTAGGCTTTGATTAGTTGACTATAGTGGCTCCATTTATGTTTCAATTGATACAATTACACTATACTGCAGAACTAACTTGCACTAAATTATGCAATAACTAACTTTTTGACTTCGTTTGACTAACTTTAGGGACATGATATTATAATTGGTTCAGTAGTTGCAGCAATTACCCCTACACACGCTACATAGTGGCATAATAACAGGTCACTGCCTGATAAAAAAACTCTTGTTCAATATCGGCGTTACAAACAGTTCTCTGTGAAGGGGTTGCATGGAAGCCAAGGAGACACCTTCTCACGTGGTTCTACATTTTTAACGCGTTAGTGACCAACGGACAAGGCCCCTTAAGAATCCACAAACCATGAGAGAGGCGCTGAATAACATCAGATGCCTCCTTGATTTCTGGATGGAGCTGGTATGGTATGAGTAACCAATGAAATGAACCGGTTACCTACATACAATGGCCCTATCATGAGGCTAAGTGCGGAAAACATAAGTCCAACTAACTAACTAACTAACCACCTACACACAAACAAACAAACAAATTGTATCTCTTTATAATATTAGTATAGATTAATGGTTTTTTACATTCAAAGTCAAAGCCAGTTTAAGTGCTATGAAATTTCAAATAATACTTTTTTCAAGAATAATCAAAAACCCAATGAGTAATGTGAACGAGAGATTAGGAGCCGAAAACCTTAGTTTAGAAAAACATAAACAGAAGCCAAACTTCAAGAAAATTGCATCAAAATCCCAGTAGTGAACTGGACCTTGCCCGAGATAGTTACACTTTCTTGCCATGTTATAGTATGTTCTAAATATTATTGTTAGGTATGTTGCAAAAATTTATGCAAACTTTGAAAATAGTAGAAGGTTTGGAAAATATGATATGAAAAGAGGGTGGGAAGTGTCTTTATAAACTGTTTTATAAGCAGTTTTAAGAATTTCTGTCATGCAGTATAAGTTAGTGATTTTCAAGGTGTCATGATCACATACTTCGCTTTTTTCTAATTCATATCCTTACTTCCTTCCTTCACGTCGCTTCGGACCACCTAATTGAGCTAAAATTTGGCACAGTAATAGTTGAAGAGCTAAAGTCTAATTTTTATCAAGCTTGGAAAGGACTATGTTAGGTCATCTCAGATCCGTTCCGCTTCGTTTTATACTTACAACCAAAAAATAAATTATTAACTTCTTTTTGAGAGGTCCTAAAATCGAAATTGCTGAATTTCAGGAATCGTTTGCGACTATTTTTAGACTGATGCGTGTACGTACTGTATGTGTTCTCTCCTGAGACCATAGACTGATTTGCTTCATCAACATTTTAATCGATTGGTCTTTACTAGGAATATATCTGATGAGTTTATCAGAAATATTAAAGCAGCAGTGATTCGGTTTTTATTAATAAAAGTTTTTTTTTTTTAATCTTCGATTTTACTACAACCAAGTCCTTTTGGGTTTTTGAGGGTGCTGGATCAAGATGCAGGTCCGTTACGGCGTCCATTTTATTGAAAAAAATCTTTATTACGGCATAACTAGGTTTAAAATTAGGGGGCAAATAGTAGTGGATATAATTTATTACGGAATGACCTTTACTAACAGAGTGAATATGCAAATATTATTATGTATGCTGACGACATCTGTGCAGTAATTATTGCTGATACTAGAGAAGATCTACAAGAAAGGATACGTCACACTGTCTCAAGACTGTCTAGATCACAGCAGCAAATGAGGTACTGTTAAATATGGACAAACCGGTTAAGAAAAGGATTCCTTAGTACCAATTGCTGAGAGTCCTAATTTGTGGGGTTTAAAATCGATGAAGGTTTAAAATGGCATAACCATAAAGAAAACATGCTTTAAACGTAATTCGCGCTACTTTATTATTTCCCGATTATCTGGCACTCTTTCCCTAAACAATCTTTTAAAAGCATATTGCATTACATAAAAGTATTGATTTGTAGGAAATAGCTGCAAATAAGGATCAGCCCTTTCTGATGCAAAAAAAGATAGTCCGAAGAATTGCAAAAGTTCCCCCTGACATGCCTGCACGGGAGTTCTTTTTGAAGTTTGGTATGCTTACACTTCCCTCGATATATATATTTTAGAGCTAGCTAAATATGTCAACCGGAGCCGCCGGTTGTCTTATATTATGTCAGTTAAGCCAGCGTTGTTGGGTTGGTCGAAGGCTTACAAATTGTGGCGAGCAGAAATTGAAAGTGAATAGATATCGCTTATAAAAAACCGAAAACACAATTCTTGTTATGGGCCACGAATCTCCGAAAATCATTAAGCAAACCAAAAGTGTACCTACTTTTGAATATTTAAATAACCAGTCTCCCTTATTATACCTACTCCTATTTAAGTATTTAATTTTGATCTTTTACGTTTGACACACACTGTAATTTGAATTACCATATTATTGTCATTGCATTTTTGTTTTTAGTTTTATTTTTATGACTTTTTTTATACCACTAAGGTGGCAAAGAAGCTTATGGTCCGCCTGATGGTAAGCCGTCACTCATGCGTTGCCGACTCTTCAAAAATCTAATAACTTCTTTCTTGAAGAACACCATACTGTGGTCCTCAGAGAAAACTTTGACAGGGAGCTTATTGCATAACGTCTTAAAGCAAAGATACAAGAACTAAACCTTTAATAATTGAATAATTGTTTGCCTATTGGTCATTCTAGTAAAAAATGTAAACTAATATCGCGGTATAAATATTGCAAAGGATTTTAGGATGTCTAACAGTGTCTCCTTTTTAATTGACGTTTCTGGAAGTATTTGTGTCACTCCTGACGCGCCCGATAATGTAGACTTGCCTAGTGTCATCACTTTACAGCATTGTAGTATTTCTGTTTTACTAGCCACAGCGTTGGTGATGGTGGTGAGCAAAGAAGGTGAGGTGATGACCGCCAAGACTGTATGCGATAAGCTTGGTTTGTTTTGAGCTACAAGATTTACTATTACAGGCATAATTAGTCAGATTTCGACTAGTACACAATCTTGTAATAAAATCTTACAATGGAAAATATCGAAAGAATATAGACTGTATTTTACTGCCCGTAATTATTAAAATTTTACGTTCTACTTTGAATAAAATTATAAATGAAGGGGGGGGGGGGAGAGCAAATTTTCCAGTTGCCCCTCATACATAGTGTAAGAGATAGCTTTCTAGTGTTTTGGATAGCCAGGAGGATTCTAGGGTAGGCCAGGCCATATGCATTTTTGTTTGTTTAGCCGTCAAGGTAGTCCATATAAATGCAGTCGCTGAAACTGTCGTCCGATCTGCAAAGGCATCTACAATAGGGTTTTTAAATTTAACGCTGAGAATAAGATAGTGGTCAGTAGAGACAGTATCAAATTCATGTCCTCCTATTCCTTCTCCTCTGATGATTTAGATTTAGATGTCCTTATACCTTTTCATTTCTTGATTTGATGCTCACTCATGTCTGTGCTACATCCACAGGTTACTAACGCCAGCATTGCCAGGCTGAAGCGCTACCAGAGGGCAGACCGCATAAAACAAACTTGCCAAATATTTCACCTTGAGTATGTTTTTTTGATACTGCAGAAAACCGAGTGAATAGCAGCCACGGGACAGCAGATGACAGTAGGGACTTTATTGCTGGGTGCTACTGAAAAAAAAAGAAGACAAACGTCCTTGGTGTGGCCTTTAGGACGCGTTACCAAGATCTTTCCTGGAAGTGAAAGCGGATAGTGGAACTAATCTCGAAGAAGAGAAGAACATTACTGCGGATAATACTGTACATTTAAAAGTTTTAATCCCATGCTTAACTGTTTGGGGATCTAACAAGACCTGTCGAGGTATATAGTTCACAATAGTCAAAAGTTACGATGATTTGGTCAGACTTATCCCTTTTGGATCGTGTTTGCGAATCAGGCTGCGACGCTACGCAATTAGTTATGTTAAAAAGCTGTGGTAATAAAATTTACCTATTTTAGGTTAGCTTGAACTTCAAAAACGCTTTCAGTACCAATCAGATTTCGAAAATGTGGATGATTTGAAAGACAGGGTGGTGGAAACTGTCCAAGCAATTGAAGTAAAATCTTAAAAGCTCGCCGCAAAAATAGATCACAGAAACTCGCTTATTTTAACACATCACAAAAAAGACAAGCCTTTTCAAATAGCATTTAGAAATTAAGTGGGATCTTTATGAGTGTCCACTATTACCCAAGTCCACTAAACATTCATGGGCTGTTAAAACTGCCTCACAATTAGAAAAACCAAGAATAAATCTTGGTTTTTAGATTACAGATTGGAAAAATAATAAAGAAAAGATAGTATTTTATTTGATCATTGTTGTTACAAATGTCGCCTTATTTCTTAATTAATTCTATTACACTTATAATATATTAAATTTAAAATTTGAAGAGGATAAGTTTACTATATTATACGACATGTACGCAAAATTCCGTCAGCCTTTCTACAATCTTCCAGTGGATCCATTGCTTTCATGAATTTAAAGAATAGTACCAGCGCTTACTGTTTAATAATAACCGAACGTCTGATTGAATACAGGCCCCTTAGCAACATTGTACGAAAGCTAAATTTTTTTTTAATACCACTAAAGTAGCAAATAAGCGGTCCGCCTTATGGTAAGCGGTCACCGTAGCCTAGGATGCTTGTAACACCAAGGGTATCACTCGCGCGTTGCCGACCCTTCGAAAATCTAATAAATTCTTTCTTGAAGAACCCCATACTGTAGTCCGTAGAGAAAAACTTGGAAGGAAGCTCATTCTACAACCCGAGCGTTCGCGGGAGGAAGAGTCTCTGAAACCGCACTGTACGCGACCATTTAGGTTCTAAGGTGTGAGCATTAATTCCCTGCCAATGGCGAGCGGTGCGATGGTAGAAAGTAGCCGTGGGCTATCATTTCGAACAATTCCTCAGAACACAACCCATTGTACAAGCGGTAGAACACACACAGGGAGGCAAAATTTGTGAGTTTGAGGCAAAATTTGTGAGGAGGTTTGAGTTTGGGATCGTCGACAATTCTCACAGCCCATCGTTGAACCGTGTCAAATAGGCCAAGCTGGTATCCGGGTGCACCCGCCCAGAGATGGCATCAGTACTCCGTATGGGGCCGAACTTGCGACTTGTGCAGCAGCAACCTAGTTCACCTAGTTTTTTGGACGCCAGCTTCACCTTGTCTTGCAAATGATCTCGGAACTGAACATCGCTGGAGATGTCAACACCAAGGATCCCAATGCTCTTGGAGATGGAATTGCCTATTATATCAAGTCGGCCGTTCATTTACACAGAACCGTCTTGACTCTTGTTTAAGTCCCATCTCCGAAGTAGTGACAGCACTTCGTACGCGAGCGCTGCGCAAAAGTTCATCCCGAAGTGTGCGCCGACTGAGTCGCACTACCAGGGCGCGGAGGCGCGGGGGTGCCTGCGTTCCTTGGAGTCATCCCTGTTGTCTCCAACTACAGTTTTGTGTGGGCCCATACGTACTGCGCAGATGATATCCCACTCTTCTATAACAACTCCAAGCTTTGCCACAACTAGAGTGGCAAGATGTACCTAATTTCGCCCTTTTCTTCTGGCAGATTTGCTAATACAATGTCATTCTGCAACAGCTATTGACCGTGGGGTCAATGAGATCGGCTTGCAGTTTCGAGACGGTGGCTACCAACTATTACGTTCGGGAGTTGCAAACATTTTCAGATGGGTCTTTTAATTTTTTTTCAATCGTGGCCATACGATCCGCTTATCCAGGCGATTTGCACATACCAAAACCCTAGCTTGCAGTCTTCCTATTTCCGAAGAGAAATAGGAAGTCAGGTCCAATGCTGAGGACTCGGACGTCTTGTCATCAGCAATACCCGGCTTTGAACCTACGCCTTTTACAGGTGTGTTTGCATTATTGTCTCGCGGAAGCTTGTTTGTGCATGTCAGGCATACCCAGGCAATAGTAATGCGACCGGTTGCTGGCAAAGCCACGCATAGCCAATCATTTTATAATGTTGTACATTTACTGCACTTAACGCCCTCTGCCGCCGCAACAAATTTTCCACATGCATCACACGTAGCCATACGGCGCATTTACTTAGTTCGCCGGTCGCTAGATGACACTGTTTACAAATATACCGCGTTGGTACTACAAATAAAATTAATATTCGTCACAGATTATACAATACTTTTCTAGTCATATTCGTAGACAAATTGTACTAGCCTCATACGTCCCCACTACTGGAGCACGCTCTCCCTTAACGAGGGTGATTTGGGCCATAGTCCACACGCGGGCCAAGTGCGGATTGTGGACTTCACATACCTACGTTTTTTTTTATTGTATGCAGGTTTCCTCACGATGTTTTCCTTCACCAGAAAACCAGTGGTGTGAATAATCAATTAGTAAGTAAGTCACTTAAAAGTGAAAAATAAAACTTATTTAACAAAAACAACAAGCGACTTACACTCAATAATTATTTCAAAAAATCTGATCTAAATTACAGTTTGAAGTGGGTGTCTATCTCTCTAACAGTTTATAAAACACTTTACTTGCACGACACCAACTTCAAACTTAATTTAGATCAGATTTTTTGATATAATTATTATTACCTATTAGTGCGTTTTGAAGTCGGTTGTTGTTTTTGTTAAATAAGTTTTTATCTTTTACTTTTAAGTGACCTATTGGCTTATTTTTCGTACACTAAAAAAATACCCAAATCGCTTTAAACCTATAAACATTTTAGTAGTTTCCTTGATTTTTCCAGTATCCCATCATTATATCCTGATCTGATGACCATGAGACCATGGGTATATTCGTTTGTTGTATACAAAAACCTTCTCCAGAATGTAACAGATACTCTCGTACATACATACAAACATACGGGTCCAACTCTCTTTTTTTTGAATTCGGTTAAAAAAAGATGACGGAGGGATGGGCGAAAACAATGGTTGCATGACAAAATTAAACAGAAAAATAAATAATGAGATTAAAGGAGGTATATTGAAGTGAATAACCTAGTTAAGAATAAGAAGTCAGTGGTGGCCCAGGGGCCCACCTTGTGTTCTGAGCGGCTGAGGTCTGAGCTCGGCATGTACCAATGAATCGCTCTTAATTACTCAAGTACATTGATTATTCACACCACTAGCTTTTAGGCTAAGGAAACACCGAACCTTCATGTGTCAAAAAATGCGTATGTGAAGTCCACAATCCGTACTGGGCCCGCGTGTGGATTATGACCCAAATCGCCGTTAGTGGGGGTAAGCCGTGCCCCTGCCCCAACAGTAGGGACGTATAAGGCCCATAAGGACTAACCGTATTTAAAAAAATGTTATGTAGCTCAAAACCCTGAAGCTGGACCCAGAGGCTTAGGTTATTATAATAAGATATCATGAATGATTTATTACAAGAGCCAGCATTTATTCAGATTTATTATTGTCTGAATCTGGTGACAGAACCACAAGACAGAGCAAGTTCAGTCGAAAATACCCATTTCAATCCCTACATTAAAATGTACCTTCAGTCAGAGCATTTCAATTACTGAAAAAAGAAACAAAAATGGAAAAAATTACTAACGAGAGGCTATTTAAAAGCCTAAGGCCTGGTCTAGTAAAAATATGAGTCTGATTACCTTATATTTTGAAAAACATGTTTATACCAGCAATTGCTAAAATTTATGCCAAATAAAAATACTGATTGTATGACAGCAGTTAGCTTAAATGATTTCATCTTGAAATTTTTGGTTAATATCGTAGACGAAATCTTAAATAATCATTTAAAAATAAGTTCTACAAATAGTTGTCTAGATATTAGCTTAGCTTAATAACTTTTAGAAGGCTTACGTAGACATTGATTAAAACTAAAATAAGAACCAATAAAGTAAAAAAACTACTTCAAACTTTTGATTTTTAGTGATAAGTAATTAATTAAGTTTAAAGTTTAAAGTGTTTAAACACTTTTATTTCAGTTTTTATTATTTATTTTAACTTAATTTGAAATTTTAAACAATGAAAAAAAATACAGATAGCAGTGTTATACTTTGTTAATTACACCTTTTGTTACAGTAATTGCAAAAGTTTTGCCCTTAATTCTCTTAATTTTTTATTTAGTAATATTGTCATATAGGTTGAATTTTTTATCCCTACAAAAAAACTAAATTACTAATTATATTGTTTTGTTTCTTAGATTAAAATATATAAATTTTACCGTATAGTTGTATTTATTTTTCATTATTTTTATAATATATTAAATATATTACTTTGAAATTATTTAAAAATCTAAAATACGCCGTCCTGTGAAATATCATTTTTAGATTTATGTTCAGTTGTTCTTGCCAGCTGACGAATGCCAACAAAACTAAAATAATAGTTGAATTTTACAACCACGATGGCTTTAATTTGCCTTGATTCGTTAAACAGATATTTTGCCTATAAATTTTCTGTTTCTTTGGTTTTTAACCTCCATCTGTTAACGTTTAACGTTAAAATTTGTACAACGGCTAGATAACGAAGTGTTCCACAGATGATGCTGTACTGTAAAATTCCAAAAAAATTTTTTTTTGGAATATTTTCGAAAAGCACTGTGGTGCCTTATCTCGCTCATTTGTACCTACTTTCTAATAAATAAATACCTGGATTTCAAGTTGTCACATTCGGTAGGCGCAGAATAAGTCAGGGTAGAGGGCGCCATTGCGGATATACATTACAGTAACGAACAGCTTAGTGTAAAAAGTAGCAAATTAATTCACTACAATTAATTTCACATAAGATATAGAAATTCTATTACAGTATTTCCCTAGTTATATATATATATATATTCGTTGATAAGGAGTTATGGATTAAAAACAGACAAACGAGAGAGTCGGCAGTTATTATTTAAAACGGTGTTTTAATTGATATCTTAAAACAAATACATTAAGTTTCCAGTAAAATAATATCTCAAGGCATGTTATTTTTTGGCATTTTATTGGCACTGATGGAATCGATTTTAAAAACGAGCAGTAAGTGGCACATTTAAGTAGGTATTCTTCTAACAAAAATTGTTTTTAACAAAGTCGGTTATTAATTTATTTTAATATAATAACATAAGCTTTTCAAAATCTGCAACGACTCGCACTTGGCCTGGTTTTGATCACCTTGGCATTAGATATGCAATTCACACCCTTTCATAAAATATGAAAAACGTGGAAATCCGTTGTGGGTTGACAAATTTTATTGGTCTAATAAATATCTCTTGACGATAAATAAGAAAATACGCGTACTCGAACCTACAAGGGTTTTAAAAAGAAAATATTATTACGAGCTTAGGGCTATAAATTTTCTTCCCTTATATTTTTGCACTCCTTTAACTTGCAATGATATGTATATAAGTAGGTATAAGTTTAGGAAGAACCCAGTGATAGTGTATATAAAGAGGGAAGAACCTTTGTATATCTGAACGTCTTAGTTAAATTAATGTAGGTATATAATAAAAATAAATTTCTTCGAGCTATTTTTTACTGAAGAGAGAATTAAAAGTCGACTTACAGGCGAAATATCTCAAATAAATGTATTATTTTATATTATCCCCCCCCCCCTCTAAACCACTTCTTTGGTGAAAGTAGCATACAAAATCGTTAAAGCTATTAAAAACATTTTACGACAAAATGTCTTGTTTCATTTCACGCGAATCCTCGTTAAAATACCTACTTGAAATTTATTATTATGTATATTTCTTATGCCTATTGAAAAAATTAAATTGCTGAAAAACTAAGGAATCTTGAATAATGATCGAAAAAGATAAAATGTAATTTCGTTTAAAATATACACTTTGGGCAATTAACAATAAAATTTATTTAGGTAATCATATTAAATATGAAAATAAAGAAATTAAAAAAATTTGGCACTCACTGGATAGGTTAATAAACAATAATCCGCCTAATTGTAGGTTATATAGAGACTGGTACAGACTGTCTACAAAAATTTTACTCCACTGTACTTCATGAGACTGTATAGTAATGTGTGTAATTAAAAAACAGATTCGTACATTATGTTTATGTAAAGCTGGGTCTCCTGCTCGTGTTTCGCCGAAACATGTACACAAAACATTGTGTGTGTCGCTTTGTTTTTGTTGATGATTTTACTTTCCTCGCTTGACGGAAAACATTTAAACATTTGCCACCGCGAGGGTAGAGGGGCGGTGCACACTTATTAATTTCGTTCGTATGATCTGTGGTAATCAAATGCCTCCTCCTTGTTGATACCGAATCTACTAAATCTACTATTTCTAAAATTGAAAATACGGCTTCTACGTTTGAAGTCATTTTGACAATAAATCAAAAACATCAAACAAACAAAAAAAAAACAATACCTAAGCAGGAGACAACACGTACATTAATCAAAACATGTTTTGTGTAGATGTTTATGTGCAATGTTTAGGCAAAACATGAGCAGGAGACCCGGCTTAATATTTAGTTTAGTTTGTTGTTTACACACACATACTAAATGACGGTTCAGCTCTGTACTTACACACACACGTAGGTGGTGCCAAGATTTTACAGACGTACTATACCTACAAGCTAGTTTTAACAGATCAAAGGTTGTACGCTAATTTATTTCAAACATGTAGGTACGACCCACTTCATGAGACTTGATTTAATGCACGGATAGTTTATTGAACTTAGAATAATTAGATACTTACCTATCGCAACGCTGTCTGCAAAATGTCGTGAATTTATAAGAACATGCAAGGGTAGGTATATCAACTTACTTTCCGCACTGCAATGCTTATTTCTTCTTAACATAATCGTCTTAGCCATTGTGCTCTTTTAAGAAGGAGGCTTAGGTCATAGTGCAGTGCGCTGGCCCAGTGCGGACGTTTACCGAGCTAGTGTTCACTGGGAATGTCAAGAGTATTCAAGCTGCCCATAAGGCTTGACCTTAAAACTCCTATCATATAACAACACAACCAGGACCTGGCAGTTTAACGTGTCCTACGATGCACAGATAAGCTCAGAAAATGACACGCTATCTTGGCCATCCAGGTACTAACCACGTCCACGGGCCACGCACTAGCCCCTATTAAAAATAATTAACCTTAGTAATGAGTACTAAGTAAGAACTCGTTTTTACGGATCAGAACATGACGATCCGTTGTGGAGTCACATGCATGCCTACTTTCTGCTGTTCTGCAGCTGTGCTGAGACGACGAAGGTACTACCTATGAAAATAAGATTAAAGCGTTTTTATTATAAAATAAGTTAAGAACATTTATGTAAAGGTTGTGGGAAATATACTTTTTTCGCAGTTGTAAATATAATTAATTTTATGAACACTGCATTTATAGTTTCCAAGACCAATTAGAACCAAAAAAAAGAAAGACATATTTCCTTGTCTTTAACAATATTTTTCCAATATTTAAAATGTAACTTACTTGTATCAACTTTATATGATTTTCCAACCTTTTCCCGTTTTGTACCCTTCCGTTACCCAATTCGCTGATCAACTTCCGGTCTCGCCGGAGTGCCGGACGTCATTTCAAGTCCGGAAAATCACCAATCGTAGTTACCTACTCTACCTGGCTACCCATAACTACATGCGAATACACGATTACAGTACCTACACAGTGTTCGCATGTACTGAATGTTCAAACTGTAGCGATTGGCACGTCTAACTGGTGGACATTTTCGGTGCTGGTAAACGCATGTTAAGTATTTATTCCTATGCTATCCGTCCGTATGTCAAGGGCCTTATTATTCTGCCGTCTTTTGAAAGGGCTTTGATCCTTTTACAACACTTTTACTTAGGATGTTGGCACGGCCTAATGGGGCCTCATGGGGCGCTAATTTTTTTTCTTTGGACATCAAGATCGAACCAATTGCAATCGACAGAAGACAAATAAGCACATGAACAATCTCCGTAAGTTTCAAAATTCTAAGGAGTCTGGTTACCAAAAGGAGCAAAATCGATTTTCTGATACTTAATATCTCGTTACCCGTTTTCTTTAGGGGATTTTTTGTGACCGGGCCAAAAAATTAGAAACCCCTTAACAGAAAGGTGTCAGAACCGCCGCCCATTTTTGTAATAAAATTGAGGCTCTGTATACATTGAACTGAAGGATGTATATCTTTTTTTCAAGCACCTTATTGTGTTTCATTAGGTAGGTCTTTTAAAATTTCGATTTCTATAGGAAACTTTTTCTCTTATATGTACATTTAGCGAGTTATTGGGTTCCAAAGTTGAAAAATTTATTGGAGAAATCATTATATAGCTATCAAGTCACATTGTTACACAATAATTTACAATCAATGAATAAATACCTAGTTATTATTTATTGCTCTAATCGCTGAACAATCTCTAGCAATTTGTAACAAACAACGAAATTTAATTTATTACCTTATCTGGTACACCCAGTTAGTCAATTTATTATTTTGAACAGGGGTAGATACAGGCATGACAATGTAGTAATTATTGAGTATTTTTAAAATAATTGCAATGTCTTTGGTAATAAACATCACAAAGTTTATGATGAAATAGGTTTTGAGATTTAGAAGATTTTCTATAAAAATTGTTTTTTCTTCGTTGTCGTTAAAACAGTGTTTATGAATCCCCGATTTTGGTATGTCTTGACAAGTGGCGTCTAGCACCGGACACACTGAACCTAGAAGCCTTAGGCCGCACAAAGTCTAAAATCAAGTAAATTAAACAGATATTATTTTCCAGTCTTCAGGTATTGCGGCTAAAACTTTGATAAGCCCACGCCACCACAATGTGGTGTTTATGTAAATAAATTAAACTCTAAAACTTTCTCACTTCAGTAATTTTCTATGCAGTACTTAAGAACTTTCGCGCTGTTCGCAACACGGATCTGAATGACCGGAGACTGACTTATATCGCGTAACGTGTGCGTATTGTAACATTTATCCCCCGACCGACCTCGGCATGGTCGTAAAACTATCGTTAGGCGGCCTTGGCACGTACTAACGGCCCCAGATGACGATCTCGCTGTCCGGGTAGGGAGATTCATCTCTACGACCTCTCCTAATAGGGTCTCCCCCCTAACACGACACCGACGACGTCTCCGGGTTCGTCAGCGCCCGCAAGTATACACGAGGTATCAAAGAGTGCCGGGGCGCTTCTCGCTTCCACTCAATCGCAACCGATCCCGTGTAACGGGGAACTCCCCTCTTGACGGTGACTCATCTTCTGGTTCGAGACTCACGTCGGTCGAAGGGACAACCCAAGCCGAGGCTCCCCCCGCGGGGAGCCCTTGAGCGTTGGGCGCTATACGGGCTGAGGCTCCTTCAGAGTCTCGCCCAAAAAAGCCCGGTGAAGCAGTAATGGCTGCAACAGCCAACTGCATAGTCAGTCAGAAAAAAAAATTGTAACACCACATTCTTTGCCTCAATTCTGACATTGAACTGATCGAGCATCAACTTCTAATAAACATCAACAATTTATTTGCAATAAAAATGTGAGCCACTCAACATCAACTTAGACAACGTCAGCATCAACGTCAACATCAACGTAGACTCGTTTGTGCCTGCATTATTTTGTGGCTTATGAAAAATTGGTAGCAGCGGCGTCACAACATATAAAATCAATGTGCAGCATAGGCAAGGTCAAGGTATACAGAGATATATTGTGACCTTACCTAATAGTTTACATAAACTTCGCAAATTGTCCTTATCATCGACGACCAGTAAAAGACCTCGAGAATGTTAAAGCAAAATTAACAAGAGGTAGAATAATATGTCTACTTAATTTATAAAAAAAAGATATTGTAGATAAAAAAATAGATAAATTTCGACTAGAATTTAAAAAAAAATTAAAGGATACGGCCTTGCTGACAAAACTTTGTGTTTAGTTCCTCCTCCTTGTTATTGCTGGCTGCCGTTTTGTTAAAAAGCGTAATGAAATAAAAACCCTAAGTTATACGGTTATTAGATATAGTTAAATTAAAATTGTAAAGCCAACAAAAAAGTTTTTATTTTTACTAAACTGTAGTATTATACTACTTTTATTGTATGCATGTACTATTTGTGACAACTTTTCAACATTTACTACAATTTTTAGTGATATTGTTTAGCTTTGCAAAACTATAGAAAGTGATGGTTAGATGTGTTTTGGGACCTGAGAAAGTTTTCTAAAGCAAAACAAACAAGACGCATTTGTCTCAGTGGGTTTAATCAAGTTCCTTGTCGTTTTTCCAGAAAGGGAGTGAGGGTATCTAAGTGATGTATGTGACAGCATAGTCATGCTCTACGAAGCGAATATGAAACGGGGGTATTTACAGCTTTCATAATACCTATCTGAAAATGTTCTTAAGACAAAGAGTTGTAATTTAAGTTGTATTACACAAGTCAATACGTATTTTGTGACTGAGTTCTGTTTACCCGATTTTGATTTCTTATACCTCATTTATAAAAGAAATAATATTTTTATCTCATAAAGTTTGCTTATTAAGAATGGTAACCTCTAAGCATTTGGCAAAGAACGTGTATTTTTATTCATCATCGTATAAAGTAAAAAAGCAAATTTTTTTTTATAAATTGAGTTTTTGGTTATTTATCAATGTAAAAAATCAGATAATAGTCATTTAATATGGCTATATAGTCATTAGATATGTATGTATGATCTATTTCGTTGATCTACATCACAAAGTTGGAATGAGTTGGGAAATTTGTTGCAGAGCTTTGCGACCTATATGAAAATGTTCGTATTGAGTTTTTACGTTTTTAATTTGTTTTTGGGCCCTTGAACTAATAGCACAGTGGTGGTATTTTTTTATTTTCAGTGTCTACGGAATCTAATGTTGGGTTTTGTTGGTAATCAAGTCAAAAAAAATCACCTTCATACCTATATAATGTACATATATGTAGGTATGTACATTTTTACAAGGGAAATAGGTTTAGTAGTTTTTTTAAATTCAGGCACTCGGCATTCTTCTCTGGCACTTCGAAAATGAGAATCCCGTGTTTAGATTTATGGAAACCCGATGGCAGCTATATAGCTGCAAATTTAAAAATATGTGCCCTCAATATCCGTTAAATGGGTACGATTGTAACATATAGGGTATTCAGTAGGCAGTTTATGGTAACAAGGGAGCTGTCTGATTAGTATTTGTTGTTGTTAGCATAGTAATTAGTCTCGTGACTGTTTTAACAGCAATTTGTTGTATATTTTAAACATGTTCACGGTTGCCAAAGTAGCATTAAACAACTTGAATGGAAATATTTCGGTATTTGTTTTTTGGTCGTTCAATATAATATTTTTCATGACGAGAATCCGATGAACGCTAATGAACGTTTTCCTCGTTGTACCGGTTGGCATTCCAAAATAATTGCGTAATAATAAATATGTAGGTAGTTTTAAAACCTTTACACTTAGTAATAGTGAGTTATAGTTATCAGTTTACAAGTACTATAAATAACATAATTGTGAAATTCATCGACACCAAAAATATAAATTTGATTCTTATTTTTCCCTTGAATTTCTTCGATCCAACACCTCCCGCGTTGACGGCACATACCTTGGAAGTGTGCCCAGAAAATTAGATGTCAAGTACAACTCGCAGGAGGTTCCAAAGGTTATATTTGATTTTAACGAAATAAATTATATTCGGTGGTGGCCTATAGTGGCCTAATGAGCCTTTAACTTAATTTCTCAATTACATTGATTGTTCATTTTACTGACTTTATGTTGAAAGAAAATATCTTGAGGAAACCTGCATTCGTCAAAAAAAGACTTACTTGAAGGCTCGAACCAGTTTAGTTTCCAACCAATGCAAATTATAATGACTACCTAGACTCAAGATTTTATGCAGCAAAGAAGCGAGATGCCCTCGGTATACATAATGGCATACATAAACAAGCGAGTTATCAGCAGCTCCAACATACGTTTCATGGAAGAAGCGATAGAGAAAAGCAAGGAATTGAAAGTATTAGCGAAACGTCTTGGGAGGAGCCAACTGACGTCGCTGAGTATATCTGATGGAAAAAACCGTTTCCTCTAAGCCAGATATACTTGCCGAACTGGAAAGAGTTTTAAAGGAATGTGTACTTAACACAAGCGTCAAGATCCGACCCGAGAACTGAAATACAGGTGATGGTCACGAACTTAACAACACTCAGGATATTTAAGATATTGACGTAGATGAGATTAGGATAGGTCTTAAACAACTGAAGAACAAAAATGCGCCAGGTAAAGCCGTGGGATTTCAGTTCTGACAAAACTGCGACAGCTCTTTTATATCGTTCTGCATGACGGTAGTATAAAAATGCCTTTGATTCCGTCCTTTAGGCTGTTGTGGAATCCTTGCAGCGATGCCAAATCTATTAGAGATATTTCGTGGTGCTAAGTGGTGGTGCCTATATAACACAGCTACAATGAATGGACAAGTGTAAAACCAAAAGACAAAACCTATCCAGTTCACTAAATCTATTCTCTAGCGCACTAGAGGATGTATTCAAGACACTGGACTATAAAAAATGCGGCATTTCTATGAACAGCAATCAGTTCATTTCTCAGCTCCGATTTGCAGACGACGTCTAGTGATGTCTAAGTCTCTGCAGGATGGTGGAGAGGGTTTCAAGATGAACATAGACAAGACTTAGGACATAAGTCCAATACCTATACACGTTGACTTAAGACCACTGTTGCAATTAAGGCTGTTCGAGAGAACATCTACCTAGGTTAGACAATGACACTAAATAGAAACAATTTCGATAAGGAAGCAGACAGAAGAGTTCAGTTGGGCTGGGTGGCATTTGAAAAGCTACGTTGACTCTGCACGTTGCCCCTACCTCAATGTTTAAAGACAAAGGTCTTCATGCAATGCGATTTACCTGTCATCACTTAATTACGGCACGGAAACGTCTCGTACTGACAAAAGGCCTGTTCCACAAATTAAATGTAGCTCAGCAAGATATGGAAAGTGCTATGCTGGGCTTTCTTTGAAGGATATGATCAGAAATGAGGAAATCTGATGACAAACTAAAGTAACCGACTTATCACACATAATAAGAAAGCTGAATTAGCAATGGGCAGGTCATATCGCTACCTTCGCCTTACTGGGACAGCACAATGTACCTTTTAAAGGGTAGAGATACAGCAAATTTTTTGTCAGGGCCTTACTCGGCCTATAAGCCTTTATAAAACCATCAATCATGATTAGTGATGTGTGTATGTAGTGAATGTAAAGTGAATTTATCAAGTACTATTAAAAGTATTGTATGCTAAAGTATCGAGTACCTACCTAAACACTCGGTATCGCAACATACCTAAGCATCGAGTATACTTAGGTACCTATCGATACTTTTTGCGGACTAACTTGTGTTTTATTAACTTTAATAAAGTGATAATCTACTTATTATGTTCTATTTTAGAGGAATAATATAATTTCAGATTGCGCGAATGAAAGGTCTTGGAGAATGATTCATTTCATGCTATGGCAGTTATTTACTCGTAGCTACGTAATAGCACAGATTATATAATACTAAATAGGTACCTATTCTAAACGATTTGAAAATTGTTTTATTTTTCGCGTTTGAATTTAGCTTACATAGTTGCCGTAGTATAAAGTGAAGTATCTATAAAGCTTTAATATGAGTTGAGTCTAGTCGATGCATGTTCAAGAAAAATTTTATTACTCAGACCGTAAAACCCAAAAAGTAAAATTAAAGGTAATTCATAACCCCATGTCCCATGTCGAACATTCTTATGCGAACTGTACAATTATCCCTTCCGTTGCTCCCGTACAGTCGTGTCCGATTTAATTTAAATTCATTGTGTGACATTTTTGTTCGAAAAAAGCTACTGAATAAATCTATTGGAAGGACGTGGGTCTAATTCGTTGGCTAGGTTGGCCGTTGACTCAACTTTTCTAACATCTGCATAGAATTTTTAATTACATAAGGGGTATTTATGAATTACGTTTTAAATTTAGATGAATCTATGTTTTTAGGTTACGTATTAGGAACAGTCTTGAGCACGCCAAACTCTGGAATTTATGAGAAAAATAGGTTCTGAAACACGAAAATGTACTTGTATATTCGTACATTTGTCACTCGAATTACTTTAGATTACGTTAGATTTTTTTTAATTTCATAACAAAGCTTTATGGTGGTTTACAATAGACACTTCCGCAAAATTTTATTAGATTTGGTAAAGTCGGTGTGACATACGGACGAGCGGACGGACATAATGCAACTTATAAGAAATACCGTTCTTACTATTTCGCTACAGAACTCATAAAACTATTCATCTGTTTTAACTTTTTCCTAAAGAATCTCTTTCGTCCTTTTCTCTAAGCTCCAGCCATTAATCGTAGTAAACTTCGGATTTTATCTGTCATAACGACCTTATCCCAGAAGTCTTAAGACTTTAATGATTTTTTCGAGCCTGTGATTATCGAGGCCAAATGCTTTTTGTTGTTAAATTTTAATGTTTGCTACTAATTCTTTACATAAAATTAGGTACAAATGCACATTAGAATAATAACCTGATGTAACACATTTAGGGTTCAAAAATTTCAATTTTCTGCCCAGTGCCAGTTTTAGCCCCTGCAGCGCTCAAAGGATTGCGTCAATACCCTGGCGCCATCTAGTGGGTAGATTCACGTTGAAAATGAAATACTACTTAATTATATTTTTATTTTTTAACCAGTGGACGGAAATTCAGGTGTAAATGGTATGACGACGAATGGTTTGATGACGTTAGTAAGCAATAGCCAGGTTACAAAAAAAAAAAAATAGCTTCAGGACAAATTAGGTACGGATAAAACTTACAACTTTATAAACACAAAACTCTGTTGCATAATTATACTTCGTATCTTTTCCAAAGACGATTACAGTTAACATGCAGCAGTACGCAATATTATGCTGTCCTAATCACAAGCTGAAGCTATGAAAATGCTTATTAAAATTAAAATTTACATAGTAGGTAGTTTTCACTACCTACAGATATGCACCCCTCCATATTGCCCGCTTCTGACTCCATTACGTTTTTTTGTGCTGTCCAACGCACTCGTCAATTTGTTCGTCCTCAAACATAATTATAAAATAAAATAAATAAAATAATGGTCATAAAAGGAAAGGCGTTCTGGATTAGGAATAGTGACACTGAAAAGTTTAAAAACTCGTGATAAAACGAAGAGGAATTTTGTCATCTGCGCGCACGTTGTTCTACTGCGCGTTCAGATAATAATTTAGACAGTTATCTAAAACTTCAAGGTGAGTTTTAAAGCGATTTGTTAGAAATAAATAGTATAGGACCAAATAACTGAATGAAATGATCAATTAATAAGTTTACATCTACCATCTTGAATTTTGTTTTATTTGACATGGAATATTGTGTAAGCCAATGTAACTAAGAAATTATTATATTGTAGCAAGGAAACGAAGCATTATTTCTTGACCAATGTGCGACAGATGTGCACTTGTAAATTAAATTATCCCGGCGTATATCGCGTGTGGATACCTACTTACTTACATTTAGTCATAAAATAAATCTTTTGAATGTCTTGACGTACCGATATTGTGTGTGTAAACCTTCATTTTTTCCATGAATAAATCCAATCATCGCAATATCCTGACGTATGGCGTGTGTTGATAACTAAATTTTGTCACAAAATATATACCATGTTGGATACCTACATTTTGTCGTACAATTGAAGTATTGTTGAAATATCCCAACGTTTATCGTATGTGGATGGTTATGATGACTCAACATCATAACAACATAGAACTAGTAAGGTACGAATTAACGAGAATCTCTTTTTATAAGTTATCAAAAACTATAGAATAAAATAATAAAAGTTGTCTGTTAAACTTTGTCTTAAGTAGCTATATTAATTTTAGAAAAAAGTGGCACTGATATTTAAAATCTGTATGGAAGCTCACAGCACACGACACACATTCAAGTCCATTACTCATGTAAGTGTCGTGTCGATTACATATTTAAAGTACTGTAATAAAATATAATATTACCTTTACCTCTTTTAAAAGAAAGTGAATTTTTAAGTGCGTTGTTAAGTCTAAAAGGTAATATATACCCATATATAACGATAATAATATACAATTAAAAAAAGATCAGATAAATTACTTATAAGTTGATCGCTTTGATGTTAAATTTTTCGACGCTCTAAACATCTACATGTAAACTGAAATCGCCTTAATTTTGTCAATAAATTATAGATTAAATATTTAAGAATTTTTATGATATTAATGATATTTTAGATTTTTAATTTTAGACATTTTTATAACATTGTGTCTTCAAAATCTTGGCACATCCTAAAACACCACAATGGATACTAGTGTGTGTGTAAGTAAGCACAGAGCAAAACTGACATGAAATAAGTTAATGTATTAAATACTAGACTTTGCCAGCGGCTACGCCCGCCCTAAATTCGGTTATCGGCGTGGAACTCCTTAATTAACTTCAATTAATTAATTAATAAGTTATGCTAATGAATTGCAATAGCATGCTATAGGTGCAGCAATAGTTCGTTTAACTCTGTTATAGTTATTCCCGCAGGAACTTTTGAATTTTTAGGTTTAATAGCATATATGCTTTTCCAGGACCTAACCTATATGTATGCCAAGTTTTATTCCGATCCGTCCAGTGGTTGAAGCGTGATTGAGTAACAAACATCCAACCAGACATACAAACTTTCATATTTATAATTTTAGTAGGATGTGTTAGCAATTATGCGAATAGTATACATACATATAAAACAGTTCGTTTGTTTAGACCACACAGTCAAACAAATGTTCAGCCAGTATTTTGTAGTCTACAACCTATTTGCGATCAACGAAAATGGACCAAAAGATCTCGTTTATCGAACTAAGTTAACTAGTTGGCGTAGAAAAGTGACACCAGATCAAACTCATACTATTACCGAAAAATTAAATGGATTTAGTTTAAATTATAGATTGATACATTTATAACTTACTAAAGCATAGTGAGTCTACAAAATCTTGGCATATCCTAAAACACCAGAAAAGATTCAAGAACAGAGCAAAACTGACACGAAATAAGTTAATGTATTAAATAAAGTTTTAGCATACGGGTCAAAATACTTTTTAAGGCCTATAAAAACGTTCCATGTATATTTTAACGCATTCTTTTTTACTTATTCGGACAATCTTCATAAAACATATTATTTTTTAATTCAGAATGACATATGCTTTCCCGAATATAATGACTTTAATCGAAATATTTGGGATCAATAGAAAAAAAAAACTATTGTTTGTTAACGCAGTGGACATTATTTTTGAGAGGTCATGTGGACTGGTAACGCAGTGGTTATAATAAAGTACCAAATGAGACTTTTTTGTGATAAAGAATCTAGGAGGCTAGGAAAATTCATAATAAACATTGAAAGCCCGGTTTAAAACTGACGTAAAACTACAAGGGAAATATTTCGAGACACCTACAATTTTGTAAAAGTGTTTATTATTTTTAATTTCTATTTTAGGCACTAAAAAGTATTTTTGGTCCAAACCACAAATAATGCGAATATTATACATCCGTACAAAATATTTCGTTTATTGAAACTACACAATATCACAAAACACAGCCAATATTTTGTAGTTAACACCCCATTTGTAATCAACGAAAATTGACCAACAATGCAAAAAGATCTTCGAACTGAGATTAAATAAGCGCAGAAGCAGGTTGGTGTAGACGTCAAGCGGCGAACGTAAAAATTAAACGGATTTAGGCCATGACTAGTCAATCCATAGGTATCCAATGGCCTACAGTTTCCAGAAATGTGAATGTTAATATATATGATCTTGGGTTTGTTACTTAGCAACGGTTATTAACTGACATTCCTTTTAAAGTTACAGCTTTAAATTTCGTGATTTGCTTCTTATTAAGTGCCCAAGTTTGACAGGCATAGGTTAATGTCGGAACTAGGTATCTATCAAAAGTTGTTGATTTGAGAACTAAGTGTATGTGGTTATTTCTAAAAATTTATTTTTATCTCCTTTCAGCCTTGTTGTATTCGTTTTTCTATCTCTGTGTCCTTCCTTTTTTTAAATGATACAGCTGTAAATACTAGATAGGTGTATTTATCTACTACTGCTTAGTTGCTAATAATTATAATATTTTTATTCTCATTTGTGTTTTTCATAATTTCTGTTTTGTTCTTGTTCATAAATAATCTATTTTTTTTTACTGTATGTCTTGTATCGTAGTTAATAAATTTTTGGGTATATTTAATAATATAAACTACAACGTCTGCGAATCTATGATTAGTAAGAATGCGACAATTGATCTTCATCCCTGGGCTATTCCGGCATTTAGTTTAGAAAATGTATGCTGTAGGACGGCGTTGAATAGTTTTGGTGACATCGTCTCGCTTTTCAATTTTCAATTGGTTACCTTTTTTTATTAGTGGTTTGCTATTTGCGTATATTTTCTTGATCTTAGCATCACAAAACGAATTCTATTCTACAGAGTCCAATACTTTATCAAGGTCAATATGAAGGGGAGTTTGGTATTTTTTAGTTTTTTCGATGACCTGTCGTATGCTTTGAAGATGGTCCATTGTTGAATATTTACTTCTAAAGTCAGCTTGTCCTGGTGGTTGTTGTATGTCCTGGTATGCATTTATTTGTTTTGCTATAATTTATAAGAATACTTTATATAGGTTTTTAACCATTCTAATAGGTCTCTACTTTATTTGTATCAGAATATTTTCCTTTTTGTTTTGAAGTGATCCACGATACTGGTATTTAATATTAACTATGCTAATATATTTGCGAAAATAAGTTCGTTTGTGAGTTCTGAGGAATTGTTTAAACAGATGTCCACAGCTACTTCTAGCCACTGCATCGCACGCCATTGGCACTTTGAGTATTTAACAGGAAGTTCACCTATAAATAATTTTACTGCCTAAGTTTTTTCTAAGAACTATAGTATTGGGTTCTTCAAGAAGAGACTGATTAGGTTTTCAATGATTTTTTACCCACAGGCCTAGGATTTTTACGCTAAGCTAAAGACCAATACAGCGCGCAAAAGAGATATACTCATTACATGAACGCTGCTCAAGAGAGAAAGAGATAGTCAACCATGTACGAATATGTCGATTATTTTTCGAGTAGAATCCCGTATCTGCCCGCTTGTTTTGTGACTTTATGTGTTTACATAATTATCACGAGAATCCTGATAATAAAGGACTCACAAGTGTAGTTCTCAGCCATGGTGTCTTGTTGTTTAGCTGTTTGTTACGTCACAGGAAGAAATAACCCGGATAATCATACATTTTACTCGTAAATAGGAACGTAGTTTCCATGTATTTTTTTCAAACCATATTTTGTAATTTCTTTTAAAAATTGGCTCAGAAAACAGTTTTTACGTAATTTTATTGCTTTACTTTGTAAAACGTGGTATTATTTCAAAAAGAAAGGGTCTAATTAATTATATTTTAAGTAAAATAGTAAAATGTTTGGATACGCTAGGGCTAAACAAAACTATCACATCATAAGTATCAGTATATCGATAATTTTTGAGGAAATTAATATTATATATATAATAAAATTAATAAAAAAAAAGAGGTAAAAAATAAAAATTCAACATTCAGAGTAGGAAAATAACAATCAATTCATTTTAAAAATGTTTCTTACAAATATTACTAAAGTACACCTGGTTAATATTATTTTTTAGGGTTCCGTAGCCGAATGGCAAAAACGGAACCTTTATAAATTCTTCATATGCGTCCGTCCGCCTCCGTCCGCATGACACAGCCCTATAATTCCACCGCCTTTGCATCAATTATAACGAAATTTCACAAGAAGGTGACTAAAATAGTAACATAAAAAACCCGGCCTAAGTGTGTGTTGTTTCACGCAGTTAGAGACTGAAATTTAAATAAAAAAAAAATATTTAAAGTTTATCAAACGATACCTAACTCAAATCTATCTAAAACCAAACCTTAACAGTGCAAATCAAAAACTTATCTAGGCTTAGGTAGTAGAGAGACACATTCGAACAGCATGCACTTATGAGCGCTGCTGCCACTCGCTGCCGCTGGATTTATTACAGTTTCGGTTCGTCCAATGCGTTATCCTAACGTCAATATTGTTATTAAGTATTAGTACTCATTCAGAATGTTTTAATTTTATTTTTCGATAATATTACATTGTTCTATGAACTTAATTAATTTATACATAAAATTAATCCATTAATAAATAAATACCTGTTTTATAAAAGTACCAATTATTATCGTACCTTTTAATGGAATTTGTACGCAATTTTTACTTTTTCAACTACATTTTTTAAGCAAATTAGCTATGATAGTTTTCCTTTTAATTGTGTTATAATTATACACTACCGTGATTTTTTCATATACCCAAGAATAGTCATTTAGCTGGTACTGGGCTCTAACAAAATTTTGCACTTTAAAGCTTAATATTTCGCAAACGCATCTCTGAATTGAAAAATTATTTTCACATACCCGTAGTATTTTTATACGAGGTATTCAGCGATACCCTACACTATATTAGTACAGTGTGGTTTTAGAGAAACTTCCTTCCGCAAACGCTTGGGTTGTGCAATGAGCTCCTTGACAAGGTATTCTCTAAGGACAGTATTGGGTTTTTCAAGAAAGAAGTTATTAGATTTTTGAAGATTGGCAACCCGCGAGTGATAACCCTGGTGTTGCAAGCGTCCACAGGCTACGCTGTTCTACGGAACCCTAAATAAATGCGTGTATCACACGCACTTGGTCGGTTTTTTTCTGTTCCAGCGTCAGATCTGGAGCATCACATTCAAGACAAGTCCTCACCAAATTGAATTCAACTATGATATTCAAACATTCAAGCACTATCCACTATTAACAATATTCCTGGTCTATTAGAATTCTTCTTTAAATCGTAAATTAATTACTTATTATATATTTTGTTTACTTCAGAAGATCAAAATTTCAATGCTTCCACCGTCACAGCACATCGCCAGCCAAAAGAGTCATAAATAATGTATCGATAATGCGCAATGTCGGTTGTGTACGGAGACAACAGTATTCTCAACCCACACAAAGACATTTACTAACACTTACGTATTTTTTTTTGGTATTATCACTAAGCTGACATTGTGTACCTTTTATATCCTACATTTATGGTTTTACCAATTCAAATAGGCCTATTAAGTCATTTTGACCCTTTGAAAATGCAATCGCATATTAAATAAACTTTTTCGTCATTTGCCCCTTGTATAGAAAATAAAATATAGTCAACCCTATCAGCCAAAATTATTTGAACCTCACTGCTTCGAAGTGCAAACAACGCATACGGAGTACGCACATAAACCGATACATCAATTAAGATATTGGCCAGAAACGTAGTGAACCATATATATATTGTAGTCTTTGTAGTGAACGCAGTATTATGCTTGTATCACCATTTCGCAATTAGTTTGATACTGAATTACTGAATTTTGTTTCGAATGGATACCTACATTAAAATAAAAAGATATCAATCTGTATCATGCATATGTATTTAGAATCCTTACCTATAGGTATAGGTAATGATTTAGAAATTCCTTTTCCAATAAATTTTAAACTCAGTTAATATATGTATGTATAGTTAATTTTCATTGTGTTGCCACCACAAGTACTAAAAATATTGATCTTAGTTTGATATCTCTAGGCGTTCCGAAGAAAAAACAGGTCTTCACGCCAGACAGGTTAAATTAAGGTTCCATTTTTGCCTTACCTATTCCGGAATTTGGTATTAAAATGTAGCAAAACTTAAAGCAGAAAATTTTAATCGAAAAATAAGCAAATAATAGGTCTAATAGCTAATTACAAATTATTGAAAGATAATTTTAAAGAGTTTGAAATTTTAACTTATAATTATTTAAAGAAAGTCAAAATTGCATCTTAGTGTTTTAAAGATCCATTGAATCCTTAGCCTCGTTCTCTAGCAGAAAAAATATGAGAATGATAAGGAATTCCTGTATTGTACTTAACAAGACTAATTCGTACTTGGAATTCTGCAATATGAGGGTCGTAGGTAAGTTCTTTGAAATAACTAAACTAATTGAGATGTGGTTGACTTAAATTAAGTGGAATCAATTTGTCTTCTCGTCTTAATGCGGGAGTAAATTTCAATTTTAGTAGGTAAGGATTTCGATTTTAAATCGGCTTTAGAATTAATGAAAAGTTAAGGATTGTTGTTATTTTTGACCGACTTCAAAAAAGGAGGAGGTTCGCAATTTGGTTGCATGTTTTATAACGTCTAAATATTGGATGATCTATGATAATGATGTGGTATTAAAAATCACAAAATCATAAAGTTTTGAGTTCATTTAAAACATCCTAGGGCATCTTCTTGATTACAGTAAAAATGTGTGTTATAACAAGCTATAGCTTTTCAGTAGTTTTTTCACGTGGAATTCGGTTGCAGTTATTCTTCCGGGAACTTTTGAGTTTTCCAGGACACCAAGCAGCCTATGTACTTCTCCGTCTCTTCACCACCTTGTGCCAAATTTTAGCTTAATTAGATGCTCCGTTGCGACGCTTTATGTTGACCGCTTTAATTTATTAAGATAATTATTGTATTAATTATTTACTCCTCACACCAAAATTGTTGCATAATTTTATTTCCATACTAGACTTTGCCATCGGCTCCGCCCGCCCTTAATTCGATTATCGGCGTGGGACTCTTTTATTTAATCTCAGTATTAATACTGTGATTTACTCCTTAATTAGCCCGCCCTAAATTCGGATTTCGGCGACTATGATTTATTCCTTAATAAGTTTGCTGTAGCTATAGCTATAGATCGTTTAAGCTCGGTTATAGTTATTCCCGCGGGAATTTTGGGATAAAAAGTAGCCTATATGCTATTCCAGGACCTAACCTATATGTATGCCAAGTTTTATCCCGATCCGTCCAGTGGTTGAAGCGTGAAAGAAACAAACATCCATCCAAACAAACTTTCACATTTATAATATTAGTAGGTTAAACACAATTGAACATAAGATTTTTAAATGCGCTGGCTGGTATTAGTTTGAGAGAATGCATGTCTCAGAATTCAAATTGATAAGCGTGTAGTTTTTAATTGAATTAGTCTGAAGTGGCAAGAGTCTTTGAAAAAATAAAATTGAAAATGAAACGTAATTAATTTTGGAAATCTCAGATCGTTATAAGTGCATAATAATATAAAAATGTAAAGCATCAGGAAACTTCAGATATTTCCCTTAGTTTATATAAATAAACGTTTTGGATTAAAACAGGTTACCTTATTTAGTCTGAGCAATTACATACATGTTTTATTTTTATATTCTTAGCGTTACGACTATGAAGGTTATGAAGCTTTGGATGTTTGTTACTCAATCACGCTTAAACCACTAGACGGATCGAGATGAAACTTGCAAACATATAGGTTAGGTCCTGGAATAGGACATTTATCATCACAAATACTTCAAAAGTTCTCGCGGGAATAACTATAACCAAGCTTAAACGAACTATAGCTACAGCTATACCTTGTTAAAGCATACTTTATTAGCATAATAGAGGAGTAGACGTAGAAATTCCATGCCAATAACCGAATTTAGGGCGGGGCGCTGGGGCATTCCAGGCAAAATAGTGTGAAGTTCTTTTTAGTCCTAGTATTCTGGAATTTTAATCCCAGTGTTTTCGTCCAGAAAAACTACATAGAGAAGGGTTTTTAATGTTAAGTTAATTTTCCGTTGAAGGTATTTATAAAATTAATAACTAAGTAGATATAAGTAGAATTTGGCATGGAGATAGTTTGTCCCGGGAAGGACATAGTCTACTTAAAAACGTCAAGTGCGAGAAGGTTTTTTTTCTATAATTGAGGAGTTGCCATTGAAATCCTACACCGATAACCGAATTTTAGGCAGGTGGAACCGCAGGCAAAAGCTAGTATGTATATAAAATTATTTTGTAAGACTATTATAAGCCGCAAGTCTTACAATTACATTAACTTAAACTAACCATAAGTACTTAAGAACAGTAAAAATTGGTAGTTTTATGTTTTACTAGCGTAAGAGCACTTCGAATACTTACATGGTTACAAACAAATATTAGATCAGCAGCATAGGATATATCGATATCAGAGTAATATTAGATAAAAATACTTTTAATACACTGTGAAAGACAATTATAAGTTTGTTTGATTTTATATTAACATTGGAAATACATTTGTAAGACTACTTTCGCCATTGCGTAATATTCTACGTTATTAAAACGATTAAGTAAGAAATATTCTCATAAAGTAGTCATAAACTTCGGTATTGATAAAGTAAATAACGGCTACTTTAGAAATTTAGAATTCTTTACTGAAAGCCCTATATTAACGTTTGACCATACACTGACAGTATCAGATGAAAGGTTTAATGTGAAATTGCAGGGAACCCTAATTTTATTTTAACATAGCGTTAGTCTAGCCAAAAACTGAAATAAGACAAACATCTTTACAGTGATCTAGCCAATAACTGATATAACACTAACACTATTACAGTAACTAGCCTAAAATTGATATAAGTCAAAGCTTTTTACAATAGTCTTAAAATGCGCTTGAACAATCCAGATTTCTTAATAATGGCGAAATTATAAAATAAAATAACAAATACATTATTAAAAATGATTACGGAATATCCATTTTTCGCGAGTGGAATTAATTTTTGAACCAAAACCCGGGTTCTCTTTACAGTAAATAATGATTCCCCATACGAATGCAGTTAATACTTCCAGTACGTATAGTTATTAGCGAATTGCCATTATCTAAATTAAATTAGTTGTTTGCATCAACACAAAATCAACATTATACTGTCATAATTATAAGTTTTTTACTTACCAAACGCAGCGCTATTACAAAGCAAGTAGTAAGCGCGTTTAATTTAACGTATAAATAATATAAGCTTGATAAGGCTAGTAAGATAAAGGACGTAGACTGAAGATATTAGTGTATACGGCTAACAAGCTACTAGAGTAAGTATGTTCAATATAAGTCTGTTCAATCTTACAATTGGTTGTAAAAGATTACCATAAGTACAAACGACATTCAACTTACACTAATAAAATCGGTCAAGTGCGAGTCGGACTCGCGCGAAGGGTTCTGTACCATTATCTATAAAAACGGCAAAAAAATCACGTTTGTTGTATGGGTCCCCCCTCAAATATTTGTTTTATTTTAATTTAATTATTTATTTTAAAAGTGACAATATATTTAAATATTCTGTGAATATGTGTCTACCTGTTGCCGTTATCAATATCGAGCAAAATCGAGCAAAAAAATCACGTTTGTTGTATGGGAGCCCCCTTAAATATTTATTTTATTCTGTATTTTAGTATTTGTTGTTATAGCGGCAACAGAAATACATCTTCTGTGAAAATTTCAACTTTCATTGTTCGTGAGATACAGCCTGGTGACAGACGGATGGACGGACGGATGGACGGACGGACAGCGGAGTCTTAGTAATAGGGTTCCGCTAATTACTCTTTAGGTACGGAATCCTAATAAAAACGACAACAAACTAAACACACTTATAAATGCGCCTGAATCCAGTCTTTTAAAATGATATTAAACTGAAAAGACTGAAAAAAGTAGTCTATAAGACTGGTTTTTGCTAGTTGGGTATGTATAGTAATTTTCAGTGTATTTCACCATAAGTAATAAAAATATAATATAAGTTTAATATCTCTATCCGTTCCGAAGGAAACAGGTCTTTGTGTCAGACAGGTTTTATTAGGGTACCATTTTTGACTTTTGTATTCCGGAATTTGGCATTAAAATAAAGCAAAATTTTACTAAGGAAATTTCAATCCAAATATCCCCAAATCAATAGGTCAAAGAAATAAATCCAAGTGATTGGAACATAATAATTAAAAGTTTGAAATTATAACTTAAAACAATGAAAATAAATTCAAAATTGCATCTACGTATTTTACAGATCCATTGAAACTTTAGCGTCGTTATCTCACAGACGAAATATGAGAATGATGAGGTATCCTGTACTGTACTTAACAAGACTAATTTGTACTTGGAATTCTGCAATACGAGGGTCGTATATAGGTACTTCGAAATAACTAAACTAATTAAGATGTGATGGTTGACTTAAATTAAGTGGAATTAATTTCTCTTTTCGTCTTAATGCTCCCGCATAATAGATTTCAATTTTAGTAGGTAAGGATTTCGATTTCAAATTGGTATTGGGAAATTTCGAATAGATGAAAGTTTAGGATTGTTGTAGGTGCTTTTTACCGACTCCAAATAAGAGGAGGTACTTAATTCGGTTGTATGTTGTACAACGTCTGAATGTTGGATGATTATAGAGATAAAAGGTAATAATTAGTGGTAAGGTAATCTGATGATGATATAGTTTTCAGTTCATTAAAAACATCCTAGGGCAACTCCTTGACTACAGTGAAAATGTTTGTTATAACAAGGCTTAGCTATACCTATAGTTTGTTTACGTGGAATTCGGTTGCAATTATTTGCATTTATATATACTCATTTGCATTTATAACATTACTAGCCTTTGGCCTCGGATAAATATGGTTATCGGCGTAGGCTTTCTGTGGCAACTTTTTGTTGCGAGTAGGGTTTTTATGAACTTTGACTTCATACATTTTATGCTGACCGCTTGAATTTATAAAGATTACACTAGTTTACAGTACATCTGTTGCCAAAGAAATTTTAGCTGTTGCTGACTACATATGATATGCTATTTTCAAAAATATAAGTAAAAGATTTTTATCAGCTCTAGTTTCTGAGTTTCAGCTATGTAGGTATAAAACAGAAAAAAACATGTATTTACTAAGAAAAACTTTATTAAAAAAAATAATTAATCATTGAGTTCTAAAAAACTTCGTTTTAAAGCTCTTCTCTGATGTGTAGACTTTGGAAAATGACGTATTAGCGACCAACAATAGTCAGACATCATATTTGTATCCCAGAAACCCTGATAGCGCTCTTCCATGACACGTAAGTCCTGATGCATACGCTCTCCCTGCTCTTCGCTCATATCTCCTAAATTTTCCGGAAACCTGTCCAGGTGACTATGGAGGAAATGGAGTTTTATGCTCATATTGCACCCCATATTTTTTAACTGTAGCAGAAGGTCTTCTACAAGTTCAATATAATTTTCAGATTTTTTATTTCCGAGAAAATTCTGCATCACAGAGACGAAAGCTGTCCAAGCCTTTAGTTGTAACTCAGTCATAGAATTTCTAAATTGAGTATCTTTTGTAAGTTGTCTAATTTGGGGGCCGTCAAAAATACCGGCTTTTATTTTTTCCATAGTGAGCTGAGGAAATTTTTGGCAAATGTAAGAAAAGCAGTTCCCGTCTTTATCTAGTGATTTAACAAACTGTTTCATGATGCCCAGTTTTATATGTAATGATGGAAGGATAATTTTGTCACGAGCTACTAATGAATTCTGGACTATATTTTGCTTTCCAGGCTTCATACTTTCTCTCAAGGGCCAGTTTCTTCTTATCCAATGCTCTTGTTTAGCTCTACTGTCCCAAAGACATAACTTAGTGTAACCACTTTGTTGACCGAGAAGAATGTTCACCATTTTTAAATCGACACAAATTTGCCACTTATGGTCATTGTATTTTATTTTGTTCAAGACTAGCGAAATGTTACAATATTCTTCCTTTAACTGTGTACTGTGGGCAATAGGTACCCCAGCGTATTTATTTCCATTATGTAATAGAATACATTTTAGGCTACGTTTTGAGCTGTCAATGAATAAACGCCAGTCGTTTGGCTCATATTGTTTCAAGCCCATTTTTATCAACAAGTTTTTGATATCTGAACAAAAGGTAATACCGTTTTCTTAGGAAAAATAACGCCGTAATACTTTATCTCTTTCACGATAAAAACTTATTTTAGTATCTGAGGAAAGCAAATTTTTTTCTTTCAGTCTTGATGCTAACAATTCTGAAGCTTGTTTAGAAAGATTTAAATCTCTTACAAGATCATCTAACTCATTTTGGGAAAAGCATTTTGGCTCATTTGACATACCTTCAAAATCAGCATCATTTTGTGATGAGCTTGGTCCTTCGATGTCTTGTACCATGGGTTCAGATATATTTTTAGGCACTGAAGAGTCAGTTGAACGCTGCACTGGACGCTGAACACAACTAGTACTTGGGTACTGCCATTTAGCTCGATTTTTAGTATTTAAACCGTTTACGCTACAAAAATAACAGTCTTCGAGATGATTTCGTGGTTCTCGCCAAATAGTCGGTGTTCCAAATTTAAAGGCACTTCTTTTACCATTTTTCCACAATCTTAAATATTCCACACACGATTTACAAACACAATTGGGAGCCCAAGACTTCTCATTTTTATCCAAGAGCATTCCAAAATACTCAAAATAGGTATTTTTCACCAACTCTGATATAACTTTTCTACAATCGTTAAACACATATTCCCCGCATATATAACAAACATGATCTGGATTGTTTAAACAACGTCTCCTTGAACTACTCATGACGCAAAAACTTTGGATACTAATCTTAACACAGTAAAATATGCCTGTTATCGCTTAATATATACGCTTAAATGACAAAAATCAAAAACAAAGTAACTCGAGCTGCTCTACCGATTTGACGAAAACAAGTCATAAGTGAACATTATCAACCACAAAATTCGCGGCAACAGACAAAAAGTTAAATTTTGTAAACTAGTGTTATTATTGTATTAATTATTTTTACCTCACACCAAAATTTTTGTATAATGTTTATGCATATATAAAACACGAAATTAAACATAATTTTTTTATATATGTAACGCTGGCTGGAATTAGTTTGAGAGAATGAATGTCTCGGAATTCAGATTAATACCCTTGCAGTTTTTATTGAAATTAGTCTGAAGTGGCAGAATTCTTTGAAAAAATATAACTGAAAAAAAAACATCTTTAATTTCGGAAATCCTCAGATCGTTTTAAGCGCACAAAATGCATCAGGAAACTTCAGATATGTCCTTTATCTAAATAAACGGTTTCGACTAAACAGGTCACTTTATTCAGTTTGAGCAGTTACACGTTTGTAGGATTCCGTATCTCAAAAGGAAAAAAAAAAACCTTTCTAGAATCATTTTGTTATCCGTCTGTCTGTCTGTCAAGACCATATTCCTCTGGAACTCGAAAAGTCAACTCAGTAAAAAAATACGGCGGAATAACGGCCATTTTTGTCGCATATTTTGGCATTTACAAACAAATCAAAACCTTTGTCCTAGAATTATGAAATTTGACGTAAAGCAAGGTCTTACATCACAAGTATAAAAAAAAATCCGGAATTTATTAATTTTTGGTTATAACACATTTAGAAAAAAAGTTTGTCTGTCTATCTGTCAAGACCATTTTACTTAAGAACGCGTAGAGTTAATAAGTTAAAAAATATCAAATACAAAGGTCTATGGTTCCTTAAAGCTGTAAAAAAATCAATCTTCTATGCCAAAGCAATAAAAAAAACGGTAATTTTTGACGCATATTTAGGTATTGAGTTATTTACAAATAAGTCAAAACCTATGGGATACTTCCCCTGGTCTTAGAATCAGAAAACTAGACATAAAGCAAGGTCTTATATATCACAAATATAGGAAAAAAAATCCAGTTTTGTTAATTTGTAGTTATAACACATTCAAAAAAAGTTTATCTGTCTGCCTGTCAAGACCCTTTTACTCAAGAGCGCGTGGAGGTATCAAGTTGGAATTAATACCAAATAGTAAAATCTTTAGGAAATTTATGTTATTAAAAAAAAACGAGCTTCTTAGTCAATGTGAAAAAAAATATGCCCAAAATACGGTCATTTTTATAGCATATTGTGACACAAATAAATCAAAACCTCGGAGACTTGATCTTATGATGGAAGAGCTATCCACATATAATTCGTTTGTATGGAGCCCTCATCATGCGAGCCAGACTCACACTTGGCTGGTTTTATTTTGGTGATCGTCGCTAACGGTACCGTTTTTTCTATCTTCTATCTTCACGATTATAATCATTTAATATTAGCAACTTCCAAACATTATGAAACCATTTGGTTGTATTTTATCGAATTCCTAATTCTACTAATATTATAAAAGTGACAGTTTGGATGTTAGTTACTCAATCACGCTTTAGCCACTAGACGGATCGGGATGAAACTTAATTTAGGTTAAGTCCTGGAATAGGACATAGGCTTCTTTTCATCCCAAAAAAAAAGTTATAGCGGGAATATCTATAACCAAGCTTAAAAGAACTATAGCTACAGCTATAGCTTGCTATAGCAAACTTTATTATTAAAATTAAGGAGTAGACGTAGAAATTCCACACCAATAACCGAATTTAGGGCGGACGGAGCCGCTGGGGCGTTCTCAAAATAGTGTGTTCTTCTTAGTCCTAGTATTCTGGAATCTAAGTCTCAGTATTTTCATCCAGAAAGACTTAATAGAGAGGTGTTTTTTTTATATTGAGCTGATTTTCTTTTGACAGTATTTATAACATTATTAACTCAGTAGATAGATATTTTCTTAAGTTGTAACTGCTTGTAAGTTCGATTTATGTTGTTTATGTTCAAAGCTCAAATTTATGACATAGACAGAGTTTTAGGTATTATTCAAACACAAACTTAGCTAAATATTATAAATAATTATAAATATATTAATTGCGGCTGGTTGGCGACTTATGATATCTCTAAGGTAGTGAAAAGCTCAACAGCGATCACTAATTCGCACTGGACCAGCACGGTGGACTATAACGTAAACCTCCTTTCTCCAAGAAGAGGCATGTACCCCTGTATTCGTTTGTATGTAATCTTCGCAACCACTGACCCGATTTTAATTGTTTTAGTAAAATAAAGCTATCGCCGAGTTACCTTATAATATTTGAATAGGAATTCCGATATTTTTGTATCATTATTTGATAGTAATGATAGTATTGCTTTTGACGTGACAACGTCTTATAAATTGGTTTGCCGGGTGACACTTCAAGAAACTGCGTTACGCTCCGCTCACGTTATGCGCTCACAATGAGAGCGAGTGAGAGGCACGCGCCCGCCTAAGAGCGAGAGAGACAGACATAAAATCATTGTCACGTAAAACTTTCGCCCGTATACCGACTTTACAGGCAACCAGTTTTTATAGTGCAGTCTTTACCCTAATGGTTCATTTTTTAAAAAAGGAAATAACACATATATTTAAATATCATTATTATTAAGATGATATTATCAGAAAGATATGCGTTTATATAATTTTTCAGTAGTGATAACAAAATTAACTTAATTTGTATGGCGCCGACATATCCCAAAAGATCAGTCGTATCTTACTTCTAACTTTGGACATTTAGATTCACCCTAAAGCTATAAAGAGAGGCAATATCAAGAAGTCCCTGCTGTATCACCCCGACACTTGTTTAAGATTGAGCAGATAAATAAAATGAGCACCTTAAAACTTTGTTTTTTCTCTTAGCTTTTATTTAATCTAAATTAAATTTGTTTTCTTAATCAACTACCTTACTCAGTTTGGGTTTTATTGTTTTTTTGTGTTACAGGAGCGTTGTGGAGGAAAAAAGATGTAGGGACAAAACACACCTGTCATCCATAAACATACGAAACTCAACATTATCCATACAGGCACCTACTCTATATCTAAAATTTGTTATAGTATAACTATACTCGCCGATTGAGCAAACTCATGGCTAGTTGGCATTATAATAAATATCTCAGTTTTGCCGAAACGAATGTTTAATTTGCCGTTAATTTTTTTAGGCCTGTACCTTAAAAATTTAGAATGAATAATTTGCCTATCTATATACGTTTTAAAGAAATCGTCTCTTGCCTATATGTTCATGGCTAACCTTAAGAGGACTTTGAAGCTGCACGTTCTCATAAACAACATGCGTTAGGAGGGCGACCAGTGCCAAGTTTGCTCACAATTGAAAATATTTATAAATCATCATTTATATGGAAATGTTGGAATGTATTTTCACATTTAACTAGGCAGCCCATCAGCGATAAATTTGATATAATGTTTCCTATAAAGTACTTTTAATCATGGTTAAAGGTCAATTTTGGGTCGGATCTTGTACCTCGAGCCCTATTTCCATGGGAACACTAACTTCAACATATTTTCAATTCATATAAAGTTTTACATTCATTATGAAATTATATTACCTATACCGTAGGTACAAAAAATAATATACAGACCTGTTTATTCTTATGCCTATACTGTTATTCAGGGGTTTTTATGTGACCCGTCGTATAAATTGTGTAACGAAATTACTAAAAAAACTACAGAAATCACTTCAAACGCAGAACTAAGGGATAATTTCTTTTACTTTCGCGCACCCAATTGTGTGTGGTTTTTGGGAATAAGTAATTATTTTTACCTTTTTTTTAAAGCCTGTTGTTTTTTTTTTTGTTATTAAACAAACACTATGCAGTGACGAATTGCCTTTTTTCTCGTACACTAAAAATATCTATACTCGAAACAAAATTTTATACAATCATAAACATAAAACCAGTTCAAATCCAAATTATTATATATTTTTTTTTTCTCAAAAAGCTTAAGTTTTAAATTCATTACATTAATATGGGACTAACTTGGAAGTATATTAAGTAACCTTTTAAATAGAAAAAGAATTTCTAGAATCGGTCCAGGCGTCTTCGAGTATTAGGGGAACATACATAAAGAAAAGATTCTCTCCTCCTTTTTTGAAGTCGGCTATGAAATTAGTGAAAAAATATACTTGTGTTACTAAGTACAAGCTATGAAACCCTAATTTGATGCGTGTACGTCATGTACTTTTCTGATTTTTGTAACTGACATCAAAACAAAGTAAGCCCGTCTAAAGTTTATCTTAACATTAAAGTAATGAAACAGCCCCTCTGCAAAAGCGCAGATGGTAACAAACGGGCTGTATAATGTGAAAGCGAAATGGCAATAGGCGGTGCAATCGAACCGGAAGTGACTCTGCAGGTACCTAGATAATCTCAGGGGTCGAAGGGTTCGCGCCCTGGCGAGGCACTGACAGCGGTAATCTTATAACGTAATTCCCGAACTGCACAGGGAAACGTAGTAAGAGGTTTTCAATAATTTTGCCAGAAAAAAATGTGTAACTACAAATTTTACACATAAACTCTAGGCAATTTATGCGCTCCTAGTACATAAATCTAATAATAACGCAGTTCTTCATAGATGTAAAAAAAAATGATAAATAAATAAACTTATAGAAATCATTATTTAAAATAATATAAATTATAATAATTAATCTTTTGGCTGCGTCTTTTTTATGTAAATAAAAATATATATTATACTAATATTTTCATTTCAGTTTTCACAGAAACTGCATTAACAGTTTCTACTAGTATTTAAACAAATTACACGTGTGTCTTTCTTATTTAGGATGTACTAAGTATATGTTAACCTACATTATTTTAATTTTAGTTGAGGTAGACGAAATATTGTGCCCAATTACTTTCCTATTTTAAGAAGTAAAGTTTTGAGATGTTTGTTGATGCTGGTTTCTTTTTTACCGCAATACTGCGAAAGTATAAAGGCGAAAGTAAATAACGCAAAAAGTGGTTGCAAATCACCAAATCGTTCCTTTCTAAGTATGGGCCCTCTTACAGTCCACTAGCGCCGCCATTAGATATCCCCTATCCAAATGTGGCCGTTTTTTGCAGAAATGCCAACTACAACTCACAGATATTATTTTGAAACTATATAAAATCTTCTAAAAATAGCTTATTACTAGTTTTATGTTTGAAACATTTGGTTTTTAGGAATTCGTTTTTAACGAAGAGAAAATTGAGAATATCATATAAGCGTATTGATAAAAAAAAATAAAAAAAAAGGAATTTAGCACACTAGATCCTCGCCACTTATAAAAAACATATAGCTTTTTTCATATAAATACCTGAATCTTACGGGAAGCAGATTATTACTAGCTATAATAATAATAATAATAATTTTGGACATATCACACAGCGCCATCTGGTCCCAAACTAAGCAAAGCTTATATTACAGACAACGGATACAATACTTATGTACTTATTTTTTGTAAATACATACATATCATACATAAATTTGACTCCCTCGCAGCCTAGTTGGTAGTGTGACGTGCAGAGGGTGTGGGTTCGACTCCCGCGCTGGACAAACATCTGTGTTTGTCTTGAGTCTGGGTGTGCTTATGTATAATATGTATGTATTTACAAAAAAAAAGGAAGATATATGTATTTATATCCGTTTTAAAAAACCTTGTCAGTTTATATCGTATAATAATGTAATTTGCATCAAAATTTAAGTTTTGAAATAACTTTTTTAAATAAAAAAATAATTAGGTGGAATAGTCTATTATTACACACACATTTGTATCCATTATGGTATTATTAGCATGTGTCGAGATTTTGTAGACGCACTATACTTATTTGTGCACAAGAAAATTAGGCTATGTAATAATTTATCCATCGGGTAGTCACTAGCAATCTCCATCTACTTCAATGTGCGGCCACCGTTAGTGATTTGGTGCCGAGCAGTGACTGCGGATTTACCCCAAAAGGTAAACAGTCACTTATCATCGATTTGCCTCTGAGTGTAATATTTATAAGCGTCTATCTACTTATACAGGGCCGGATTTAGAGGTCTGGAGGCCGCGGGGCAACAAAGGAGTGGAGGCCCCCTGGCCCCAAATTATTTTCCAACTAAAATGAACAATTTTTTCAGTCGAGTTTTTCAATAAAAAAATTATTGTGAAACCAAGTAAATTCTTATAGGACTAAACAAACATATAAAAATTTAATCATTTAATCACTGAAATCCAGTTCCCGGAAAAAACGCTTTCAATGCTCAGGAGATAAAGCTTTGATAGACGGTTTTGTCCCAACGTGGTTCGAAGCCTATCTTTTGTAATTTTCATTTTTCAAAATAAGCGCAATTCAGTGAAAAGGAAAACGTTAGATACTCAATTAGCCCTCTTCGCGGACGACACCGCTGTTTACACCATCGTAATCACTTTCAATCCGCAATCACCGCCCTAGGCGCATGGTTTCGGAAATGGATAATCGAAGTAAATCCCGACAAAAACGCTGCCGCCGTCTTTTTTTCCACTGGCCACCCTCCGCAACCATCTTACCTCCCACTCTACTGCCGTGCAATTCCTTGGCAAAACAAGTATCTTGGTGTGACCCTGGATAGGCGTCTGAACTTCCGCGATCACACTAAAATAGAGACCGAGCAGCTTTTGTCTTCGGTCGTCTATATCCCATGATAGACAAGTACAGTTTAATGTCGCTTGAAAATAAGCTGACGCTTGACACCTCTTGCATCCGCCCTATACTAAAACATAGTGTCGTCTATGCGTTGTCTAAACGCAACCTCCATAGACTCCACTCCCTCCAAAACCGCTTTCTCAGAGCGGCCTCCAGAATGCGGACCTACACAGGGACTTTGAGCTCCCCTCGATTTCCCAATACTTCAAAGACTTTTTCGAGCGTACGCCCAATCACCCAGACCGATTAATTGTGCAATTCACAAACTATCACCCCCCCGACCGACCACGGCATGGTCGGAAAACCATTGTTAGGCGCCCTCGGCAAACAAGGTTACGGTGCCCGCCTTATGGTAAGCGGTCACCGTAGCCTATGGACACTTGTTACACTAGGGGTATCACTCGCGTGTTGCCGACCCTTCCAAAATCAAATAACTTCCTTCTTGAAAAGCCCCATACTGTAGTCCTTAGAGAAAACCTTGGCAGGGAGCACATTCCACAACCCAACTATTTCTATTTCGGTTCTAAAGTGTGAGAATGAATTCCCTGCCGATAGTGCGATGGTAGAAAGTAGCCATGGGTCTCATTTCGAACAATTCTTCAGAACACATACCATTGTACAAGCGGTAGAACACACACAGGGAGGTAAAATCTCCTTAGACTTAAGGGTTCGATACTGCAAGTGAGTTTGGGACCGAGTCAAAAGGGCCAAGCTGGTATCCGATGCACCCGCAGAGATGGCAACAGTACTCCATATGGGGCCGAACTTGCGACCTGTTAAAGTAACAAGCTTTGCCCCGACGTGAAGTACTGCTTCGTTCTGTTGAGTACACCAAGTTTTTTGGACGCCAGCTTCACCTTATCTTGTAAATTATCTCTGAGCTGAACATCGCTGGAGATGTCGACACCAAGGATCCCAATGCTCTTGGAGATGGAGAGGGGAGTGTTCTGGAATTGTGGGACTACAGTGAATGGAGTTTTCTTAGCGGTGAACGCGCACACTTGTGTCTTTGTAGGGTTGAATCGGACCAAGTTTACCCGTCCCCAGTTAGAGACCTTGGACAGTGTGATCTCGATTTGAGACACAAGTTCTCCGCGGTTTTCCTCCACAACGGAACGAGGGATGTTTGCACGACCCGTGTTATAAGCGTATCCAGTACTGTCATCTGTATAGCACATCATCAGTTGTTAATGTCAAACATGTCATTGATATGCAGTAGGAGCGTAGGAGACAGCACAGGGCCTTGCGAGATACCAGCATTAATATCCATGCTATCAGAGCAACTACGGTCCGTATGCGTCTGCCAGACAAAAAGCTAGCCACCCATTTGCACAAACCCTCGGGCACTCCGTAAGATGGCGACTTCGATAGAAGACCCGGTGCCAGACACGATTGAACTCTGACTCTCAATGGCTAGTGCCCATTGGTGAGCGACAGTGGCGGAAGCCATATTGATGGTCAGTGACCAGATCGTGTTCTTTTAGATATCTTAGAAGCTGTATGTTGATCACACGCTCCAACACCTTAGAGAGGAAAGAGGTAATAGCAATAGGCCTGTAATATGATAGCTCTGATCTATTGCCCTTTTTGGGCACCGGGTGCACATTCGCAGTCTTCCATGAAGACGGAAAATGCCAAGTTTGGTAGGAAAGCGCAAAAAAGCGCGAGAGTACAGGACATAACTCAGGAGCACACTGCTTAAGAACCACTGCTGGTTTACCGTACTAACAGCCCGTGACGACGATCTCGCTATCAAGATAGTGAGACTAGTCTCATCGACCTCCCGCATGGACCTGCCGCCTGCACGCTCACCTCATATACGAGGTATCAAAGAGTGCCGGGGCCACTGCCCCCCACTCACTCGCAACCGCAACCGCATACCAAGGAACTCCTCTCCTGGCGCTGACTCACCTTTGAGTTCGAGGTCGAAGGGACGACCCCAAGAGCGACGACCCAAGCTTAAGTATCCCTCGCGAGGAGCCCATGACCGTTGGGCACTTTATGGGCTGAGACTCCTTCAGAGACTCGCCCCAAAAGCCTGGTGGAGCAGTAATGGCTGCATCATCCAAACTGTAGTAGTCAAAAAAAAAAATACAATGCTTCATTCGCGGCTCGCGTGCTGTCGGAGTCATGCACGCGGTGCGATGTTGTAAAATAACGCCGCTATTTTTGACAACGAGTTATTCGCGGCTCAGTTGTCAGATAACAATATAATTTAAGCGCTACCTGAATATTTATTTATCGCGCTATTAGTTGTAAGTAAATAGCTTGCCAAATTTATAAGCTATACGGTATATTAACCACCACTAGCAGGTTAAGGTAAAATAGCGTTAAAATATCAAAGGAAAAGATGTTCAATATATTTTTACTAGTCGGAATTTAAAAGTGTTTTTTTTTTTTCGATGTTTTGTGGGGGCCCCCTGTTTGTTGCCTTCCCCTAAATTCGGCCCTGTACTTATAGATTAATCGTTTCAGCCGGAAGACGTCCACTGCTGAACGTAGGCCTCCCTCATATGTATTCACAACGGCCGGTCCTCAACCACCCGCGCCCATCCATTTCCTGCGGCTCTGACCAGGTCGTCTGTCCACCTGGTAGGAGGCCGTCCCGCACGCTGCATCTTCCGATCCGTGGTCGCAACACTTTTAATATAGTTTTTACAAAAGCCATTTTTTCCAAGCCACTCTCAAACAGATGAAATATGGGATTGATGTCCCTTGCACTTAGTAAGACTAAGTTACTACCAACACATCAAAACTTTACTTTCGCAAAGTTTAATTTTAATAAATAGTACTTATCAAAGATCATTACTGTACAAACTTCTAATATAGTCTTAACAAAAAAAAGTTACAAAGCCATTTCTACTCTTAAACAGATAAAATATGAGATTATAGTATCTTGCACTTAGCAAGACTAAGTTACTGGTAACTCATCAAAAATTGACTTTTGCAGCAAAAAGTTTAATTTAGCAGTCAGTTGAGTTATTGCTAACAGCCGGCGCTGTACGTTACTGTACGAACCCTGAAACATGGCTTCCAGGAAAAATTACGGGTCGGAAATCCCATTCACCCTCCAAATCGTGTGTAGGAAGGGTGTATGCGATGTGAGGACGATAATGAAACGCTATAATGATATCAGCGTAGAATATTTATTACGTTGCATCATTAGAACCTGTGGGTAATGCAGTTTTATTTACTCCTAAGACTCAAACAACATATTTGTCCAAAAAATAAGTCAAGGTGCTTTCGTACAGTCATTTCTATATCAAATCTAAAGAAAGAAAAAAATATTTAGTACGGAACCTTATTGTTACGCGAGTTTACCTTACACTTGATCAGTTGTTTTTTTTTTGTAATCTGTTATTTTTTTTTCATTTATTTTTTATTGATTAGCTCCCCGTTAAAAAAATATACGTAATTTTTAATCAAGGGTACTAAAGGTCTCATTTAAGAAAAAATATGTAAGTCTTTTATTATTTTATGACCGTTTGTTTCTAAATAAATAAATAAATTAAAAATAAAAACTGGTATAAAGGGATACAGGTTGTTTCTGATCACTTATACCTTTCTGTTTGATCCAACTGTTTATTAGTTGGACACAGATTTAGATAATGTAATTTCTTAGTAATTTTGTAGAATAATTATTATTCAGTGTCCATACTTGTTACTTAAATGTAGTTTAAGTAAGTTACTAGACTAGACAAGTGAAGATATTTTGCTAAACTAAAATAATCAACACAGGTGCATACATTCGGTACATTGTGTTAAAAAAAAACTAATAAGTTTGCGTGTATAACGTATTAGAAAATTTATGTAAACAATATTTATGATCTTATTCAGTACCCAGTAAGTGTAATCACTTAGCTTCAATACAAATGTGTGTATGTAGGTATGTATGTACTCAGCCCACATTGACTTCAATGAGCTAAATGTTGAACACTAATTGGTTTCCAAATCCAATTAGACTGTCATGCATGGCCGTTGTGCACTTGCGTATCATTATTAACGGTTAATGGTTAAACGTTTACGGCTATGGCGCCGTTCATTTGGCTTAGATGATAGTGGTTACTGAGATTGTTTAAGTTGCTATTGTTTTTATTTTTTAGATTAATTAAAAATATTGGTTTCTTTTTAACAATACAAATAAATATTTTCCTAGCAAAGATGCAGTCAAAAGATTATCCTAGAGCCAGGACTTGAACCTGTAACAATCCTTAGAGTCCCTGTAAGAGCTCTATCAATTAAGCTATCGAGTCACAACTCTGGCCAATAAAGGCCCAACTACATCTTTGCTCCGAAAAAAGTTAATTTCCTTGTTTATTAAGTGTTTCAATACAAAATATGTATTTATTAGTTGATTTACTATAATGTTATGTTTCGTTTATAACTTAACAAAGAGTACCTATTAGACGCTCGCAATAAAACTGAATTGTATTTAGTTTGTAAATCTTGTTGTAGTTAATTCACTTGACGATACAAAAGTGGTCCTAGGAACCGATTTAAATAAAAAGATTTTGGCTAGAAGTTGTTTAAATTTCCTTATCATACTTTGACTCGAAACATTTTATGATACAGTTAACAGGTTTAAATATATCTGCACAACTATAGATTTGCCTTTTTGTTAAAAAAATTAAAGTTTAAAGTTCCAATTGAAAACTAAATCTTGGTACCGAGTATTTATAAATCTAATTTGATGTCCGCTTCTGAACATTGCAACATCAGAGTCTTTTGCATTCATCAGACCTTGGCAACCCTGACTAGTTTCTCGGTCTATTATATCGGGATCTTTCTATATAGGTAGTGAATATCCAATAAATCATTTTGCCCAATTCTGACTTACGAAGGTTGTTGCTTCTTATATCGTCGAAAACTGGCAAAGAAGAAGATGAAAATTTATTAATTTGAAGCATTATGTACAATGCTTTTATAACAAAAGATAAAGCTTCAAAAAGAGATTTCTCACTTCGCATTATGCTATGGAAGTTACCTTATTATATTCTAAAGGTTTTATATTATTCTGTCTTAGGTCTTTTATTTTATACATCATACTTATTACTATAAAACAGATTTATAAGAGTTACTAGACTTTGCCAGCGGCTCCGCCCGCCCTAAATTCGGTTATCGGCGTGGAACTCCTTAATTAACTCCAATTAATTAATAAGTTGTACCACTGAATTGCTATAGCATGCTATAAGTACAACAATAGTTTGTTTAACTCTGCTATAGTTATTCCCGCAGGAACTTTTGAATTTGTAGGGATAAAAAGTAGCCTATATGCTATTCCAGGACCTAACCTATGTGTATGCCAAGTTTTATCCCAATCCGTCCAGTGTTTGAAGCGTGATTGAGTAAGAAACATCCATCCAGACATACAAACTTTCACATTTATAATATTAGTAGGAATAAAGCCACTTTAGTCCATATCAACTGTAACAAAAGCAGTTATACGGCGATAGGCTCGGACTAATAAACAAAGTGGTTAATGAAAGGAGGTAGCCCCCCAATTATGATGCGGTTGTATGTCCAGCCACTAGTTACCCCCTTCTGGGGATTAAAACCGTGAAGATTATTATATATATGTACAATCATTAAATTTCTGTATCTACATGGGTCTTGAAGATTTGATAAGTGATTTTTAATTTGCTAAATTAAAAAAATTTCAAATGCTGCGAATCAAGGATTATAAGGCCTACTGGTCGAAGTTTTTAATTTGCATATATATCGAAACAGTCAATGTTATAAGACAAATTTTTAGAAGAATGTTTAGACAAACAAGAATGTTTATTGTAGAAGCATTTTTAAGCAGGTACACTTTGGAGCTTTTTTATATGCATATTATAATAATGATATATAAAAAATCCAAAAAAACACGCTTTCGCCACTAAGTATTATGTATTCGTCTCGTCAAAACAAACAAAACAAGCCTAAACTCAAGGAGTTTACAAATAAACTGAGAACAGTTCGATCAAAAAGGGTGTCTTCGTATTATTGCTTTTTAGCTTAATGTACTGTTAAGTATTTTAACTTTTTAATTTTATTTTAAATTTTATTAACTTGACCAAATAATTAAGCGTACCTATATATATTTTTCCGCTATAGTACGTAATAAGTATAACGTAAAATTTAAGATATTATCAATTAGTTTCGCTATTATAATTTCACAGTATACTCATTACGTACTGTACAGAAAAAATACATAAAGGTACGCTAAATTATTTGGTCAACAGTTAATATAATTATTGAAGAAGACATAATCATCAAATATTGACTATTTATAAACTATAGCTTGCATTTGGGTACAATTTAATTAAAACTTAAATTAAATAGATAAAAGTAATTTCAAAACTTCCAATATTAAAAATGTCTACTGAAAAGTTTTTGCTGAAATTGAATCCAGAAATGAATACAGGAAACCAATGCTGAATATATCGACAGATATCAGACAAACCCGGCGAGCCGGCTGACAACTGCTCCCATTTGCCCATTGTTGTCTCTATAGTTACAATGGTGCTGTACTCAGGTAAACCATTGCTTTATAAATTGGAATCCTTTTTCCATTGGAAATTTTATTTATAGTTTCTGGATGAATTTTTCTCTGAACTCCTTATATGGAACAAAATTTATTATTTAACTTTTGATTACCAATGTAACTATGATTGAATTTATTTTCTAAATTAGTATAATAAGTATAGATTTCCAACATTTAGTACGATAAGTAGTTGGAAAAACTATTGTTCGCCTCAGTGTCTCAGTGCAGACTGCTGAATCGAGGGGCATAGGTTCTATTCTTACACAAGACAAACGTTTATTATTTTGTGTTTATCTCGAGACTGGATGTTGTCTGTGTATAATATGTATAAATAAAAAAAAAAAATTATACGTGTATTTGTGTACGTTGTCTGGTATCCATAGCTCAAGGTACAAGCTTTGCTTGGTTTAGGACCAGATGGCGCTGTGTATAATGGCCAAAAATATTTATTATATTATTTATCATTGTAATTATATTACAATAGTTCATTGGATACAATTGTAGATATTGTCTTTTAAACTCCGCCGCAGTTTTTCTTGTGTGTCAAAGACTCACGACTCACAAATAAACGTGTCCTATCAACATGTGGTAAAATCTACCACAGCCAAAGTTTTTTTATAACTTAGCTTTTTAGTTTATTCCGATTAAACAAACAAACTTATATATACATTTATTCGACTAATATCATAACATGCGGTGGTGTTAAACATTATATAGTCTCTGTTTAGATTCAAGTCTTTTTGTCGCATACCTTTTGCATATCTGAAGATGAAATTCTTTGACGAGTGCCTCTTATCTATTATACCAACAATGCCGAAACCTATAGAAACATGATGTTTTTAGAGATATTCGTCATTTCCTATTTCATTACACCTTTTCATACATTTATTTCATTAGTTTATTATGATGATTTTGCATTCCAAAAAAACATCCGAAAAAGAACTTAAATGATCGCCATAGCTCTCTTACCTAGCAAGCCAAACTAGTAAAGTAAACGCTGGTAAACGGTGGTAATGTAGAAGGACAATTGATGGAACAGACCTTTTCTGGAAAGGCAGTCATGAAGAGGGCTTATGCCCAGCAGTAGACTAAAGTAAAGTAAAGTGTATCATCATTTTCCCAAGAAACATTAATTGAAAAATGGAAGAACTAAAACAGAATCTTTTAAAGAGCAGTTGGTAACTGTGTAATGTAAAAACGGAAAGGCAATAGGTGGCAATCGAAGGGGAAGTAAGACTGCAGGTACTAGACAATCTGAGGGGTCGCACGAAACTGACAACGGTAATCTTATAACGTAATTTCTTACATGAACAGAGAAACGTAGTAAGCAGTTTTCATCTGATTTTCTAAGTGAAGCTGATATATGAATTTGTAATTACGGAGTTTCATAGTTCATAGTTGTTTTCGTTGCCATTTTCTGGATGTTTTTTCTCTTTAACAGGGATGAAAAGTATTTTATGTCATTCCCCGTACCTTTAGACAATAATTAAGATACTCCTTTGCAATGTTGTGATTTTAAGGAATATTTCTATATATCCCTTTCTTTCATCTAAAAAATTCTCTAAGCATGTGTTGGCTTAAATCTTTAGTAGAATTTACAAAGAATTTTTCATGTGCCAATCATTTAAAGTTTTCAAGATATGGCTCTTGTAGTACGAACTATTCATTTGTTTTTCTTAATTTTTTTCTTTGGTAGTGCTAAAGAAAGCTACCCAATAAATTTTATATCTCTGTCACCTTTGCTATTATTCAGGATGATCTTTGATTCTTAGTTAGATTATTGGCACCATGACGCGACGTTAATATATATTTACACAAAATCTAACATAACAAAAAATATTTTTTTATTACTTTAATTTATCTTTCTCATCCATCTCCATCTCTTTCATTGTTCTGTCACCCTCAATAATTCGGTGTAGTGACTGTGGGCTCACCCCAACAGGTAAACAGTCACTAAGTATCGTTTGTACATTTCTGTTGAATCCTTATGGGGCGCTGCCTCAAGTATTTAATAACATAAACCTTCTAACTGTATGTTGGTAAGTTCTATTTAAAATACAGAAAGCTGTATAATATATGAGAAGAAACTGACTGACTGATTTAATAACAATCATACCTATCAACAATGGCCTGACACTTTTTAATTCTTCTTTTGAGTATTCTTTTAGCTCACGTCAAAATGAATTTATCTGTTACCACAAAAGTAATAACATACAATACGTACCTTATTACACACGTTAGCGATCTCAAAACAATTAAAATTATTAAAAAATACTCCGTAGCAACAAAAACACGTTTCACTATTTTACAGTCTAATAAACCAGGCAGTTTAAAATGGCGGCGTACTTGTGATTGGCTTTTCGCGCGTAACTAATGACCGTATTCACGTTTCGTTCGGTAATTTTAAATAAAATTTTGGAAGATGGTCTAACTGTCCTACCTGGGCCCTACTCGATATATGATATATAACAAGTTATTAAATTTTTAAAAAAACACCGTTTGCAATTTTTATTAATTGTGTACCAAAATGGTCAGGATTAGTAAACTTACATGGCAATGGGCAGGCCACATTGCTAATGGAACCGATGCAAAATGGGAAAGAAATGTAAAAGTAGAGATTGCGATTTGGATAACAGGGTGAGGCATCTATACACTAGGTGCACTAGGACCTCGTAAAAAGGTGCAAAGTCGTAGAACACAGTTCAGATTGCTGTCTTTACATTTATCGTTCTGACGGAGGCAGGTTTCCCTTCACAATGTTACCTTTCTGCCAGTGATGTAAAATAACAGTGTACTTGAGAATTTTTTTAAAATATTTATTGGTACACACCGGGTTCAAACTCCCGATTTTCAGAACGCGAGGCAAAAGCTGTGTATATACTTATATTATAAATGAGAAATTAACTCTGTCTGTCTGCTACGTCTTCACGCTTTAACCGCTGAACCGATTTAGGTAAAATTTGGTACGGAGATTGTTTGATTCCGGGGTAAGGACATAGGAGTTTTCATCTCGAAAAATTTAAGTGCTCCAGCGGAAATAACTATAACCGAGTCTAAACGAACTATAGCTACAGTTATATAGCTTTCTATAGCAAACTTCCTTTCGATAACCGAATTTAGGGCTGGCGTAGCCGCTGGCAAAATCTAGTACCTAATGGATTATATTTTAGAAGCTTTTCGTAATAGTATATTAGTAATAGTATATATATATTAGAAACGAATTAATTGAAGTGTCAAATATATTGATCCACTAATTAATTGTGATGTGTAATGCATGTCCTTGTATAATGAGGGTGAATGTTCCAAGTCAATGGTGTGTTAATCCAATTAGTTTCTGGTAGGTACCTAAATAACATATTAGGTACGTTCATGTCATTAGTGATTGCTAATAATGCGAATACAGTACATACAAATCATGTATCCGCAAAGATAAAGACTTAAAATTCAACAGCGGATTTAGTTTTTTTTTCAAGAAGTAGGTTTCTGACTCTGGTGAATTTTGTCACTGGCGGAATCAGTACTGATATCTACTGATTATTTTAGTCCCACTTCCACAGTTAAAATGCTTAAAGATTTTTTAAACACGTAGCTACCCTACTGAGAGTATTTTTTTTAACTTTAGGGGCTTACTATTACTTTTTAGTGGATTTAGAAGTTGTATTACTCATTTCTTTTTCTCCGTAGTTGACCTGATAGCATGGACATTAATGCTGGTGTCCCTCAAGGCTCCTGTGCTCCTGTGCTATCCTGTCTCCTACGCTGTTTCTACTGCATATCAATGACATGTTGGACATCAACAACATACATTGCTATGCAGATGATAGTATTGGAGACGCTTTTTACACAGTGTCGTGCAAACATCCCTCGTTCCGTTGTGGAGGAAAACCGCGGAGAACTTGTGTCTCAAATCGAGATCACACTGTCCAAGGTCTCTAACTGGGGACGGGTAAACTTGGTCCGATTCAACTCTACAAAGACACAAGTGTGCGCGTTCACCGCTAAGAAAACTCCATTCAATGTAGTCTCACAATTCCAGAACACACCCCTCTCTATCTCCAAGAGCATTGGTATCCTTGGTGTCGACATCTCCAGCGATGTTCAGTTCAGAGATAATTTACAAGATAAGGTGAAGCTGGCGTCCAAAAAACTTGGTGTACTCAACAGACGACGTGAAGTACTGCTTCGTACTTCACGTCGGGGCAAAGGTTGTTACTTTACAAGTCGCAAGTTCGGCCCCATATGGAATACTGCTGCCATCTCTGGGCGGGTGCACCCGGATACCAGCTTGGCCCTTTTGACTCGGTTCAACGACAGGCTGTGAGAATCGTTCGCTCGCCATCGGCAGGGAATTAACTCTCACACTTTAGAACCTAAATGGTCACGTACAGTGCGGTTTCAGAGAACCTTCCTCCCGCGAACGCTTAAGTTGTGGAATGAGCTCCCTGCCAAGGTTTTCTGCAAGGACTACAGTATGGAGTTCTTCAAGAAAGAAGTTATTAGATTTCTGAAGGGTCGGCAACTCGCAAGTGATACCCCTGGTGTTACAAGCGTCCATAGGCTACGGTGACCGCCTACCATCAGGCGGACCGTAAGCTTGTTTGCCACCTTAGTGGTATAAAAAAAAAAAAAAGTAAACCTTATTCACTAAGGCACACAATTCCCTCACCATCTCCAAGAGCATGCGGCTCCTTGGTGTTGACATCTCCAGCGATGTTCAGTTTTGAGATCATTTACAAGACAAGGTAAAGCTAGCGTCCAAAAATCTTGGTGTACTTAACAGATTGAAGCAGTACTTCACCTCGGGATAAAGGTTGCTGCATTACAAGTCGCAAGTGCAGCCTCACATGGAGTACTGCTGCCATCTCTGGGCGGGTGCATTGCCCTTTCTGACTCGGGTCAACGACGGGCTGTGAGAATTGTTGATGATCCCAAACTCACAAGCCGTATCGAACTGAGGAGAGACTTTGCCTCCCTGTGTGTGTTCTAACGCTTGTATAATGGGTTGTGTTCTGAGGAATTGTTTTGATTGATGCCCACGGCTACTTTCTACCATCGCACCGCTCGCCATCGGCAGTAAATTCATCCCAACACCTTAGAACCTAAATGGTCACGTACAGTATGGATTCAGAGAAACTCTCTCCCCCGAAAGCTAGATTGTGGAATGAACTTCCTGCCAAGGTTTTCTCTAATGATGCTAGCTTTCTAAGGCATACCCTGTAATACTTATGGCATATTTATAATAATTATTATGGCATACGTACTAAAAAGTGGTTAATACCCAAAATAATAAATGAGCTGTCATTAGACTTAAAAAAATCTTGTAACAATTGTATCTCTAGAATGCAATTAAAGAAAACCCTAAAAAAATATTTTTTATCACTATATCCGTGAATCTAGCTACAATTTTTTATATTTAATTTGGTTAAGGACACACTCCTGAATCGTTAAATATTTTTTTTCTTAGTGGTATAGTGATCTATAACAGCTATGCTATGTGTCTTTAATATTAACTCCATATTATGTATCTATCAGTACAACCGTCTGCAGATCGAGGTAGGTAGGAAAAACTAGTGCGAAACAGACTTACTGTCCATTTATTTTAGTTCATTAGTAGTTAAGTATGTAGCAATAAATTACATTAGCATAAGTTAATTAAAAGTGTATAAGTATATGGGAATGATATTACAGGTTGTGAGTGTGTGTGTGAGTGTGTGTGTGTGTGTGTGTGTGTGTGTGTGTGTGTGTGTGTGTGTGTGTGTGTGTGCGCGTGTGAGTGTGTGTGTGTGTGTGTGTGTGTGTCTGTGTCTGTGTGTGTGTGTGTGTGTGTGTGTCTGTGTCTGTGTGTGTGTGTGTGTGTGGCTGTTTGTGCGTGCGCGTGTGTGTATGTGTGTGTGACTGTGTGTCTGTGTGTGTTTAGGTGTGCGTGTGTGCAATGGCACATAGCTGCATTTAATTCTATACCTAACTACATTCACTGTAAATTTAAAACGAGAACTATTGCCGACAAACTGTTGCACAATTTGGCAGATTATATCTATATGTATTGTGTTTGTTACAGTAAATAAATGAAAAAAAAAAACTTTTATAGATACATATTTGTATGAGAACCATATGCCTAAATCAAAAATACTGTAGATTAACTTCAAATATAATTAATTAATTAAATTAATTTTTACAAACTTTCCGCTGGCACCTACTTCAAAAACAACAGATTAGATATTTATACTACTTACTTAAATATTAGTCATTTTGTGTTTTATCATTTAACGATCATTCTTTTACACTAATTAAAAAAAAAATTGACTTTTGAGCTCAAGTTTATTAAGATTGAAAGTCGTTTTTTATTTTATTTTTGTAAAAATTTCTTTATAATATATACACCATCATTGGCCTATAATATGTCTTTTTCTGTACCTATCATTATTCTAAATTTCAGCTGATGCACCGATGCGTAGTCAAGAAAGTGCAAAAAAACAGTCAAACCTACTGTGTCATTTATAATATTATTATAGATTTTTACAAAATTATTAGCTTACCATGAATGCAACAATAATAACATAAAACATAACAAAACCGAGACGCTATTAAATGTCCCGCCGCCGGCCATGGTCCGTCCACTCGATGCTTAGTAAAACGACAAACCTATTTGTTGTCTATTTATGCGATACACAGAAACCATATTTTTAAATTTGGAACAATATGGCTGACAGCGGGTTCTCATAAATCGCGACAATGTCGTAATACTCGAAAACACGCTCGGAATAAATTTGTTGTTAGTAAGTAATGTGATTCATTACCATTTATGTTGTTTATATTGGTATGTTTCGAACGTTACGCTTTACATGTTGTTAGATGCCTAGGCTCGGTGGTTGGTGGCGTAGTGGTTTAAGTGTCTGCCTCGCGTTTTGAAGGCCGGAGGCTCGAACCCGTTGTGTACCATTGAGTATTTTTTTAACTTCTCAAGTACATTGTTTGTTTACACCACTGGCTTTACGGTAAAGGAAAACATCGTGAAGTAACTTAAGAGTACATACGTCTAGAAAACGTATAAGCAGTTCACAATCTGCACTAGGCCTGCGTTATGATTATGGCCCTAATCGCCCTTTCAAGGTGAGGGTAAGCTTTACTTATATCAGTTTACTAGCTGACCCGGCGAACGTTGTTTCTATTTTTAAAACAACTGTCGCACCAACCTATTGTGAAAGGGTTGTACTTATTCAGAAACCTTACCCGGCGTGTGCATAACAACTTACCAAAATTTATTTACAATCGGTTAACTCTTATTGCTTAAGTCCAACTCGCCATTGACCCTTTCGGAAAATCCTTTCTTATCGGATGCCTACGTCATACAAAGAACACACCCTCCAAGTTTCAGGTCTCTACGATCAGCGGTTTAGTTTGTGCGTTGATCCGTCAGTCATTCAGGACAAAGCATTAAGTACACACGAAGTACAGAAATTTCAGACAGTTAAAGTTCAACTTCGTAACTATGTTTCAGTGAGCGAAATGAATGGATTTCCGCAATGCCCGCAAAAAACATTTGATTTTGAATTTAGATAAAAAATTAATAGGATGAATACCTAAACTAAATAGTGTATCATTATATTGTACACTTGTGGCGGACAAAAGAACTTACTATAAGACTACATAACATAAATGCTACTATATCTAATCAAATTAAAGAATTTCGGACATCGATTTTAAGCAACACAAAAGAATCAATCATTAAAGATCAGTAAAAATCACAACTAAGGCTGTTACATACGGACTGTCTGACGTTTTTCCCATTTAATAAAACTATTTGGATTTGTTTTTTCAAAATAACCAGAAAACTTTTTGTTTTAAAAATTACAAAAAATGTGAAGCCATTTTTTTGGCCCAAATAAGAGCCTGTTGACAGCAAATCTCTAAGCAAGGCATACTTAGAAGTTAGGAACATTAAGTTGTTAATTGAGAGCACAAACAAGTAATACTTTGAGAATTTGAACGATGCTTAATTCTGAGGAACTTCGTATTGTGTCGGTTTTGAAACATCCGAGTGCTGGGGGCACTTTCATTAATTTGTTAACAGAATTAACTCAACGTAAATACATTTTGCATTTAATCTTGAAAATGTTTTTGGGTAACTCTTATTAAATATCAGTTTAATTTTTTACTTACTTTAAATAAATATTTTCGCTATATTTATCATAATTAGTATTAAATCAATGTTATGATACATATGATAAACATGACAAATGGTCTTTTAACTTTTTGCCATTATTAAAGTAAGAGTACCTAGGTAAATACATGCTCAGATATGTTCGCTATATTTTCGAATAGTTAGTGGAACCTATTTGTTAGCAGAACAGTAGACGAAACTTTAAGGGATCTTTTTTGTCTACAGTACCCCAAAATTCGCACTTTAAATTACTTATTAATTGAATATGTGCTTGTCTTGTTTAATTTTCATTTTTAACTCTACTTCAAATCAGAAAGCTAATTTGTAAAGTCTATAAGTAGTATTGTCAAACAATAACACGCACACAGACACATCCATACTCACATTAAGACCCGGTACTCCGACTAGAAATTTCAGGATTTACCCGCCCACTTCATATGACAGTTTGAAACACAGCTATCTAATATCACGTGCACTTGAGCGAGACAAAAGACCACAGCACTTTTCAGTATAAGTAAACGTGAGCGTCAAATCGGTTTTTAGGTATTTACTTGAAAACTAACTCGATTTTTTAGATTTCAGTAGAAACAGCCATGGACTATCTAGTTAGCTAGCCATTAATATGAATTTTAATGTTATATGTTTAAAAATAGCGGTTAAAAACCAAAAAAAAGAAAAAATTAGAGGTCTTTTCCAGATTTTTTTCTATCGAGGCAAATTAATGCTATCGTGTTTTTGGTAGAACAAGACATTAGGTATATGTTCTTCTACATAGGGTTAAATTTTTAACCAAAAATATTTACTCCAAGTATTGATTTTTTCCATTTTAAAAAGTGTCACTTGGCGTTGGTCAGCCTCTTAACGCACACAAACACACGCATTTATTACTATTATTCATTTAATTTACATTAATCTCTATGATTATTGTATGAATTCTATGTAATCACATGCCTTTTATAACTAAATATCAGTTTACAAAATTGTAAAAGCAAGAATGAGAGAGGGCTCTGACTTCTATAATCCAGGTATTCCCAGACCACAGGAGTGGACTTCATAGTGTTTCTTTGTAACATACATAAATATATTTATACTACAACTAAACCATAATAGCACTTTATTGTGTATTAAGGGTGGAAAGAAGAAAATTACTAACGAGAGGTAATTAAGAAGCCTAAAGCCCAAGGGCCGAATGCTTTAATGACACGAGTTTGTAATTTCCGTACCGCTTATGTTTTACACAATGTATTTTATCACATTTTCAAGTAAACAAATAGATATTAAAGTGAATAAATAAATAAACTAACCTAAATACAATTGCAATGGCGGAAATAGAAGTAGGGAAAATAATGCCACCCCCAGATGGCGCTAGATGTCTAGATAAATAATAAATAAAAAGGTTTTAGATGAAGTTAAAACTTGTAATTGCTTGCCGTAGCGCGTGGTCTTATTTCGAATAAACAGCTTTTATATATACTGCATAGAATAGGCACGTTATTACCGCCCGTGGGTACTATAAGCGCCTGCTTTGCCTTAAGGAAAGTAAATTGTACAAATAAAAAGCCCGTAGGAGTAATAAAGGTCTTAGCACCCACTTTGTCTGCACGTAATGACACTATTTACAAGCAATTGTGATGTAAATAGTACATTTTTCACTGAGGGGTAAAAGTGAGCAATTACTCACGAGGGTATAGTTTGAGACCCGAAGGACCTTAAATACACACGTGGTAGGAATCGTATTTTACCCTAAGTGATACATAGCGCTTTATACTACACTTATGAAGAAAATAAAAGATAATAAATTGAAATGTATAAGTTATTTATATTAAAATTATTACAATTGTTGAAAGAAATTTTACCAACATCAAATTTTATTCTAAATGAAAAATAAAATGCAAGTGCCCAGTAACTTGGAACACTTATTAGAAAATATAGTTCAAATATATTACCACAGATGGTGCTATTTAAAATAAGATTGCGTTGTATAGATTTTCCGTTCTGTCGTATATATATTTATTATGTTATATATATTATATTAATTGTGCAATCCACAACGTATCGTCCCCCCGATCGACCCGGTCACGGTCGTAAAACTATTGTTAGGCGGCCTCGGCACGTACTAACGTCCCCAGATGACGATCTCGCTGTCCGGATAGCGAGATTAGTCTCTACGACCTCCCCGAATAGGGCCTCCCTCCAAACACGACGCCGACGTCCCCGGGTTCGTCGGCGCCCACAAGGATACACTAGGTATCAAAGAGTGCCGGGGCGCTTCTCGCCCCCACTCAATCGCAACTGCACCCGCGTAACGGGGAACTCCCCTCCTGGCGGTGACTCACCTTCGGGTTCGAGACTCACGCCGGTCGAAGGGACGCCCCCGAGAGCGACAACCCAAGCCGAGGCTTCCCCCGCGGGAAGCCCTTGAGCGTTGGGCGCTATATGGGCTGAGGCTCCTTCAGAGTCTCGCCCCAAAAGTCCGGTGAAGCAGTAATGGCTGCAACAGCCAACTGCATAGTCAGCTCAGAAAAAAAAAAAAAAAAATATATTATAATAACCGCAATCGCGTTACGGGGAACTCCCGTCCTGGCGCTGACTCACCTTCGGGTTCGAGGCTCACGCCCCTGAGCGTTGGGCGCTATAGGGGCTGGCAGGCTCCTTCACAGTCTCGCCCCAAAAGTCCGGTGAGCAGTAATGACTGCATCAAAAAACAAAAATAATTCTAACCCTGGACGACGATCTCGCTATCGAGATAGCAAGAATAGTAGCCCTCCCCAGTGTTGTAAAAGTGAAAAATTTTAAATCGGGAAATTTGCCAGATAAAAATCGGGAGAAATTGTGAGATTTACTATTTATCTATTTTTTATCTTACGTGTTAGTTTAAAAACATTTTCTCGTCAATATTAAAAATAAAATAAAATTATTTAGTGTACTTTTTGAAAATCTATTTATTATATTTCAATTCAAATCAATTTAATAATTAATCTTTTCGGGGGCGTCGCCATAACTATATGTGTTCTGCGGCCATAACTATCCTACAGATCTTCCCCTCGTACACTCACTCAACAATAATGAATGAACTCTAAGGTATTGCAGTGCAATGTGCTTTAGCATGCTGCAAGGTTAAAAGATCGTGCAAGGAATTTCAGGAATTCCTCGTGCGTGGATTTTTTATTACCAGGAGGCTTAGACTTTTTTTTTGTAATTAAATATGATGTTATTATTTAAAATCTGTGTTCTAAGTATTAGTCTGATTTCTAATTCAACAGATTCATAGAAAATGCATAGCTAGATTAGAAAGCTAGAATGTTTTTACGAATGTACTTAATATTTTCACAACAATATACCTATTTGGGATAAACTAGACCTAAAACATGAAACATTTCAATATTCAATACAATAAATACCTATATTCTTAATTTTAAAACAAACCATGAGTAAGTTGAATGTAAATAAAAGTAATAATGGAATACCACATTACATAATATAAATAAAAAAATAAGCGATTTTCGATAATTGGCACATACATACTCGTAATGTAGTTTTCCAGCCGGCGCCCACGAAATAGCGTGTTCGATACATGAGGAATAAGTCTACCACGATCGTTTCAAAAACGCTTTGTCTATAGCGATACTGAACGATTTTTCGATTGTGACTTGTCTTAGGCCCCAGGTTTATTTAATTTTGCTGTATATTGAATATTATATTACATATAACCGTGAATCGGGAGAAAGGGAAGCTAAATCGGGATATCGGGATATAATAGCCAAAATCAGTAGATCTCCCGAAAAATCGGGAACTTTTGCAATACTGGCCCTCCCCTTCCGCCCACACGACGCCGAAAAATTGTAATGTATATATTGGAAAGTTTAGTTTTCATCCCGCCTAGCAGGTCAGTAATGAAACATTTCCGGAAAGACGTACTTCATCTGTATTTTTAGATTAGGACTGCTGTCTGTCAGTATGTATCGGGTCTGTCCCGACGTCCTGACAAATACGAAAACTACAATCTAATCTCTAATCTAATCTAAATCTAAAAAATGAAAATCTGACAGTTAAAACAAAATATCGATTTCAAATTTTAAGGAGTCGATACGAGCATTTGATTATATTATTTAAAAATATGGTTTAGTTCATTTGGCTTGCAACACCAGGGGTATCACTCGCGCGTTGCCGACCCTTCAGAAATATAATAACTTCTTTCTTGAAGAACTCCATATTGTAGTCCTTGGAAAAAACCTTGGCAGGGAGCTCATTCCACAACTTAAGCGTTTGCGGGAGGAAGTTTCTCTGAAACCGCACTGTACGCGACCATGTTATAGGTTTATATATCTAATAAATAGGATCTGGAGGCGCTCAATATTATTTAATTGCTCCTGAGTAAGATCAAGATAACTAGCATTCGCATAATAGAGAACAGGAAGCAAAAGGGATCTAGCCAGTGCAATTTTAGTGGCAATGGTTAGGAAGTTACGCAATCTTCTAATAGTTTCTAATATTTTCTAAATAAAAGTGTTGTGGAGATTTTGTGTAACACATGCTTTAATCAATATACTAACTTTAATCCCACTTCCTTAAAACTAAAAAGCCGTTATAAAAGTGTCAGATACTTGACTTACAGAGAGATATAAAGTTATGTTAGTAGCAAAATATGGCAGCCCTATTTTAGATATGCATGGAGGTACTTTCCGAGCAGGTGTGGGGTAATGGTACATTGCTGACGAGGCCGCGAGTGCGTGCTTTATAAACCCATGCAGAAAAATCGTATATGAAATTACTGTCGCCTTATACTGTACAGGACAGTGACTCCTGAGAAGTGTTTTTTTTTTTAAATTTTTTATTAGCAATCCAGCCTCTAGGTAATTGTTCTTTCTGTATTCTTTTTAATGTAATTCAAACTTTTCATAGCGTTTTTGAGTAAAAAATATTACGCCTTTGTCTATATTAACATGAGTATAAACATAGTGCTAAAAAAATGGGCAGTCTAGTGAATATAAACAATATAGTCTAATAAAGCTCCTAATAGAATTATCGTGGTTGTTCCCATTACTCTCCCTCAGCTATGGCAACAGTGCAAACGCATTAGTGCACCATTAGTGAACCCAAACTAACCATAAGTCATTTTATCTGTCAATGGAAAAAGAAAACAAGAGTATTTTAAACAAAACTCGCTAATTCAGTGATTTAAAAGTGAGGGGGCAACTGTGGGGGTGTACCGAAAGCTAGTGCGTCATATATATAGGTGCCTATTAAAAAAAACTAAAACACTACTAAGATTCTCTTTTTACTATTTTGTGACAGTAAATATTCAGATTGGCGTTTGAAGAAAATATTGAAGAATTAAGCCTAAATTAACTTATATAGGTAAATGGTTTGAGAAGAGAAAGATATACTTACTGTATACGTTGTAATACATAACAAATTTCTAGCTTCATTTGCATACGTAAGTATATGCAAAAGCAAAGTTGGTAAATTCCAATGAGCACCTATATTTTTTCACTCTACAAAAGATAAATACATTATTCCAGTTGGATGGACATATGGTATGTTTAATATATGTTAGGAAGTAGGTCTATAGCAAAAGAATATGTACCGGAATAATATTTAAGTAAGAAATCTTTTTGCTAGTTTGACATGTTGTACTCTTTTATAATCCACTTGCTGACAAACGTTGTTCTGCACTTAACGTTAATGTACTGCAGCGCTTTCTAGTGGCAAGTCATAGAATCATTATTGAAAAACATTATTCATCGAAAAACATTTCGTTGTGTCAACTTTCATGATGATCAGTCTAACGGTACCGAAGTTCATCGATCTAATACATAGCTATATACCAACATCCATTTTCATATACTTATCTTCTGTTTATATAAAAGGCAAACGTTACTGACTGACTGACTGATCTATCAACGCACAGCTCTAACTACTGGACGGATTGCGCTGAAATTTGGTACAGATATAGCTATTATGATATAGGCGTGCGCTAAGAAATAATTTTCCAAAACTCACCCCTAAATTTCCAAAAAAAGGGGTTCAAATTTTGTATGAAGCGCCAAGATCACGAGGGTAATCCATTAATCTATTAGTTAATTAGTTTTTAGTAGTTAATTATTTTTGAGAGAGAAAGGGAGAGAGGGAACGTCAAGTGTGACTGTGTTTTTTTTTTTATTTGAGAAGTTGTTGTAAGAATCCTACGCCAAATAACCAAATTTAGGGCGGGCAAAGTCGCTGGCAGAAGTTAGTTATATAAATAAATAGAGCAATACTAAAATTTCCAAAATGAATCTCAGTTCTCAACCCAAGAAGTTGCTAAGTTAGCCAAGTACACACACACATATATATGTATATTCATACATGTTCACATATACACACACGTTTATATTCACATATGGTCCCAGTATTCGACACAAGGATAGTTAAGTAAATACACTCACCGACCGTCCGCTCTGTAATTTAGTTCACAGACTATGTATTTGACTTCTGTCCCGGTATCATACCTGAGTTCCTTTGATGTAGTCTTATTATATTTATCTAGTTTCAATTTAAATGCTTAATGGAATTTTTTAATAAATGCATTAATTTCTATGATATTTTTTCTTCCTCCTTGGAAAAGAACGTTCGGTTGGCCAAAGTATAGGTGACCTAGTAGAAATTGGCGAAATATACAATTACATTACTTAAAAATACAATTTTCATAAAATTTGTTACTTTAACATGTAAATATCATATTAAAAGCTAGAGGTCCACTGCTTGACATATGAATTATTATGCCAAGAGCCATCTAGAATTTAAAAGCCCGTGTCCGATAATCTTCAAACGTAGTATTTATATTCTTTATTTTCACGGATATATTCCATACTATTCTATATATAGTTTCGTTGCTATATATATCAAAAAATAAGTACAAAATGTTAAGTACATTAAGATTAACATGCACCTGTCTCATTCTTTGTCAGACAGTTCTGAGTCAGGTGTTGGAAATAAAATAACTTTGCAGGAATATCACGACACGTTTTCAGGCAAACGAGGTGAGTAAAGTTGAAGACTGTTACGTGACTAGATTTACTAGTACCTGTCTAACATTGTATGAAAAGTTAAACTTTTTGCCTTTTTTGATAACATAAGTTCAATAAATCAATAGTTGTAGCAGTTAAGTTTGGGTTGTGGTTTGGAATGAGCTTCTTGGTGTAGGTAATTTTACCTAGGGAAATATGAAAAATCAAGAATCAAGAAGGAAGGTGATGCCGTGGGACATTTGCCTTTACGTCCACACAGAGCAACTCAATGGAGTAACTTGATTCAGCTGAAAGGCCAGTAAAGCACATAGAATACTTTTAATCTTGATCAAGAGTTTCTACGGGAGTAGTTGTTTCCGAGGGTGATAGGGAATAAAAGAGAAATGCACCGACGCATCGAGGTGTCCGGATCTTGGGCACATAGTTGAATAGCTGGAAGAAACGCAAAAGGCGATAAGAAACATAGGTGGCCGAAATAAAAAAAATAAGTGTCTTATAAAAGGGATTTGCACATTTGAAAATGTAATACACAATGTAATGACATAGCGTTGCAATCCATACTTTAAGTTGTTTGTTTGTAATTTCTCCACGTCAAAACGAAGCACTCAATTGAGCTGAAATTTTGCACAGATTAGCGTACAGTTGCTCGTAAATTAGCTCTTATTTTCCCGCTTTCGTGGTTTTAACTTTACGTAATATCAGTAAGTGCGTAATGTTACATTTATTATAGAATCTTAGAAAAACACAGCTGACGGCTTTGCTGGGCAATGCGATAATTTAATCAGTATACAATAAGTTTAATAATTTTTTCCACGAGCACGATATGATGTAGATTGTTAATGACACGATATGATGTGGTTTTTGGAGAATGAAATATAATTATAATGGTGTTTCTATTAACTCGTGGTTATACGTCAACATTTTCATCAGAACACAATTTCACGCCACACTGCTGTAAGGCCCTGGGGTTATAATCAGCATTTAGGAGTTATAACTCGTAATAATGCTATAAAATATTATTATGCAATCCTGTAAGTATCGTACGCACATTAGAAACGAACTTATTGGACACTTTTGAATACCAACTTTACCTTTTTTCACAAAATTAGTAGATCTCAATTAAAAAAATCAATTATAAAAATTTTTGTTGTATTGTAACTGAGTTTGGCTGAAATAGTATATTATGCAGAAAGTGAGGGGATAATTCGAGGGACTTAGTTGGATTCCGAGAGCAGCGAAGGATTCTAGAGTAGAATCCTGAGCGGAGCGAGGGTTACAAAGAACCGAGATGTTTTTTTTCACGTGTTGTTTACTCTAATTTTTACCATTGAGTGCGAGAAAATTAAAAGTTCTATATTTAACTTACTTACCAGTTACTATATTCATATTTAACACATTTTGGTTTATATTCGGTAATTATTACCGGATGATAAGAGAACAATAACATAAAACAACCACAATAACAATTAAAACAATTTAACAGTTGTTTCAAATTCAAAATGTTTTTATTCACTCAGTGAGTAAAAGTGAGTTTTATTCACTGTTTTTGATAGATTAAATGCCCTTTTTCGAGTGGCAATCATAAAAAAATATATGTATATGTAATGAACCATTTTCAGCCTAGTGGAATCTGACAAAACCAGTCAATAATGTATAACTATGTAATTATTTGAAAAAAAAAAAAAAAAAGAAAATATCGTTTTTTTTAATCGTTTACTATATTGTATTTAAAAAAAATGCTTTATGCTGAATATGGTGGCCGTTCCGTTCCAGCGTCTTACTTGCCAGCGTTCCACTGCAAGCACTCGGAACGGGTCACATAGGAAAAAAACTACCGATGAGAGGGTTCTGTAGAGTGCTCAAAACTGCGGGCTGGAACAGCGCAAGCGTTCAAAAGGTGGTAATTGAAGAAACGGGGGGTCCTTAACCACTGGCAGGTATGGGTGTTTCCAGTCCGCATTAGTTAGTGATACTAGTAGTGTCCCGTTCATCTCACGCAATTCCCATTTGTGCCTATCACCTCTGCAAAAATGTTTTTTGAAGTTAGGTTTAAATACATACAGACATAAATACACACACCCACACAGACAGAGAGAGTTAGGTAGGTACATTAAAAATGTTTTATATTACATAACAGATTATTTCTGGAAAAACAGAGAGGAATGTACCTTTCAATACGTTGCTCTTCATAAAATCAATCACGCTTTCAATAGCAGCAGTTATTGATTAGCGAAGTAAGTGGCTTCCGAGTGATTGATGAATGGATTCTTGATTGAGAATTTATTTTTGAAATAAATATTTTTTGTTTTTTTAATCAGCAGCTCGTAGAAATAAGAAAATAATAAGTAAGCCTTCTTTTGCTATCTAGTTTAGTTCTCTTAATACATATTTTGCCTCGAGTCAAATTTTACTCGAGTAATCCCATGCAAAAAGCCCATGCAATCCCTTTATAAGATTTTGATTCGTTTTTTTTTCAATTAAAAGTTTTAATTGTTATTGTTTTATACAATATATTTTTTCTTACCTAAAACTTTAAAATTAGGTTTTTTAAATTTAACTTTACAAATACATGCTTTTTTTAAATGCTCGATTTACTACTCATCAAATTGTTGTAGCGGGGGCTTTCAATAAAAATCAATTCTGAAAGAGTAAACTCCAGTATGGAGTTTATTGCCCCCGCTGCAACAATTTGATGAGTAGTAAATCGAGCATTAACAAAAAGCATGTTTTTGTAAATGATTTTATCAACAAATTAATAGTTAAATCGATGGTTGACACAAATTGGGGAGGTGTTAAATTGTGAAGGGTCTAAGAAGTAAAGGGTGTTGGAGGTGTTGTGGCAGGATGCCAGGGTTTTGGTAGTGTTAAGTCATGGGGTGAAAGGAGTGTTGAGGATGTCAAGACATGGGGTGTGAGAGTGTTGGGATGCCAAGTCATGGGGTTAAAATGAATGACAAGTAATGAGGGTGAACATTATTTTGACCCTGGTCTATAATTTTACCACCTATTTCGTAGTTTGTAAGTCGTGAACTTACAAAACAAAATAATTCATATTCACAATATTTGTTGGTTCATTGCCAAAAAAGTAAATTGCAAAATTTGTATCCTATAGATGGCGCGGTCGAGGTTTTTAAAAGATAGTGCTTAAATTCGTATGGAATAGGCGCAGAGAACGTTATGCGTTCACCCTATTGCTAAACTTAGTGAAATGTGCGCACGGCACGGTTTATTCTAGAGGCATGACACAAAGTCCTAAATTAGTGTTTAGAAGTGTAATTTATTGTTTAATACGCGGCAATACTCAATTATTTATAAGCATAATCATAGTTGGTTACAATATTGTTAATATTATTTGTTCGTATTACACGATTAACCTGCTAGGCAGTTGCAAATGTTATATTACATTATGTAATATAAAAAATATAAAATCGAAACTATCTATTTACAATGGTATAGACTACCTAACTAGATAGAATGAATAGAGAAGCAAGTGTATATTTGAAATAGTTTATTAGGGATCGAATACAATAAGTAGTCTTCGGCCTAGAGCCCGATCAGGAGTCTTGCACGTCGTTGCCACCCCGCAGGTCTCCGTCGCCGAAGTAGGTAGACGCGGACGGGACTGAATTTAGGGTGACCTACCGACGTATGGTGAGTAGTGTTACGTATGCCGCACGTGGCAGGTACAATGCAAGTTGTACGTGGGCGCAGATCGTCACGTAGCCCTGGTGTGGAGCGGGTGCTTAAGCTGCAGTACCGCTACCGCACAGGCCGAAGGTTTGGAGCGCTAGGTACTCCGGGCAGGCCGAGGATATGGAGTTTAAAGGAACCTCTGGCCTCCCTCGGTGCAGACCCCGCTTACCAGCTGACGCGCACCGGCCTTCGCAGTAGTAGACGAATACCACCGTTTTTCAGACTTCTGGACGGCACAGAGCCGAAAGGAGTAGGTATAGCATTTACTAAACTTACAGTAAAAAACCGTACTGTGATAGAACAAAAAAGGTATTAATAACTTACCCCATAATACACAATTACACAGCGCAAAAAGAAAATATACTAACCGAAATACGATACGGTTTTTATGTTTAGGAAAGTTACAAGGCAACAGCGTTGCGGAATATAAAGAAGTTCATCAAATGCTCAAAGTAGATTTTTATCGATGAACGTGCCGCAGAGACGCAAAGGCTAATGTTTTATTTTCTTATGTCAAACCATTGACAAGATTCTATAATTTCTAAACATAGAGAATGTTTAAAATAGTTAAACATATATTGACCTAGTAGTGGATGCCTTGAAACTTCCATCGTTTCTTACATCGTCCGGTCCTTTACCGGAGCCGGACCACCTGAACGGTCGTTCCGTTATACTCCTTGTAAATGTATTCAATAACAGAGGATGCATCGAGAACTTTTTCATTCTGCTGCATCTTCAAATATGTAGATATTTATATACATAGTGAAAAGCTGACGACTATTTATTTCACAAAACATTATAGACGCCTTCTCTGCCTAGCTAATTTGTACGATAAAATTACGAATCACGGATGTATCGCACAAGCAGCATTCGTGATTTTCCGAATCGTTTTTGTATGTCCGTCAAAATCACGAACACGAATCGAATACGTGTAAGTGCACAAGCGCACTTTTATTGATTAGTGTTAAAAGCGTCGGCAACGCAAGAGTGACAAATGTGGTGTCCATAGATTACGGTGACCGCTTACGCAGGTCGTAAGATTATTAGCCACCTTGTTCATATATAACAAATGTATATACTACATAACCTAGCCTACATATCAACATATTGCAGCTGCGGTGTGGCATGTCTCGTTTGGTAAATGAACAACGTTGACCTTTTGTTTCCCAAACAAAGGGATGGTTTTATTAATTAACTCTAGACAAATCGCCATTGTTGTGTGATACCGTGTGTATTGTTTAGGAAGATTGATTGGTTTAGTTTATGTGAGGTTTTTCCTATTTTCTGAATACAGTTGTTTTCAGACAATTTGGTTTATTTTGTTGATATCAAAATTAACAATCATTTGAATTTTGAATGTGTACGTATTTAAAATTACTTAAATCCAAAAATATATTAAAATTATGTATATAATTGCAATTGTTTAAAAAATATTGCTGATTTCTTATCAGTGATTTTATATTTCTTTTTACTACCAAAATGTAAAAGATTTATATTTTAGATAAAATTCCCAGAAATTCTAAACATACACAGTAACTAGTGCTAAATAATTGATTAGGTAACATTTTTGAAATTTCTTTTGTAGGAAATAAAGAATATCTTTTGGCGGCGCCAGTTAGGTGTCACTGCGCCTTAATAGCTTATTAAGTGACGTCTTAAGCAATATTTTATATGAAAAAGATAGTTTAACTAAGTACCATCTATATTAGCATAGATCTCGCGAATAACGGAGGTGGCCCGTTGGTGAATGCATAAGAGCAATATAAAGATAAAGCTGCATATGGGATTTTTTTTTTTTTGAACTGACATTGCAGTTGGCTGTTGCAGCCATTACTGCTTCACCTGACTTTATTTGGGCGAGTCTCTGAAGGAGCCTCAGCCCGTATAGCGCGCAACGCTCAAGGGCTCCCCGCGGAGGGAGCCTCGGTTTGGGTTGTCCCTCTCGGGGGCGTCCCTTCGACCGACGTGAGTCTCGAACCCGAAGGTGAGTCACCGCCAGGAGGGGAGTTCCCCGTTACGCGGGTGCGGTGGCGATTGAGTGGGGGCGAGAAGCGCGCCGGCACTCTTTGATACCTCATGTATCCATTTGGGCGCCGACGAACCCGGGGACGTTTTACGCTCGAAAAAGCGGACTGCCAGATCTTTGAAATATTGGGAAATCGTGGGGACTCCGAAATCTCTGTGTAGGTCATTGCGGACGTGCCAGGAGGCTCCGGAGGCCGCTCTGAGAAAGCGGTTTTGGAGGGTCTGAAGTTTATGGAGATTGTGTTTAGATAACGCAAAGACTACGCTAGCATAAGCTAGTATGGGGCGGATGCAAATTGTGTAAAGATTTAGCTTATTTCTAAGCGACATCTTACTGTACTTGCCTATCATGGGATAAAGACGACCGAGGACAAAAGCAGCTCGGTCTCTAACTATTTTGATGTGATCGCGGAAATTCAAACGCCTATCCAGGGTCACACCGAGATATTTGGTCTTGTTTTGCCAGGGAATGGTACGACCGGAGAGTGAGAGGGGATATGGCCGCGGAGGGCGGCCAGAGGTAAAGAGAACGGCAGAGCTTTTGTCGGGATTCACCTCGATTCTCCATTTCCGAAATCATTCGCCTAGGGCGGTGATGGCGGGTGATTCGACTCACTTGCCTATCGGTGGTATAGATTTATTTATTTATTTATTTATTTAGAGGTTTACCAGCAGAAAATACACCTTATGCTAGAATACAAAGCTTAAGAAACAGATAATGGATATAGTGTACATCAAGGTTAGGTAAACTCAGCGTGCATATAAATTTAAATTAATTAGGTGTGAAGAGGGTGGATCTTGACGCATTTTGGCGTCACAACCCTTTTCGCTTCCTTACACTAACAGAAGAAGATAACTATAACTAACTAAACATTCAATGATAAAAATAATAATAAAAATAGCTTAATAATATTAAAATCTGAACTTAAATTGGAATAGTAATTTTTTAAAATGAGATGAGATGATAGCGGTATCGTCCGCAAAGAGGGCTATTTGGGTACCTATCGTTTTAGGAATGTCGTTAGTGTACAGAAGGTACAAAATAGGGGCGATCACGGACCCTTGCGGGACTCCTGCTTCTATGGGACGGGGGGAAGAGAGAGTGCCTTCTACTTTGTGCGAGGATCTGTACGTATTCGGCGTACACAACCTCAAAGTAGGCTGGGTCGAAGGCCCAAGAAATCTCAGCGAGAACGCTGAGATGCTGCTGCTCGGCCGTCTGAGCGGCGTTGCGAGGCAGCGCGAGAGAGGGGCGCGGGTGGGCAAGGCGCGTTTGCGCGAGACGTGCGGGAGCACTTCGCATAGGCGCTGGACGCGGGATGTCCCGGGACATGAGGGGGGCGGGGTAGGGAATACCCGTAACTGAGACGGGCCCAGGGAGTGCAGGCAGAAGTTTGTCTGTCTCTTTAGACTTGGCCGCGTCGACTAGCGCTGGAGGGCGGCTCCAGGCGTTGACGGCACGAGCGGGGCCTGTTAGCGGGGGGCAGACATGCGCGATTTACCCTTTTTGGGATTACGCGGGTTCTGTTTGGGAGCTTTTGGGCACCCGCGGTAATTCGCAGGGTGGCCATCGCTCCCACAGAGTATGCAAGCGACCGGGTCGGATGCGTTATCGCGGTTGCGATCACAGTCCGGAGTGGCGACAACGCCGTCTCAGCGGACATAACGGATACCGGGGACAGGGGTGCGGTTTTGGAGGTTGCGGGGGACGGGGTAGCGAGTGACCGTGAAAGGATCACATCAGCTACCGGAGTGGGGGGACGATTTGGCACAGCCCGAAGAGCGCGGCGAGTGAGACGCGGGTCGCGGCAGAGAGATCGCGTGCGGGGAGAGCGAGAGCGCGAACGAGTGCGCAAGCGAGAAGGGGAACGCGGCGGCAAACACAGAGAGGGCACGGAATTTTCGTACGTAGTGAGGGCAGCCACAGCCTAAGAAGAGCAAGTTTGGACCAGATCTGAGTGATCACGAAGACAAGCTTTGATGATCTGCCCTATCTGGTCCCGGGACATGCCTTTGAGTACTTCGGCCATTGCGGGAGTGGCCGAGGTGTAGATTGTGTGTACCTAGTGACTCCCCACCATTGCTGACGAGGAGCAAAAATACCTAAATGTGGCCAAGCACCCCGCAGTGCTTCGGATTGCTAACACCTACTCCTACGGTCGGGGTTACGTTGTCACCGTTAGTATTCCACCCGAGCAACGAGACGTTTACGAATAAGAAACGTTTAGGTAGACCGCAACTCTGAAAAGAGCTATACGATCTCACCCACCAGCCGTTGAGCACTCGGAACTGGATTTCTTACAAACTAGAACGTAATCGATACTAAAAACGCGAGAATGCGCGGAGTGGCGCACCGCTGAGGCGGAAATACTATACTAGCGATCCACCCAAAGCCGGGCTCAGGCCGGGCGAACCAGCGTCAGTCAAAGAGCCAAGCAAAGGGACACCACTATGCGTAGTAGTTCCGCGACTACGAGAACACACAAAAACACACAGTATCGCTTCGATAAATTTCGCGTTATGGGCGCGTTGAAAAGCGCGAAAGTTCACTCCCATCGGGCCGAGAAGCGATTTCCCACCCAATACACACAACTGAGCAGCGCTCAACGCTCAGGCCGATTTTCCAACAATCGCGGGCAATAAACCAAACGACGATTCGAGGTAGTCAGCGCTGAGGCAAAACACCACACGGGAATGCGCACCAGCTGAGTCACCACTGCACGGAGCACAATGAGAGCATCTGACGCTCTAGAACACAACCGCACAACACGAAAGTCGAATCGGGGATCGAGCATATGGGTGTCACGGGCTTCTTCTCACACCTTTTGGTGTGGGGAAACAGTGTCAGGGCAGAGTCCTCCTACTGTAGATTCACCGCCTCGCGTTACAACGTGAGGGTCCTTTGGTTGGGGTTTGTCACTCTGGGGGATTCCAATTTGTCATCTTCCCTCCCTCGCAGTCCAGTGCTCCCAGCGCCTACCCTGTAAGGGTGGGCTAGAGGCGCTACCTGCGTCAGGAGGCACGAGTATTTGAGATTCTTCGGAGCAAAGGACTAGTCCTTCGTGATTAACTCACGAGGGTAGGCCTTGCAGTCTGGTGGCCGCGCGTGTAGCGGCGCTAAATCTTTAATGTGATGCAGGCGGGATTCATCAGCTCGCGCAAACATAGATGCCGTTAGCTTGCCGATGAAAGCGTCCAATGTTTCGACTTTTAAGTCTCTGGCTATGGTGGTGTTCCTTACGAATCGGGGAACACCAGATACAGTCCGCAGAGCTTTAGATTGGCAGATCTTGATGCGCTTGCGCTGGTTTTTATTCCACTATGACCCGAAAACGACGGTTTAGGAGAAAGGATGACACCACTTTCACGACACATCTTGGGATCTCTAGCGTCGATAGCTTGTACAGCAGCCCGGAATGCCACACACGGTCGAAGGCTTTCTCCATATCCAGGAACACAGCGACTGGATATTCCCGCTTGTTGACGGCCACCGTTGCTTCCTGTATAACTCTCGTCAGTTGGAGTGCAGCGGAATGTTCCAACCTGAATCCAAATTTTTAGGACGCGGCTTGTAGGACAAGTGGACGTGGCGCAGCAAGAGTCTTTCGGACAACTTCGAGACATTAGATAGGAGCTGTATCGGACGATAGCTCTCAGGTTTCAGGACTTTTTCCCCTGCTTAGGCAGCATGATCACATCGCCTAACTTCCAGCGGTCGGGAAAGTGACCGGTGCGGATGATGCCGTTGAATAGGCGGGTAATTGCAGCAATGGGCTTGGGCGGTAAGTGGCGCAGGGCAGTGTTCTTTATCTTGTCCGCGCCCGGAGCTTTCCTTGGCTTCAATTTCCTGATAGTGCGTGTGACTAGGCCAGGGGAGAAACTATCGGGTCGTCATCCGTGGCTATATGCTCTTCGAAGTATGTCCGAAGATGTTCTTCGACCACTGTCGCATGTGCGCGTCTGTGACTGGATTCGGTCTGAATTGGCCTTCTAGGTGAGCGGCAAATATCTCTGCTCAGTCTGCTGCACGATATCTGGGCGTATTGTCAGCAGCAAGTAGCGGTAGCTTAGATTTTGTCATAAGTCGACAAATTCTATAAATGCCGGTCCAGTCCCCTTGGGCACTGTCGATCCAATCGTCCCAAGAGTTGCGGTAGAAGGCATCATTTTCCTTCCTTAGTTTTTCTTGGAGCGCATTTAGCCTCATTTTGAGGTTGTGGCATTTAGTTGTTTGCCACTGTTTGCGGAGTTTGCGTTTTTCCCTCCATAAGTCTTGCAAGTGCTGCGGAAATCGGGTAAGTCTGCCGCGGTAACTGCTAGACACCGTGGAGTCGGCAATGGCATTTTGGATGCATGAGGTGAGATCAGCGGCAAAACGTTCAACATCTTCCAGTGTTCAAGGGTCTTGAAGGAGTCCTTTCTTGGAGAAGAGGTGCGACGAACTTTGTCCAGTCAGTCTTCATAAGAGGAGATGGGGGTGCGACTGTTGTTACCTCAGTTGCTAGGACAGTCAGAACCGGAAGGTGGTCGCACTCCATATTGTCCGGCAGCACTTATAGAGTAGGCTGACTGGGAAGGCCTTTGTGCACTACAATGTCCAAAACGTCCGCTGTTGCAGTTTGCGTAAAGGGGTTGTGTGTTGGGGTGTCTGGTCCAGTAACTATATACCCCTGGGTTCATACATATTTCCACTCCTAGGGTGTAAATGGACTGTGGCGCTTGAACTGGAAGAGGCTGGTGGATGTAGTGTCTCTTGACCAGAACAACTAGGCCTCTGGTAGCTCTGCCGTTAGCGGCTGTAGCATCTTCCCTGTAGACATGGTAGTTTGGCATCTTCCAAGGGTCAGTAACGCGCAGCATCGTCTCACAGATAAGAGCCACGTGCATGTCCTGCTCAGTGAGAAGTGACCACAAAAGTTTGGACTTGCTTTTAAGTCCATTGGCGTTCCAGTAGAGGATTCTTAACGCCCTAGGAGTGAAGACGAAGCAGGGAGTTGATTCCTCTGGTGGTTGCTGATACGACATCCTTGCCTTCGCGTGCCAGTAGTCTTATTTTCAGGAGGATGTCTATCGCTAAGTCAAGTAAAGGGTTGGACGGAGTGTCGAATTGGACTCTCTTTTCCCCTGTGGATGGTTACTCTGTCGTTGCCAAAACCGATGACAGGAAAGTCGCAGGTTCAAGGGAGCTTCTAGTTTGTGGCAGTCGTGGCAGAAGACGCAGTGGTCAACGGGATCGTGCCTGCTTTCCTGTTTCTCTGCTTTTTTTAAATACAGAGCACGAGGGATTGTTCGCTGCATGAGGCCCGCCACAGTTTGCACAGGTGGCCGGCTCCGTAAGTGATCTTGGGCAGCCTTTTGCAGTGTGTTCTTCGCCGCACCGAACACAGGCCAGGCGACGATGACACCCAAAGGAGGAGTGGCGGAAAGCTTGGCACCGGTGGCATTGAGCCGGGCCCTTCTTTCCTCTCCACGCTTCGATTCGACGGAGGGTAGGATTTCTTCTTTGCAGGCACGTCGTTTGTATCTTTGCCCGTGGATGACTCTAGCGCAGTAGCAGCGGCCGAGGCATAGGTAAATGTGGGCGTCGCGACGGTGGTACTCGCGGCGGTAGGCGTCTCGACGGACGGCGTCGCCTCGCGGTAATAAGTTTCGCGGCGGACAGCGTAGCGATGGATGGGGTCGCGATGGAGGGCGCCGCGGTGGAGCGCGTCGCGACGGCAGATGGCGTCGCGGAGGTGGACGTCGCGGCGGTCAGCGATTCGGCGCTAGGTGCGCGTCGCAGCGGCAAGCGTCGCGTTAGATTTAGTGGCACCGGTAGTAGGCTCGTGCCCTTTCGTACCGGTGGCGGAGTGGAGGGGGGGCCCTAAGCAGGGGGCGCCTTTTGCTTCCTTTGCGGGAGCGGAGCGGGTGTCGCCGGCATAAACGGTGGGGCGTAAGGCAAACGTAGGATCGGCGGTGACTCCTCTCCTCCTTGTTGCAGGTGTTGTACATCTTAAGATATGGTAAGCAGTGATTCCAGAGATGAGCGGCTCAATCTCGGGTAACGGCGTGAGTATTTCTTGGTCGGAGACGGGCGTGAAGTGGTGGCAAAGTGGCGCTTAGACTCACTATCTTCCTCGTCTGTGGAGCTGTCCAGTGTAGAACGCGAGCGGCGTAACTTTTCTTGCTCGTATGCGTTGATGTCCGACGGCGTCAGCGGCGGCAGCGTTAGCGGCAAATGTGCAGCTTGTTCCACCGCGGTCAAGTCAACTAGGGCCAGTGGAGCGATTGCTTTCCTCCTGTTGATCTCTTTTCTTTGGCTTTGAATGCTCCGCAGGAGCCCTACCATAGTCGCCTCAGATACAATTCCTGAGCAACCTAGACGGGTAGCGATCATCGAGTCTAGCTCTAAGGAACTCCGAGCCGTCTGTCTTGCTTCTCGTAGTAAGGCATCTTTAGCGAGAGGGCTAGCCGCGCCTTGAAACGAGGCTGGCAGCCTGGGTTGGTTGTCTTCGCTCATCGTTAAAGTCTTCACATGGCGTTGACCGACATTTTGCAACGAAGTGGGAGCGGGGCTAGGTGCGATCAACAGGTAGGCAGCTCTCTTCCGTGCGCCGGCCGTCACCCGGGGCTTGGCGCTGGTGACAGACAGGGCTTCAGCCAGCCACCTACCCGGGCGTCAAACTGAAATACTACGCGACGAAACGACACGCAGATGAAATTCTGTGGTGATTTTCAGGAAAACCGGCAGAAATTCACAATAAAATTGGTCCGAACACTGTACAGACAAGGCCCCGACGTTACCAACCCGAGCATATGGGACCCCTCTATCTTGTCTTATAAACTCAATGGACGCGCAGATACCTGATGCACAGTGGGACAGAAGTGGTAAAAAGGAACAAACTTTTTCATTTAAACATGAGCCAAAATATATGCATGCAAGATATGTTTATAAATTCGAGGGAAATAATATTTTTATATTTATGTCTGTTTATTACTAATTACTACTATATACTATATATACTATATACTATATATTACTAAAAAATATAAACAATTATTATTTTAATTTAAATGTTTTAGTAGTATTATTCCTGAATAGATAGATTATTTTAGACAATGGAAGCATAGCACATATACCACTGTAATTTATTGACCTTGTACTTAACGCAACTAACAAGTTTATAGTGTGATGAAGGCTGCCGTTACAAATGACGTCACAAATCTGCCAAAGAGTTATTTGTAAAGTACACTATTTTCATATATATTATGACACTGTCATCATTATATATTTACCATATTGCTAATAATATAAACTAGTTTAAGTACTTAGGCTCAAATCACACATACAACACGCGAAACTTGCAGACTGCGTACAGTGAAACACAAACTGGCAAATCTGAAAAATATATACATACAATAGGTCTGGAAATATTTAAAATAGATTACCCAATCATATCAGAAATACAACTTCTGACGTTAACTTTAAACATAGGCTAAAGAACTGGCTTCTAGGCAAACATTTCTATGACACCGAGGAAATGTTAGTACTCCCGATAAGCAATATAACTCTTTTACCTGTCTAGTTATAAATTAGCTTATTAATTTTGACTGCATTGTTTTTCACATAATATTGTTCAACAATTGTAACTTTTTTTTTCTCTCATTATTTATTATTCTTTATTGTGATTTTTTATTATAAATTACTTTATTTTTATCTTTAGCTAATCGTAACAAAACGCAATATCTATTAATTATACCTATGTACGTAATTTGACATGAAATGACATAAAAACAAATTGTTTTTAACACTTAAGTACCTACAACCGTTATGTACCTACTCAGATGAATAGATATTCAGCAGTGTACCTTTTTTTAGAAATATTTTTTTAAAAAAAGGCCTATGTCTCTATTTTTTTTAATTTTTTAATTTAATTACAATATAATGCAAATACAGATGACGTTTGCTTTATTCAGGATAGGGCAAACTGTTAGCGAAAAATAAAAAATATCATATCATAGCTTATTTTGGCATACTGCTGTTTACCTATGTAAACCAAACCAACTGCATGAAGGCTAAGATATAAGGCGTATAGGCGTAAATACGCCGTTTTTTTTAAAAATGTATGTTATAAATCTTGCTGTTATCTTGTGCATTACCCTACTGAGTGATTTTTATTTATTATATATACAAAATGCTAACAAAAATCTGGAAGTGACCATTGTTTCAACACTTGTGCAAATTTTTAAAGCGTGTTTTGCATTTTATAGTTTTGAAAGTCGATTAAATAATAAGAATTGCTTGTAGTGTATTGACTATAAGTTGTAGCAAAAAGTCAAAGAAAAGGGACTACAAAACAGTAAATACGTTAAATCCATATGAAAAATAAAAAACAAATCAAGGCTTTAAGGTCGTCAGTCCATCGGGCTGGAGAATTTTGAAGTAAATTACTAAGATTAGAAAATAGTAAGAATTAAGAGAAAAAACATGTCTAAAATTTAAAACAAAAGTATCTCCAATTACCTATCTTTGAAATGTTGTTGATTATTGTGGTTTCCTACTTAGTTATTACAACTAATAAACTATAGTTTCTGTAACGATAAATCGTAAGGAAGTTTCGGCAATCAAATATTATGACGTCATAATTCATAGCGATATCTAAGTTTAAGATTGAAGAGCCCATAAATCCAACGTCTCTAACTTTGAGGAAACTGCTTTAACTACATATTTCTTAGTATAAATTACTGTTACACGAGTAAGTCTGAAATTGTTACAGTTTGACATCACAGTTCTAGAAACATTCCAAAGTGTTCAGAATTACACGACGTAAAAACAACGAATTGAGAACCTCTTCAGTTAAAAAAGGAATAGGTTATCAATTTGATGATCATTTTTTTATACCACTAAAGTCGAATAGAAGCTAACGGCTAAGATAACACGACAGCCTGGTCACTCGCGCCTTGTCATAACTTATAAAATTCTCATCTCTTCTTTCTTGAAGGAGACTAGGTTCTTAAACAGTGTGCTCCTTAAGCAGTGTGCTCCTAAGTTGCATCCCCTACTTACGCGCCTCTTCGCGCTTTCCAACCACACTAGGCAATTTTCATCTTCATGTAAGATTGCGAATGTGCACCCGGTGCCCAAAAAGGGTGATAGCTCAGATCCATTGAACTACAGGCCAGCGGAGGCATTTACGTGTAGCATCGCCATTACCCCCGTCCCATAGAAGCAGGAGTCCCGCAAGGGTCCGTGCTCGCCCCTATCTTGTACCTTCTGTACACTAACGACATCCCTAAAACGATAGGTATCCAACTAGCCCTCTTTGCGGACGATACCGCTATCTATACCACCGATAGGCAAGTGAGTCGAATCACTAAGAGACTCCAAACCGCTATTGCCGCCCTAGGCGAATGGTTTCGGAAATGGAGAATCGAGGTGAATCCCGACAAAAGCTCTGCCGTTCTCTTTACCTCTGGCCGCCCTCCGCGGCCATATCCCCTCTCACTCTCCGGTCGTGCCGTTCCCTGGCAAAATAAGACCAAATATCTCGGTGTGAACTGTGCGTTTGAACCGCGATCACACCAAAATAGTTAGAGACCGAGCCGCTTTTGTCCTCGGTCGTCTTTTTCCCATGATAGGTAAGTACAGTAAGATGTCGCTTAGAAATAAGCTGAATCTTTACACAACTTGCATCCGCCCCATACTAGCTTATGCTAGCGTAGTCTTTGCGTTATCCAAGCGCAATCTCCATAAACTTCAGACCCTCCAAAACCGCTTTCTCAGAGCGGCCTCTATAGCCTCTTGGTACGTCCGCAATGCGGACCTACACAGAGATTTCGAACTCCCCACGATTCCCCAATATTTCAAAGATCTGGCAGTCCGCTTTTTCGAGCGTACACAAAATCACCCGAATCGACTAATTGTGCAATCCACAACGTAACATCCCCCCGATCAACCTCGGCATGGTCGTAAAACTATAGTTAGGTGGCCTCGGCACGTACTAACGGCCCCAGATGACGATCTCGCTATCCGGATAGCGAGATTAGTCTCAACGACCTCCCCCAATAGGGCCTCCCTCCAAACACGACGCCGACGTCCCCGGGTTCGTCGGCGCCCAAACGGATACACGAAGTATCAAAGAGTGCGGGGCGCTTCTCACCCCTACTCAATCGCTGCCGCACCTGCGTAACGGGGAACTCCCCTCCTGGCGGTGACTCACCTTCGGGTTCGAGGCTCACGCCGGTCGAAGGGACGCCCCCGAGAGCGACAAACCAAGCCGAGGCTCCCCTGTGGGGAGCTCTTGAGCGTTGAGCGCTATATGGGCTGAGGCTCCTTCAGAGTCTCGCCCAAAAAAAGCCCGGTGAAGCAGTAATGGCTGCAACAGCCAACTGCATTGACAGATCAGACAAAAAAAAAACGCCATAGCGAAGGCGTTCGATTAATTCTGGCACCAGTGTCTTCTATTGAAGTTGCCATAAGGCTGCAACCTACTTGAATGTGCAGTTTTCTGCTCGTTTTTAAAATCGATTCTACTGTCCTATTGCAAGTTTCAGACTGGAAGAAAATAAAATGGCTTCACACATTCTTTAACTAGCAAATTATTGTATTTATTTTAAGATATCTGTTAAAACATCGCTTTAGAAAAATAACGGGCGAACATCTCGTTTTTCTATTTTTAATTCATAACTCATTAACAACTTGTGGCGGGAACATAGTTTATTTCATGAAACATTAAGCTTATTAAGTAACTATAAAGCTAGAAAATAACTGTTTCAGAATTTTTATATCTTATGAGATATAACTGTAAATAATTATTTTCCACTTTTTACGCTAAGATGTAAGCCTATCTATAATATATTTTTGCCACTGAAAAATGAGCTCTATTACGAATTAATATTGTTGATTTCAGCTTAACGCCAATAGAGCAAATGTATATGCGCATTGGTGGCCCTCTTAAGAAGTGCCTGAAGTTTTGTGCAAATAGCTGGCTAGCTTTTTTTTGGCAGACGAATACGAGCCATAGTTGACGGTAGGTGTTCCGATAGCGCAGACATTAATTCTGGTGTCCCGCAAGGCTCTGTACTGTCTTCCACGCTATTTCTACTGCATATAAATGAGATGTCCATCGACAATATACAATGCTATGCAGATGACAGTACTGGAGACGCTTATTTCACAGGTCGTGCAAGCATTACTCGTACCGTTGTAGAGGAGACACGTGAAGATCTTGTGTCTCAAATCGAGATCACTCTGTCCAAGGTCTTTGACTGAAAACGAGTTTAATTTTAATTTAATAAATAATTTAAGTTATTTGAGTCTGCGCGTTTAGGGCTAAGAAAACCCCATTCAATGAGGTTCTACAATTCCAGAACTTACCCTTTACCATCTCCAAGTCCATTGATATCCTTTGTGTGGCCATTTCCAGCGATGTTCAGTTCCGTGACCGTTTGAAAGACAAGGTGAAGCATGCGTTCAAAAAACTTGAAATACTCAACAAAGCGAAGCAGAATATTACCTCGGGGTGAAGGTTGCTACTTTACAAGTCACAAGTCCGGCCCCATATGGAGTATTTCTGCCAGCTCTCAGCTGGTGCATTTGCATAGCAGTTTGGCCCTTTGGATTTGGTTGAAAATTGAAGTGAATTACCCTTTTTATATACAACTATATATTTAAAATAAATCTCTGTTTCCCTTGGTCCACGCCATAAGTCCCGAACGACTGCAAAAAAAATGGATAATTCTTTTTTGTTGTGTTCTTTATTGTTAGTCCAAGGTTTTTATAAAAGTAAAAAGGGTCAAGTGCGATACATACTCGCGCACTAAGGGTACATTGATTGAAATGAAATTTTAGGAAATTATTGTGCACACGCCGGGAAAGGTTTCTAAATTATTACAACCTTTCACAATTGGTGGCGCGCTAGTTGTTTTTTAAAAGAGAAACAATGTTCGTCGGGTCAGCTAGTATAGATACTCGAAGACATGGCTAGAGTATGTTATATAAAATCTTCATAGGAGTATTGTACAATATATACCTACCTTTGTATGAAACGTTAGTTAAGTATACAAGTAAAAAGCGGTGTCATTTAAAAAAAAATCATAATATGATTTCACGCCACGCTGATGTGGGCCTCTGGGGTTATTTCATATCTGACATGTATTTAATGATTTTTTGTAACATAATATGTATGCCAAAAGTTTTCTCAATTGGTTGCTTTGATACAAAGTTAAAAAATAAACAGAATTTCACATTTATATCTGTAAGAATTTTGTTGAGGTAAAATTTGTTTGTTTAAAAAAAACGCCGCACTATCTATAAGTAACCTAACATATAACAAGTCATAATAGAAAAGTTTTTAGGTATAAATATCAATGTTAGGAAAATCAATTCGTAGAAGAAAGGCATTATACATAATCAAGAAGTTGTTTTAGAAATCCCACTCCTATAACCAAATTTAAGGCGGATGGAGCTGCTGGCAAAAGCTAGTCAAACATATGTAAAAAGAAAACTTAAGGCAAACTTCGGAGTTAATTTAATGAAATACTGCACTGCACTTAACAAACCTAATTTCCATAAACTCGGAGTGCCAAAGACGATCGAGGGTTGTATTTCAAAATAACTAAACTAATTTGGAGTTAATGATACAGTAAATATTTATAGCTATCAAATTGTTCGTGGATTAAAATAGATTTTGGCCCCTTTTCCAAAGAATACGTGTTTTTGCTAAAAGGACAAGCCGTCAGGGCTTCTTTTTAAATGCGTAAACATAATTTTCAGTACACGATCGGATATTTTTAATATAAATACCGGAAAAAATTAAAATTTCATTGCGCATCTATGGGTCTGTTTTCCGCATATGCGTTATTTTTTTGTTACAATTTGTAAATTTTTTATATTATTTTTCCACTAGCTGACCCGGCGAACGCACCCTTTTTCCCTACTACCTTAGCAGTTCACACTAAAAACAACAATGTCATTCCAGAAAAATGAGCCACTAGGAGGTCACACATCCAATAACAGCACGTCTGACTTTTTTTTTATACTTTTATATATAGTTTTTATATAGTTTTACGATATAAGTACCTACTATATATGCCAGGCCACAAACACAGTCTCACATGGAAAACAAATAGACATACATAAATTATGTTGGCAGTAGAGCCAAATTACCATAGTTGTAAATACGCAAAAAGCCACAGCCATTATACCTAAAATAGCCATAAACGTTGAAATTACTAATTTCATGGAATCTGCAAATGCAATGTTCGATGAAAATGCATTTGACTCTGTTAACCTCTCAATTATTGGAGCTTATTGAATAGAACATCCCGAACGTTGCATGCTTTCCAATAGGAACCAGTACCTACGGTAGGATTTAGTATTTTATTACTCATTTTATAGTTCTGAAATATGATGTGTATAATGTTAATATTAATAATCTAATCCTTCTGTATCCTTTGTAAGTAATTAAGCTGTACTACTAACATAGCGATTAATTATTTTAATGTTCAAAAATTAAAAGTTAAAATTTCAAATGTTTTAATTTCAGTAAATTTCTTATAATCGTCAAAAACAACTATGATATTTACTTTTTTTTTCGTGTTTCTGATTAAAGACTCTTAACTCTTTAAAACGAATCTTGTCATATTTGAACTAACAAATATAAAATGGACAAAATATACAACTGAACATAAGCTCCTGGCGCAGTCGCTTTCGTCTATCGTAAACGATAAGAGATGATAAGCAACCTCTGTAGTCGGTACCCGCCTAGTGGCACATTATTCTAAACTCTTCCGTGCTTCGGCAAAAGTTAAACCGTCAGTAATGGCTGTTTTCATATTATGATAGCAGCCGTTAAGCTTAGTCGAGTGGCCACTAGCTCAGTATAGCCTTTGCCTCCTTCCTCAAGGAGAGGCCTGCGCAGCAGTGTGGCATATAATGGTTGAGGCAAACAAACAAGCAAATTTGCAAATTGTATTAAAACAATTTGAAAAATTCATTTACAGATCTAATATTAAAACTTATATCTGACCTCAAAATCTAATTAATAAATATATAGAAATCTATATATGAATGAAACTATGTATGATGATTAAATCCTTGTTTAAAACAATCCATGTTTTGCAAGACCAAACTTATTTTCGGGATGGAGCAGCACGAGGGTTGAACTTCAAAATAACTACACTAATTGAGAGACATTGGCAGAGTTAAAATTAAATTATAGCAATCATTTTGTCTGTCTGATAATTAAATTTGTTGTTTGATGGTTTGTATTTTTTAAATTAAAGTATGATGATTGTAATATTTTGACTTTAAACTAAGTGTTTAATAAAATGAAACGAAAAATATTTTCTTAGCAGGTTATATCAATCTTATTTACATAAATACCCTGTTTAAGTGTTTCAGGCAGAGGAAATTACATTACCCAGATAACAAAGAAAAAATAACTTAGCCATGTGCCATCTTATTACATTTTTATTTAATTAACCTTACAAGAAAAAATGTTTTTTTTTTACACACTAAGCCCAAATAAAGCTAGGAGGGCCGATACTAAATATCAAATTCTTATTCATTTATTCTTAAGGCGCATACATCAGTTAACTAGCGGGCCTATTAGAAACTCCTATTTTTTTCCACTTCATACAAAGCATATTTCAAAAATGTACCTACTACATGGAAGTTATAGCAGTAGTCCTAAGCTATTTTAGAAACGTTCTAGAACATCTGTAAATATTATTTAACATTTCTGCGGAAAATGGCTATTTTTAAATAAAATGTTAACTTAAGCTTACACATATATTTTAGGAACAATGAAAACTGTTCTAAATATAGCTTATGACAACTGTCTAGTATGTACAAAGTGGAAATAAAAATATCTAATGGCGGCGGCTTTAAGTGAATGTCGCAGTTCCCATAGCTGTAGCGAACTTCCTTACTAATAAAGGAGTTGCCGTAGGAATCCCGCGCCGACGGAGCTTCAGGATTTTAGTTTCTATCTTGTTTTATTTATCTGAGATATCAATACAACCCTAAAAACTATCTCCTTTTGTCATGTTTTTTGTATCAATTTTATTACGTCTGTTAAACTATTCTTAATCTTATTAACAGATTTATTAACAAATTATTCCCTTTTCCACCATCCACTTTATAACAAATACACGCAGGCATCATGTTGACTACAAGTAACATTCAATAAAAATAAATAAAAAAAAGTTACGACTAAAGTCTTATCCTATCAATGTTTTTAATAAATACTGATCAGAGTCCAAATAACTAGTTAATACGAATATGTTAAATAATATGCAATAAAGTGTGTCCTATCAAAATCGCATCATATACAGGTGAATTTTTCAATTGCATGGCCAACTCCGAAACTAAGAGGAATAGCGAAAAGTACTCAAAGGAGTCTCGGGCCTGGTTTTGACGAAAACTAAAACTGCATCATTGGATTTTTGAAAAATCAATAATTCTAGTCAGGAATCGAACCCGTTGATTTAGAAAAAAAAACACACACACTATATTATTAGACCGTTTGATAGTGTCGCTGATAAGGAACGAATTCTGGGAAGTAGTGACATACGGGACACTTAAGGAAAGTGTTGGATTTTAATAAACTGCTTCATATTTTAAAGTAATTTCTTTAATAATCATACCTACATTACCTGTCCCTGTTTTGAAGATGATACTCAATATTTTTTTCAACACACATTTGCAGCGCAGTCATCTTTACAACATTATGTTCTTATTTTTTTTTCCTGGTTAAAGGCCACAGTTAAACAAAAATTAAAATCAGAAAACCTTTTTTAAAAAAAGCCTTAATTTAAATACTCTACAAAGAAAAAAAAAAATTTTTCCTTTAAAATTTTAACTATCAACTTATAGTCTCATTATACACAATTTATATGATCATAAAACCTTGTCGCGACTAAATATTTACTGTATATCTAATAAACAGTCAAAAAGTTGAAAATGTTTTTACGAATTTTAAATAATTTAACATACCTAAAAGCCCAGTAAACATTTGCCACATTTGGTATAAAATATATAAAATTACCACATAAAATTATTACCGCCATTTTGATAAAACCAAACTGTGGATAAAAGGGCACATTGATTTACATCGGTACCTTCGTAATTCGTAGCCCTGACAGTCATGCCGTATAAATCAGTGTTGGACCCGGCTTACCGAACATTTGTCACTAGAGCGTTGAGCGTCTGTAAAAAAGGGTAAGTACCAAAAATGTACCAGTTACCTTTCTACATTATTAAAACACTAGTAGGTATATTCCTACACTGACCAGCAAAAATAACTAGTCGCTTACAAAAACGACGATATTATATAAACCAGTGAAGATAACGAAAAAGAATATATAAAAAAAATCTTTTACACATAAGTAATTTATTATATAAGCGATTAAATATGCTATAATGTTCTTTTGACTTGATAGAGTTATCATAAGTTGTTTAGGAAATATTGTATACGGACCTAAGTGACTAGTTATTTTTGTTTGTCAGTGTACTTTGAGAGAACTTAAATATTTCGGCATGTTTCTTATCTCATTTTGAATCCATCAGAACCATGAACAAAAATAACGTGTCAAGCAGTTCTTAAGGTCCGGGCCCTAAAAGGTAAAAAGAAACTCATGGTCATATTTAGGATTTGTTCTCAGAAATCTGAAAATTTAATGCTGACGATTGAAATTTTGCCTTCCTATATGTAAAACTTGGAACATCATGTCTAAAGCAACCTACAATTTTATGTTTGTGTATTACGCAGACGAATTTGGGCCAGGGAAAAATATTGTTAAATTTAGAGTTACATTACACAAATAAAGTCCGTCTGATTAAAGATGGATATTAAGTTAAAACTAAGCAGAAATTCACTTCAGGTATGAGTTTTGTTTACTGAGATAATACAGAAGTTTGCTTGAAACTTATGAAGCTGATACGTAGGTAAAGTTAAACACAAACTACCTAGCTTTATAACTAGTCCTTAATTAAATCAAAATGTAATATTATTTCAATGTAAACTAAATAAAATTGAAAGAAAATAAATTAAAATCAACTAATGATTAGGAAAATGACCTGATTAAAAAATAAATATAAAATTAAGAAGCTTAAAACACAGCACATAAAAAAACAGCTGCATTTAATATTGTGTTAAGTTGCCAAAGACGAGATATTTGTTCTTAGTGATACGATGTTACGATTCTATGGGAATTTATTTAATGTATAATTCTTAACTATTTTAAATTTTGGAGACTGAAAAATGTTTTAATTATAAATAAAGCATGCAGGTGTCACTACTGTGCAATCAATTATTTTAATATTGCAGCATCAAATTATATGCTGCAAACAACATTATTTTACTGAAACACGTTTTATTTATTTTATTGTAGATTAAATAAAATGTTTATTCATGAGATGCAGAAATATTATATATTCTTGAATTGTTTTCAAATATTTACTTCAAATCAAGAAATAAGAACAGTTTATTTTATTCCATTTTATGGTTTTCTGGAAAGTCTCAGGATAAAATCAATAGAAGAGAATTCGTGTATGGAAACGTAACATGGCGATAAGATTCAGCTAGGAGGGTATCGATAAAGAGGTGGATTAGTCTTTTTTATAATAATTAATTAATTGAGAAATATACCATTGTAAAAAAGCAGACATTGGAAGAGTTTAAAGATGATGGACTATACATTTTTGCAAAGAACCACATTGACATAAAAGGTTTTGAATACTTATATGTGTTGCTATTGGCATGGAAGTTCATTAACAACATTTTATAAGTATCTTGCCAGTTTTCATACGTCCCCACTGTTGCGGCACGGCCTCCCCTCAGAAGCGAGGGTGATTTGGGCCAAGGTCCACACGCGGGCCCAATGCGGATTTTCGACTTCACATACGTTTTTTTTTTTTGACGTATGCAGGTTTCATCACGATGTTCCTTTTATTAGTATGGTATATGCGATTTAAATACATATTTATTTAAATACGGAGCTGCATTTGTTCGATAAAATAAATTGGAGAACTAAATTGAAGAGAAAAGAGAGAATTTGTTAACCTCGCATTTAGCGCAGTTGATTGCATGGAGCATCCCACGTGTATTTTCATTTTCCGAATATTTTCTGACGTAGGTATTTCGTTACTAAGACTCATGAAATCGTGTAACTGTGTTTTATTTGAAAGACTGCTGGAATGATAACTTTAAACTATTAAAATTCAATGCATTTTTATAACAGCTAGGGTGTTGTGCCTGGATAACCACCGATATGTTAGCGTATTAAGAATTTTATGATGGTGAGGCTGTGTGCAGAATCTAATATTTTATTTTTATGTACATATTGCAAAACTGAACTTACATTTATTTATTCAAATCGTATGCTTACATTTTATTACATATCTAATCGTAATACCTAGTTGAGATTATAATTTTATAATCTATACGTAGGTATATATGATATGCCTATGCAATAATGACACAGAAACTGGTATTATCTAAGTAATGTAAACTGTGCAACGAGCAACAGCTAATCAATCTACCCTCCACACTAGTTTAAAAACTGTATGTAATAAACAAAGATAACCAATAAAAACTTACATTTAACTAGGAGTTTAAATACATGGATTAAATAATAGACAAGTGTACAAATGTTTAAGTATGCAAAATATACTTCGAGTAAATATTTTATTACTGACTTAATAATTTCTATAAAATAAATGTTAAGTAGCACAAAAAACGTGTAACAGAAGTGTGTAATTATATTACGTAGTATTATGTTTTGTCCCTTTTCCGAATTCGATGAAATTCAGCAGTGTAATAGCTGAGAGGAGGGATTTAGGTTACTCAAAATGTTTTAAGTGTGATTTGGATTAACGCATAGGGAGTTAAAAACAATTGTGCTGAATTGCGTAGCCGGTTTTATTGAAATTATAAAATCTTATGAGAGGAGAGAGGTAAGACCTATGTCTTTCTTAGAAAAATATCAAGTTTGTGTCAGAGTAGCTCAGAGACATAACTAAAACGTAATAAAACTTCCTTACCATAATCAGGGTAAGGTAGTTTGTATTGTTTAGGTAATCTAAATTTAGCGCGGGTGGAGCCTTATGCAAAAGCTATTGTAATACAAACCACCAACAAAACTTTAGATTGTAGTCATTTTTAAAGCAGTTTTTTTAAGCATAAACGCCATCGCCATCTGCGTTATAGATGTTTTTTTGCATTTTAATGTTTTTGTTTACAGTGTGACAATCAAATGCCGGTTAGACTTTTTATGTACAAGAAACAAACACTCGTTGGCTAGGAAGATAAACGTGCATGCGAAGACCACTGCATATGTTCAACTACAACACGAAATACCGATGGTAGGTTTTGCGTGCGTACTCCATTTAAAATCTCGCCTGAAAACTTAGGTGAGTCATACACTAGAGCGAAAAGCTGTTTTGTAACCCTTGAAAAAAGTCTGCCATCGCTCTGGGCGGGGTGAGAAGAGACTTTGCCTCCCTGTGCGTGTTCTACCGCTTGTACAATAGGATGTACAAGCGAATATTTAATTGTAAAGGCCTGGTTGTTTGTTTGTTTGTTATTGTTCAACATCGCTACTAAGAAACCATTGTTGAAAAGTTTCTGTAGGAAATGAATATAAAATCATGACTTTTCCAAAACACGTTAAACTTAATCTTAATTTTATACTTCAAGTCCAAATACCAATTTTTACACATTTAAAAAAGCACATTTTTAAAAAACTTCCAAAACCCTTTCTTAGTGCTAACGTCGTCTTAGTCCGTCATTAGATCCGTCATTTTCCGCCGGCGGCGCTAAATTTAGATATCGGCTTGGGATTCCTGCGGCATCCCTAATCATAGTAAGAAATTACTATATACAAATTACCCTAGGATGAACTATAGGTACCTTTTCTATAATGAAGAAGTTGTCGTAGAAATCCCACGCCTATGATCATTTTAAGCCCAAAAGCTAGTTACCTATAATATAATGGGTTTGAGAATAAGTATGTTAATAAATATGTTAAATGCCATATTTTCACAATAATTATTAGCATGGTTACTCACATTTATAAGCATGTTTCAACTTACAACTTCATCGTGAGTCAGTCGCTATCCAATACTGTGCTTGAATCCCGAAGTGAAACTCATCCTTTCATAGCTGTTCAGTTAATTGGAAAAGTCTGGTTCGTCTGCGAATTTCAGGAACTCAATGGTAACAAAACAGGGAAAATAATTTGATATTTAATTGTACTATACCTATATACGCAAGTCTGTTTATTCAAAGATATCTTTTAAAGGACATAAAATATATTTTAGATTTAAAATGGTCTCTGTGTATCTGTTGCTAAGGTTTCTAGTCTTAACAGTATATATCGGTTAAAGTATCTTAAATATATTGCCTACTCGTAAACTTAATACGATGAATAGTAGAAGATACTATTGAGTGTTTGTTAAAGAAAATTTTAGTTAAAGTGTCATCCCATCTTTATATACTTAATATATCAAAATAAAGTGTTAATATTTTTTCATCACACTTATTCTTAAACAATGTCATTACGTGCAGGCAATGCGGGTGTTAAGACCTTAATTACTTCCATCTTTGTAAATTTTACTTTCCTCAAGACAAAGCGGAAGTTTATGGAGGCGACGGCCGATACTGACATATGATCGCACCGCGCGCTTCACAGAGCGGCCTCCTGGTGCGTTCGCGATGCGGACCTACACAGGGACTTCGAGCTCGCTACGATTCCCCAATATTTCAAAGACCTACTGGCAGTTCGCTTTTTCGAGCGTACACAAAATCACCAAAACGACTCATTGTGAAATCCACAACGTATCATCCCCCCGACCGACCTCGGCATGGTAGTAAAACTATATTTAGGCGGCCTCGACACGCACTAACGGCCCCAAATGACGATCTCGCTGTCCGGATAGCGAGATTAGTCTCTACGACCTCCCCTAATACGGCCTCCCCTCTAACACGTCGCCGACGTCCCCGGGTTCGTCGGCGCCGGCAAGGATGTACGAGGTATCAAAGAGTGCCGGGGCACTTCTCGCCCCCACTCAATCGCAACCGCACCCGCGTAACCTCCTTTTTTTTTTTAATTACTCGCAAATGTGATGATAAACACTATGCCCAAATAGCCTCTTATTGGTAATTTTCTTCTCCCCCCTTAAATCACTAAGTAAGTAGTAAATACTAATGATACATTAAACTATATTTAATAAAATACCATTACATCAATCTTTTATTTTGAATAACGAAGACTAAAGTAGTTATTTGTCAATAAGTGAGCAAAGTAAAACGAATGTTTGTTTTTTGAATTTACCACTTATTGTATCTACTTACACATTATCTACTTACAAATCAGCAGCATTTATACTTTACATAAAATATAATTGGAGTAAGCGATATGAACTGATAAGCTTTTCTGAACTTAAGAATGAGACGCCCTTATTAAAGTTTGAGAAATTAACAAATCCTTTAAAACTTTAAGCGAACATAATTCTTGTGTCAGCTTTTGTGAAACTTCAAAGCCCTGCTCGGGGCACTTTTATTAATTTATAAACAACATTAACCGATGAAATAAATAAACTTGTAGCTAATTCTGTTTTTGGGTTCCTGTCCGTATGTCCGTCTGTCTGTGACACTAACAGCTTTATTATTATGCCATCTTCGCATCTCGGTGTTTTATATGTAATGTGATACACATTTTGTTAATTAATTTTTTTTAACAAAATAAAACAATTGGCATCAAAAAGATCCGCTAAAAAAATAATGACTTTTGTCCTAAAATTTTATCTGAATTACAGTTTGAAGTTGGTTTCATGCAAGAAAAGTGTGTTACAAATAGTTAGGTACATAGAAACCATCTTCAAACTGTAATTGAAACGAACTGCAAGGGTGGACTGTATAATTTTCTTCGCGGGGAAACAAAGTAAAACACTTATTCTTGTTAAGGTGCACAACGTACTCTTCTTATAGTTGTTCGCGTCTCGACGAACGGTGGATGAGTGAGTGAATAGGCCCGGCGCGGGCGGCCGCGAGCTTAGCTACCTCGTAGCAAAACTTTGAGAAAGCTCACGCTGTGCTTTTTATTTATTCTCTCATTCGATACAAACTTTGCTTATGATCTAGCGCTTTAACTTAATTTAAAAGCATATGGTTAAAGCTACACACATAGAAATGTCGTACAAAGCAAGAGCTTTCGAATGATATAAGTGACATATTTGTGAGCTTTTGCAATACAAAGTTATAACGAAAATAGTTTGAAAGTTTTACAGTTTTAGCCGTTCGCTAACAAGTTTTTTTCTTAAATCTATAATGTATTATGCTAATGTAGTCATATCTAGTTATAAGCTACTATAATAAAATGGTATTTTTTCCTTAAACATATTCATAGCGCAAAAGCTATTTTTTATGCTTATAAGCTTTTACATATATTGTCAGTGTATAAACATACAGAAATAACACTGATTTAGACACATTACAGTTCATGCATTATTTATTTTTTGTAAAATTACCCGAGACAAAATGACATCGCACAACTCATCACGAGTTGTATTCTTTCTGTTTATATAGTCGTTTTGTACTTTTGTTACAATTTTAAAGTTCGTCGCATGACGTCTGAATGCAAATATATGAATACAAAACTAATGTGTAAGCCTACCTAGCTATGAATTACGATGCTACAGAGCTATTTACAACAGTAATTTAGATTTTTTTTTTGGAAATTAGTAATTATTTTTGCCTTTTTAGTGCATCTAATTAAAGCTATAAATATATAAAAAAAATTTTTTTTTTTTTTTTAATTTTTTACTTTTGAGTGACGAATTTCTTTTTACACTAAAATCATATATACTAGTGACGAAATTTTATACAATCATCAACATAAAAGGCGTTTTACCAGTTTCAAATTTTGTGTTAAAATTGCGTGTTATTAGCCGCCAAAGATATGCCGCTTAGATTATCACTTAGATTTTGGTATTAATCTTAGCCTGAAAAATTTCTAATTTAAGTGTAGGGATATCACGGCACTATTACGCGTGGAATTTAGAATTAACGATTTTTGTCTCTATCACAGGAATCCATAAACAGGATAAGAATTACGCTGTTGTGTTTTTTCTGTAATGACCAACTATCGAATGGTATGGATAGATGTCGATGTGCCAAACTCCATTTAAATTAATAGCACAGATTAAGCACAGAATTGGAGAAAAAATGTTTCATATATTTAATCAGTTAACCAAGAGAAATTGGAAAAACTGAATCATACAGATTTATTAATACTGCTAAACTCAGTGCTAATTTGCAGGTCAAATACATAGATGCACACGCGATAAGTGTCTCAGTAACTTGAATAACGATGGACATAAAGATAATAATAATCACTTACGCATTTATATAATTACTAGAGATATTATAGAAATACACGTTGCTGGTAACACATATGAAAATTCGTTATAAACAAATACTATTTCAAAGTTACTTAGTTTTTAATGAAAGTATCATTAAGCCTAAGAGTATTCAACTAAACTAAATACTATAAAAAATACTATAAATAAAACGATTAAAACAAATCATGCAATAACGACTTGTTCATTCCAAGAACTTTTACAGTTTCAATCATTAATAAAACATTGCAATATTATAGCACTATGTTTAAAAATACTTACAAATTGAAAATAAAAGCTTAGATTTTATTGAAACAGTTATTTGTTTTGCAGTATTTTAACACCTACCTTAGTATCTTGAGACTCCGACTGAGCACGTAGTCTCGAAGCTCGTAAGCTCTAACAAGACTAACTTTAGACTAGTTCTTACCAACGAGCCACCGTGTTAGCTCAAAATCTGTGTTGCATTATTGCGTTAGATTGTAAAACTAATACCTATTTTTATTTTATATTATTTTATTTTAATTTTTTTTTATACGCAACTGACTAATATAAAATTATTTCTTTAAAGATTATCGGTCTTTAAAAAATATGTTTGTGCATTTTAGCTGTATGTATCGTGTTACTAGCTCTAAATTCTTGTTCCTGTGTAAAAAATATATTTATTTTTTGATTTTTTATAGACACATACGATTAATTGATTGTCTTTCAAAATGTTACTTGTGCATTTTAGCTTGTTTTGGTTACGAAGTTCCACTTAGGAACTCTGACGAAGGTACTTTCAATAGTTTTGCCATGTTCATCCCTCTGAATGTCAAAATCATTTAATTTCAATTTGTTGAGCCTCAACCAAAGGATAATGAATAGTACTAGCCAGTGCTGCGATTTAATGAACGTAAGAATAGTAGATACTAGCCAGCGCTTAAATTTGATGTACTTAAAGATGGAAAGGAAAGTACTAGCCAGCGCGATGAAATTCGATGTACTAAAAGATAGCAAGGAAAAGTACTAGCCAGCAATGAAATTTGATGTACTTAAAGATATCAAGGAAAAGTACTAGCCAGCGATGAAATTTGATGAACTCAATGATAGCAAGGAAAAGTACTAGCCAGCGCTAAAATTTGATGAACTTAAAGATAGCTAGGAAAAGTACTAGCCCGCGATGAAATTTAATGTACTCAAAGATATCAAGGAAAAGTACTAGCCAGCGGTGAAATTTGATGTACTTAAAGATAGCAAAGAAAAGTACTAGCCAGCGCTTAAATTTGATGTACTTAAAGACTATTATTATTAATAGTTAAATTATTTTTTTTTCTCATAGAAAGTGATAAAAATTAGAGGTAATTCGGTCGGTCGCTCTTACGCCTTTCCTTACCTCACCTTAGAATCCTTCGCTTCACTTTGGATTAGAAAAAGCGCCTAAAAATATTATTTTGATTGATCCCCTGTGATACAATCTACTATTTTTGTGTGTTAATGTATATAATACGTAATTATTTTGTAAGTTTATCCGTTTTCAATATGTAACATGTGTGATATACGTCACATAGAACACTATTATATAGGCCGTTTCTCTACTTTTGTAGGTCGACTGACTGAAAATATTATTAGCTTTATTCCGTCTTTTTGTACTTTTATTTTGGTGTTCAATAAACAATAACAAAAAAACAACTATACCTCTTGGTTTTAGGGGTATGGTACTCTGCAATTTAATGTTGCGAGAACGCGTGAAAAGCAGAGATACGAGCGTGCCAGTGTCCTAACAATATAACATACGATAATTTATTATAAGCAGCATGTAGCAGTAATTTAATTTATTTTTTGTTGTAAATTATTATGTGTGGGTAATGTACTAAAATAGCTGTAAGTAGACGCACCACCTACTCGTTGCGTAAAGAGATTCATATTAAAGCATATGAAGTTCCATATTTGACTCCTTTTTTATACGTTATTATTATTCAGATTTAATTAATATACTTCAGAAGAAGTATAAATATTTAATCACTTTGCTACTCTTTGAGATATAAAAGACCGCTGTATACGTGGAAAATTCTGTGGCGCGTTCAGTTTCTGTTGTCATTTTGTTTTAAGTGGTAACATTTTTGAGGTAAAAACGTCTTAAGCGGCATTGTGCATTTTTTTTGTGATGAGTAAAAAATGTTAAACGCTATAGGACGAATAAATCGTAAAAAGAAATTGGGTTAATAAAAAGATGAAAGTGCGGATAACACATGTTAAAATGTTATATCCAGGTTGTATTTTTTCACTCCCGGAGTGCAACCCGTTTTTTTCTTAAATACTACCTATTTATATTATGTCGACAAAATTACGTTTACGTATTACAGGCTTTGATGAGGCTATGTGATTTTAAGAGTTTTACTTCTGTGTTATACTAGGATGAATAAATAAATCATACAATACAATTTTAGTATGTTTTTTTGGTCACATTATGACAAAAAGTCTCAGTTATTATACTAAAGTACAAAACTAAATAAAAATGTACATATAGGAATTTTGTTAGTACAATAATTCTTTCCAAATCGTATTAGTATTTTTCTGTTTAGTTTGTATTATAATACAAAATCAAATTAGTTATTAATTGAATGCTCTCCATTTTATAGAATAATATTGTCAGTTTGATAAAATTCCAAACTAAACTTAGCAATTTTGTAAAAATATTGCAAAGAAAGCTCTGAAGGGAAATAAATTTGGCGGCTAGCGGAAAATTAAAAAGCATCCCGGAGCGATGACGTGGAAGAGAGGTCCGTTTTTTATCGAATTCAATAATAATAAACCAATTTGACGTCGCTCTTGAAACTTTTTTGCATTAAAAATTCAAGACCCTTTTACAGTTAAAGGATTTATGGTTCAAGCTTTCATTAGAGTACCTACCTACTGGAGGAGTTCTGTGTAAATTGAAATTGTAAAGTTTGAAAATGAGGAAGAGGAGTAGGTAGTTAAGATTGGATTAAGTGATTGTAGACGGCATGAACTTTTGGTTGTGGGTATAGAGCTTGGGAACAACTATGTAAATAAGTTTAGAGAAAGTACTAAAAATCTTGCACTGTGTCTATTTTTGTTTAATACTACTTATTTCCTTAAGGTGAATCTTAATGATAGACGAAAACCCCGTAAAAGTCCTAAAATAATTTCAACTTTAATATTGTTCGTTGGAATATGTACCTGTAACATCAGCTTCTTCTGCCTTTATTGTTTTTTTCCACTTTTTTCTCTTTAAATATTGATTTGTAAACATTTTTTTTTTTTTTTCTGTGTTGAAATTATCAATCCCATAGTATTGAGATTAGGTAGGCAATTTAGAATGACATTGAAATATTTACGGGTACTTGTTTTTCTTTCGCTAATGTCCATGAAGTGACGCAGTAAGGGCTCCCACTAAAAATAAGTATTGTACCTACACGGGTACAAATTATGCTGAGAGGGAGGGAGGGAGGGAGGGAGGCTCTTTTAGCTCACGCACTTTTTATTTTTATTTTTGTTATTTATTTTGTATACTGTGTGTTTGCTAAATAAAAAAAATCTTCTTCTTCTACATATTATTTTGCTGTTAAGTGAGTTCGTTGCTCACAATGACCTAATTTGTTGCTTGAGTAATTTTACAAATTATGAGGTAGGTATGGATACGTTCAGCCTAATAAAAGTGCAACTACAAATTTCCAATCCCCATTTTACCTCTTTTATCGATGAATTTTGCAAAACTCTTTCTTAATAAGGAACCCACTTGCCAAATGTCAAGTTTTTGAACCCAGCGCTTTTGGAGTGCGCGTTGATATGTTCTAGAATAAGACAGTCAGTCAGTTTCTATTTTTACCACGCTTATATTAAGTTTCACCTGTTAGTTTGTATGTTGGGGTCAAATTACAATCGTAATTTCGATCAATGCCCGACTAGATAAAACGCTCAAATTTAATAATCAGTTGCGAGCAATTCCATAACATCAATATTTACCGCCATTTTGAAACTTTTAATTTTGTGTGGAATTTTAGTTCACAAAATCGTAGTTTTAACAGCGCCACCTATGTGGTGTGATAAGTATCGGGATAATGAGTTGTGTACAATGTAAATGAACTGAAGGAAAATTGTGTCATGTTGTACTAATTATTCCACAATGAGTGTACAAGTGAATAATTAAAGATGTCGCTACTCATAAGTTTATGGTTGAACAAAGTTATGCCTATCAAGACTAAAAAAGTATAAAATAAAAAAATTGCAGAGCAACACAACGGGGGCACTTTTTAACTATTATACATCAATGCAATAGCATCAGTCAGCATTACAGAAAAATTTGAATTCTGAGAAAAATTTGCTTTTCAATTGGGGCTTATTTTCTAATTTTTATTTCGTTTTTAACACGAACATAAAACACGAACTAGAATTCAATAACAATTCTTAATTAGGGTTGATACATTATTTGACTACATGCACAAAGAACAGTATTTTTTGTTTAAGCTTAAAATATATAGACACAATTCAGATATGCTTATTAAACCTTCACATGTAACATATAATTTAAAGAGAGCGGGAAATTAAATTCTTGTTTGTGCCAGAATGTACACGGGATATTGCCTTTATTATTTTCATAAAATTTTAATTAAGGATACATACGGCACTTGAAAAATGTTTAAAACCTGCTGTTATCAAAATTTTTGCTATACAAAATAAATGAAGTTACTTATATACATCTACATTATGTCGTAGCAAAAAAAAATTTTGGTGTTTTTTTATAAGCACCTGCTACGTACCTTCTGCTTGTTACTTAAATATATTTTAAAACCCGACATCGTCCAATCCTGACTTGCTTTTTGTAGCTCGTCAAGAACTGGTAAAGGGGGAATACTATTCTGTACTTGGTCTTTCATTTTACCGCCTACTTTTTAAAATATGGTTGGTTTGTGACAAAGGACACATATGAAGCCACCTTAGTCTTGAGACACTGTAAGTCACAACGCCACAACACTTAATTTTCAATTTAAGGTCACGTACTCTTTTAAATGCTTTAATTTCCACAGCATTAAATATACTTTTGTGCTTTGTTTGTAACAAAGATTCACAAGTGTCGAAGCTGATCCTCATGAAGTTGTTAATTGATTCAAATATCACTCTAATGGAGATGGAACTGCTGTTTGTGTGTTTTCGGCGTGAACTGAGCGCGCAGAGTCGGGATAAGGAGATAAAAAGGTTTGGAGTTGGGAGAGATGGGATAAAGGTAAGAAAGGGCAGGTAGGTGTTAGAGTTTATACATGTGTAAGCGGTCGCAAAACAACTTTCGCTGGGCGAGCTATATGCGTTACTTCGTAATAACAACTAGGTGAAGAACAGATCTTTGTTATATTACTTTATTTAGATACATACACCACTTTATAATTGTAATTGCATATTCTTATTCACGCCATTTAATTTTTATAGGTACATAACGAGTAATTCTACGTAGAGTCGTAATTTTTATTTTAAACATTTAATTCTTACAGAATATGATTAACTAAAGGAAAGCAAAGTCATGAAGAAGCTTAGAAATTGTGACATTAGGTGGTCATCCATCCAATGACAGACCATGGCCGACGTTGCTTAAAAAAGAAAATATCAGTGATAAGTGTAATTTTTTGGTTAGTTACGCGATGATCATACGTAATGTTGTTTTATGAGTTTTACAATATTAAGAGGACAACTGGTGATGTACTTATATAAGCAAAATCGCTTGTCCATACATCTCTAAAATAAAAACGAGTTTTCTACAGCCATTATTTCGATACCAACTGGCTTGAAATATTTTCAAGCGCCATATTGTGCCCGTAATTGCATATTGCCGTTGTTTATGAAAACATTAAAAGCAATATTCGTATATTAAGTAGCGCAAACAACATTTTTTATTTCCCGCCTTATTTTTTACGTAAAATCACATAGTATGCCTATATGGTTAGTCTGTAATGGTTATATAGGCTATGTTATATACATGCATGAATTACACAGGGTAAAGCGGGGCATTGACGGTCAGTTTTTCGCGTCAGTTGAACAGGCGTCCATAATTTGATCGCGGGTGTCAAATCATCACACCAGAGTTTTAACTGACAACGCGCCACGAATTTCTCCGTGACTACCATAATCCAATAGGGCGCCAAACTGCCCGTGGTCGTAATTCCAATCGCGTCAGTTCGCTTGAATAGCCCGTAGTGGTTGACCGTAATGTGTTTTTGAAAAAAAATATAATTATTAGTTATAATATACATACCTTCATGTAATCCTTTAACACACTAAGTACTGCTTTACATGTTTCTGGAATGATGACTCCTAGACGCTATGAAGATATTGCAGTTAAAAAATTTTAATTCTTCGTTAACACATTTCTGATACTAAGAAACGAAGAGTGGCAAACAACTGCTCATGAGAGCTAAATAGCTTGTCTCATATTAATATCTTGTTTAGCAAAATATAGAATTCATCAATGGTAAATAGTTTCACCAGTCACTCGGTTCTACCGATAACTTATTTAACAAATTGACAACATATTGCAAGTCTTGCTTAGTTTGTCACTAGTAATATGTTTTAAATTAAAAAATTGTATGTTTGTATGTAGGTATAGGTATTCTGCAACTACCAAACCGAATTTAAGTTATATTCTTTTTGGTTATAAATTTTAACATAAGTTAGTTAAGTCCGAAGAAAAATAGGCACCATTCCTTCATATTGCACCAAAGCAACGAAGTGTCCTAGAGGGATAGCTTTACGGATTGAATACTTTTATCCTGATCAAAATTTCCCACGGGATTATTCTGCGAGGACAAAAACTACAGAAAACAGGTTAATAATATTTTTACCTAAATGCAGTAGATCCCTAAAAGAGGATAATGTTAATAAAACATTTATACGTACTTGTAAATGCATTACAGTCGTGTGTCTATTTTATCGTCCCCACATCTCTGAACCAAACCTTTGGATTGACAAATGACGTATCATATTTGCAGGTGTCACTGGGTATATTAAGGCCCCATATTATACTGCACACTAGCGCTGCAAAAGATATTTTTTATTTTTTCTTCCTACAACGCGTAATTAAAAAAATTGGAAAAATGAAAAGTACTATTTTGTTAACAACTATTTTTGGAACGTTTTGTATTTTAGTTTTATTTTCGGTCTCTGCTAAAGGTGACCTTTAGACAATTCCCGAATTAAAACTCACAGACATATTCCTCAAACAATATAAAACGTTGTAAAAAAGTTAAAGACTAAAAAACGCTCTGTACAAATAAGAAATATATAACATCTTTTTGAGTACACGGGGCCTTAAATCCCAAAAAAAAAATACGTATTTGGTTTCCCGGTAGAAATGAAGGTCGGAATGCACAAAAAATTGTGTTTTTCTAAATGTTTCATATCTGACTACAGCAAAAACTCTACAACTACTGTGTAGTGTTATTAAATACCTTTTTAACATACTTGCTCGTAAACAGTGTCATCACGTGCAGGCAAAGCGGGTGCCTTAATAACTCCCTCGGGCTTCTCTTTGTAATTTTGAAAGCAAAATAGTGTTTATAAAGCTCATGGGCGGATGAATCCGATATTCTATCAAGTATTATGTCTAAAAGCTGTCTGTTCAAAATATGAACTACTCGCACACTACTAGCGAGTAATTACAAGTTTTAACATCAGCCAAAACGTTTTAATTCTTAAATTATATAGAATCTAGCGCCATCTGGCGGTGGCATTGTTTTCTCTACTTTTATTCCCACCATTTTAATTTATTTTGACTTTGACTTTGACTTATTTATTCACCTTATATTTTTATTATTTTACTCGCAAACGTGATGAAAAACATTGTGGGTAACACGGGCGATATTAAATTAAAAACTCAAGTCATTAAAGCCTTCTTAGGCTTCTAAATAGCCTCTCGGTAATAATTTTCTCCTTATCACCCTTAATACACAAAATACTATAAATTGTGTATTTGTATTGATAGATATTGTTTTTCCCCAGAAAGCGATTCTGAAAGTGTAAACTGATTTATTGATTGGAAAACGTCTTTAGGGGCCTGATCTATTTAGAACTAACTAGAACCATTTGTATAATATAAACTCTAAAACGAATATAATGTTAAATAACCTAAACGTTTCAGAAAAATATTTTCAATAAGTATTTACATTACAATGAACTTATAAGTTAAGTAGTAGGCAATGACCCCTAATGAAGTTTTTCATGTTACGATACAATTGCATTAAAGGACTATTAACCAAAACGATTCACCAACCCAAATGACCTCACTTATCGATAAGTGAAAGATGGAATTTACTGGTATTGTACTCACAATCACTTACATTTTTTCTTTAGGTATTTTGTTGTACCCAAAATTACTTCTCTTTTTTTTATGTATTTTAATGTTCCCTCAATTACTTTCTTTTTCTTTAAGAATTTATTAACATGTAGAGAAAATAGGTATTTACTTTATCAAACACTATTGTTTCGTATTTTAATTGATATATTTATTATTTTATTAATGATACAGCTACAAATGATAAAATATGTAAAAACTTTAGGTTTTCATAGCCTTTAATGCTAGTCTTTGAATCAAACTTTGTGTGTCTATGGTTTAATACAAATTCAGTTTTAGATGCAGGTTCGTACGTATATATCTTTAAGAAGGTCGCCGCCCAGTTACTTAAATTCGTCTATAGGAAATAAAATGTGAGGTAAAATAGTTGTGTTATTCAACTACATTGATAACTCTTTTTCTTTGTCTTCTCCATATCCCATTAATTATTTGGGGCTGGTCTTTCCTTCCTTTCTCCTTTTCTTCTCGATGTGTCATTTCTCCAGTCATGTGTAATACGACATATTTAAGATTACGGCATTTTATCTAAGGACTACAATATGGGGTTCTTCAAGAATTTTCTAAAAGTCAGCCACGCGCTTACCATCAGGCGGTCCGTTAGCTTGTTTGCCACCTTGGTGGTATATAAAAAAAACGGCTCGTTATCTGGGGTCGGGTCCACTCTTCTGCAGCAGGATTTTTTTTTTCTTTTTTTTCTGAACTGACTATGCAGTTGGCTGTTGCAGCCATTACTGCTTCACCGGGCTTTTTGGGGCGAGACTCTGAAGCAGCCTCAGCCCATATAGCGCCCAACGCTCAAGGGCTCCCCGCGGGGGAAGCCTCGGCTTGGGTTGTCGCTCTCGGGGGCGTCCCTTCGACCGGCGTGAGTTTCGAACCCGAAGGTGAGTCACCGCCAGGAGGGAGTTCCCCGTTACGCGGGTACGGTTGCGATTGAGTGGGGGCGAGAAGCGTCCCGGCACTCTTTGATACCTCGTGTATCTTTGTGCGCCTACGAACCCGGGGACGTCGGCGTCGTGTTTGGAGGGCCCGGCCCTATTCGGGAAGGTCATAGAGACCAATTCGGGGAGGTCGTAGAGACTAGCCAGGGCGATCTATTCTGAGTTTTTATACCCAGCAATTGCGCTTACTTCGGCTACATTTGACGACCAGGTAGACGGAGAGCTTTTTTCTTCGGGTGGATTGAGGGAAATTTATACAGAGTGGTGTTCGCTACGTCACTTAGTGTGACCGTACTATCTTAGACGGGAATTTGTAATTTTTTCTGTTATTGAAGCTTCCTTAAAACTTTCTTAAACGTATTCGTTGTGAACTTTCTTCAACTCGGTAAGCCCTCCTGCCCATCTTAGCATCTTTATTTCATTCACGTGAATTGTTTTTCTCATGTGTCTTTTTGACAGATGTGAAAAACTATTTTCAGATCCATATAGCATAGCTGGGCGAATAGGGACCTTACACACTTTGCCCTTAGTTTTAAAAGTCTAATAGTGTTAAAGTGATTCTAATAGTACCCCTGTCAATAATGTCTATTTTGGCAATGCGACAGTTACCCTTGTTTTATATCGGTATCTACACTAGCATCCACAGTAATCATTGAGCCTAAATATTTAAACTGGGATACCGAAGGAATGGGTATCGATCTAATGTAGTAGGTTTCTATCGTAGTAGCGGTTCCAGCAAAATCACTGTGCTTTTACTTTAAATACCTACTTACATTGATTCATTAAAATTTAAATAATACTTAGCTGCAAATGCTGCAATGGTAGTTTCCAATCTGATATCATTTTTTGTACGATAATAAGTTATACACTGACGAGCAAAAGTAACTTACGTAGACGACAATATTCTATTAAGTTAAAAGAACATTTAAGTGTATGTAATCAATTATTTAATTATTTATGTGTAAAATAAAACTCTTTTTAATATATTTATTGTTCCAATAATCTTAGTTATTTTTGCTCACCAGTGTAGATAATTGATTTCTATATTAGTATTTTTTCTGGCAAAAGAGCACTCTGTATACTCTGTATATTTAAATAATATTAAGCTACGATGGCTACAATTTGATATTTTTTTTTATTCGCCGATTTCTAACCCAACTTTGGACTGATTTTAAAAAATTCTGTAAAAGCAGTACTTCACGTCGGGGCAAAGGTTGTTACTTTACAAGTCGCAAGTTCGGCCCCATATAGAGTACTGCTGGCATCTCTGGGCGGGTGCACCCGGATACCAGCTTGGCCCTTTTGACTCGGTTCAACGACGGGCTGTGAGAATTGTCGACGATTCCATACTCACTTGCGGTATCGAGCCCTTAAGTCTGAGGAGAGACTTTGCCTCCCTGTGTGTGTTCTACCTCTTGTACAATGGGTTTGTGTTGTGAGGAATTGTTCGAAATGATGCCCACGGCTACTCTCTACCATCGCACCGCTCGCCATCGGCAGGGAATTCATTCTCACACGTTAGAACCGAAAGGTCTCGTACAGTGCGGTTCAGAGAAACTTCCTCCCGCGAAAGCTTAAGTTGTGGAATGAGCTCCCTGCCAAGGTTTTCTCAAAGGACTACAGTATGGGGTTCTTCAAGAAAGAAGTTATTAGATTTTTAAAGGGCCGGAAACGCGCGAGTGATACCCCTGGTGTTGCAAACGTCCATTGGCTACGGTGACCGCTTACCATCATGCGGACTGTAAGCTTGTTTACCACCTTAGTGGTATAAAAAAGAAAAATATTTTTTTATTCGAAAGAGTATGCTCCTGAAGTCGACCATTGTCATCAAGTCAGGATTTGATGAAGGAATCACAAGGAAATCGTGGGCATAAGACCATTAGTTAGGCTCTTTCAAGCTAAGACTGGGGTATACGCCAACGACCTTGCTCGTTTGAGCGAAGCTAGTAAAAATGCACCCCGCGCGGCCATCAATCTATTTACGCAGTCGAACTTAGAATCGTCGCGCCGGCGCGCAGTATGATATTTCAAACGCAGCGGAATGAATAGGGCCCGCATACGTTGCAAAAATTTAGGACAAGTAAAAGTAAATGTTAAATTATGATTCCAATTAGGCAGTGTGATTTAAAGTTATTTAAGAATCCATACTTTTATTATAAATAAAAAAGTGTGTCTGTACGTTCGTTGGTTTGCTCTTTCATAACAGCATGAGAGCTAGGAAACGACAAGATTTTTTTGCACACAATATATAGGCTACTTTTTATCACTCCTTTCTTAAAGAACCCCATGTTGTAGTCCCTGGAGAAAACCTCGGCAGGGAGTTCATTCCATAACCTTAACACACTATGTATTAAGTCGATGGCAACTGATCTAAAATTTAAAGAAAGTAGACAGTACATTATTATCATCATACATTTCAATTCATTTCAACTGTCTAGCTATCACGGTTCATGATATACAGCCTGGTAACAGACGAGTGGACGGACAGCGAAGTCTTAGTAATAGGGTCCCGTTTTTACCCAGTTAGTTAGTTAGTTTTTTATCAGTTAAGATATTTTATTGTTTTTATTTTAAATTCTTAATATTTATATATTAGTTGGGCTTTAAAAAAATTAAATCAACTTATTGTTTCATAGTAATGCAATTACCCATATTCATGTGCAACAGTATTTTTTTCATTAACTTGTGACTAGGCCATGAATATCGGAATCTCGCAATATCGTAACTCCGGAATCTCGGGAGGATTTGTACTATATTATAGTTCCGATACTCGATGGTCCAATATCGTAATATCGGAATTGTAATAAGTAAATTTTTCTAACTGGGATTAAATAAAGCGTAAATGTTGCTAGCCCACGCTTATTTGTACTTGAAATGTAATATTATCTCAATAACTCTTTATCTAGCAGTTAAAGAGCCTCCATACATAATTCATTCATCCATTGCGTTTGGTTCATTCACACAAACATGAATATAACTAAAAGAGTTAGTGATTTGAAAGAGGTCAAATAGCAGGAGTTCACAGATTCAAAATATCTACTAGTATTGTGCTTTAGTAGACTACACATTTCCCAATAAATTTGGAAGGAAATAGAGAAATGTTACCAGTTTGATATTTTGGGATTTCTTATATTAGGTTTATAAGAATTTTTGTATCGGGGGGTTTTAAATTTTTTTAATTTTACTTTTATTTTGTCCTTTTTAAAGTAGGTATAAGCTGTAATCGTTTCAATGCAAATGTGACAGTAAACTTTGATTATACTTATAATGTCAACGTTAATTTAATTAAGTCAAGTTAATTAATCTACCATTAATGCAAAACGACACCGATGTTAGGCCTGCTTCTTTTAACACAAACAATACTATCAATTGACGGTATCAAATTTCGAATCGATAGGACATAAGGAAGGTAGTCAGATCCCCTCATCAACTAGAAAAGAGCTGATGATCTTCAAACGGCTAAACAGATTTTCATGAAACATAGCTAAGAATATTCGAAATAAAATTATCTATGACATACAAAAAACTAAACAAAAATCGGTTTATCCGTTTGGGAGCTACGATACCACAGACAGATACACAGATACACAGACAGACACGTTAAACTTATAACACATCTCTTCACCTCAGAAAACTATGAGTCTTTCGAATACAGTAATACACGTATCTTACATCATAATTGGCTCTCAGTGTAGAAAGTGAGTGTGTTTTCTTATCTATGTGTGTGTATTTTTATGGCAGAATTTAAAGTTAACTTTTACACGAAATGGCTGAATATTTTTAACTATGAGCAGGATTCAAAGTTACCTTTACGATAAAATGCCTCAAGATTTTTAAGAAAACACTATTAAGAGAAACGCATGCTTTCTAAAAAATTGTTATTTTGTTTTTCATCACACTCACTTGTGTACAGTGTTATGACATGCAGACAAAGCAGGTGTTAAGCCCTTAATTTCTTCCATAGGCTGTTTCATTGTAAATTTTACATTAAATTTTTTATTTATTCGTTAATCGTTGATTTTGAGTTTTTTAAATATAAAAGCAGAGAAAGAGATCCTACGAACACACTTTAAAAAAAATGTATATTAGTAGATTTAGTCACTTGTAAGTCGAGTGTAGACGTAGCGTTGAACATGGAGCAAAATAAGTGTGCCAGGATCGAAACAGGTAAAAGTTTTTTAAGAAAACCCTCTTAGTAAACAAGCGTGATGTTATGTGTGTATTATGTAGTTCGTGATTCCTTTCTTGATTATTTTACTGAAGTTGATTTTGAGTTTTTCTATTGATTTGTAGAGTGGTATAATGAGAAATTAATAAATAGTTCATGTTATTAAACATATAGGTCGTTTACTAAATTAATTTATGCTTATATCTTTTATTAAAATGCTTTCAGTTTAATATTGTTTTGACTGTTTAATCATCATGAGCTTTAGCCATGAGTGTATAAAATTGAAAACGATTATTTAATCGCTAATTTTCGACCGAGCAAACAGTGACCTTTGATGTATAACTTTACCAAGTAAAGTATAACTTACCTATTTGGTCGGATATTAACATTTCCATGATCATTCTGAACTACGACATACTACTAGAGGCATAAGGACGTCTGTTTGTTTTTTATATTGATTTTAAAATATATAAAAGGAAAATGCTTAGAAACATAAATCTTTTCGTAGCCAATTAAACTTTATTACAAAAACCGTTCAATTCCGATATTGACATCCAATATCGAAAATCAGTATCGGAATTGAAAAACGTCCGATATTACATGCCCTATTTGTGACACGTTTTAATAACAGCATCTGGTTGAGATCTGATATAAAAAAATAAATAAAAATATAGGTCAAATTAAAACATTTATTAACAATTGATATAGCCAATGTTAATATGGAATGGTGTACAATCGATTCAATAGGTGCAGAGCAGAGTCCTCAGTAGCCCGCAGTACGTGGACCCATACGTGCCAACAAACAGATTTTACCTCTTTATTATATTATATTAAATTAAATATGTAGGTATTATTAAAATTTACTAAACATTTCACAAATCTTATTTGGTTGGATGTTAGATGGTCGGTATTATCGGAATTATCTGTACTACCAGTGACAATATCAATAGGTACTGACATTCCATATATAATAGGCGAGTTTTTGTACCTTTATTTTTGAACTTTGTTTAAAAAAAAGAATAGGTAGTAAAAGTTTCTGAGGTTCTATTTTGATATAGACCTAAAACTTGCAAAAAAAGATGTATGATGACAAATTTCTAATATAATTGACGTCTTACTTACGTCAGCGTCGACAAAATTCCGCGGACTTTGTTTCTTTGTTGAGTAGATTTCATTGTTACCTAGGTAGGTACCTTTCTACCTCACTTTACTGACTGAGTCTCCACCGCCGCTTTATCTGTCGGCTAGTACCTAAGCTATGCGGATTAGCAAAATGCTGTAAATCCGTACCTATACCTACATTTATTGTAAAAATGCGAAAATACAAAACAATAAATAGGTACTAGGCCATTATGTTTTTTAGTCTCGGTTTTCCGTCTTCTGTTACATATTTTTCGTAAAAAAATACTCATCGCTGCAATGAGCGGCCGGGACACAATTTCCAACTACGACCGCAGGCCGTAGACTGAAGAACAAAAGCAAGCTAGAATCAGTTCACGCGTACTCACATAAGGTTGAATTTTGCAAATCAAGCCTGTGTAACTTTTATATTGCATGGAATAATTTCGCTCGTATTTAGGTTTTTATTTTATTAGACACTGTATCAAAATTCTGTTCGATTCAATGTTTAATATATAAAAAACTTCTTTCCAGTGCATAAAAAAAATAATATGATACCCTTACAAATTATAGAGATGTTCGACAAGTAAAATTATTTTGAAGCCTTTTTTGCCATTTTTTTTCTTAAATTCTGATGTACTTTTTCAAAATACTGTTCGATTGTATGTTTAGATTATGTTTTTCCCTAGCCTATGTATTTTTTCAGCTCTGTAATTAGTGCCGCTTCTTCAATTTAGAATAAGTAAAATAGATCTTTTTTGAGAATTCCGCGTTGATCGTCGTCTTAATAGTGTTCGAGTAAATCAGCCAACAGGTCACTTAAAAGTAAAAAATAAAAACTTTTTAACAAAAACAAAAACCGACTTTAAAAAGATGCACTAAAAAGGTAAATTTAATTATTTCGAAAAATCTGATCTAAATTACAGTTTGAAGTTGGTCTCTATCTCTCAAACGGTTACAACATATTTCACTTACACGACGGCAACTTCAAACTGTAATTTATATTAGTTGTCCATTGAAATGTTACATTTTTTTGGGCTTAGCGTACGTTTGTCAGAGAGTACGTACGCAATTTTATTTTTTAGATATTTCGGAGGGGTTAGTGTTAGGTTAAATCCAAGTTTGTGAGGTTGCATGCAACCCTTGTCCCGCGGCTGCAATCTTGGAAAAAGAGGTTCCAATGGTTTTTATGGTTTATCTGCCAAACTATAGGTCTCACAAAAAAAAATATTAACATTTTTTGTTGCAAATAAAATTATCTACAACTTTTGTTCAGTAACTTTTAGTCGTAGAATCATAAATAAAAAAATTATAAGCGAAAATCCATTTGATATCCATATACCTCCCAGAGGGAGTCCTCGGGGGTAAAAGTGATGTATGGGGCGTTTTATCGAAATAGGCCAGTGAGTATGGAAAAACTTCTAGAACTTCGAAAATTGTTCCTCATCAGGGAGTCAGTGTGTAGCCCGCCTAAACTACGGCGTCTCGAGGCACACTTTTTCGTCGATGTGGACCTTCACCCTAAATAAATTCAATCGCCGGTGAAAAAAAATCAAAATGGCGGAAAACAACATGGCTGCCATACAAACATTCAACGAAGGATATCTCGAAAACTATTTGTTATAGGAGGGGGTACTCTAACAAATGTTGTAAAGGGTACCGAAGAGCAACAGCCTGTTGGAAAAAATTCAAGATGGCGAATTCAAAATGGTGGTCAAAAAAATTTGTTCACCGATCAGGCTGAAATTTTGCATCCGGGGATTTTCGGGGCCGCTGATTCTAAATATTTAGACGGTTTTTCGATTTTACAAAATTACAAGATGTCCGCCACAGTAAAGTTTTATTGAAGCCTATTAGTCTCCCAGAATGAGTCTCGGGGGGTGAAAATGATGTATGGGTGGTTTGATGGAAATGGTCCCGTGAGTATGGGAAAACTTTCAGATCTTCAAAATGGCGGAAAATAACATGGCCGAAATTGCGTCCTCTGATAAACGCAATCCCAAATATAACTTTTCAATGTATTACAGATTTTTTTAATGTTTTTTGTTTTACCTTTTTAGTGCATTTTCTTGAAGTTGGTTATTGTTTTTGTCAAAAAGTTTTTTTTATACGATAATAAGCATTAGTTTACAAATTAAACTGTTTAGTTTGCCTACTAGTCATATAATAAACGTGCTTCATTTTTTATCCTACACACTGAGCAGCACACCCGGAATAAATGTTCGGCGAAGGGGGTTTAACATTGATTTATTCTGAACGTCTATCAGGTCTACGGACTACGTAGGCAGCGTTAAATCACCTAACGTATCCGAGAGGAATCAGTACACCCGTAATATATTTCCAATTTATTTGGATGCAGGAATCGAGGCATTTGGCAGGACCTTTCCCGTCACGTAGGCCTACTTTATAACTTAGTCTTCTGTGATCGGGATTGGTGATAAACTAATTTATATGTAGCTTTAGAAATAAAACTGCTTGTGTTCATAAGCGTTATAAGCTCTTATTTCTATCCGTTGGGTTTTTTTTGTTTTTGTCCGTAGTGGCCCTGTGGTCTATATGCCTGGCATTCCAGGGCAGAAGTTCAAGCCCGCGGCAGGTGTCATTGAGTCTTTCTCTTAATTTCCCAAATATACTGTTCGTTCACATCGCTGGCTTTTCGGTGAAGTAAAATATGGACAGGTAACATGGGAGCTTATTAGAAACAGTTTCTGGGAACAATCTCTGGAATTTCAGAGAAAAACGTATGAAAGTATGTCTTACCTCTACTTGTATACATTTTTCTCTCCAATTCTAGAGTCTGGCGTATACGAAATTGTTCCCAATAAGCTCCCTGCTTACGTCATGACATGATATAAAGTGCTCAATTCACACTGGGCCCGCGTGATGGACCCCGCTTTCTCGAAACTCACAAGCTAAGGTTAGACCTATGCCCCAATAGTTTTTTGTTTTATGAAGCTATATTTACCTCGTTTGATAATACCAGTAAGTAAGTCTCAAATCAGATTTAAAAAAGGCTTTTATTTTAAATTATGTATGACTTTAATACAGACGAACAAGGTTATTAATATTGAATTTTCATGATGCATAACTTCTACCAATAAATTAACTGGGTTAAAAGTATTTAATGTTATTCCCGGTTCCTCCAGCTACGCCTGTGCTAAAAAAAACTGAGTAGGAGCTACACCGTAGCACATAAAGGAAAAGTGCTCTACAGCACAAAAAATCTATTTCCGTGAGATATCACGATCGGGACAGACATAATAACATGGTTTTTACGTTTAAATTTGACAAGGTCATCAGAGTTTAATGAAACTAATTAAGATTTGTAAAGAATATTCCCAGTGAAAAAAATTAGCTTGATAGAGAATGTGATCAATATTTTACAGATATTAAAAAATGTAAAGAAAATTATATATTTTTGTTTTTTTTTTATTATCATATTACTGATTAACGCACTAAAGGTCATGTTAATTGCTAACATGAGTAGCAGTCTGAGAATACCTTAGCTTAAAAAATATTGTCTCTGAAAACATAAGAAATTAAAATCCATCCAAGTTTAAGTACGCTGTTTACTTAAGACTAGCCAATTTAAAGTTTTAATCCTTATGTTACCGCAAAGTAACGTACTCTTTCGACTGCTTTACAAAACAATAGGAGTTCTCATCGTGTGCCAAGAAAAAATAAAAAATAAATTGGACATTTTCCCATTAGAAAGCTAATGGGCTGTAACTCGGAAGGCGGCTGCTTTGTTCCTAGGGAATAAAAGATCCCTCGATTAGATACTTTATGTTTGCAATTTTCCAGAGTCTTCCCCAACTGCTTATTGCTTGTAAAAATTTAAGAACTAAAATATACCTATTTTATAAACGTTTGTAAAAAAAATTGAAAAAATAAACAAAATAATGTATTCTACAAGCTTCTGTAAGATTAACCCTTAGGTATATAAGTTTTACTTTTGGTAAATAAACTTAAGTTAAAAATATCGACATATTGAAATATCGTTATTTTTTCGAATAATCATCGAATATAGATATATCGTCGATATTTTCAATAAACGATATAACGATATTTATTTACAAACATCTTTATAAAATAAATATTTTTTTTGATCAATTCGATCGCAAAGATTAGAAAGGACTATATAGGCAGGTATCATGGACAATATTTTCTCGCCATCAACACAGGTATAAAATAAAAATTTATAGTCTGTTTGTTCGTGGTCCTAATATTACTTTTAGGTAACAAATTAAATATAAATATCATAATATCAATATATTTTACTTTACACAAAAAAAATCGATACGATACTTTTATCTTTTATTAGCAAAACAAAAAACTGTGTAGGAAAATGTCGTGCCCAGTGCATGCTTTGTAGAGTAGATAGAAGCTTTACTCCTATAGTTGCCTAAGACTACAAAAAGGCTTCGGTCGGCTTTATCTAGGAAGTATCTGACTTTACTTTTAGTTTTTTTATAATATCAGATTGTCTTAGTATTCCATATTGAAAAAAAAAAGAGAACGCATGCAGGGTCATATCTAGAAAGACACGAATGTAACCAAAAAGGGGCAAAGTTAAAAAAAAACCCTTACAGTATTTGTTTTCCTTATACTTCGTTAATTTTGAATTCTCAATTTAACGACTTTGCACTCGATGGGATGAAAAACCTTTTTTTCACCCTTAGGTAATTAGGGTTACTAACACATTCTAATATTGAAATAAAACCTACATAAAATTAAAGTTAAAATTACGTACGTTAGATATAGATAGATTAGTCTTTATTTCATGAAAATCTATAAAGTATTACGGAAGTTGTGACCGTGAGAAGTTTTAAGCAATATAATATATATATATATATAAGCTCAATATTTTATAAAAAAATAAAGATTTTACGTCTGCCGAAATGCGTGGAATAAAACTGAAAACTGAGAAGTACCTACTACTTCTCACCTAACCAAGTGATATTTTATACTTACTTCGGTACTGACGTGGGTAATTTACCACATCATGCCAGAAGTACGCAATACTTTTTCACTTTGCTCGATCCTTATGTCGAGGGAATAACTTTAAAGTATGCTTTAATCGACTATGAGATTTTTCAATACCAGCTGTTTATCAAAATGTGGTCATAGTATAGGTAGATAATAATCCTACTAATATTATAAACGTGAAAGTTTGTTTGGATGGATATTTGTTCCTCTTTCACGCAAAAACTACTGCATGGATTTTAATAAAACTTTTCTATCATGTTGCTTATACATCAGAATAGCATATAGGCTGTAGTTTATGCGCAGACGAATTTATGCTTTTTTTCAAATACCGACCTACTTATCGCGTGGTCAGTAATAGGTACTAGGTAGGTAGGTAATAATCACGAAAAACGGTTAAATTAAATAGTAACTTTCATCGAAATGATCTTCACAACAAAATGCAACAGTCTTCGGTCCTACTGAATCCTGTCTCCGTGTTACGGTCATCCATTTCTTCCTTATTATGGGATTTTTAGGTATATTAAAAATCAGTTTGTCGGGTGTTTTTACATTGGCATTAAAACATTTAGGCACTGCACAATATTTGCTATTCATTTTTTCGTAATAAAATCGCAAGTACGAGCGACCAGCATGGGCGTAGCCAGCTTTTGGATTAGGGGGGGGGGGGCAGGCTTGGCTAGGGGGGAGCAGACCTGATAGAGAATGACATGTTTATTTTGAGCCCCCCTGCCTGTACCTCGCTACGCCCATGGCGACCAGCATCGGTGATTGAAAAAATAAGAATGCCCGCTTTCCGGGCCGGCGCGCTACGTTGTCGCGTTGACAGGAATCGTGACGTCACAGCGCGATCCAACGCCGAGTGCGTTTTGATTATGGCACGCGCGAAAATGCTCACTTTGATTGCTTTTATCTCGGCCATCTTTGCGGACATAAAAAAAGTAAAAATGCAGATGTTCTTGTATTTTCGTCTAGATTACTTTTGCAAATCTAGAATAAAACATTGGCCAGGTTGATTATAATACGTTATAATAATTATTTTCTAAATATTAGAATTACTAATGGATGTTAACGAGCAATGTGTTATAATAAATCATTATTGTTAATACTTACATATTTTTATAGCTGGTATACTAATCTGTTCGTCTTTCGAGTTTAACTTTGAAGTCTTTATAGTCCTCGAATAAAACGGACGGATGGACAGACGGATAGACATGTTATCATGGATGTCATCAACTATAAGGATTCCTTGTTTGACTACGGAACTATAAATTAAACTAATAACGATAATATAAGCTTGGCTGACCTGAAATATATGTTCTTTATAAAAAACTATTTTAGGGTTTTTTTTCCTATATGTATGTAATTTAATATTATACGAGAGTGACATTGAAGATATAACGAATTTACCAGCACGTGGGCTCCGACATATGTCAATTTATGTGACAATTTCAACCAGATCACAAAGAAACACGTTATAAATTATGTATAGGCATTTCCGAGTAAGCGATCCATAACTTCATATTTTTCTTTAGATTTATTTATTCTTTGCACTGTATTAAGAATCACGTAAAGTATTATATTATCTGTGTTTGGGGTTTGCGATACTTTTAGGTTTTTGAAATAGTTAATTTAATAACTAACTATATAGGTAAATTTACAATATGTATTAGTATTATGTTGTTTATAAACTAAATTCATTGTGGAGCATATTAAAATTATTCAAGTACATAAAATAGTACGGTAGGTATAACCAACTTTCCTTAGTCATAATGAAAATTTAAATTGAAAATTTTGAATCTTTGGGGTAGCTCTCTATGCTCAATTTAAACTTGACTGGGATTTTGAAATCAAATAAATCACTTATAACATCTTTTTATACCATAAAATCATAAAGTATTGTAAAGTTCACAGGCTAATAAAATGTATGTATAAAAGTCATATAAGTACGCTGACCAGCAATAACAATTAAGACACTTATATTGACAATAATATTTCCTAAACAACTTATGATACCTCTATGAAGTCAAAGGAACATAGAAGCGTATTTAATCATCTATTTATTTATTAATGTGTAAAATAAAACTCTTTTTAATATACTCTTTGTTAAATGAAGTTATCTTAACTAGTTAATGAAATGTCGTCGATTATGTAATTGACTAGTAATTTTTGTTAGTCAATGTATTTAAAATTACTTTTGACTTTTACATACGGCATGATTAAAGATTGTCATCCGATTGACATTGGGATTGTCGTCGAGAGTAAGCCCCTATATACTAGTCACCATAAAGCTAAAAAACTAGTTATGAGTGGATTCTGCAAAAACCACAATTTTAGAAAAAAAAAACTAATTACTCGCTAGCCAGTGAAGATATTATCAAAGAAAATTTGTTGTAAAAAAGAAAGCTTTATCAATTTATTTATTAAAATTCATACATTATAAATGCGAAAGTAACTCTGTCTGTCTGTCTGTTACCTCTTCACGCTTAAACCGCTGTACCGATTAAGATGAAATTTGGCATGGAGACAGCTTGAGTCCTGAGAAAGGCCATATGCTACCTAAAAAAGTCAAGTGTGAGTCGGTTTTCTTTCTATAATTTGAGGAGCTGCTGTTTTAATCCTACACCGATAACCGAATTAAGAATGCGTAAAACCTCTAATTAAGAATGCGTAAAATCTAGTTAATTATATATTTAATTCGTGCAAATGTTAACACGAGTGCAAAAATGTTTTCGCACGGTTTAAAAAAAAATTGCTCATAAACCAAGCCATTATTATTAATCATTGTATAATCATTTATTTGTTTGTTTTAATCATTCCCTACTTAGCTATATATCTACTGATCTTACATAACTTGGAGGAAAATGTCACAAAATTATTTTTTTGTAAATTCTACTCGCTGTACTCGTATTATTGTCTGACAGACAAGTGTATTTTTTAGGATATTTATTTGATTTGCTTTATTTTAACATCAAACGAATGTCAAAGAATTTGAGGATTTTATTCTATTACTACTTATACTATTAGAAGGATGTTGAAAGTTTGAAATCTACAAAAGCGCCTTACAAAAATATTAAGTGCCATCCCGTATTAGAATTGAATTTTCATAATGCTTTGTGAGGCAAGTCCGCAACTGCTTTGTATGCAGAAAGCTGCGCATGCCATTAACAGAATTACAGGAATGAAGTTGACTCGAGCTTTCATTAAGTCCCTTCACAAAGCTTTTGTTTTCAGATGCACCTCAGAGGATTAACAATTAAAAAAAATAAGAAAATATCATAAGACACTGATAATTAGTTATAATAATTTTAAAGCCGATTTGATACAAAACACGTGACAAGTCACGAAATAAGAAATCTTTTATTTGGTTTTTTTAGGGTTGCCACTGAAAAATATTTTGATAATATTTGTGTTTAATTATTTTAACTTGTGTTTGTTTTATACTAGATTTAGCTGCCTCGGCAAAGTTTATTGGGCCCTTTCCATGGTTTTATTTTGGGGTAGAAGTTGATGCATTTTAATGCCATCTAGTGGCTAGTTATAGCAAAATGGATAGCACTTAGATATTCGTCGTTCAATTATATACCAATTGATAGCTACTGAAATTTTATCCAATATGGAATTAACTACCTATTTAAATAATAAGCATTGTTAATAAAAATACAAATCGATCTTTAAAGTGCGCTTACAAAGTAAAAGCACATTGATTTACACAATTGCGTATAAAAAACGTAGCCGTGGCTGTCGAATCCTATAAATCAACGTTAGACACGGCTTACCAGACATTTTTTTATAAAACTGTTGATCTATTACAATAAAAAACTTTATTAAAACTTGCCGAGTCAAAATGGTTGTAGATGTCATTTAAATTAAAGGCTAAATATTAGAACTCAAAGTAAATATTTACTTTGTAACTAGGACCTTATTTAACCTCTTAATGTTAAAAATAAATTGTATTTTGAGAGGTCTTTTAAATCGTCAAATGTTATATAAATGATCTACTACCCTTTTAAACTGAAAAAGGGTAGAAAAACTCAACAGTTAATGTTTTTAAAAAAATTACGAATGTCATTGGAATGGAATATTTGTCTAAGTTAGGCACTATTTTTGTTTTTTATTCATTTAAAAATTGAAAAAAAAAATTGAGCATTGTTTTTTAGAAAATTATTACTTTTTTATATTTAATAATTGTTATTTAGTAGATCAATAATTGATTAATACAATAGTCGAAAAGTACAAAAGGTGCACTCTTATAAAATTTGAAATAGGTACCTGTTGCCGCTGAATTTAGTGACGCGGCCTTTGTTACTTCCTCAGAAATTCCTTGAGCTTGGGGGCATGTATTATCGGAAGGTTTTCAATTCCGATATTGATTTCCGATATTAGATTTTAATATCGGAATTGTATATATTTTTCTTAAAATTGTATTAGATAGATACAATATGTTTTAAATTAATTTATTTTTGTAATCAACATAAAAATAAAACAATTTATGTGATGATTGAACTGTAAAAAAAAACAAAAAACTGAAATCAATTTTGATAAATATATTTAAAAATAGCACAACCTATGAACAAAATTTAAATTTAAAATACCTTCTGAAATAACTTAAATAAAATACTTAATCAAAAATTGAAAAAAAATTAACAAGAGAATAAAACTACTAATCCTGTACTGTTTATTTATTTTTTTAGAAATCTCTTTTCTTCATAATGCGTTCATAGAAACTCGTCCACTCCGCTACTCTTCTGCTACTTATTAAATAAAAAAACTCAAAATCATCTTTAAAAAAATACAATTGGAAACCAATGGAATGAAACTTCTTATTATTAACATTATGTATATGTTTTAAAGAGAGAAACTTGATAGTGCATTCTCAATAAATAAAAGGCTTCTAGCATTTTAGCTAAAGCAAACTTCTGACAATGCATCAAAAATATCCAGCTGACGAAAAACACGCTTACTTTCAACACTAAGGCAAAACTTATGTAAAATACAAACGCTCTGTACGAGGCTATTATAATTTCAAAAAGGTGAAAATTGGCGTCCACAGGCAAGGCCTTCCTTTTTTTTTTTCAGATTTTCGCAAATTCTTGGTTTAAAGTCCTATTACACCTTGTAGTAGTTGGGTAGTTACTTTAATCGGAAAGTAATAAAAATACCTCAACATAGTCTTTGTTTCTGTGACAGCTCTAGTGCATACAGGGTTTGCATTATATTTGAGGTTTAGGACATGCAAACGCATTATATACTTTTTTACTCGGTGGATTGACAAATTTGTCGCCTTTTGAAGCCAATAGAAACTGAAAGAATTATAAAGGTAGGAATGGTACTACTGCTATTAATTGTCATCTTTTGTATTAAGCTTTGCAAGTTTATAGCGATTTAAGATAATGTGTTTTGCTTCTCAAGTTTATTGAACACAAATTTCAATATTGTGTCTACTATATACTGTATATAATGTAGCAAGTCGTATTCGCGACACCAGTCAAAAAATCTAGAGACTGCCTCCCTTTGACTCGGGGACAATAATTGACAAAGTTTGTAAGTCTTTCAAGGCGAGGCGACGTTGTAAGAAGTATAGATTTGCCTTTCAATACTCTCGTCATCCCCCTTCGTTAGCAGTAGCGCCTACTCTATGGTGCCTGAGGGTGCTCGTACCTCCAAATGTTAAGTGTGTGCAGCGCAGAGCCTTAATATTTTATAGTTATACTATGATTTCCGGGACTCGAGACCCCTAAGATTTTTTTTAAGCAACGTGCCTGTTCGTGGATAGTGTACTAGGTGCTGTATGACAGTTTGTAGGACTTTGGTGAAAGAAAGTACGAAAGATGTATTGGCATTCTTTAACTATTTAGCAGCTCAATAAGAAGGTAGTGAGACAACATTAAATCACCCGCACAACGGAACGCAGGCTGGCACCGTTTACGTTTTATTTTAAAATTTAAACAGAATATTTGACTAATTCTGATATTACGATATTGGACTACTCAGTATCGGAATTATAATATCGGACTCAACCAACAAGATTCCGGGATTTCGATATTCCGAGATACCGATATTCATGCCCTAGTGTGCAAGCAGGAAAGAGATTACCGTGCTAAGTATGTAATTTAACATAAAACCCTACAATTAAAATCAATAATTTGCTAAATGTATTGTTGTTTTTATAATGCTTCGAGTAAGGAAGTATAGATTATATAACTAAACTTTTATTAAAAAAAGAAATATAAGAAATACTCGACAACACATGACAACTTTCTTTTTGTAACAAAAAGTTTAATTTAGCTGTTGAGTTATTGTGAACAGCGGGTGTTTCCCGTTATTGAGCGAACCCTGAAACATGGCTGCCAAGAAAAATTACAAGTGGAAAATTTCTTTTTACCCTCGAAATCTCGCGAGGGAAAAGGGTCTTATAGTGAAGTGATGACTCGAAATAAATGCTGCAACGATAAGCGTTAAGTATCAAATAGAGTAAATAGAGAAACAGGCGTGTAAGATAAGGAATAAGTGATTTTAGGAAAGTTGTGGGTATTTTGTTGTCTTTTTTTTATGCAGGTAGGTTTTTATGTAGGCTTGGGTTGTGGAATGAACTCCCTGCCAAGGTTTTCTCTAAGGACTACAGTATGGGGTTCTTCAGGAAGAAAGTCATTGGATTTTTAAAGGGTCGGTAACGCGTGAGTGATACCTCTGTTGTTACAAGCGTCCTTAGGCTACGGTGACCGCTTACCATAAGGCGGACCGTATGCTTGTTTGCCACCTTAGGGGTATAAAAAAAAAAAACATATTTGTAATAATAATTTAATGAAACACATTATGAATTCACGTGCTTAAACCAATATTTAGAAACAAAAATTTATTTTAGGAACAATTTCTTTTGCACAACCGATGTGACCACAAATTAAGTACCTACTACCCTACTTTTCTTCGAGAGCGTATGCGGGCAAGCACGTTTAAAATTGTTCCAAATATCATTGCTTAAAAATTCAGAGGTGACATACAGACAGACATCGTAGTCTCACCATAAGCGTACCTTTTTACCATTTCGGTACGGGTATTTTTACATATAAGTAGGTACCTAATTTGCGAAGCACTAGAGTCTGAGTAACTACTATATTTTTTTTTAATACCACTAAGGTGGCAAACAAATTTGCGCTCCACCTGATGGTAGCCTATGGACGCTTGCAACACCTGGACTTTCAGTCGCACGTTGTCGACCCTTCAAAAGTCTAATAACCTTTTTCTTGAAGAACCCCATACCGTAGTCCTTAGAAACTATTTATATGCATAATATGCAATACGACATAAAGGCATGTATAGTCCCGTTTCTTTCCCTAGGCACTACCAATAGTGTTTTGTGAGATTTTTGTTTTCTATGACTCTACCGGTAGTGCTATGGGTAAAATTGTATCTCTCTAATGCTAGTAATGTTACAGGAAATTTCATCTCCCGTGGCACTATCGGGCATCCTATTTAATCTTTGTTATATATTAGTAAAACTGCAATGGGGTACTTGACTTACTGTATTATACGGTCTGTTAGTTCCTCTGATGACTTTCACTGGTATGAAAAGTAGCTTTTTAACACTTATAGTTTTACTCTTGAAGAACCGTAAGCTGTAGTCAGTAGGAAAACCTTTCTTTATTTACAACGAAGACGAAAAAATCCTCTAAAACCACACTCTGAGTAAACATATAGGTTTTAAGGTGTGAGGTGGTGGTGAGCAATAGTTATTGAATTCGAATTCCTTGAAATGTAGGTTACTTTTACAACAAATTGTTATGCACAATAAACATGTATATGTCCATAATACCTATCTATAGGTAAAGTAGGTAAGTACTTAACCCTTGTCACACAGCCATTTTACAATCGTCCCCGTACCTTTGTCACCCCTAACCCTCATTTTCAGTTAATTTGGGTTTATTTTGTTGCATTCTTCTTTATGTAACTTTGTTAACAAAACGTTTTTTGTCTCTTCTGACACTTATATACAGACCAAGTTATCGCGGATAAGGTAATATTGGTGGAAGTAATCATTTTCGGGTTATTTATCTTTGGAAATAATGAAGTCACGTTGAATACCTTGGGGCTGTTCGGATATTAAAATCACTGTCGGTGATGCGATACTAAGTCATTCGAAAACTCTTATGATATGACATTAATTTCAACACAGTAAATACCAACCTTAAGGAGAGCTATCGATATTGTTTCACGTCACAAATGTCACAACATGTTGCTGCTTATATAACTGACACCAGTTATGTCAGGATTTCTTGGGTTGTTTCGTATGTAGCCATACCATAGTGTTGTAAAACGAAGTTATCGAACGCAGGCCAAATTTTTTTTTTCATCGACATTTGCGGCACGACTCAGATCTTAGATCAATATTATAAGTATAGTGCAACGAAATTTTTTCAACCTGTGGTCAAAAGTCAAAACAATCGCCATGATTAAACGGTGTGATCTTATAACGACTCTAGTGACCAAAACTCCAAGGTTAGAAGGTCAGAAAAGTTCGATGCACTTTAATACATATTTTACCGTTACAAAAAAAAAATATAAATATTGTAAAGTGCTAAAAATACGTATGCTAACTTGACTAGTGATACAAAATTACAGGTTTTTGAGGAAAACCGTTTCTAGGCATTTTTGATCTAAGACGCGACTAAAAAGCACACGGAATGAAAAAAATTGTCACAGATTCTCCACGGTAAATTAAATCATTTTTTACTGTAAAATTATTGCAGATTAATTTTTGAATGGTAATATTGCACGCCTGAAATGTGTCAGAAAGAAGATTTTTCCGTCTTTTCACGCCTGTCCTGCGCTAAGCCCCTTGAGATGCGCCTCTTATATTTTTGCAGCTACGTGTTATTTAATACTATACTTACTTGAGTCTGGCGACATTATGTGTTTCATGATTTTAATAATTCCAGCTTATATTTAAGCATCTTTATTATTTAGATCTTTATTAGGATACTAACTTCGCGTGGACATTTGAAACAAAAAAAAAATGTTTTATCAGATTAATAAAGGTCGGTGGTGGCTTAAGGGTTCATAATTCATTTTGAGTTCTGAGTGGCGGGAGTTCAAACCCGGCGTGTTCCAATAAGATTTAAATCATTGATTTTTGATCCACCTATCCAACGACCAAACACCAACACCAACACCATGATAGAAAGATGATAGACATAAAAAAAGTTCAACCCCACTTTACATGTAGGGAAGATATCCTAAAATATTTTTTTCCAGGTTTTATTTAACACTTCGTTGGCTTGATTAATTATGGATATCCATTTCAAATTACAGCTGTCTAGTAGTAAGATTCTTTGATCTAAGCCGCGGATTGACAGACAGAAAGATGGACTTAGTGAAACTCTTAGGGTGTTGACTATGGAACCCTAAAAAAATCGTGCAAATGTTATACTCGTGTAAATAAAAAAAATCATAATATAATTACGATGGTAAAATTGAGTCACAAAAAAACCAACACGTCTAAGTATGTTTTTCTTCATATTATTCATAATTTTAATGTCTTAAAGTTTGGCATTATAAAGTATTTGTAATATAAGAAATCCAAACTGTTATTTTTAGCTGAACAAAGATAATATAATATATTACTTAAGACAGCTGAACACGTCACATTTTAGTTTACAAATAGCTTTAAACTGGATTGGGTTGCCAATCGCACTGTCACTTGCATTTGGAAACTATTCGAAAGTGGCAAAGCTCTGTCTGCTTTTTTTATTTGTAGTACGACATATCTCCAATGTTGTTGTTTTTTTTTTCTTTTTTTATAAAAAAAGGTTTATTTTATTTTTACGTTTTTTGTAGCGTGTTATTGGGACTTAGTATGTTGTACTTAGTATGTATGCCAATTATCAACCCCATAAGTACACTGGTGAACACTGGTGAAAATTCGGAAGTTGCAAAATATTCAATAAAAATATTATTCCAGAGCAAAGATGTAATTGGGATTTTCATCAACCAGACTTATGCCTCGATAGCTCCTTTGGTAGATCACTAACACGGAATGTAAGGAATTGCAGGTTCAAGTCCTGGCTCGCGGTTAATCTTTTGACTGCAACTTTGCTATGAAATTATTTATTCACATTGATTATATGTAAAAAAATATATACAGTCGAATTAAGCACGACCGCCTTTGGTTTTGTTGGTTAAAAAAAATTCTTGACTTGTATTTTCTGGTAAATTACAATGCTTTCTTTTACTACCACACGTTAGTGAAAACACGAACCAATAAAAAAATTAAAGTAGGTATTTACCTCTTTTTTTTTCTACTTGGATGATATAATTCTAACTGAATATAGTTTAGGAGTTGTGACTGACGCACAAAAAAACATAAAAGCTCTCCTTTAGATTGAAACACTTTTTGCTGTCGCATCGCATATGATGTTGAAAGTAAATAGCCTATTTTTCACGGCGCTCGTGAAGAAATTACACGATGAGCCCACAACGACGTCGCATGAAATTGGTTCAGAATATTATGGTGTGATGAGGTGCACTGTACTTTATTGGAATAATACAAAATAAATATTTTTCCATTCGGTATAGATATTTTTTTTATATTTACAGTATTCATTAATTTCACAACGCACTTAGACACGAATTTATCAGTTTTGAGTTTTAATTTATACCGGTCAAAAAAAACGATACGTATGGTACAAGATTAATTGCGTTTCTATTTTAAATTAAACTTATTATTTTCAACAACTCGTATTAATATTGATTTAACAGAAAAAAATCGAAGTAGGTATACCTACTCAAAGAACATATAACTATGTAAAAAAACGGGTTGCACTCCGGGAGTCCCGGCAGAAGTGTAAACTTGAATATTAACTATTAACTTTTTCCTATACTAGCTATTTACTTCGTATACATATTTATTTATTATAAATAATCATGTTTGTGTATTTACTTTTTTGACTTTAAGAATTAAGAATAAGAATTGAAATCCTATATCCAACCTCCCTGTACTACTCATAATCGCCATATATTAAAAAAACTAACCTAATGTAAATAAAGGTCACGTGATCCTCACGCGAGTTTAACATTTTTACCCATCACAAAAAAGTGCACAACACCGCTAAAGAAGTTATCACTTCAAAAATATTTTTATTTTTTGCGTCCTATAAATCGTTAAGGAGATACACGGCAAAACACCCTAATAAGCAGAAAACCGTATTATTAGTTATCACATTAAGTACACATCGGTAACTTTAGCATTTATGAAGACTCATTAGAGTACACTCAAACTATAAAATCTGACAATTACGCTTTCGCCTGTATATTGACTCTATTAAGCACGCCGGAGACAACATTCTAATGTTGCGAGCGTTAATATAGGTGTACGGGTCGGTGCTATTTAGCATTTAGAAATTAATAGTACTGTCAGCTACAATAGCATGTTTTTGAAACTAAAAGTAGCTATATTCTGAATTGAAGGCTACAATTATACCTGAAAATGCTTGCATTTATTTATATCATATTTATTTATATTATATTTATTTATATTGATAATGCAATCATTTATTCTGTGACTTTAATTAACAATGATAAAATGCGTCTTGCTTCACAGAGTTAAACTTTGACAGTGATAGTCAACTTGTTACACGCAATCCTATAATAGCACTTATCCAGCCCACATAATTACTGGGGGTGAATTTATATAATGCTAAATAACAGCAAACTGCTATAAATTAGATCATATTTAACCTTTTAACCAGGTTGGAGCTGAATCCTTGTACTAGCATGGGTCATTAATCCACTAATGCAGTTATATAAGATCCTGAAAGACGTTACAGCGCCCCGTACGTCGCCATCATAATGTAAACGGATAAACACTCGGACGTTAGATTTTGTAACAAGTGAAAATCCTAAAAACCAATTCCTATAGAAAGTAAGCGGTTCATGGGTTCAATATTTTTGCTATATGTTACCCACTATTAAGCTTTACATGGATCTGTGGCTGACTTGTATGACACAATCTCGTGTCAGCTCATTACTCATTTATGTACCACGAGTGAATTTTAAGACAGTCCATTGCATTTAATTGTGATTAATGCAGTGAACGTTGGCTGTCCACCATCTTTTAGGCTCTAACCTATGCAATATAATATACTAAAAATTTAGTTTTGTTTATTCAACGAAAATTAAAACTGTACTTGAATATGACACCTAATTTTTTAAAAGAAAACAGCTCATTTTTTTCTAGCTTTTTTTAAAATATTATCAAATTATTTTATTCTATATTTTTAAAGTAAATAGTCATATTTTGTAAACGCGTAAATATTTTAGTCGATTTCATATGGTATTTGACAATTAACTTGCTTTCCCAATCAAATGTTACGGACGAGTAAGGAAAAATCAAGGCTTTACTTCAGAAAACTATTATTTGTTTTACCACAAAACACCCGTCAGAAAATGGTTCGCTCACAAACAACACCAAAATTCTTATTTAAAACAGTGTTGTGTGAGACGGAGCAGTACACATCATAGAAGCGTTTATTAGATATTGGCCTGTAGTTTATGCTGAAAAATACGTAACACCCACTCTAATAATCAGCTAATGTTCAGCTCTTGGGGTGACAGTTACCCTTATTAATGCTCAAATAATACAATTAGATACAGTTACTCAGCAAATAGCAGCTGAAACAGCGCTGCTATAACGTACTTCTTCAGCATGCTTGTACGGTTTAAAGAATTCTATTGTAGACAGTGATTCAGCTGATATACAGCGGTTCCGTGTTACTTTTTTTTTTTGAGCTGTCTATGCTGATGGCTGTTGCAACCATTACTGCTTCACCGGGCTTTTAGGGCGAGACTCTGAAGGAGAGAGAGAAGATTGAGAGGGGGCGAGAAGCGCGCCGGCATTCTTTGATACCTTGTGTATCCTTACGGTCGCCGACGAACCCGGGGACGTCGGCGTCGTGTTAGGGGGGAGGCCCTATTAGGGGTGGTCGTTTAGACTAATCTCGCTATCCGGATTTCGAGATCGTCATCCGTAAGTCGTAAGTCATCATAAGTACGTGCCGAGGCCGCCTAACAGTAGTTTTACGACCGTGCCGAGGTCGATCGGGGGGCCGTGTTACGTACGCCACGCCGTTCCAACTCAGAGTTGTACTTAGGCTGACCCATCCCTCTATCACGTGGAAAAAAGAAATCGGCACTGAAACCTTATGCATAAAAAAGTATCTAATATAACTGTTTTAAAGATTCACGGTGAATATCACTATTACACATAATGTTATAGGTACGGGGTTCTTACCGTGATTAGCCGAGGAGATGAGCTCCCGATATTTCGGTGCTGTTGCAAGCACCATGATCGCGGGATGACTGGCGTACTTGCGAGTTTGTGCAAAGTCTATGGGCAAACATATCTATCTACCCTCTTTCTTCTTCGTTTTGTTACGGAACTACTAGAATTCACTCGAAAGTCACCACGACAGTATATACTCACTGTGTCACTGCGTTTTTCGGAAAGTACTACTTTATGACTGGTTTTTATCAATTCTAACGCCGGATTCCACGTATTCGACAATTTTAACCCATCTTCCCTATTGAAGTTTATATACCTATTTATGAATTTCAATTGCTTCTTTAACTATTCCAGGCACATAGTGACGTTCTGTCGACAGTATTTGTGGATTGTGAAATTCGATCCAATGGTTAGGACTTTTGTTTGTCATTGTTCTTTACAGCCTTAATTTGTTCGTTCATGCGGCACGCGATGGATCTGTGCAACAGCTGAGTAGTCACACATTGTCATATGTTAAAGATTCTCGCCATTTCACTAGTATGTTACATCAGATTAGAGTTGAGTATGACGAGGTCATGGTCAGCTTTGATGTGGAGGCTTTATTAACGAATGTCCCAGTGTCAGAATTTTCATAAATGGTTACAAGTAAGCTGCGCAATTACAACATCTCGATGGAATATATTAAACTTCTCCAACACTGTCTATCCTCCAGTTACTTCTTATATAGCGGTGATTTCTACCTACAGATTAAAGGCGTTGCCATGGGTAGCCCTGTAGCTCCCGTAGTAGCGAATTTGTGGATGGAGCACTTTGAAGAGCGAGTCATCTTTACACCGCCAGTCCCACTTAAAATTTAGAAGAGGTGCGTGGATGATGTATTCTGCATATTGAAGGGTGGAGAAAAAGAGATAAAGGATTGTTTAAATTATCTTAATGGCATCCACAGTAACATGCGGTTTACGGTAGAAATAGAACAAGAAAGATCGTTGGCGTTCGTTCCTAGATCTTAAAATAACGGTGAAAGTAGATGGGACTCTTAACCATACAGTTTACAGAAAGCTAACTCACACTGATCGGTACCTTCATGCGACTTCACATCACCAACCCCGTCATCTTATGCAGTAGTTATCGAGCATTCGATTTATGTAATGATGAGCACCTTCCGAAAGAATTAGCAAAGGTACAGTAAGTGTTAAAAACAAACGGATACCACGTGAAAGGTGTGCATCGCAGATGCAAGAAAAGCCAGTCCCTAACTAATAGGGTAGAACGTTAGCTCACATTTTTGCCGTATATTTAACAGATAAGATCGGCAAGATATTGAACAAAAATTCAATAAAGAACGTTTTTACTCCCTTAAAGAAAATCGCACAAAACCTGCGTTCCCCTAAGGACAGTTTACCGCTGGAAAATCCGGGTGGATACAAAATAGACTGCAGTTGCGGTAGTGCATACATTGGACAAACAAAAAGATCCATCGCGTGCCGCATGAACGAACATATTAAGGCTGTTAAGAACAATGACAAACAAAAGTCGCCCATTGCTGAACATTTACTGGATTCGGGCCCTAAACATTGGATCGAATTTCACAATCACAAATACTGTCGACAGAACTCCACTATGTGCCTAGAATAGTTAAAGAGGCAATTGAAATTCAAAAACTTCAATAGGGAAGATGGGTTTTAATTGTCGAATACGTGGAATCCGGTGTTAGGATTAATAAAACACAGTCATAAAGTAGTACATTCCGAAAAACGCAGTGACACAGTGAGTATATACTGTCGTGGTGACTTGCGAGTGATTTCTAGTAGTTCCGTAACTAACGAAAAAGAAAGAGGGTAGATAGATATGTTTGCCCAAAGACTTTGTACAAACTCGCAAGTACGCCAGTCATCCCGCGATCATGGTGCTTGCAACAGCACCGAAATATCGGGAACTCATCTTCTCGGCTAATCACGGTAAGCACCCTGTATAACATTATGTGTAATATCTGATGTAACTATAATTAATATAACATTATCTTTTAGAGCTACATAATAAAAAAAAGTACCAAAAAACCCTAATAAACAAACTTCCATAACAAAATAGGTGCTAAAGAGAGAGATTCAGGGAGAGTGGGTTCAGAGGCAAGTAAAAGAAAGTCGCTTTTCAAGGTCAAGGAAAGTTATAATGCATACTCATTCAAGGTTATATCAACAAGTTTTAATGGTTAGTTGTAAAACCTAATCACTTAAGGTGATTCGTAACTAGGGTTGCCAGGTCTTAAAACCGGAAAGCCGGACAGACCAGTTAGTTAATCCGGACCTTTTAGTAAAAAGGCCGGACACCTTTAATTTTTTAAAGATTTTAGTATAGCACGATATATTTTTAAAATCAAAACAAGGTTTTTTTTATGATTTACCATAAAATCTTCTTAAATTCTAGTGAAACAACAATAAAATTTAATGAATCAGTCATCTTTATTATTAATCATTCAATATTCATTACAATATTAATTTCAGTAATTGCAATAGTAGTTAACAGAACTACTATTGCAATTTGCAATGGACAACGAATTAAAACAAAACGTTTAATTACCATAAAATCTTCTTAAAATTTAATGAAATAACAAATTTGGGGTGGACATGAGGATCGGCGAGGGAGGACAGTGCTATTCCGCTTGCTTGCGGTAGCAATACAAGGTAAGGTGGACGGAGCGGAAACCAGTACATGACATATATATAAAAAAATATCAAATTTAAAAAGCCTAACAAAAGCCGAACAAGCCGGACACCGTCTAATTTGGCCGGACACGCAACCAAAAAGCCTGACTGTGTCCGGCTTTATCCGGACGCCTGGCAACCTTATTCGTAACCCTTAATACATCGAAATGAAAGTATCTATTTACAATATTTAAAACTACCTATCTACACAGCAAGAGAGAAAACCGTAAGCCTGCCTACACAGATTTCTAGATAGAAGGTTTACAAATATATATTAAGGACAGAAAGTACATTCAAGTTCTTCGGCCTAAGGCCCGACCGATGATGTCTTCCACGACGTCCACATCCAATAGGTATCCGCCGCCAGAGTAGGTTTACGCGGACGGGACAGACTTTTATGGAACCTATGGACGTGTGGTGTGTGGTGTTAGCCCAGGGCTCGGCACGATGCTATGCCGCACGTGGTTGATGCTGGCCCCGTAGATTAGGTAAGCAGTGTTGCTCAGGCCGAGGGTCTGCTAATGCTCAGGCCGCGGATCTGAAGTATAGCGAAACTCCCAGATTCCTCTTCAGTGCGGACACTCGAAAGATGACGCGCAACGCCCACCATAGCAATTGAGAAGGAAAAGCTTCACAAAGATACGTCAAAGAACCGTAGGGTAAACAAAAGACCGTTGTACTGTAAGTACTTAAAATAAACACTGGCCTGCAAAAGAAAAGTATAACACTCATAAACGTAACGATAACTTCAGTCGTATTTAAATTAGAATCTTGAAATAAAAAGCATTATTTGAAAATTTATATTTTATAAAAACTCCTTTTTGACAACCTCCTTTTAAATGATGGCTAAAAAATAAACAAAAAAGAAAAACGCTCCCTTTTCAAATGCTAGGATTTTTTACGTTCAGCTTTCTGCTTTTGTTTTTGCATTTGTTTTCTGATCATTTACATTTAATTCATCAGCCAAGGTATCTTCAGCACGTAAAAATTAATTATCATGCCTCTTTCACCTGAAGAATGTGCAAGAATTATGGCACATCTGGAACTATGCATCAGTATGCGTCGTACTGCAAGAATGGTGGATGTCACATTAAGAACGGTCTTCAAGGTGAAACAAAGGTACGAAAAAACCATCTCAGAAGACCATGTAATGGCCGTCCCGGATGCACTACAGCTAAAGAAGACCGATATATTGCCAGCACTATTTTGAGAAATCATTACCTCAATGCAGTTCAGGTCCAACAGCAGCCTTTCCTGATGACTGATGATTACATTAGCAAAGACTTTTTCAGAAGAAGACTTGTTAAACCTAAAACCTTACAGGCCAGCAAATGGTCCCAAAGTTGACGCAGGGCATCGAGTTTACAGATTGAGGTATGCTCGTGACCACGTTTAGTGGGGAGAAGAAGAATGGGCAAAAGTTTTGTTCACAGATGAGTCACGTTTCTCATTATTCACTTATAACGGAAGGCGAAAAGTCTACAGGCGGCCTTTCCTGCTTTTCATAAAAAGTCCAATACGACGGGGGCTCTGTACACGTATGGGCTGGCATCTCTTCGAAAGGTCGCACACAGTCAGTGGCCATAGAAAATGGCACTCTGACCGGGTGGAGATATAGAGAGAGATATATGCTCAAGAGATCCCTAATGAGTATGCAGTACCATATCTGGTTAATATGGGTGATGGATCAATTCTAATACAAAATAACGCCCGGCTACACACCGCTCAGGTCGTAAGAGTACATTCAGGAGGTTGGTATCAACTAGATGGCAAGTCCTGATCTGAACCCGATCGAACACGCTTGGGATGAGCTCGGAAGGCTGGTCAAACGAAACCTCTTCTTCAGTATGCCAAACAGACTCTTAGCTGTGATCAGAACCAAAGCAACACCAGTTATTAAAAAGGTCTTAAAATCACCTTTTTCAGGGATTTTAAGTTCTCGCCATTAAGTGAAAATGGTTACTTTTTGTTTTTATGTTTCATTTATGTTAAAAACTTTAAGTTAAATAAAAAAAACTTATGTTCTAAAAATCTTTCATACCCGTTCTAAATGTTGTTTTTATTTTAAGTATCAAATTTTAATAGTTTAGGAGAAAATTCAATTTAAAAACTGTTATACCTTCTTTTGCAGGCCAGTGTATTTATAAATTATTTACATGACTATTTTAAGTAGAAGAAAATTCAACACCACGCAAAGCAAAATATAAAAGTAATGAGGCATGACACCATATGTCATTCGTAAAAACATTCCTCCAGTTTCTATATTTGAAACCTTGTATATGTTTAAAGAACTAGGAATGGATGTCTGGAAACTTCCATAGTTTCTTGCATCCTCCGGTCATTTACCTGATCCGGAGAACCTGAACCGGTAATTCCGTTTTACTTAAAAGCTTAAGTATTCTGTCAATATCAAAATAAGGAACGATTTAATTCAAATATGCGGCGTGATACAATATTTGCACAATACAGCCCTGTATTATCAGCCATCTCTTCATTAAATATTTTAGGAAAAAAAATCATAGCTACCGCTAAGTAAGAACGGCTTACTACGGTACAGTTACTTAGTCATCGTAGCTTAATTAAACACCTTTCATGTTCCTAAACTACACCACAAATCTGTCCTCGTAAGCCCGAAGAGAGAAAGCACCTACATATTATATCGGATCGCATGAATGAATTTCATAAGTTACTCGTGTAGTTAATGGATTAATCCTTTGGTCGGTGGAATTTAGGATAGGTGGTGGTTTTAGCCTCTCGAAGTTATAATATCCGCATGAATATTGATGTTCTAGTACCGCCCACAAGCTTTAGATAATACTTCTCTATGTTTAAATAACACCGTTAATTACTTTGTTGGGCTGTATGATATTAATTACTAAGATAAAAGCGGGTGTGAGTATTTCTACTTATCTAGACAACATTGTACTTTTATTAAGGAAGCGTGTCGTACCTAAAAATAAAAATGCTTTAGTTACGTTTCGATGTCTTGTTTTAAATGAACACAAATTGTTTCATTTTAGACAACAGCATGTTCGAATATGTGTATAAACAATGAATAATAATAACACGTGAGATCACTGTAATTATTAATAAAATAGAATGAATAATACGAGTATATTATTGGCATGAAGACCAAAATATGTTTTATCCCGGTTAAGGATTCCCACGAAAATAAATATTAAGGGACACAATTTCATTAGCTCTCAAAGAGGAAACGGAATGACTTACGTATACTCCGCCTAGTCCATCCTGGCCGAAACGTCAAAAACCAAAAGATACGCATGCAAGACCCGATAAATACAAAATAATATCTAAGTCTTCTTTCGTGTCGTAGGTACACTGAATTTACAGCCTTTCCTTTTTTATGAGAATTGATAGTGAAAATCAGTAAAGCTTTTACAATAAAACATGTGAACAATACAAAACAAAAGTTCTACATTTACTTAGAATTTCAGTTTGTTTCATCTTTCGCTCTAATTCCTATTGTAAACACGCTAAGAGCTTGCTGTGGACGCTTCAATGAAAATAATGACATACCTTTCTATAGCAATCATTGTAAAATAAACTTAAAAATCAAGCACGAAGAGCATGCTTTCGATTAAAATATTTTTGTTCCTTAGACGTTTCAAACTACTCTTAGCTTGAGCTTTTGCAGTATTTTTTGTGAAAAATACTCGACTTCTTGTCTTTCAGTTTTGTCTAGTTGTGTAAGTATAGTTACAGGGATGTTGATAACTGCATAGGCGACGGTTTTATACGCTTAGTTTGTTAAAAAACATTTTAGGTTTCCCATAGAACTTATTACCCTCAATGTTGGGTCTAGAACTTCGTGCTAGGTTTTCGTGTCGGACTAACAGTCAGGAATTATTTTACGAAAGGTTTAGTAGTCAACACAAAAGCTTCTGCAGTTAGTCTTATATAGAGTTATTAAAACGAATAAAACGTCATTAATTAACCTGTGTATGAAAATGATAATTTCTACAATTTGATACATTAACTTTTTCAGAAATTGAGCTCAACTTTTCTTTTTATTAGCAAAAACTGGTTATTTTTGATCGTTACAATATTTCTTACATTTATTTTGCCATTTAACTTTTGGAAAAACGAAACGCTATCTTTTTTAGATTGTATTTTTTTACAAGACCATATATGAGCTTCTTGCCAGGATTACAGTATGGAAAGAAGGTAGATTTTTGAACAAGGTATTGCCGGTGTCCAATAGCTGCGGTGATTGCTTACCATTAGGTGGGTCGTAAGCTTGTTGTAATATTTTATTTTTTAGTAACAATTGTTGGAAAATTAATATAGAACTTTCGTAGGTTGATAAAACATGAGATCGATACTAGGTATTGTCTACCTACTACAGAATAGATCTGAAGATATTGGTTACAATATTTTTATAGTAATAACTATTTATATTTATTGAGTAGGCTCATAATATAGTGATTATATCCTCTTTGTAAATAATATGGTAGTCAGCTATAAGCTCTAGAGATCGTTTTTTTTTTCTATTCTACTCAACTTTCTATCAATATGAATTAATCAGTTCACACCTTGTGTTTCAAATAAGCTAGCCAACTAAACATAAAAAAGTGTTTCTTGATGAATTAGATGTCTGGAGATCCATATTTGGATATTTTATCTATTGTGCATATAACGTAGGGTACTCAAACCTCGCGTCTCTCTGCGCTTTACCTGAGGCGCAGTGCAGCTTCGCGGTGGCTCTACAACCCCGCTGTAAATGTCCATATTTAGGCAGGACGTACCATGCTTATGAAACCCTAAAATTAACAAAACAAACCACGTATCTACGCAAAGGTACGTACACAAGCATTGCAATAATATCAAGTTTCAATCTCATGTCTTTTGAACTGAAATGGAACAAGTTTCTCTAAAATTATTTCTTCTTTTTTTTTAAAACATAGCAAGGATAGTAGGAAACGGTAACATCTCTGCATCGAGGGAATAATGCAAAAGTAAAGCTTGACAACTGTTCCCATTTTTATCTATTGTTGTCAGTATTAAAAGAATGGTATGATGACCCAATTCTGGCTTACTTATTTCTAATACCAAATATCAAAGTATAAAATAATTACTAGCTGTGTGTGTGTTACTAGCTTATCGGTTCATTTTAATTAACTATACTTAGGGGTAAAAACTATATAGAAAAAAGAAACTATATAATTCCATCACGTGCGGAATTTTTAAAAACTAACATATTATGGCATGGCTATTATCCAAGAAGCTTACATATTGTCAGCGAAAGTTTCTTGCTTTTGTGATTATTTTGTTTTTTTTGGTTTTTTTATTTAAATTTTGATTTATATAGTGTTATAATTTGCTGATCTTAACCACGTTGCTGGCGGGTATATTTATCCGGTTTTAAACCTTCATTTTTATATTTATTAACTTTTATATATTCTATACGATATTATTTATTTTATGATTTATAATGATATTGATAAAGATAGTAACCAGAGTGATTCAGATCACTTTCTTTCTATTGCTTCATCTGGTGGATTGAGTAGCAACGATAGCTTTTCAAGTCTCCCTGATTCTCTCAGTGCAACACTTAATTCTTGCTTCTCAGATTGCCTGAAAAACTTCAATGCTATTCATATAAATGCACAAAGCATTCCGGCTCATTATCCTGACATGCTTGCAACCTTTAATAATAACAACATACACGCAATTCTTGTATCAGAATCCTAGTTAAAACCTTGCCTCCCTTCTACGTCCTACTCTTTACCTGGTTTTCACCTTATTCGCAATGACCGCACAGAGCGTGGTGGAGGTGGGGTTGCCATTTATCTTCGATCTAATATATCTTTTTCTGTATTAAGCATGTCAACTCAGTCTTCCTCACCTGCTGCGGAACACCTTCTTATTGAAATATCTCTATCGAACATTAACATCCTTCTTGGCGTATATTACAGTCCTTCACTTCACGTTAATTACTTTTCCTCATTTGAATCTCTACTAGAAACGTTTTCCCCACTCTATAGTCATACCATTATTATGGGTGACTTTAACACTTGCCTACTAAAAAAAGACTTTCGTGCTAATCAACTTCAGACGATAGTTGAGGCTTGTAATCTGCACTTATTACCTCTTAATGCCACGCATTACTTTCCAAATTGCTCTCCTTCACTGTTAGATCTTATTATGGTCTCTTCACTACATCATACTACTGCACATGGTCAATTTTCAGCAGAAGCATTTTCTTACCACGACTTAATCTATTTATCTTACAAAATTCGTCCACCTAAAGTGAGATCCAAAACACTTATGCAGCGTAATTTTAGCAGCATGAATGTAGATAAATTGCGCGAAGATGCCTCTAAAATTGATTGGTCTAGAGTTGTGAGTGCTTATACAGTTGAAGAAAAAGTTCATACATTTAATTCGCTTATTACTGAACTGTATGACACTCATGCTCCAGTAAGACCAATAAAAGTAAAACACTTTCCTGCACCATGGCTAGACGATAAAATTAAAGCCCTTTAAAAAATAAGAAATCGAGCTAAGGCCAAGCTGAAAATTAACCCTACTGAAGCCAACTTAGAAAAGTATAAAAATTTGCGAAATCGCTGCAATACGATGTGTCGAGATGCACAACGACGCCATATCCACAAATCCGTTGACAACGGAGATCCATGTAGAATATGGAAATTTCTTAAGTCATTAGGAGTTGGTAAAACTCAGGCTACACCAATTTCAAAAGATCTTAACTTAGATTTACTCAATCAACATTTCACTTCTGTACCTGCTATGAATAGCAATAAAAAAGCGATTACGCTGCAAAATCTTTCAACGACCTCAACTTCTGACTTCCTCCCTTTTACTTTTCGTCAATTTACTGATTGTGATGTTAAGAAGAGTATTATGTCTATATCTTCAAGTGCTGTTGGTAGTGATTGCATAAGCCGTGCTATGATTATTCCAATTATTGACCTAATTATTCCTATAATTACTCACATTTTTAATTCATCCATTGCTTCTGGAGTATTTCCTGAAGCTTGGAAAGATGCTTACATTATACCGTTGCCTAAAAAATCCAATCCAACTTCTTTTTCCGATTATCGACCAATTTCATTATTACCATTCCTATCTAAAATCCTTGAACGGCTCGTTAATCAACAGTTAAACCTTTTTCTAACTCAAAATAGTTTATTAAATACCTTGCAATCCGGATTTCGAACCGGTCATAGTACTGTTACTGCTCTCACTAAGATCATTGATGATATCCGTTATGGTATGGACAGTAAGCAAGTCACTGTCTTGTCTGCTCTTGATTTTAGCAATGCTTTTAACACAGTGGATTCAGACATTTTGTTGGCAATCCTAAGCTCTCTTAACATATCTCCAACAGTAATTGACTGGTTTCGTAGTTACTTGGGTGACAGTGCATTCGGGTAGAGGAATCTTTCTTTAACTGGTGCCCATTAACTGCCGGCGTACCTCAAGGAGGCGTGTTGTCCCCACTCCTGTTTGCAGTTTTCATTAACACTATCACTCTCAAACTATCTTCTCTCTACCATCTATATGCAGACGATCTCCAGATTTATGCACATGGTCCAATAGAAAATATCGTAACATCAATTCAATCAATTAACTCTGACCATGATAAAATAGTTGAATGGTGTGGATATTATGGACTTCGACTTAATCCTCTCAAGTCGCAGACCATAATTATAGGTAGCCCAAAACTAATATCGAAGATTAATTGGACTGATTTACCCCCAATAAAACTCGAAGGTATCATTATCCCTTTTAGTGACACAATAAAAAGTCTTGGTATTTATATTGACCGCACGTTATCATGGACTCCACAAATCAAGGAAATTAGCCGAAAAATCTTTGCTTCGGCCGGAACCCTGAGAAGATTACGGAATCTTTTACCTGTGTCAACTAAAATTGTGCTTGCTCAGTCTTTATTTCTACCTTTACTTGATTATGCTGACATTTGCTGTACTAACCTGACAGAGGAACAACTTAATAAACTGGAGCGTCTACAAAATCTTTGCATTCGCTTCATTTTTGGACTTCGAAAATATGACCATGTCTCAGAATTTCGTTCACAACTCAATTGGCTTCCAATCCGACTTCGCCGGAATGTACATATTCTTTCACTCCTCTATAACGTGCTATTCAATCCATCTACACCATGTTATCTAAAAGAGCGGTTTAATTTTATCAGATCGCCTTGTCTAACTCTTCGCTCGTCTACTAGTCTTCTTCTTAAAACACCTGGACACAGTACTAATTTTTACAATCATTCTTTTACTGTAAAAGCCATTAGTCTTTGGAACTCTTTGCCGATAAATATAAGGCAAATCCAGTCGCTGCCTGTTTTCAAGAATTCGTTAAAATCTTATTACTTACGTACTACTTCCTAATTTTCTATAATTTTGACCAACCTCTGGTTATTCAAACATATCTATCTTTATTACTTTATTTATTGTATGTATGTTTATGTATTCATATTATATAACCATTTATTTTATGTATTTGTTTAAGTAATTATATTAAGTATGTATATGTATTTTATCTATATAGTAAGTACAAAGGTATTTATGAGTGTTGTTATATTCTTTATTCTTCCTTATAATTTTACTTATGATGTTTTATGTATCACCTACCTCTTCCTGTCAACATTACTCTAACCAAAGGTTGCCTGGTAGAGATCGCTTTTAAGCGATAAGGCCGCCTTATTGTGCTATTTCCTCTATTGTAATTGTTTTTGTGTATTTTAAATTGTGCAATAAAGAATATTGTATTGTATTGTACATACGGTTGAAATTAAAATTCATCAAACATTTACAACCATTAGCTTTACCTAAAATTTTTAGTGAAAAATAAAAAAAAAGTGCAAAACAGTAAAGATGTACGAATATCCGTATAAGAAACGCAAAGTTTCAAAACGTAAATTAAATTGTGGGATGAATAACTTGTGAAGTACGAAAGTATGATTACCTAAGGATTTTTGGTAGTGAGTAGATACAGTGTACGAAATTTTTCTAATACTGTACTGTATACATGCATTAGTTGTTTGATTGAAAGTATCAAAAGCTAAAACTGAATAAACAAACGTCCTAACTGTAGTTTATGCAAACACAGTAAAGTAATTAGTTCCAAAGCGTGTTTAATTTGCATGGCAGGACATTTCCTGAGGGGATACAGTTTACAGTATGAGTGTTGTTTACTTTGGACAATAATTTCAACCCTAAAGCTAGCAACAGTCATAAAACGATTTTTAGAATATTGTTCGGGAAATGTAACAATTTGAGAATTGTGTTCGATTTACAATTTATATTCTAATGTGTGTGGGTTTTTAACATTTGTAAACAGTCTTAAAGCATATAAAACAATGTCGTCTAATCTCTCATAATATATTTATTTCGTTGACGCAAACGTAATAGTAGAGTTAAAAAGTAATTCAATACAGTTTTATAATAAAAGAAGTTTTACAATACAGTTTTATAATAAAAGAAGTTTTACAATACAGTTTTATAATAAACACTTTGACCAGAACGTTCAAGCTCGGGGACTTAGAAACAGTGGCGAGTTAAGTGTACCTCGCATCTCATATACGCAGGGAAAGAAGTGGTGAGACCTGGCCAAATGGCAAAAACTGCTGCTAACAGAAGAACAGACTACAGAATTGAAAAATTGAATTGAAGAACTTAGAAGGTCATTGATTGGCCATGCTAATTCCAATTCGCACTAGGTGTCTGCCAATTCACACTGGGTTGTGGACTAGGCGCTAGCCTCCTTCTCCTATAAGAAGTGAATTGCAGGTGTGGGAATTCCTCACTCCTCACACCAAAGGATAGACGAGAATGGGGCTAAAGCTAAGCGAAGAGAGCTGTTAAACCTTGAGTGATTCGTCGATAGATATTATTATCATGTGTTTCATTTTAACCGCTTCTGTACCTAAGTAGTTCTTCAAAACTTATAGGACAATAAAGTATACATTTGTCTGTATATTGACCACAATGACCTTCTAAGTAGAACTTAAAAGGTCATTGATTGACCATGCTAATTCCAATTCGCACTAGGTGTCTGCCAATTCACACTGGGTTGTGGACTAGGCGCTAGCCTCCTTCTCCTATAAGAAGTGAATTGCAGGTGTGGGAATTCCTCACTCCTCACACCAAAGGATAGACGAGAATGGGGCTAAAGCTAAGCGAAGAGAGCTGTTAAACCTTGAGTGATTCGTCGATAGATATTATTATCATGTGTTTCATTTTAACCGCTTCTGTACCTAAGTAGTTCTTCAAAACTTATAGGACAATAAAGTATACATTTGTCTGTATATTGACCACAATGACCTTCTAAGTAGAACTTAAAAGGTCATTGATTGACCATGCAAATTCCAATTCGCACTGGGTGTCTGCTAATTAACACTGGACTATAGCCTTAGCCTCCTTCTTCAAAAATAAGTTTACGCCCCTATAGTAATTGTATAGCGACTAAGGGAATTCTACAAAAACTGCTGCTAACAGAAGAACTACAGACTACAGAATTGAAAAATTGTTTTTACAGAACTGAATATTTTTGAAAGACTTATCCAACGACACCTCACACCATTGGATAGATGAAAAAGGGGTTAAAGCTATGCGAAGAGAGCTGTTAAACCTTAAGTTACTTCGTTGATAGATAATTATTATTATCATGGATTTCATTTTTTGCCCTTCTGTAGGTAGTTCTACTTATAGGACAATATAGTATACATTTGTCTATATATTGACCATAGAACTTAGAAGGTCATTGATTGACCATGCTGATTTCAATTCGCACTGGGTGTCTGCTAATTCACACTGGATTGTGAACTATGGCCTTAGCCTTCTTCTCCAATAAGAAGTTTGTGCCCCTGCAGTAGAAGTATAGCGACTGAGGGGATTATACAAATATTATTAACATTAGTGCTTATATTAATTTGAAGAAAAACAATTTTCGAGCTATTTTTCCGCCTACCGTTTAACAAATTCAAGTAAATCTAATTTACAGTGATATACGCCACCGTCTTGCGAAACCACAATTACGTTAGTGAAGGGGGCGACAAATTTGGCAATTATAGGCTTCATAGCAAATTGAGATACGCTAAAATGTTGCTTTTACAATATATTATTTTGTTATTATACTTTTAAAGTCCGTTTAACAAAACTTAACAGTATTTCTGTCTGTCAGACTTTTTAAGTATCAAGTTGAAATTAATATCAAATACTTCCCTGGGCGCTTTCAAAATCAAGCTTCTATTTATGCCGAAGCTTTTGACACTAGAACATACAAAAAAAAGGTTAGTCCTTAACTCGTTTTTGCAGGAAAAAACGGACAAAAATCTTCAAGACTCAATTTCCATGATGAACGAACTAACTACATACAAATAACTTTTAAATAATTTTCGCGGTTATTATGAATATAATTGTAATTTTTCGTGAATTTTAAATATATATATACAATATATATATACAAGTTTGTTCGGAACCCTCGACTTGTCTAATTCTATGTCTTTAAAGAGCTAATTTATTGCCTCTTACAAAAAACCATAAACTCAAATTCGAACTTTTTTATTCAAATAGACTTTTAAACAGCACTTTGGAATTGTCAGTTTAATTATAATACCAATACCACCGGTTCGGAATGAGTTAGAGTTTAGACTGCTGTTAAATTGCATATAGACTGCTGATTTTACTGCGTATGCATTTATTAATCGACAACTAAAAAACAAAAAGATGTCATAAGTGCTTATAATAACAAATGTAATTTTTAGAACTTTACAATAGATGTTACTTTTTTTGCCTAATATCACAGGTGCAGAAGTCTATGCAACATTTTAGGCACTCTAGTTAAAGGGAAGTTAATGGTAAAGGCGACAAGAAGACGCCTGCATTAGACACTTAACTTTTTGTTCTGTTTGCTGGCAACTCTAGCCTGATATTTATAGTTCAGTTACCAAGTAAAGTACCATAATCCTTACTAATATTATAAATGCCAAAGATTGTCTGTTGATTTTCTTTTTTCACGCAGCAACAAAGCAACAGATTGGCGATGATTTTTTTATAGAAAAAGGTGAAGGGATGTCTAGTAATGAAATGTAGTTGAAAAACTGTAACATATTTGTATTTACATTATGTTTCTACAGATTGCATTCAATATACTTACTGGCAAGATTATGAGGCACCAGCAATAATTTTTTTCATGATATATATATTAGATAATTAAAATCTAAAGTGTCAACCGAAACATTTTGTTATACCACTAAGGTGGCAAACAAGCTTACGGTCCCATAAAAATATATAATACCTTCTTTCTTGAACAGACTGTAGTCTGAAGTACTATTTATGCTATAGTCTGAAGAAATAGAACTATTAGACTAAGTGTTTCTAGGTATTACATTAGACAATAGGCTGCAGTGGAACCCTCACATCTCAGTTATTCTAGGGAAACTTAGTTTAGCTGCCTATGCAGTTAGGCAGCTTGCAGATGTTGACACTACTCACTTGGTCTACTTTAGCTATTTCTATTTCGGCATGTCTTATGGTATTTTGCTTTGGGGTAAGGCATAAGGTATTGATACAGTCTTTAATTTGCAAAAAAAGCAGTACGGTCAATCTATAAATTAGGACATCAAATTTCTTTTAGGGAACTATATAGGGAAATTGATATTTTAACTGTTCCTTGCCAATATAATTTTGCTTGTATAATGTATGTATGATTTCGCTCGTATAGTTTATTACAACATTGTTTACTATTGACAATTATTGTACTTTTTTGTTTGAGCTCATAAATCAGTGGGACACCAACCCCATTCTCCAAATCTTAAGAAAGCTCCGTCTATCGCGTTTAATTATACTTCGACCCCAAGCTCGCCCTCTTACCTGAAGATCGTTAATCTTTCTTAAAGATATATATTCCCTGCCTTAGAATTCAACCCACACCCTTATAGCTAATCGCTTCATACTACTCTATCGCTTCTATCGTAGCTTAACCTTTGATTTTAGACAGTTGATTCGAATAGGAAACTCTCTGAAGTTGCCTTTAAGTATTAAGTTGATTCACATAGACTTCGCATGCCTCCATTTTGATTTGACGTTTATGTTTATTGATTAGTTCTAAAACTTCTTGACTAATCACAGTAACCATTGATACCTTACTCAAAGTAATTACGGTTGAAGTAGTTAATGTTTAAGTTTCTATTAAGTAACTGAATTTACTCATGTAAAGTTAAATGTGAAGATAGTTTGAATTTAACATAGAAATCTTTAATGTGTTTCATGTAAAAGTTGATTTTAATTACATTTTTTAAGTATTTTTTTATATTAAATACGGCTAATTGGTAAATACGGTTATTTAGTTTGTATAAAATAACTATATGAGGAGATTGTATGAATTTCGTATATAAAAATCCTTAATGTTCACTATAATACATACATACATACATAATTTAAAACTTACTGAAACTTAATGAATACAGCATTCTATTTCATTTCTTGTGGGATACATTTGTACGGTCCCATACAAAAAAAATGTTTTATAATACGACTGTTTCAAATTCACTGGGTGTCTGCTCTAGGGGCAGACTTTAAAATGCTTGGACCAAGGTCTGTACAATTTTGCCCATTCTCCTTTATCAAAAGAGAGTTCAACATCAGACATCAGTTAATGTTCCTTGTCATCACGTAATATAATGTTGGTATGGTTATTGTTGGTAATAATTAATAAAAACTGAAAATCGACTTCAACCGTTCACGAAATTAACGTATTCTGGTATAACGGTATAAAATATTATACAAAACTTTACCAAATTAACTACATTAAAATTAAAATAAGTCTATGATATTCAGTGAAAATTATATAAAAGGCTGTGATTCGGCAAACAATATTATTTTAAAAGACAAACATTTCGAATTTGATGTGCTTTAAAAAAAAATATTTGCATATAGTCAAACTGAAGAACACAAAAGTAAGGCCTTGCCTTCACATTGAATACTAAAACTCCCACACAGTTTCATTAGTGATTGCTTTGCTCTGCGCCCCCAGTTAAATTCCAACGTCTGGAAGGGGATGAAACATTAATGTTTGTAGACGCAAGCTAACTTAAGCTTACGTGGCACAGCTACGTTTATTGACAACGTCTTGATTCAAGCAATATTGGATTTCACATTTATGACATGTTTTTGAAAACGAGTTAATTAATGGTCATTATTATTTATCTATACTAATGTTTTAAAATCGGCCAAGTGCGAGTTGGACTCGCGCATGAAGGGTTCCGTACCATTATCTATAAAAACGGCAAAAAAAATAACGTTTGTTGTATGGGAGCCCCCCTTAAATATGTTTTTTATTTTAATTTAATTATTTATTTTAAAAGTGACTATATAACTAAATATTCTATAAATATTTTAAGCGTCTACCTGTTGCCGTAATCAATATCGAGCAAAATCGAGCTAAAAAATCACGTTTGTTGTACGGGAGCCTCCTTAAATATCTATTTTATTCTGTTTTTTAGTATTTGTTGTTATAGCGGTAACAGAAATACATCTTCTGTGAAAATTTCAACCGTCTAACTATCACGGTTCATGAGATACAGCCTGGTGACAGACGGACGCACGGATGGACGAACGAACGGACAGCGGAGTCTTAGTAATAGGATTCCGCTAATTACCCTTTGGGTAGGGAACCCTAAAAAGGATTTTTTTTTGTTGCTTATTAGTAGGACGTAATCTCTGCAACTACTGAAGCAATTATAAAAAATATTTCGCTAGTAGAAAGTTATACACTACTCTTGAATAACGTCCATATCCATAACCGCAACGGAGCATCCAATTGAGCTGAAATTTAGCTCTGGGATCGAAGAAGAGACAAAGAAGAAGGCTACACTGCTTACAGCCATTTGCCTAAATTTAAAAGTCCATGCAGGATTAATTATAAACGAATTCCACAAAGATAAGATGGGATCAAGTTTGTAGATTGTTTGTAAATCTTTTAGAGCCTTTTAGAGTTCTTAAACGAGGTGACTGGATTTTTGGAGACTAGAAGGACTTTAAAGGATAAAGGATACTTTTGATCCTGAATGAGAGTTCCTTCGAGATATTTTTTTGCTCAGTGTTTTTTCGCACGTCGTAACAGTGCATACAATTGGCTTAATTTTTGGCAGCAAGACAGCTAGAGACAGAGAAGTTCAAAGAATAATTAAATCCAAATGGAAAGTTTTTTTGTATACCACTAAGGTGGCAAACAAGCTTGCTGTCCCCCTGATGGTTGCAACGCCTGGGGCATCATTCGCGCGTTGCCGAACCTTTAAAAATCTAATAACTTCTTTTTTGATGAACTCCATACTGTAGTCCTTAGAGAAAACCTTCGTTCATTCCACAACCTTATCGTTCGTGGGCGGAAGTTTCTTTGAATCTGCATTTACGTGGCCATTTAGGTTCTAAGGTGTGAGGATGGATTGCCTGCCGATGGCGAACGATGCGATAATAGAAAGTAGCCGTAGGCATAATTTGGAACAGTTCCTCTGAATACATCCCATTATACAAGTGGTAGAACACACACAGTAGGGCAAGGTCTCTCCTCTGTTTGAAGGGTCCGATACAACAAGTGAGTTTGTGATCGTCGATTTTCTCACAGCCCGTCGTTGAATCGAGTCCAAAGGGCCAAGATGGTACCCGGGAGCACCCGCTAGAGATGGCAGCAGTACTCCATATGAGGCCGGATGTAAAGCGGCAACCTTTGCCCGGAGGTGAAGTACTGAATTGCTCTGTTGAGTACTCCGCGGGAACAGGTATTTCCGCGAGCGAGATCGCGGGGTTCGTCTAGTAGAAAGTATTATTATTTATATAAAACTATCTGACCCCGCGAATGTTGATTTTCTTTTTTAAAACTGCTAGCGCGCCGCCTATTCTGAAAGGGTTGTAATTCAGGCACCTTCCCCGGCGTATGTACTACAAGTGACCAATATTTTATTACAGTCGGTTTATGCGTGTACGCTTACTCCGACTCGCACTTAACTCTTTTTTTCTTTCATTAAAACCTTTCCCGAACAATAACGAACACAACGAAAAGAATTATAGTCCATCTAAATGTTACATGAGCTTTGCATTTGTTAGAGGACGCAATTTTATTGTTGGGACATGTGTGGGGGGTCAATAGAAGCTTAACCTCAAGTTTGGGGGGTCGCCACCCTTATCATCTGGTCGCTATCTTGGAAAAAGGGGTAAAAACACTTTTTTTGCGATATCTCGGAAACTATGCGTATTACAAAAAATGCAAATTGTTTTGCCTACTGGAAACTTGATCGCCACGTAAACTCTTCGATAGCTGAAGGCGACCAGCGCGGTGCTGGATCTTTCGGATTAAAGATTAAAAATCGTTGTTACTTCGTTTAGCAATATAAGCAGGTACTCACATGCAGCCAAAGTAGCTATGATCCAGCCCTCTTGTCTGTTCCTCTGGATCCCGGGATGCTCAGGTGGTCTGAAGTGATGTGGCTTGAGGACACTAGGTTCGCGAGCGTAGAAATTATTATGCAAAAAAGACTGCCGTCGACACAGTCCAAGCGAATATGTATGTGCCACGAGGACTCGATTCTATCTTCAAAGACCTCATTAGTGAGTGGGGTGTGTTGACGTCACACCAATCCACTAACTGGATAATTTCATAAGCAAACTTTAAAATCATAGAAGTGCCTTCTTCTTAGAACTAAGCAACAAGCGATAACAACAAAGATTTGCTTATAAGAAGTTTAAGTGGCGATACCTTTTCCCCCGGTCTTGAAAGAGCGGCTTTCAAAGTAAAGAAAAATAGTTTGAGGTAAGTTAACCTCCTTTACTTATTACGAAAAAATTAACACTAAAGGAAAATTAATAATTAAGTAAGCCGTAATTGACTTTATTAAACTAATTTATTGTGCAGGAAGAGGGCATAATTTTACGACGGCTACGCGGACAGTCCCATCCCTACCTGGAAAGGTTTTTACTATAAGGCCTAGTGGCCAATGTAAAGGAGCAACATTGTCCTGATTTACAATTACGACTTGCCCCTCAACAAAAGGATTACTTGGAGTGTTCCATCGTTGACGCACTTGCAGAGTATGCAAAAATTCGATTCGCCATCTACACCAGAAAGACTGAATAACTTGATTTAACAATTGATAGCGATCAACTAACCGACCCGGATTAGATACTGGTGTGGCTGGAAAATGCGTAAGAGGAACAACGTTTAAAAAATGAGCGGGAGTTAAAGCTAATGGCTCTGCAGGATCTGAACTCAATACAGACAATGGCGGGAATTAAGTATGGCCTCAATTTGAGTTAAAATAGTTATAAGTTCTTCTTGAGACAGTACTTGCTGACCTATAGTCCTAAACAAATGAGTTTTTACACATTTAACAGTGCTTTCCCAGCAACCGCCAAAATGAGGCGCGTTAGGTGGTATAAAATTCCAATTTATCCGATTTTCAGTCAATTCTTCCTCACAATGCTGTTGGTACTCATTGCGTAAAAAATTATATAAATCGCGTAAATATGTTTGTGCGCCTACAAAATTTGTACCATGATCCGAATGCATACACTTTACTGGACCACGGCGCGATAAAAATCGTTTTAAAGCAGAGAGAAAACAAACTGTGCTTAAGTCAGATGCTAATTCTATGTGAACTGCACGAGTAGTTAAGCATGTAAATATGCATATATATGCCTTCTGACTCTTAATTCCTCTGCGTCTTATAGGAGTACAGTATAGAGGACCGGCGTAGTCACAGCCTGTAAACGTAAAGGCCTTATCTACTTGATTTACTCTTGAAGAGGGTAAATCAGCCATCATTGGAAAGGAAGCACGTGGTTTTGCCTTAAAACAGAGGTTACACTTATGTATTCTCTGGCCTATTATATCTCGAGCTGATAAAATCCAATAATTATGGCAGAAGAACATGGTTTACTGGAAGTAATATTTAAAAACTCTTGTTGAAAGTATGTTTTTTGAAGTGCACGAACTATTTCTAGCTCAGCGAAATTTAAATCGGTGGCATTAATTGGACCCTTTGGTTTGGCTTCCTGGCGAATTTTAGTACGTAAGCAACTGAACGAGTATATTTACTCCAAGATGAAAATCGCGTTGACATGTTGTAAATAACGTTTTCCATATTTGGATCGATAGCTACTAACGATACAGTCTTAGCTTCAGGTATTTCACCTTCGTCAGAGATGAAAGGTATCACTGGCCAATCAGTGCGAGGATTATTTATCCAGGGTGGACCATTAACCCACAGGGGATGATTGATCAATTGAGCTGGAGTTACTCCTCTCGAAAGAGAATCAGCTGGGTTCTCTGCCCCCTTAACGTGGTAAAAGTGGTGACTTGATAAGTTATAATGAATTCTAGCCACACGGTTGGCCACAAATGTTTGCCAACGATGTGGTGAAGCGTGGATCCAACTCAATGCTACAGTCGAATCAGAAAATGCTAAAACCGAAGCTATAGGATACCTCGATGCATAACAGCTTAAAACCCTTTTAATGAGTTGGGATAATAATAGTGCTGCACACAATTCAAGGCGAACCAAGGTTGTAACCTTAAGAGGTGCCACCTTGGATTTTGCACAGATTAGTTGGACATGACCTCTATATTCAGATGTAGCTACATGTATGTATATAACTACGCCATAAGCCTTTTCGGTAGCATCTGCAAAACCCAAAATGGTCACCGTGCTATCCTCGACAACTCCTATGTGACGAGGAAATTTTAAATTTGTAACTAACGGTAGCTCTGACTGGAAAATTTGCCAACGATGTGCAATGTGAGCCGGCGGTAGTTCATCTCAATCAATTTTTAGAATCCAAAGCTCCTTTATAAGGAGTTTAGCATATAAAATCATAGGTGCTACAAGGCTAAGAGCATCAAAAAGCCGTGCTACAGAAGATAATATATTACGTTTCGAACAAGGCCTATTGTCAGGAATCACTTGAAAGGAAAATATGTCTTCTTTCGGAAACCAGCGTAATCCCAATATCTTAAGGATAGTTTCATCGTCGTCGAAAGAAACACTTTGAGAAACATGAAGTTGTGTAGGAATTCCTTTTAAAACTTGACTTGAATTAGAAGACCATTTGGCTAACTCAAATCCCCGGCCTTGAAGAGGTGTATTAGCTGCTTAGTCGTCTCCATAGCTTGCTGTTCATTCAAGAATGAACAGGCGAAATCGTCCATATAAATATCCCTGGACATAACCTCTTTGGCCATAGGGTAATAAGCACCTTCAACTTCCTCAAGCTGTTTTAAAGTGCGCAAAGCTAAGAATGGACTGCTTCTTAGCCCAAAGGCTACTTCTATTAGGCTAGGCTATTGTATTGAAAAGCTTTCTTTGAAAGCGTCGATCTGCTTCCTGAACTAAAATGCAAAGATACATTTGGTGAACATCAGCCGATATTGCTACAGGAAATAGTCTTATATTCAACAGGATAGAAAAAAGATCAGTTTGAAGACTTGGCCCAGTGTGAAGCACATCGTTTAAACTTTAACCACTATCTGTGACTGAGCTTGCATCCAAAACCACTCTTAACTTGGTAGTGGTTTTGTCTTCACGGAGTACTCCATGGTGCGGAATATAATACGCCCTTTCAGTACAGGTAATATCAACTGGTGCTAAATATTGTTTTTCCAGATGATCTTTAATCACCTCATCATAGAGCGATTTAAGCATTGGTTGCGAACTAAATTTGCGTTCTAATATTGCAAATCTGCGATCTGCTATTTTATAAGAGTCTCCTAAATTTTCCGGATCGGATTTAAACGGAAGCCCTACCTTGTATTTTCCGTCTGATTCACGGGTAACAGTAGATTTGTATATGTCTTCAGCTTGCGCATCCTCATTACTAATTACAGGCTGTTCACTTAACGTATCGATTTCCCAAAACCTCTTTATCAAACTGTCAATATCTTGCGTAGCACAGAAAGGTAAGGGTAAACTCGGTGATGTTACGACCGGCGCCTCGCCTAAAACTACATATCCTAGCGCTGTCTCCAGAGCATCTGGTAAACCGGTTTTATGTACTATTTTTTGGGATAGAATTAATTCTGTGAATAATTTTACTCCAATGAGAAGATCAATAGGACCTACGAATCATCAGCTAAGGGAATTTGATTAAAAATACCTAATGAAGAGATATCTATGTGACATGTTGGCAACTGGGCGGTTATTTCATCAAGCACCAAAGCTTCGATAGTCTATTTTTTCGCTGATCAAAACCTTGAAGTGAAAGTAATATTAACGCTGTCTTTAATCGGCTGACTAATGCCCCCTATCCCCTTTACAGCCAGTGTTGACTTGCGATTAATAGCTAATCCCAAGAGCTTACAGCACTTTACAGTAACATAATGTTTCTGCGAAGCGGGGTCCAATAAACAGCGAATCGGAACCTCTTGGCAATTGTTTCCAACAGCAAAACCCTTAGCTGTTGCAAGAATTTCAGTGGATGGGTGACCGATGCTAGTTTTGGATGACAATGAACATAAGAAGACTTCTTGAGGAGAAGACATACCCGAAACATTTGAAGCTGGGGTGTAAGATGAAATGTTATGTAAATCATTATTATTATCATAATTAGTGGTATGCGATTCATTAAAATGAAGAAGAGTATGATGTTTCCCGTGGCATTTACCACATAAACCGTCCGACACGCCTTTATCTCCTTAACATGGTTGAACCTATCATGAGGCGCGAGAGTTTGAAATTTTTTGCAACTATATAGCTGCGCGTGGTTGTCATGTTGACATAAAATACATTTGAATTTTTCAGTTTTATTAATATTAGGCTGCGTACTGACATATACGTGAGGTGGCCGCAGCTGCGGTTTTCATGCACTACTACTCGCGGCAGTAGATTTGGTTTCAGTTGTAGTCGCGCTACGCTGCGAAGTACGTGTCAAAATCTTTGCATAATCTCGCACGAATTGAATAAAATTTTCATAGTCGGGTATGGACTGACCTTTTAAAGACATTTCAAATTTTTTAGCGGTTTCTGGATCTAATAATTTAAGACCGTGATGTATAAAAATAAAATCAGCTATTTTTTCTATTTTAAGATGATTTAACGCCGATATAGTAGCAGAAAATTTATCAATATTTTTTCTAAGTTTAAAGCCGTAGGACCTGAGAGCGGTTTCATTGCAAACAGCTCATTTAAATATGAAGTAGCAAGCGCTCTGGTATCGTTATATTTAGATTTCAACGCTTCCCACACGATTGTGTAGTTTTCGGCACAGGGTACTTCTCCTGCGCAAAGAGTTTTTGCCTTTCCAGTTAAACTATTAAATAAATAATGCACTCTTTCAGAATCTTCCAGCTGTGAGTTATCATAGACCATACGTTTAAACGTTTCATAAAAATAGGGAAATTCCTGAATATCACCATGAAAAACGGGTAAATTTATAGGCGGTAAACGAACACTATCCTCTTTACAAATGTGCAAAGTTTGATCGCTTTTCAGCTCCTTAATCGGTAGCGGTTCCGGATTTACGATTTTACTGTAGCATTCTTTAATAGAATAGTAAATATCGTCAAATGCAGTAAGTGATTTATAATTCACCTCATAATCAGGATCCAAATCTAAGTTCAACAAATTTATTTCGTCCAAAGTATTCTTAAATTCGGATCTAAGTTGGTCCACTAAACGTGCTTGAGTGATGAACTGAACCTTATACGATTTATCACTAAGCTTAGGCACTAAATTATAAATAACTTGCAATCGTTGAAAACATTGAGCTCTTTGAGCCTCACTTAATTTAAGCTGTTTCAAATTTTTTGCCATTTTTTACAGTAAAAATAATTAAACAAACAAAATAATTAATATACATATATTAATATATAATAAAATAATATAATGCGTTTTGAAATAAATAAAATTATACTTATTACTTACGTACCGCGACGACTTAACAATTTGTATGTACACAATGCCTTAACAACTTGCAAACGTACCTATAACGTAACGGTGATCACGTATAATATAAACCGATTAGAAAACCAATATTAACTGTCACTTTTTGTCTTTGTAAGTGATTGAGCACAGGTAATTTTAATTTTAACTTAATTCGTAACTAATAGATTAATTAACTTGTAATGTTACTTGTAACAATAGCACGTACTAATTAATTAAAGTCTAGTACCTAATTTAAGAAATTACTCAGTAGCAACTTTATAATAACACAATAAGTGTACTAATACACAACCAACTATTTAACTGTGCAACGTAAGTGCGGTAACTGGCTACTGTTTGTTATCTATGATTTCTATGACTTAAACAATAGGAACTTTGTTTAGGTCTTACCTACGTTTCAAAGAAATTGTTCTCACGTTGAAGACGGACAAGACTAGTTTCTCACTTAGAAGTAAAACATTTATACCTATTTATGTAGTAAGAATATACAACTACGTTGTATGCATATAATTATGCACTAAATTATAATAATGTTACGATTTTGTTTGTATCAACGTCATATAGTAGGGAATTTGTACAATTTAGGAAGACTGAATTAACTTTAGCGGTTTAGCTCAAAAAACTTATGAGGTACCTATGTCCGAATGTAGACAACAATTTAGTCTACACCGATGCGGTGAAAGTGTATGGAACCTTTCAAAAATCCCAGTGTAGATAGCAATTTACCTACCTCAGAGCGATTTAACTAAGAAATATTAAACGAAACATTGTGATGATTATCCAAACATTCCTAGATTTATTAATTGTAAAATCAAACTATAAACTTAAATTATGCCTCTTTATTCACATTACACGTAATACCTAAACAACCGACCGAAGGCCCAAAAGGGAAACTTGATCGCCACGTCAACTCTTCGATAGCTGAAGGCGACCAGCGCGGTGCTGGATCTTTCGGATTAAAGATTAAAAATCGTTGTTACTTCGTTTAGCAATATAACCACCTACAAATATGTTTTATGACTCTTTGCCCTAAATTAAAAATTAAAGAAGTTATAAGCAAAAAACTGAGAACATTTTTATGAAAATTTTCTTTTTTGCTCTATAACTTTTTTTTTATACATTGTACAAAAAAATTACCTCAGACCAATCTTGTAGATGATCTTTTGAGGAAAATTTTCCTCCGTAATTTTTTTCAATTTTATTAATTTAAAACGCTGTTACAGGGCTCCATAGTTGACCGTGTTCGTCAATGCTCATGAGAATCCGGTCAAATTGAATTTCAAATTCAAATTCAAAAATTTTTAGCCACCCATGAACCCACCCCACTGGAAGGGATGGAAGTGTTGGAAATCACCCCCCCTCCTCGCACCTGTTGTTGCACCTTCAAAGTCAGCGCCTCAAGGAGGTCGTTCTTACGCACAGACCATAAGTTCGGCTCAAGCCCTATCACAGACCGGACACGCCCAGCCATCTCAAGCAGTAAGTGCTCAACCAGCTGCCAAAGAAAGTCTCGGCGAGAAAAGCAAAGACAGAAATAGTCACCCCCCGATAGTGGTAGAGTCCCTTCCACAATGGTCGATCCATCTTAAATAGAAACACTCTATCTTAGGCCACGCGCCCAACGCCCGGCCGTTTGGCAAAGGGGTGCGATTTTTCCCTAGTAGTGGCCTACATAGAAGAGCTGTCTAAGCTGGATCAAACAGTATCTTGGTACTGCTTCAGCTTGGACAGCGATCAACCGCATAAAATAGCAATCAAGGGGCTCCCTCAGGACATCTCGCTTGATGAGATAGCTGAGAACCTCGCTTTCGCCAGCTTCCCAGTGTCGCATGTGCGGCAAATGCCGGCAGTTAGGGGCCGACCTAACTGTATTTATTGTGCCCAATTGCAGCACAAGCACACTCACGCCGAGCTGCAGGATTTATATGCAGTGAAAGAGCTGCTCAGTATACCTGGCATCTCTATCGAGGCCTGGCGTTCACGCCCAGGCCCTGTACAATGCCATAGGTGCCAGGTTTTTGGCCACGCCTCCACAAATTTGCCACCGGCCAATTAAATGTGTGCGCTGCGGCGGCGACCACCCTGCGGCAGACTGCGATCGAATTAAGGTCGCAGTAAGATGTGCCAACTGTAGGCAAGCGCACACGGCCAACAGCCGTTCCTGCCCAGTCTTTAGGCGCGAAGCGAGGCGCAGAGGGGTGACTATCGCTCCACCACTTACGCGCAACAACGCCGAACGGGCAACCAATTTGCCCCCACCATCGCCCACCCTTTACAACAACTACAGCCGCAGGAATATGACCTGTCGGCAGGCGCTAATTTAATGCCCCCCGCCAACGCCCCCACTGATAGATCCCAAGCTCTCGGGAGGAAAAAGAGGCCACGACGTAAAAACGCGCACCTCAGAGCACTGCAGCAACCGTTCCGGTTAATATCCCGGTAGTACCGGACACTTACTCGTTTGTGCCTAATATCTACTTGCCACCCCCATAGTTTGTAGGACCCCTCCAGCCCCCCAAATCGTCTCATCCTCCCAAAAAAAATGCAGCCCTACACCACCGCTGCTCAACAAACCCAATCCTCCGCCTTTAACCGCCCAAGTGGCAGCCAACAGATTCAGGGTCCAGCCCGTACGTCATCGGGTGCCTTGAACGTGGCTAGTGTTACCGACGCAGCAGCGCGGGAGTGCGCGGGGAGGGTATGGGCAGCCCCGACCCACCTGCGGCAGATCGGCCATGCGAGTCGCAACGCAAGCACGCTGCCTTCCAATTTTAATTTGTTTTTTTTTTCTTTTGTCTAAAATCTAAATTTTGTAACTATTTTAATTTTTTAAAACCTTTAATAAACACTTTTAAATAGCGCTAAGTGGATCATCATTTCGGTAGGACCGTCCTATCGCCTACAAAGTGGTCCTTCGAGCCGGATCATATATGTACCGTACCAGCAAAGATGGTCAACACACGTAGCACGACTAAGCGTGAACAAGAAAAGAAGACAGAAGACGAACAGAAGGCAAAGAAAAGCCAACAACTGCAAGCGCCTAAAGATGACAACGCACAAAAGAAGATTTTGTTTAGAAGAGGGTAGCATTGTAAAATCGGAAAATTCTAAATTTGTTTACCCGACACCAAATTCGTTTTGTCAGACAAATAAATCGAAAAAATCGTCGTCATCTTCTATGGTCGCGCGTCGCAAGAAGCAGGAACTTGAGGCTGCTGAGGCAAAGACTCGAATTCAAATGGAGTTAATAGAAAAACGGCTACAAGCTGATCTTGCAGAACTTGAGGAGGAATACAGTCCACAAACGGATTTGGATGAAGAATGTAACAGAAGTGAAGTAGCGAGGTGGGTCGAACGCAGCCAACAGGAATTGGAGATACAGCCTGTTCCCGACCATGGTAATGATATGGGCTCGCTGTGTCCGCCGGCTGCAGTTGCCGCTGGCACCGATGGCCAAGTTCAGCAGCTGGCAAGCGTACTGAAGGAACTTGTTACCACCTCTGTGACTAGTAGTCAAAATGCCAATTTGCTGAGTCGCATTAGCACGCCACAGAAACTACTCTTGTTCTACGGCGACCCTATGGATTGGCTTCAATTCAAGCAAGTTTTCGAAGAGTCAACTAGAGTGTGCAGTTTCAGTGAAATTGAAAATATGTGGCGATTGAGGAAATGCCTTCGTGGCCCAGATAAAGATTCTGTCACAGCTCTGCTCATGAGCGGTACGTCACCCAAAACTGTGATGTCGACGTTAGAGCTGCAGTTTGGAAATCCAGACGTAATATTGACCTGAATATCAATGGACGTTAAAAGGTTACACCCCATGCCACCGGAATACCATAAGGAGATAGTGACGTTTGCTGTTAAAATTAAAAATTACGTTGCAGCTGTTCGTGCCCTTCACCGTGAGGAATACTTACAAGGAATTAACATACTCTCCATAGTGCTGTCCAAATTACCTACAGTGCTGCTACCTAGGTGGACGGACTACAGTTACCCGCTGATACGAGAAGGAACTAAACCCAAGCTGGATATTCTCGCTAAATTTCTACACGAAGAGGCTGTAAAAATATCAACCTGCAATGCTTCTCTTATTTCGGGACGTTCAGACTTTAAGCGAAAAAATTTTGAACTTAATGCAAACGAGGCAAAACCTATTTTAGTGCAAAGTGGACATACTTACGACAAGTGTCAGTTTTGTCGATTAACGAAACATAAACTAACTGAGTGCAAAAAGTTTAAAAAATCTCTTCGCAAGGACCGCTGGTTGCATGTAAAAAAATTCGGTATTTGTTACAAGTGTTTGTTATCACGGCACGACCGGGATTCGTGCCCGCTGCAGCGTGTGACGTAGCAGAGTGTGGTGAGCCGCACCACCGGCTCCTACACTACGTACCGGCTCAAAATTCGCACAGAGATAGTTTCAGTTCTAACCAAGTGCAAGTGCTAGATAGTGTCATTCAGACTTCAGACAGAGAAACCTTAAAAAGTGCGATGTACTATTAAAAGTCGTACCTATACGTATATATGGACCTAAAGGTATTATCGACACAACGGCTTTGCTGGATGACGGTTCGACTGTGTCGTTAATAAGTGCAGGCCTTGCCGAGCGGGCGGGGCTGCGCGGCCGGCGAGAGTGTTTACGAGTGCGGGGCGCTTGGGACAATAGCGAACTGGTTTGTGAGACACAGCTGATCAATTTCTCGTTACGGAATGAGGACGGGACAATGTTTACGTTATGTGCACGCAGTGTGAACGATTTAAACTTACCTACACAGAAATTGAACTTAGTGAATTGTAAAAACTATAAACACCTGCAAAATATTAAAGAACGTTTATGTAATAAAAAATCAAAACCTGAGATACTAATTGGACAAGACAATTACCACTTACTTGTACCTCTGGAAGTGGTAACGGGCGGACCCTACGAGCCCTGCGCCACCCGTACGCCGCTGGGTTGGTGCTTGCACGGCAGTGTGCCTTCACGAATGATGTCACCTAGGGATGTACAATACTCGTCATTAAACATAGCTAATAACGACGAACAAGACGTTGTATTCGAAAACAATAAAATTCTCCAAGAACTCAGTGAAGATGTCCGTCGCTTCGTCTACATCGATGCTATGGGTGTAACAGCTAAAACTCGACAGAACTCAGAGGACACACGGGCCCAGGAACACCTGGAACAAACCTCTGAATTAATAGATGGTCAGTGGTATGTGGGCTTGCCTTGGAAGAATAACGATTGTATCATGGTTGACTCCTTCCCCAACGCTTTATCAAGATTAAAAGGAGTCGAGCTGAAAATGAAAAGGAATGAAGAGTATGCAAATCGGTATAAAGAACGCATACACCATTTATTTGAAAATGATTACGCAAAAAAATTGGAAAATCCAGATATTACACCTAAAACCTGGTACTTACCGCACTTTGGAGTGGACAAACCGAATAAGAAAAAACTTCGCCTTGTGTATGACGCAGCTGCTAAGACTAAGGGCTTATCACTTAATGATTACCTGCTCAAAGGCCCCTATCTACTTATGTCACTAATGGGAATAATGTTGCGATTCCGCGAACACCGAGTAGCTGTCACTGGCGACATTAAAGATATGTTCCTCAGGGTAAAAATTAAACCTGAAGACCGACACGCTCTACGCTTCTTATATCGTGACAACCCTAACGAACCTGTAAACACTTACGTAATGTCTTCGCTCATATTCGGAGCAAACTGTTCACCTTTTATCGCCCAGTTTATAAAAAACAAGAATGCTCGACGCTTTGAGCCATCATTGCCCGCTGCTACGAATGCTATATGCTCTCAACACTACATTGATTATATAGACAGCCTCCCAAATGAAGAAACCGTGACGAAGCTAATCCGTGACGTCACCTATATCCACAAACAAGGAAATTTTGAAATACGCAACTGGAGCAGCAACAAAAAAAAAGTATTAAACGACATTCTGAAAGAGACCCTCGGTGACAATGCAGTAATGTTCAAAATCGGGCAACAATACAAAGGAGACGAGCGAACACTTGGTTTATTATGGCAGCCCGACGAAGATACGCTCGGTTTCGACGTCTCGTTGCGAAAAATACCTGAGGATATAATTAATAAAAAACAAAGGCCCACAAAAAGAGACATTTTACGAGTCGTGATGTCCATTTTTGACATATATGGATTTTTATCACCACTCATAATAAATGAAAAGTTAATTATGCGAGAAACCTGGCTACTTAAAATTACGTGGGACGATCCTATACGGACCATATTTACGCAAAATGGTTAAAATGGATCAATCAATTAAAATCAATAAAAAAGGTACGGCTACCTAGATCAGATCAAGCCGCTGCAAGTGCGAGCGAGACGCGCTCACATACCGTAAGTGCGAGCGAGACGGGATCATCCGCTATCAGCAAGCAGCACTGTGAGGCGCTCCCGCCAGCGCCGTCTGAACCTATTGTTAACATAGCCTGTTATACAAACCTACAACTGCATATATTTTGCGACGCATCTACAAAAATAATATGCGCGGTAGCGTTTTGGAGATGGCTTATCAACGGTAATGTATACCAAGCATTTATCGCGAGCAAATGTCGCGTTGCTTCGATAAAATTTACATCGGTACCTCGCATGGAGCTGCAGTCCGTAGTACTCGCTGCCCGCTTATCTGAAACCATAATAAATGAACATAGGATCAAGCCGGAGCGCCGCACGTTTTGGAGTGACTCATCGACAGTACTGCATTGGATTAAGAATGACGCGCGTAATTATAAAACTTACGTCGCGCACCGGTTGGGAGAGATTGACGAACATACACAAAAGGATGAGTGGAGATGGGTGCCCACCAAGCTCAATGTCGCCGATTTAGCAACCAGAGATGGATTAAGGAAGTCTTACCGGATTAGTTACCACGCAAGAAGTGGAACCAGAAGGAGAGGCCCTTGCAAGTGGGGGATTTGGTTTTAATTATTGATCCTGATGGACCGCGGAACCTCTGGCCACGTGGCCTGATAGAGCAGGTAATGCCAGGCAAAGATGGAAGAGTGAGAGCCATAAAAATTAAAACTAAGAATGGTCTGCTTGTGAGGTCAGCCGCACGTGTCGCTCGAATACCCATTGTTGATGAGTGCTGCTAAGCAGCACTGTGGTGGAGGATGTAACCGACGCAGCAGCGCGGGAGCGCGCGGGGAGGGTATGGGCAGCCCCGCCCCACCTGCGACAGATCGGCCATGCGAGTCGCAACGCAAGCACGCTGCCTTCCAATTTTAATTTGTTTTTTTCTTTTGTCTAAATTCTAAATTTTGTAACTATTTTAATTTTTTAAAACCTTTAATAAACACTTTTAAATAGCGCTAAGTGGATCATCATTTCGGTAGGACCGTCCTATCGCCTACAGCTAGAGCTGCAATAGCAGCACTAAACGCAGCAATATAAGCTATAGCCGCAGGCCAAATCCCTTTGCCAGCACTGTTTAAAGGCTTAGCACAACTCACCACAATTCTTACGTGGGAATTTAATGGGGCCTCATCGGGGCCTTAAATTAAGAATTGTGTACTGGACCCTGGGGGCATAAACGGCAAGACAGCCGCCCTCAGAACGTTGGTCCAGGAACACGATGTTCACATTGTGTTACTGGGCGAAACGAAACTCCGAGGTGAGAATGAGCTACGCATTCCAAATTTATTCACCTATAGGCGAGAAAAAATTTCCCCCGCTAATATGGCCTTCAGGGGTACGGCTGTATTATTTAGACGTGACCTTATCCACGAATTACTACCCCTTCCCCAATTTACACCCACTCGGTATATAGGTGTAAAACTAAAGGTTGGCAATGCGGAGCTTAAAGTCTTCGCCGCATACAAGCCACCAGCAACCCCCTTCGTTCCAAGTGACATCGAAAATATTTTTTGCGATGCCACTCCCACACTAATTTTAGGGGACTTTAATTCCAAACACCAACAATGGGGTTCACGAATTTCATCCAAATCGGGTCGTGAACTAAAAGCAGATGCTGAGAACGAAGACTATTTAGTCATCGGTCCAGGTTCTCCAACGCATTACCCCACTACAGATAACCATTCACCGGACGTACTTGACATAGCTTTAGCTCACAAGATTGGCTGGCCAATCTCTTTAGAAGTCCTCCATGATACTGACACTCAGCATCTGCCAATCTTATTGGTCCTCGGAGTTGATACCTTCACAACTGCCATTGCACAGGCTCTAAGGGAGTCAACCAATGTCTCAGCCACAGCCTCTGGCAAACAGCTTTTGCCGGCGTACCTCCGCGCTAAACTTAAATCTAAGAGGGACCTCCGAAAACTCTGATGCCATACTCGCTGCCCAGTAGTAAAGAGGGACCTTAACAAGATTAGCGCGGAGCTAAGCTCACAAATTGCCATTTTTAGAAAACACTCGTGGGACCAGGTGATATTTAAAGCTAGTGAGGACGACACGGCTCTTTATCGCCTGGCCCGTCAAATAACAAAAACACCCGAAACCAAGGAAAGGCCGTCATCGCCAAGAACATTACCGACTGATTACACTGCTGTCCAATCTAGCCAAGCTGTTCGAATGCCTGCTATTACTCAGGATATCCCCGCATATCCAGCTTAGGCCTGAACAGTTTGGTTTTTGAGACAGCCACAGTACCACTCTTCAGCTTGTACGAGTGCTCCATCACATGGCCTTCGAGCTAAACAAGGGCAGACGCACAGTCGGAGTCTTTCTCGACATTAAGAAGGCTTTCGACCGGGTTTGGCACGAGGGCTTATTACACAAGCTGTTAGAGACGGACATCCCACAGATGCTCGGGCGAGTAATAGCCTCGTTTCTGGACAAACGGAGCTTTTATGTCTCGGTCGAGAACAATCAGATAGCATGTAAACCCATTAGAGCAGGGGTAGCTCAAGGCAGCTGCCTATCGCCACTGCTCTATGCGTTATTCACCAACGACATTCCCACTGTCAGTGACTCCGGTTTAGCTGAAGGTGTTGAAGACGTCCTCCTAGCCCTTTACGCGGACGACAGTGCCTATATGTCCTCCTCCCGCAAAGCTAAGTTAGCAGCCAGTAAAATGTAGCGACTATTGGATATTTTGCCTGGCTGGCTGGACAAGTGGAGAATAGCCGTTAATGCCAGCAAAACATCAGCAAAACTGACCGGCCTGCAGAGGTTCCTCCCACCGAAACTTGTGTTTCGAGGTCAAGTTATTGAGTGGCAACCCAGCGTAAAGTACCTCGGTTGTGTTATAGACCGCCCCTTGCGCATGCGCAAAATGCTAGGCCATGTGTCAGCAGGCGCGGTCGCATCACGGGCGTGCCTTAGACCAGTACTTTCCTCTGACTTGCCACTTCGCCTGTACAAGTTGTACATCCGGTCGAGACTGACCTACGCAGCGCCTGCTTGGTACGGTCTTCTATCTTCTACCAGCAAACGTAAGCTCCAGGTTGTCCAAAATAAGACGCTGAGAATAATAACAGGCGCGGGACGCTACGTCCGCAACTCCACCATCGCTAGAGATACCAAAACCGAGCCACTCGCAGAGTTTATATCTGGTTTGTCGAAACGACTATTCACCCGCGCTGATAACAGCCACCATACACACCTCAGGGGCATATCGCCCTTACACGCCCGTCCGCCGGAAGGCAGGCCTCTCCCCCGAGAGCTTATTCCTGTGGGTGAATAATTTCATTTATTCACCCTCCCCCTACCCTCTCACTTACTTTCCTTATTTCATTCCGTTTTTATTGCTTATTTCGCTTTTATTTCTATTTTTTTTTCATTTTATTTCGTTTTTATTTCGCTTTTATTTTCGTTTTGGTTATGTTTTGTTTTGCTTCGTTTTTGGTTTTGTTTTATTGTATTTTTCTTTTCGTTCTTTTGCTTTGTTTTGTTTTTATTTTGGCGCCTATTCTCGTTTTTTCATTTGTACTTCCATTTTCATATCGCCTTAGGCGATAAAATATGTTATCCACAAAGGGGCCTGAAAAGTAGGCTTCCTTAAAATTTCACCGGGGGTGTTCAGCACCCCTGAGCTTCTCCCCGGGTCATGGAGTGAAAGAGAAGATACCCACGAGATAAAATAAAAAATCAGCTGCAAGGGATATAGTTTTCATCGTCGTAAGACGCGCTAACAGCGTCCGAGAAGGTCGTTGAAGAGGTGACTGCGGCGGACTGGAAAAAATGTTTCGAAAATTGGGTCAGACTGGTCAGTCAGGCTGGTGGAGAGTTCTTTGAAAAGATTTAATCAAACATATTTTATCCATAGAAGTTAAGTAAGAAGGCAATGTCCTGACTGACTCATCACTGCCCAGTCCAAACTGTAAAGGATATAAATTTAAATTTCGAGGATGAGTGTGTTATATATTGAAGGCGTTGTTTAAGAACGGATTTTGCGAAATTCGACTCCTAAAAGGGTAGGAGGTTTGTATGAAAAACCCTAATTTTTTAAGTCAAATCTATGAAAATCGGTGTTTAACCTCTTGAGTAAAAATCACGATCGATATATTTCACTGTTTCTGGAAAATCATCTCACAGGAAATAGGGGATCAAACTTTGTATAGAAATCCGGTTATTTTTGAAAAAAAAACCATGAAAATTAGTTTATACGCTTTTTTAAAAAAAATAAAGAATGGCGTCTTTCAGTATTTTTCGAAATTCAACCTCTAAGTGGGTAAAAAGGGATGGCAGTTTGTATGGCAAATAAAATATAGTCTAATTAACTCTAAACTTGCTTTTATGCTTTTCAACACAAATAATGAAGTGCACGTTTTTAGATTTTTTTAAAAATTTAGCCCCTAAGGGGAAAACGGGGTAACAAAATATGCGATAACATATTTCTTTGCTCAATTAACTATAAACTTTATTTATTTATTTACTTATTGATATGCATTTTAAAACAGTTAATGAAAAAGGATTTTTTGTGGTGTTTAGAATAAAACCTCCAAGAGGAAAAACGGGGTAGCAAAGTTTGTATGCAATTGGGAAAGTGTATTTTTATAGTCTATCCTACAATAAACTTTGTATCAATGCTCTTTAATATAAATCGACAACACATTTTGTTTTCTTTAAATTCGACCTCTAAGGCTGCCGGTATCTTCGGCTTAGAGTGGAGGCGTCCTATTGAACTACCCTCACTTTGTCTTTGGCTGGCTGGCATCATGGCGCTTGAAAATTGGCACGAGTAAAAAATAAAAAAATATTCATCCCCGTTTACGTTCAGTACACTAAAAAAGTGCGTTTTTTAAATTTTATTTAACTACTTTGTCGGCGTAATTAATATGTATACACATGCCAAATTAATGGTATCTGAGCTAAGCAGCGGACAGACGGACTATAATATTTTCTTCCCTCATATTCGAAATGAAAAGCAGAGTAATTTTGTAAGGCCCATTTCTTATCCATCTAAGGCCAATCCACTATATCTCGTCAGAAATCGGTGCCTTTCATTCCTTAGTTAACAATCTACTATTTTTTAGACCATATTACAATATCATTATTATTATTATTTTGTGTAGTAGTTCCAACACACACTCCCGTTTGATTGAGCACTACGTACCAATCGGTATCTAACATTTTTATCAACAGATAAGCAAATCGTTTTGAAGCTACAATTATTCATAGTAACCAAGATTTTTCGACATATTAGTAGTGATTGCTTTACAACCATTGTCGGACATTAAAAGCACATATCTAGTACATATAAGTTTTATAATGAATTCGGATTCAAACAGTAAGTTTCTTTTTTACAAGTTTTAATATAGTTTTACCTGTCCCGTTGTCTGTAATCAAATTTAAATTTTACCCACTACCCGGTGTTCGATTGAATTAAAAATTTGCATACACACGAAAATCGGATGACCCTGAAATATAATGATTTTCTAGAGCTGGTCTGATGATGGAGCCGGAAGGTGGCCATAGGACCTCTGTAACGAAACGACGCTATTCTATCAAGTTTAAGCTCGTTTTATTTGTCTCGACAAGTACTCTGGTCTTAAACAATGACCAGGGTCTGATGAAAACTTGTTTGTGAAAAAACACTTGTTATTTAACAACTAGACGATCTCTAGATCATGATACAAATATTCTTTGTTGTTCTCGGTCTCTGGATCTTTCAGACTTCTGTGTCAAAAATAAAGTTAATCGCAAGCGTTAGGAATAGTGTCCCGAAGAAAAATTTATACCCGTCGGAACTCCCGGACAGAATTAAGGTATTTTATATTCTTTTGTGTCCCTTTTGATATCTTTGCGCTAAAAATCAGATCATACCTTTGCTTTGTTGCGACGTAAAGGAAAGTGCATTCCTTTTTTCAACTTGACTTACAAATATGGATATTTTGAACTAAAAACTCATGTTGTTCTAAACAAATTATAGCCTATGGCCAGTCTGAAAGTCTATTGGTTGTTTTGCAGATAACCTTTCACATCTAAAAATTACAAACTTTACATTTTTATACTTTTTTATAATTTAACTAATTTTTCACTAAGGTTGTTTTAGTGTTAAAGTGGCAAAAATAAATAAATTAAATCATTTCGATACTTTGCTATGTTGTGACAAAAGACTAACCTATCACAGGGTTTCTTTTCTAACTTCTCTAATGTTGCTCTTAAAACAGATATTTACAACAGCACAAATTACAGACATACAGTTTTTAAGGTTAGCGTTGTATACTTACTGTATCAACTACTGTTTTATTTTCCTAAACTGAAACCTCTCTGAAATTCACTATCCCTGTTGAAAAAACTAAACCCAAATTTTTCATAAAATGATAAAAATAAGAAAACCACATAGTGTAAGGATTAAAAAATATCAACGATTTTTATGTATGTACTTTTGTTACCTACAGCTAGGCTGATTTGGTTTAGGTTTAAACGAAACCTCATGAAAAACGTAGCGCGCTGTTAAAAAAAACATTGAGGCCCGGTTTAGAACTAGCGTAAAACTACAAGAAAAATATTTCTAATCATCTAGAAATTTGTAAAAGTGTTTTTTTAATTTTATCTCTATTATGGCACTAAAAAGTTTTTGTCCAAGTATCTCTAAGCGTGCGATTTGTTGACAACATGCAGACATACAAAGGTGCTCAACCTATTTCAGAGACTTATTATGTTGTTATCATGATCAATACTTAATTAAACTATTTAAAATAAGTATAATTGTTCCATTAACTAGTACTTAATCAAACACTAACTATTGTTTCTCTTGTGAAGAAAAAAAAATTCTAATATTATAAACATTTGTGAAGAAAACTAAACGTTAAATTTCAATTCTAACAATAATTATTTCTTTTACTTAATCATTTAATCAACAAGGGAAATGCAGGTTTTTACCCCCATCGATGGGGAAGTGTCTGCACACCTTGGTTAAGTGTACGCAATGGCGACAAAGTGTACTTTACTTTAACTTGATTTGTTATTGCAAAAAGATCACATTGGAACCTGCCCTCTTCGTGACTGGTAGAGGCGTCAAGGCTTACAAATTGAACACCTCAGTCATATCTCCGTACTTTGTCAGTAGTTTTATCTTTTCTTTTTTGGCTTGCTTCCGGTGTCTATCTTTGGTTTTTCAATTGTCTTAAAGTTTGATAATTTTAATTTTTGATTGTTTTTATTATGTTTGCTTTTGGTTTCCATGTTCATATTTAGTTTTCGAGATTTCTTAGCTTTTTATTCAATTTATTATTGTTTACCTTATAATATCTTTTTAAACGGACTACTAGTATTTATTTTCAACTTGCTAGCATTTTTGCTTCGTGTCTGAATATGTGTTGTCTTTAGTATCGGGCTGAAATTAATTATGGGAATATAGGATTTGTGAGTGTTTAAAATGTTTAGTAGAACAGCAGGCAAAATAATCTGTTTTTCTTGAAATGTTTCTATTTTGTCTAGTGGGTCAGAAATTGCGTGTAACTGTTCATTGGCTTTATTAATCCCAGCTTCAGTTTTGGTGTTATGCTGTAGTGGTGAACTTTGTTGGTCAGGCACTTTAGCATAAGTCGAAATAATGTGTTTTTCAGGTAGTGGCGGACGTGGTTGGTAATGAACTTCAGCAACAGTTGAAATGATGTGTTGGTCAGGTAGTGGCGAACTTGTTTGATGATGATTTCCGTTCCGTTCCGTTCCGTTCCGGCGTCTTACCAGCCAGCGTTCCACTGCAAGGACTCAAGGAACGGGTCACATAGGTAAAGAACTGTCGATGAGAGGGTTCTGTAGAGTGCTCAAAACTGCGGGCTGGAACAGCGCAAACTTTCAAAAAGGTGGTAATTGAAGAAACGGAGGGTCCTCAACCACTGAAAGGTATGCGGCGCTTCCAATCCGCATTTGTGAGTGATTCTAGAAGTGTTCCGTCCATCTCATGGCATTCCTATGTGTGCATATTACCTCTGCCCAAGACACCAGTAAGACGGAGTAGATAGGGCAGGTAGTGTAGGACTTCGCAGTCTGGAATGTGGAGTGGGAAGGATAGAGCCGACCGGTACCAGCACCCTTTAGCCAGCAGGATGATAAATATATACAAATGTTAATATATACAAGAAGGGAAAAATGACTGCTTTGCCGTTTGTGGTCTGCGTCTTGGCTTCTAAACTCTTCTGTGTTCTGATTCTTCTTTGATGGTATTCATTTGCACCAGCTTATTCGGTTTACATCAACGTGGCGTTAGAAGTTTCCAATTAGCAATACAACTCTTGTTCCTTTGATGCTTGACTGGCGTTCCAACTTATGCATTTTATTGTCTTGTAATGGTATTCAGTTTATGTCGTTAATAAGGCATTTTCGATTAGTTTCGCTTATCACTAGGTTAAACATAAATTTAAATATTCAGTGAAAGATTGTTTTACTGTTGCAGTGTTCCAACACTTGTGTTTTATTTTACCCCAGTGGCAGTGTTTATTTTCAGTGACTGGTTTCCTAAGCTTCAGTTATTATTCTTAGATATACCTACCATAGTACTCGTAGTTCGTAAATGGACATAGCCAGTGCAAAAAAAATATTTTCTTCTTTTGTTTTCTTAACTTCAGCAGAGATTGTGGGCGGTTGCAGTAGCGGTGGGTGAGCCGGATTGACTTTTCTGTCCTCGGAATAAAGGGCTCGTGGGCGGTGACACGTCCTTGCTCGGATGGCTTGACTTAACGTCCAGATTTTTTATACTATTTGCGCTGTTTAGTTTCAGTGTTCTGTTTCCATAGCTTTACTGTTTCCATAGCTTTACTGTTCTTAGGTGTCTATAGGCGTAAATGACAAGTTGACTCCGCAAAAGTGTCGGAAACTCGTAGGAGATTGTAGGTGGTTGCAGTAGCGGTGGATGAACTGGATTGGCTTTTCTGCCCTCGGAGTGAAGGGCTCGTAGGCGGTGACACGTCCTTGCTCGGATGGCTTGATTTAGCGTCCAGATTTTTTTTTATACTATTACCGCTGTTTAGTTTCAGTGTTCTGTTTCCATAACTTTACTGTTCTTAGGTGTAAGTTCGTAGGTATGTACTTAAAATAGGATAGTAGTTCCATCTTTCGTAGCAGAATTCCAACGTTTGGGTTTTTTTTTATTTCTTAATTGACAGTTGTTCGTTTTTCTCGTTCTGTTCCCATAATCGTAGTTACTTTTTTAGGCGTACCTAATATTTAAGTAAATCATAAATGGATGTTACCATTGTTTATTCGTTCTTGCAGCGGCCTTTCAAAACTTACGTTCCAGTTTATTATAGCAGTTTTCAGTTTTGGTGTCCTTTTTCCAAAGCTTCATTTATTATTGTTCGTACTTGCTAAAATTAAAAGATAAAAATATTTAATGGCGTAGTTCAATTACATTGTAGCACAATTTCAATAGCTGCATTTTTTTTTTATTATTATTGGCTTTTTTTCAGTTTCTTTAACCTCTTATCGTAGCTTCAGTTCCTTTTTAAGGCGTACCTATCTAAGTGTATTATAAATGGAGTTAATTAGTGAAGTGTAACGTCGGTCTTTTATGGAAGTATCCACGACATGCGTTTTGTCTGTTTATCTGTAACTTTCAGCTTCGTTGTCCTATTTCCCGTATCTTTAGTAACTTTTTTTTAGGCATACCTAATAAAATCTTTAATTAATATAATCAAGATTTTTTGACGTGACAACGTCTTATAAATTGGTTTGCCGGGTGACACTTCAAGAAACTGCGTTACGCTCCGCTCACGTTATGCGCTCACAATGAGAGCGAGTGAGAGGCACGCGCCCGCCTAAGAGCGAGAGAGACAGACATAAAATCATTGTCACGTAAAACTTTCGCCCGTATACCGACTTTACAGGCAACCAGTTTTTTGTTTTTAAGGAAGTATTCCAACCATTGAGTTTTTCGTTTCTTTGTGTTCAGTTTCAACTTCTTATTTCTATAGCTCGGTTACTATTTTCATACATATCCAGTAAAATGATAAATGGAAACAGTAATGAAGTAGTTACATTCCATTGTAGCTAACTATAGTAGACAAAATCCCAACAATTGCATTTTTAAGTAGGTCATAGATAAATTTAACCAAGAAAACAATTTCGTTGTTTTAAGGGAGTACGAGTATTTCATACATTTAAGTTTTTGCTTCTTTATTGGCAGCCTTCAATTTCAGTGTTCTTTTTGCATGGCTTCAGTTACTGTTTTAGGGCGTAGATTTTAAATGAAAATCACTATTAAAGTAAACTAATACTTGTAAAGAGAAAAAGTATGTTTGCGAACTTGTTTGATGATGACTTCAGCAATAATCAAAAAATGTTATGCCCCACAATTTCTTGTGTTATTGCTAAAGACGCAGAAGCAATTGATTTTTGTGCAGCAGGTGCAACAGATATAGTTTAAAGGCTTCGCGTTTCTAGAACGTCTACTGCGTTTATAAAACTGGAGAAGGTATATTTCGAGCAAATTATAATTGGTGCAAAGTCTGCTTCTGTAAATATGAATGGGTAAGTATACGCATTTGAATTACTGCGGACACTTACCCCATCCCATCAAAGCAAACAAAAATAATAAAATTTCGAAGTATGACTTACTTTAGACAAATTCCGTAGATTCACACAAAATATTGATTAATTTCTCCTGTTCCCAGCCACTTTGTTATTCAGTCAGACTTATAATATGCCTTTAGTATGCAAATCAATTTAAAGAAATAAATAACAAATCCGTGCGGACAAATTTTCGTAGACGTTTCCAAAACATTGTGCAACAAACCTGTGACGCAGTACTCTCGTTCCATGGTCAAACGCGAACTAAACGTGGAAGGTCTTGACCTGCTGCTTCGCACCATGTTCACTGCGGACACTTATTCGCCGCGTACGTTTACCCCACATAGGCATAGACTAGGCACTCACGCCAAAAAGCAACATCCCAGCCTTGCATAACAAATAACTATTAATGCACGATAAAAAAAACGTTAGGTATAATAAAAGAACAATGATATAATAATATCCTATAAAATATTTACAGGAATGCATAACGAGGTTCACGTCGTCAACTACGCTTCAAATAATTCTAACCCTCCACCATATATGCCAGGACCATCTGTGACTTACAATCCTGCAATGGGCCCTGCCACTTTTGTGGTACCAGCAGCAGTAGTTACGCAACCTATAGCTGGATCAAAACCTGCATCTATAGTTTGTCCATCGTGTAGAGCACAGGTGGTGACCAGAGTAGATCACAAAGCTTCCATTAAAACTCATGTTGTTGCTGTTCTTCTCTGTATTGTATTGTAAGTATGTTAATTATTATTTTAATCTAACTTATATACGTTTAAACTTTTTTGATGTCAATGCTGTGTTTCAATTACTTTATCTACTTCTGTTTCAATATAGAACTGACAACTATATCGAATAAAAACGTAGTTATTATATTATCTTCATTTCGATGCATTGCATAAATCAAAAACTAGACACAGTAATTTATCCGTACAGCTTAAATATACCAAATTCCGTGCGCGTTTTCTCGAAAAAAATAAAGTAATTATCAATGCGCGGCAAAATGCGGCAAAGAAAAACATTGACATCTATGCCAAAGATTTTATTTGGTTTTATTCAAAATGTTCATGTCCTACGGACTGCGCAAAATTGGCCAAACCCTAGAAAGAGAGAAAGTTAACCTGTGGTATTTTTTCTCATTGACAAAACACCATACGTTCGATTCGTCTCCGTCACACTTTTACGCCATTTTTTTTCACATCTGGCTAGAAAATGCACAGTGCAGTGCTCTATGTCTATACATGGGAATGGAATGTAGTCCTCCAAATTTTACGGAGAGAGCTATTTTAGTAATAATATAATAATCTGCTCCCCGTAAAGTTAAGGCATTTATACAAAAATTCTAATTTCAAATTTTACTAAGAAGAAGCACTGAACAAGAGTTCCCAAGGGAATATTTTTAACGTACAATTACAATATTTTTTTTTACATTACGGAATTGATGATATGGCCAAACGTGGATTGACATAACATCAAACGTTGACGTTTAAACTATATGGTCTGTTTTAGCTAGCTACAGCATGAAATACAACCATTTCATGAAATGTTCGAACACATCATGAAGTGATCAATCCTAAGATCTGGCCACGACATAGACATAATAATTTAGGTCAATGGTCTGTTAATGGTCTAAAATTGTTAGTCAAAAGAGCCAAATATCAGCACAATGATAAAGGTTTTCTTAGAATCCAAACCCCTTTACAAGAACCCCCTAAAACTAAAAGAAATTACCCACATTGAACATCTGCTCAGAAATACATAAATCTATAAAATAAAAAAGAAGTTGAGCAGACTAACGATACACCTTCAGGTGTTATGGGTGTGACAACGTCAGTAAAAATATAATTGCTGTGACACTGACAGAATTATTTTAAATTATTTAATTTATACTAGGGTGTAAGCTAAGGGCAACACCTGACCTGACCAACCTTCAGCGGCGTCTCTTCGATAAAGTTGCTTGACGCATCCTAAAACATCAAACCGTTCACACTAGACCGATGATACGTCAGTGTGTCGAGCAACGCGACCGACAAGCTTGCGGTGCCATGGATCGTTCAAGTGTGGCTTGACCATAAGTTGCGCATGTCTTTCCCGTATTCGACTTGAAGCCACACTCAAGTAACCAGAAAGCCACATGTAATTCGCGAGCAGCAGCTTGTCGGCTTGAGTTCACATTTGCATATTGTAATCTGAATAATATATTTTTCTTCTATTTCAGTTGGCCTTGTGTGTGTATACCCTACTGCGTCGACGGCTGTCAGAATACAGATCATTACTGTCCTAACTGCAATGCCTATCTAGGGACACACAAATTTTAAAACTAGAATCAAAATTTGTCACAGACATAAAAAAATGTATGTGATTTTTTAGAATATTGAAGTGCGAAAAGTAAAAAGTGTGAAGCAATGCGAAAGATGAGTTTGAGCAATGTATAATGATGTTTATAATGGGCTTAGGATCCATTGATTTTTAACTTAAACTAAGTTAAAAAGATATACGTTAATGAAATCGGCTGTTTTAAAAGATTTTTATTTTTTTTTCTCGATACGGCAAGTGAGTTTGGGATGGTGTCGAAAATTCTCACAGCCCGTCGCTGAACAGAGTCAAAAGCCCAGAGATGGCAGGGGTACTTAGTATGGGGCCAACTTGCGACTTGTAAAGCAAGCCACCTCTGCCCTGACTTAAAATACTGCTTCGTCCTGTCGAGTACACCAAATTATTAAGACGCCAGCTTCACCTCCTCTTACAAATGATCTCAGAACTGAATATCGCTGGAGATGTCAACGCTAAGGATATCAATGCTCTTGAAGATTTAGAGGGGTTGGAATTGTGAGCCACAGTGAATGGGGTTTTTGTTAGCGGACACAGAGATTTCAAATAAACATAAATTTATTTAATAATAAACCTTAGCTAGGTTATACAGTTATATCAAGAACGACTGAAGTACATACATGTTCCTTTATACTAAAACTATGCTAAGTGTGCAGAAGTTATGACCTAGATTAGCTGAGGTGTTAGTGGTGACCCTTAACTCCTCCCCCCTTAAGATCGGAATTTCCCGGAGACGACATAGTTGTTTTTGGTAAATTGCGATAAAAAAATAATAATAGAAAAAACAGAGAATTATGCTACTAATTATTACATACAAGATGATGGCCCAAACATTTATATTGCTACTGATCACTGTTTCGGTTATTGCACTATTACTTTCACTGTACTTTAAGGTTTTTATGATTTCTGTGACGTCACTTAAATCCACTCCACGAAGATCCATCTGCTTGTCCTCCTTTGTAGGGATGTTCTGATGTATTACTGGCATCTCGATTGTGGGCAGGCTGAGGGTTGTAGTAGTTTTGTTGCTCCTGGCTTAAATTAATGTATCTCCTATTTGTAAACTGCAGTGCTGGCTTGACGAAATAATGAACGTACCAATCAATTCATGTTTCCGTAAATCGTTGGTGCAGGTTTCAGCGGCGTGAATTTTCTCTTCTGTGTACAGCATCCACTGGTTATGAGTAATGTACTGTACTCTGTTACTTTCAATTTTGACTAGGTGTTGATGACATTGGGTAGTTTCTTTCAACATAATAATCTCTTCGATGCAGGTCTCGACTGGAAATTGTACTATGCTGTTTTTATGACATAGATACATGTAGTCCTCAATTTCTTCGCAGCTGGCGGCTACGGGCCTGTATTTCATTCCGTTCACCAAAAGGAATGGGTATTTTGGAACAATGATTTTGGTGTCTTTGGATAAAGGGTTATGTATTGGGATAGGAATAACTTTGTTATAAATGTATGTGTCATTTCCTACTAATGGTACATCTAATATAAAAACTAAATTTGTCTCATTTCTATACACTTTATGGTAATGTACTGCTCTAATTTCACTAAATTATCAATGGTAACTGGATAAATAAGCTCGGAATGCTATGTATTAAATAGCTCTGTTGAATTTATGATACTCTGGCGTAACGTATGCAACTTACTAAAAGCTATTGCTGTTTCAATCTCATACAAAATAGAATAAATTGTTCTAAAATTATTTAGAACTTGGTGAAAGATATTTATAATAGAAGTAAGCTGAAACATTTTCATGTCCCCATTTATAAGTGTTTCCATATTTCGGGTTTTAAAATCAATTAGTTTAATATTGTGAAACATGTTACTTGACGCATTTACCATCTTATCAAATGCTATTCTTAACATTGACATGTTTTGTAAAGTTAAGTGTTCCCGAGTTTTTAAGCTTTCGATAGCTGAATTATAACGCACGGCATCTTGGTGGTCCAAATTACCTATTATGAGGTTCACTAAAGAACCTAATGGATTTAAAATACCTCTCCTAACTCATTGTGTGGGTAAAATTTGACTTAACTTATCATTACATAAATTCATAATATATTCTAATTGATTCTTTAATCCTAATAATTCCCGTCTATGTTCCCCATTCTTAGATACTAATATTTATAAATTCCTATATTCCTTAATACTATATTCTAATTGCTCGATTATAGATTCTAAATCAATAAGTTAAGGGATCTCCCATTTTCCAGTCTGAATCACTGCTGTACCCATCCGAACTGATGCTATTCCTGGATTCTTCTCCATCCACCACCTGTGGAGGCCGTTTGACATTTTTAATAGCTACATTTGTGACCCTATTTTAAAGTTTTACGGGTACTACATTATGTCTTATTTCATCGCTAACAGTGGCTTTTTCGTATCGTGGTAGATCCTTAGCTTTTCGTGTTCTAGTATTTTTCATGAAAATTATGTCACCCTTGCTAATTTTGGGAATTTCTTCACCCCCTTTCTTATCCCTAACTGTTTTTTTATTTTCTTTGAGCTTTTCACTTAGGTGCTCATAAAGCACTTTTAACCTCTTACGATGATCCTGGAGCAAATTTTGCATAAGACTTTTATCTCTATCTATATCGAAAATATTTCGTGACTCCGTATGACCAAATGTAACCTCAAAGGGTGTAAAGTTTGTTGAACTATGTATGGTGTTGTTATATGCCATAATAGCATAAGTCATGACTGACGCCGGGTCCAAGTTGCTTTTATCGTATTTTGCCAATCTATATATTTCTATAATAGTAGAATGAAAACGTTCTACAATTGCCATGGAATTTCGGTTGTTCGGTGTACCTATGTGCTGCTCAATTTTATATAAGCTTAACAGTTCTTTGATCATTTCATTATTAAATTCAGATCCCGAATCGATGCTTATTTTTCTTGGAATTCCGTACATACTAAAATATTTAACTACAGCTCTTACGATTTCAGGTGTGCTTCTGTTAGGAATATAAATAGCCTGACCTAGTTTACTAAAAGCATCGACTGCTATTAAGTAATAATGTTTTTCAATGTACAACATTCTATAAATGTTTCTTGGAACAAGAGGTCTTGGGTTTGCGTTATTTGCAAAAAGGGCTGTACAGGTTTTCCTTCATATTTCATTTTCCTACATTCCTCACAAGCGTTAATAATCGCGGTAACGGTTTCTTTCATATTACTTCACCAATAATCTCTTTTTAATTTTATTAACGTTTCCCTTATTCCTCTGTGGCAAGTTTTTTCTGTGTGATATTTAAGAACTAATTCTCTTTGTTCGCTCTCGTCTGACACGTTAACAACTCTTTCGGTACATTCAATAAAATTTTGGGTCCCCTTTTTGTATTACTGAGTGATTACCTGACTATAATCTTTCTATGTACAGGATCTTCAAAGTAAATAAAGTATTTATTTTTGTAATGTACATATTCTTTCAAAAACTGTTTGACAACTTCAACATTATTTATAGGTAAATGCACTTCTATAATCTTTTGTTTCTGGTTTGAGTTAACTTTTACGCAAATGTCATTTTTAAACTAAGTGAACACCAAAATTTGCCTTGGTTTGGTGTCTATGGCTTCATTTAAAATAGGTATTCCTTTGTGTTCCCTATTTGATATTGAGTTAGCCGTCGCGTTGCTTTCCGAGTCAGAAAGCTCAATCGTTTCTATTTCAGGTTGATTTGTGCTAAGTTTACGTATGCTGTCAGCCAATTCCTTTCAATAATCTTGAATTTTATTTACCTCCTCATCTACATTTACTATAGTCGATCTGTTATCTTCGTTAGTCATGTTCAATTTTATTCGTGATAATGCGTCTGCATTTGTGTTCTGAAGTCCTTTTCTGTAGCATATCTCTAACTTATATTCCTGTAAACGTAATTTCCACCTTGTGAGTTTGCTATTTGGTTCTTTTAACAAGTAAAGCCAAGCTAATGGCCTATAATCGGTGTAAATAAAAAACTATTTCCCATATAAGTACGGCCTAAAGTGCTTAACTGCCCATATAACCGCTAAAAGCTCTTTTTCTATCGTGCTATATCTACTCTCTGTGTTACTTAATTTTCTACTAGCATAAGCGATAAGCTTATCAGATCCTACTGAACCCTGTGATAGAACCGCACCGATCGCATAATTTGATGCGTCAGTTGTTAATATGAAGGGCTTAGAGAAGTCTGGAAACTGGAGTAAGGGTGCGTTGACTAATAGATCCTTACAAGTTTCAAAGCTATTTTAATACTCGTCATCAATAATGATTTTTCTTCCTGTTTTTAAACAACGTGTCATTGGAGAAGTTACCTTTGAAAAATTTTTAATAAATTTTCGACATATTGTCTACAAGACCTAGAAAACTTTTTATTTCGGTAATTGTTTTGGGGATGGGGTATTTTAAAATAGTTTTAATTTTGTCAGTATTAGGTTTAAGACCATCTTTAGTGATAGTGTGACCTAAATAAAGCACTTCTTTTCTTAAGAACTCTGACTTATCTAATTGTACTTTTAGATTTGTCTTTCTGAGTCTTTCAAAAATTAGCTTAAGTCTTGTGATATGCTCCTGTAAGCTGGATGAAAATATGATAACGTCATCAAGGTGCACCATGCAGTGTAGTCCTTGGAGACCTCTTAGGACGTTATCCATTGCTCTTTGGAAGGTTGCAGGACCTGTTTTCAGGCCAAAGGGTAACTTATTATACTCGAAGAGGCCGTAAGGGGTTGAAAAAGCGGTCTTGGGTTTGTCCTCTTCACACACTTCAATCTGGTGGTAACCAGATGCAAGGTCAAGGGTCGAAAAATACATACTTTTACCTAACTTATCAAAAAGATCATTAATATTGGGTAACGGGTATTTGTCATCAACAGTTATTTCGTCTGTAATCAATGACCATTCTCCATTTTTCCTGATGCATCCATCTTCTTTGGTACAAGATGCACAGGTGCACTCCAAGGTGAATTTGATTCTATTATGACATCATCTTACAGTAACTTTTCGACTTGACTTTTTATTTCAGCACATTGAGCAGGCGGTAATCTTTAAACTTTCACATTAATTAATTAACTAATTTTGTGTTTGACCTCGTTTGTGAAAGATAATGGTATGTCTTCACAATAGAAAATATCCTTATACTCTAAACATATATTTTTAATAAGTTGACATTCCTCGTTATTCATGTGATCTAATCTTAATTTGTTTTCTAAATTTTGCGTTAATAATTTTTCTTTATTATCAGTGCTATTGTTATTTACATAGTTCACTAAAACTTGGTTATTAATATATGGTTCAACTGAAAAAGGATATTTTATCGCAATAATATATTCCTGATTTGATGTATTCTGAATGACAGTTGTTGCATAACCAAAAGCGCATTGTACAATCGCTGAAGACATACGGACTCCGTTTTTCAAAATTTTTTGCATCTAAAATAGCTTCTCCGGTGGATATGTTAACCGGTATCCTTACTCTCGTCTCACATCGCGGCGGTAAAGTTATTTTTTCATGACTTGGTAGTCTATATAAAATAGGAATACACGCATTTTTAGTAAATAATTGTTGGCTTTTCATATCTATTTTGGCATCTAACTGTTTAAGTAAGTCACTTTCTATTAACCCGTCATACGTACTATCTACGCTATAAACATAAAACTTATGTAGTTCATTACGACGTAACGTCTCAAACAATGGAATAATCGCGACCTGATCGTGCTTACTCAGTGCGTGTGTACTGACTACTTCAAATGGTTCAAAGTATAAATACTGTTCATAATATTTTTTCGCTAGCTGTGGGCAAAGAAATTACCGTGTACTTCCGGTATCAATTAAAAATGTAGCCTGAATTTGAGAAATACGTATATGTGGTAATGATAAACTCGGATTGTAGTTTAACGTTATTCGTTCTCCTGGGTCGAGGCTCCCATACAAAAATTTTCGGGACTGTTAGCCTCCGAACTCATTCCATTACAATATAAATTATCATTATTATTATTTGTAAAATTAACTTGCTGTCTATTACTAACAGTTCGCATAGTAACGTCTGTGTTCCAATTTGAACCAGCATGCGACGCGGTACGTGATGTCGATGGAGCGTTGAACGTGGTTTGCTGATTCAGCGTTGACGCCGTCGACCTACTTTGCTGCGAGATTGATTGCCCCATTGCGAAAACTTCCGGACTGACTTTGCCTATAATTTCTATTTGGTATTGAATTAATAAATTCATTTTGTTCCCTATTCTACGGCAATCTAGGAATATTATTTTCGGACGGTCTATTTTGAAAATGATTTTGCGAAAAGTTTTGTCTGTAATCGTTGTTATTACTAAAGTTAAAGTTCCGCCGAAAACTATTATAATCTTGGGGTCCGTTAAGGTTTTTTCTAAAATACCTATTTTTGGTTTCGTAAACACTCTGAAAGTTTTGTTCCTCAATTACAAGACTAAGGACCTCATCAAGACATGAGACCTTTTTATGTCTTATCGTTCGCACGAGATGAGGTGGTAATTTGTAAATAAATATGTTTAGAGATGTATTATTAATTATAGCTTGTTTCACAGCCCTTATTTTACTTTCCTTAAAAGTTTGATTAATTTTTTAAATAAGGACACTCCTTAAATTTTGGATCCGATGGCAAAAATCTAAATAACTTTCAACCCTTCTAATTTGCATTGCTACTAATTCTAACACGAGACACTCCTCTGTTCGCGGATCTCCAAAGTGTTGATTCAGCAAATCTTTAAGTTGTTGCCAGGTATCAATATTATCGTGTTTCCCAATTAAATTCACGGCTCTACCTGTTAATCTACTGGTTGTTACAAGAAAAAAATATTTGTTTTGGACATCCCCCCTCTACAAAGATTGAGAATGTATTCTCATTTTTTTTTTTGCAAATAATGGTAGCTGTCTACTATCACCTTCGAAAATAGGAATAATATTTACCATTTCTGTAGGTACTGTATAAATGTTTTCCATTATTATCAATATTTAAATTCACACAAATAAACAAACAAACAAAACAAAAAAAAATTCTTCACCTTAGTAGTTAGTAAGAAAAATTTAAATAATTACCTACCTTTGTTTTTCCCCTAAATATACTAAATTTTACTACGGAACCCTAAAATTAAAAACACACAATTTATAACAAAGAGGTTTGACAAATAAAGGAAAACAGACAGGAAGGGGAACAGTTTTACTTACAGTCCCGAAGCTACTCCCATGTCCTCCTGTATCCAGTACAGTGCTGGTAGCGGCCTAGCTAAGCTAACTCTGTTCGCACCTAATAAATTTATAGGTTATAGCATAAGGCCTATAATTCTATGGACCTGATCTATCGCCCTTCTTGGGCACCGGGTGCATATTCGCAGTCTTCCATGAAGACGGAAATTACATAGTGTGGTAGGAAAGCGCAAAGAGGCACGTGAGTATGTACAGGAAATAACTGAGGAGTACACTGTTTAAGCACCACTGCTGGTATACTGGCCCACTCGACTTATGGACGTCTAGAAAAAGCAACGCCCGCCGGACCTCCCGCTGTGTTATGGCGATTTCCGGCATGGTCTTACCGCACCACGGTAAAGTACGTGATACAGCGCCTTCGTCGTTGATATTCAGGTTAGAGGCAAATAGACTGCCCAGTAGATCGGCTTTATCTCTGGCATTATGGGCCAAGTCATCATCGGTCTTTCGCAGTGGTAGTAACGACGACTGGCAAAAGTTCCCTTCGGCAGCTTTAGCAAGCATCCCGAAAGCGCAACTCTCAGAGCTCGCAAGTGGAATTTACCTCTGGCAGTTGCTTTCTTACTGAACCTCGAGGCAGCATTTAACTTTCGGTTCCTTATTATTATGAGCCGTGGTCCAAGCCTCATACGCAGTATGCTTCAGAATTTAAGCTTCTCTGCAGGACCTATTAAACCAAGGTTGATTTTTGACGCCGGCAGCTACTCGCAGGTTAGGAATAAAACATTCCATACCAGCGAGGATATTGTCGCAGTTACTGCGGCTGTGCAGACGTCAGCATCCTCTGAGCTAAAGCCGAGCTGCCTATATGGGTACCATGCATTAAATCCTCGCAATCCATCCCTGTCTGCCGACTTATAATGCCACACACGACGCCAATAGTTAGCCCAGATGGATCGGGTTGTGTGCATGTCACTTGAGTCCTAACGAGACTGTAGTCCAAGGAGCTTAGAGCCGCATTCACTGAGATGGAATGTCCGTCCGGACGTGTAGTCAGCAGAAGGTCCAGTAAGGAGCTCGTATGGTCGTCTATATATGGTATTCTCGTTGGAGAAAGTACCAGCTGAGAGAATCCATAGGTCAGAGCAGATATCCCTGTCATTGGTTCGAAAATTGAGCCACTCACAATGGTGGGCGTTAAAGTCTCCTAAAATAACTAGTAATGATGTGGGATATTGCTCTAGAACTTTGTCAGTCGTCAAACTCAGGTTCGTGAAGAATCGAGCTACGTCCCTGTTACCGCTATGAGACCTATACAGGCACGCATAGATACGAGTGTAGCCGTGATCTACGCGCAACCACAATATTAACAGATCTTTTTCTTCAAGGCTATGAAGGCGGAGACAACAAATATCCTCCCGGACGAACATACATACACACATATATATTTGTTGTTGAATACAACACGTGTTTTAGGGGCTAAAAAGCAGCGAAAATATTTGTGTCATAGAACTCGTATTTCAGTTTAGAGTAATGAGGTCAACCCTAACCTTAAGATTTTTAAGAGGGCGTATATGCAAGAAAAAAAAATTTCTAAAATTCTTTTTCTAAAGTTCTCTAGGAAATATAAGATATGCTTGTTCCTTTTTTGTGCAGTTGATTCTGTATTTATTCACTTCGCTTCCTTAGCCATTGATTGGCATACTCTTAAAACTATATACTACTAAAAAAGGTTTAAAATGTTGACATTTCTGAAAGCCGCTTAGTCTATTGGGTGATTTCTTTTTTACTTTAGAAGCATATTTCTTTAAATAATTCTCATACAGGAACGCGAATATTATTGAATTGAAATAGCAATTACATTGTTTTACAAAGTATTGTGCATTTGTTGCAAGTAGGTTAAGCGTAGATATATGTATATTTATTACCGCTTGAACACGCGGAAAAGATAGATAAAACGAAGAATAACTAAAACGCCCTTGGACATTTGTTTGCTTTCGCATACTCACAGTTCCATCTATTTATACATTTGAGGCGGCTTAATATATCAGTAGGTACATATCTCAGAGTATTTAACTTTATAATAGCCAGTTAATGATATAAATAAAATAAAGCACCACAATCACGTACAAGTTTCGTATGAAAATAAAAATTATTATTCGTGTCAAGTATCGCAGATATTAAATCTAACCATAGGCCGTTGCGAAAATCACAACGAAATTGATTCAACAGTTTTAATGTGATATGAGCACAGACATACTGAAATTCTAAATTTCTCATTTGGCACAAATATTCACTAAGGTTTATGTGTTTTTTTTTATAATAACTGTTGTAAAATCCGACCTATCAGTTTGGAGACTGTTGTCGGAAATCCAAGACCTGCAGAACCTGAAACCATAATAGTTAGGAATGGATCTAAGCCATCTGCAACGACCTGTCCATCATGCAGAACACAAGTAGTCACTAGAGTCGAGCATCGTAAGTCAAAAAGAACACATTTGGCTGCCATATCGTTATGCTTAATTTTGTAAGTAACTTAATTAAATACTTAGATATTAATGAATCTAAGCACACTTAATACGCGAAAACTACCAAATAGGCTTGTATGATCTCTCACACTTTTATACAGTAAAAAAATGTGAAGTTTCATACTGATAAAATGAAAAGTTAGATGTGTTCTTAACATCGCGTCATCCAATAAATATATTAGTCTTTGCTAGTTAATCGATAGTCCGCAATTTATGATCACTGACAAAGTCATGACATATAGGTAGTACTAAATATTTTTTTCAAAGATCTGCCTGCCTTACTTAGGCCATAGCCCACCGCGCTTTCCCAATACAAATGGGCAGACGTTGTCTAAATTGGCATATTGTTTTCGATACACAAATGTAAAGCCACGAACTCTAAAACATTACTCAAAAGTAAAGTGTGTTTAAACTGGGCGTTTAAACCGCCATTTACGTAATTTACAAATAAAAACCAAAAGTGTGCCGCTACACGGTCACCCATTAATGACCAAGCTTGACGTTGCTTAACTTGAAATATAGTTTCCAACAAACTAATATGTTACTGTTTCGCTTAGTAATAACTAGATGGTGCTGTAAAGGTGATATTACACACCGATGGGCATTAGCAACTGGGTGGCTAGCTTTTTGTCCGTCAGACGCATAAAAGTAGTAGTTGACGGTAGTTGCTTTGATAGCATGGACATTAATGCTGATCTCCCGCAAGGCTCTGTGCTGTCTCCTACGCTGTTTCTACTGTATATCAAAGACATGTTAGAAATTAACATCATACATTGCATTGCAGATGACAGTACTGGAGACGCTTAATACACGGGTCGTGTAAACATTCCTAGTTCCGTTGTGGAGGAAAAGCGCGGAGCGGACCACTCTGTCCAAGGTCTCTAACTGGGGCCGGGAAAACCTGGTCCGATTCAACCCTACAAAGACACAAGTTTACCCGGTCACCGTTAAGGAAACCCCATCTACTGTGGTCCCACAATTTCAGAACACTCCCCTCCCCAACTCTAAGAGCATTGAGATTCTTGGTGTTGTCATCTCCAGAGATGTTTAGTTTCGAGATCATTTGCAAGACAAACTAAACTAAACTTGGTGTACTCAACAGACCGAAGCAGTACTTCTCGTTGGGACAAAGGTTGCTGCTTTACAAGTCTAAAGGTCTTTAGACCAGCTTGGCGCTTTTGACTCGGTTCAACGACGGGTTGTGAGAATTGACGACGATCCCAAACTCACTCACCGTTTCGAGCCCTTAAGTCAGAGGCGAGACTTTACCTCCCTGTGTATGTTCTACTACTTCTACCATGGGATGTGTTCTGGAGAATTGCCGGAATGATGCCCACGGCTACTTTCTACCATGGCACCGCTCGCTATCGGCAGGGAATTCATTCTCACACTTTAGATCCGAAATGGCTGCGGCTCACTATGAGTTTAAACTAGACCTTTATTCAATTCGTGGTTAATCAACTGATCCAGGAAACATGGGCTTGTGAACCCACTGTTTAGTGTGACCAGCACCTATATGTATCTATAAAGAAAGGTTTGTGCTCCCACTGTTAGGTACGACCAGCAATCATAGCTATAAAGAAAGGCTTGTGGTCTTTGGTCTAAGATCATGGTCGATGTTCCTTCCTGCTAACTTTCTATTGAGGTAGTTTAATTTTAGACGGTATTAATGTATTTAATTTTAGTGTAATAGGTTGAGATATATCATTTTTTGACCATGACTCTCTATTTCATTTAAAATTACAGTTAATTATATATTTATCATATAAATTCCAGCTGGCCAGGTACTTGCATTCCATACTGTTGTCAGTTGTCAAGATACCCATCACTTTTGTCCGAACTGTGAATGTTACATCGGATCTCACAACTACTAAGGAGTTCCAAATTCTGTTTGCTGAAATTGTTACACGGTTTGTTAGGTTTTGAAGACAGGGAAGTAAAAACAAGCCATAGGTACATGTTAGAGACCGTTGTTTAAACAGATATATACGATTATACGATTAATGAATGTTATTCGTTTTTTTTATTAAACGTTTTTTAAATTGCAACTGTTGTTTGATTATTCTTTATGGTTTTTAAATGACCCTACATGAATCACTTTAATTTTATCCTTGGTAAGTTTATAGCAGTTGATCATAAAATATAACAAGTCAAGTGCGAGTTGGATTTGCGTATTAGGCGTCCGTGCCACCAAACTCTTTAACTGTAAAAAACTTTTTTTTGTCTTTTGACTAAAGAAGTCGGTGAAAAATAGTCTTAAGAGCGCTTAGACTTCTTTAGGCATGAAGTTAAGGTATGTACGACGATTTTTGTGACAGTTTAAATAAAAAAAAAATATTAAAAAAGAAAACGGACTACAAAACTCAAATAAAAAGTAAAAAATAAGGCGCTAAAGAATACTGGCAGAACAATGTTCTACTTTGAACAATGTTGAACTACGTTTATCTTCGCTTTCGCGTCGTATGTCAAAAATTTGCAAAACATTTTTAAAAAACGTATATTGGAATCCGATTTCAAAGAGACGAAAAAACGTAGTCCAACGTTCAGTCAGTGTGCTTTACACCGCCTTTGAAAAACACTAAAAAACCTTACTCACGCTCATGGAACATAAAAAAGAGGTTTATTTTTATTTTTACTATCTTTTGAAAAACGGAGTAGTATGTTTAAATACATAAGTAACTTTTGCCCACGATTCCGCCTGCACTAAATTCGTGGGAGTCCTTCGCTAACTCTTTGATTATATGAAACCTTGACATAATTAAAGAGCTACTTGATAAACTAAAATGTCTCCAAAATCTCAGCATTCGATTTATTTTCGGGTTGCGGAAATATTATGTTTCTGAGTATCGTGCTGAACTCAAGTAGTTTCCAATTCGACTTCGCAGGAATACTCATAAGTTATCTCTTCTGTACAATGTCATGAATAGCCCCAGTGCTTCAATATCTACGAGAGCTTTTCAAATTTAACCATCTTTTCTGCCAGAATATGTCTGTACGGTCAAAGAGAGAACGTACACTATCGATTCCATCGCATTACACTTTGGTAAGTCCTTTGCCATCAAGACTGCATTGCAGTGGAATAATTTGCCAACAGACATAAGAATCTCATCTTAAATTTTTGTATTAAAAAAAAACTTGAAAAATCATTATTTTGATTCACTTAATTAGAAATAATGTTATTGTTTATCACAATGCATAGTGTCTGGCTGTGTTTATTGCTCTTGACAATAATCATTTATAGGTATGTATGTGTATGTATACAATTATCTATGAATAATTATTTCATTATTATTTATTTACTATACTATTATTTAATGTAGGTTTATAAAATTATGATGATTTTACGTTTAATTTTCAAATTTAACTATTATATAAATTATTTGATTATATATTATAGCAACCTATATCTGTATAACTAAAGTTTGTCAACATAATTGGAATTCGATAACCCAAACTTATTACTGCGAAAACTTTAAAATTAGAGATAGATAAAAATATGAGATAAAATAGCCTTCGTCATTCTCCGTCACTCTGTGCTTAATTTCAGCTGAATTAGAATCCTCCCTTACGACGTCAAGGAAGGTCTGACAGACAAACAAACAAACTCGCTTTCGCATTTTTCTAATATCAAAGTCTAGATATATAGTTAGTAAATTGTTAGTTATATCTATATTATTTAGCAGGATCTATGATGCCTTAGTAATAATAAAGCGGAACTAGATTTTTATTACAAAAATCACACTATATAACCTTAGCATCTTAAGATAAATGAATACTCATTTAGTAAATACCCTATAATACTAAACAGCCAATGTTAAAGAGAACCAAGATTTATTGAGATGCGCATCTCTGCACTAAACGTCCAAGCATCCAACGAGCTTCATCATTAATAGTGAGCTTTTAAGCTACAGGTGACGGTTGAGAAATCTCAGGAATTAAACCAGAAGCTAAACAAGTTATCTGCACAGTGAAGCTATGTACACCTGGCATGTAGCTTATGTTATAAGTAAAGTCTTTGTTTAATCTCTGTATTAGAGCCAACATAGACGAAACCTTTGAATCGTTCTGTAATACTCTCTGAAGCATAGACATATTAGATTAGGCCGCGTGAGTACCGAGGTGCACAGTGCGTCGGAATTGATTAAAAGGGATGTAGAACTTTTTTTATTTAAGCGAACGATAGACGTCAGTGACCTTGCTCAACAACCTCAAACAATTTTTATTTTTAAATAATTTTAATCGTTCTTGCATAAAATAGAATTTTGCAGATCACGCACCTACGCTCAGCGCGACATGTTTTCAGCTCCTTAAAAATATTATGATTATTAAAAATAAACTATTTATAGTTTAATATATAATTATTTATGTACTGATATATTTACCAGTGTACTTACTTGACCCATTTTCCGAAATTTTAAAAAATGTCGTTTTCAAAAAAAGGCCCGATGCGCCTTTGTTTACACTTTTGACATGCTTTCGACCCACTGTGTGACGCCACGGCGCGTGCCCTGCACACGCTCGACTCGATGAAGTCTAGGTCCTATAAGCGATAATATAAAAGAACTAGGACAGAATAATATACCCCTTACCAGTTCGAACTTTAACTATAAAGGCACTCTTAAATTAATCCAAGCTAATTCAAAAAAAGAAAATTCTGACAATCAAAATAAGTAAAAACTAATAATAAATATTGTTTGGGCATAACACGCAGCGCTATCTGGTGCCTTACTTAGCAAAAGCAGTCTCGCTTATGTGTGCGTGGCCTCGGTCTCCTGCTGACCCTCAAGTATTTAATATTCGGAGACCAGTCCATAGACAGTTCTTGTAGCGTAAGTTGAAGCGGTAACTGCTCCCTGCCAATTACGATTGCCTGAGTTTTGGCGACGTTTATAAACATTCTCCATTTCGCTGTGTATAGTGTACGCTGCATTTTTTTACTAGAAAGTTCAGATTCATTCCACCGACATATAGCGTGGCATCATACGTGAAAAAGTACTGGGATATCATCGGTGAATCGTGAATAGCACGCAGGCGATAGGATTTCACGCTCCTTAAAGCAGACTCCTCATACCGTCATGTGGAATTTGCAGTCCTTGAGGGAGGAGGCTATGACTTCGACAATAAGCCTCGGTGTACTGTACGTCGACCGCTTGTACAGTAGCCCCTTATGCCCTAACCTGTCCAACGCCTTCTCCATATCCTTCATCGCTTTATCTCCATATCACTCTTAACTCTGGTAAGCTGCACCGTGATGGTATGTCTAAAGCCGAAATGTTCTGGTTGCGGTGTAGTGTGCAGTTGAAGCTGTTCCAGGAGTAATTTTTTAGAAGACCTTCGAGAGAGTACTCAGCAGCGTGATATATTCCCTGGTTTGGGCAGGATAATCACTATGCCATTTTTCTAGCTGCTAGGGAATTGCCCCATGCGCAGTATTCCATTATATATCCGCATTAATCCTATGATGGTTTTGTGAGGTTTATATTTATTCTTTGACTCCCAGGTTTGCCCCTTTACTTGGGTTCACCAAGGGTTACCAAGGTAATTCGTTTCCTCTATGGTAAGTTACTACGTGAGTGGTGACCTGCAGTCTCACCCGCGGGGAAGACCTTTTTATACAAACTAAATGGCACACAAGCTTACAGCCAATATGATGCTGAGCTGTCACCATAGGCCCATGGATGCTTGCAACACCAGCGGCTTCAAAAATCCGATCACTTTCCATCTAGAGAACCCTATACTGTAGTCCCTAGAGAAAATCTAGGCAAGGAGCTCATTCCGCAATCTGAGCTTTTATGAGACAAAGCACCTCTGAACCGCCTGGTGCAGAGTATAAATTCCCTGCCAATGGTAAGCGGTGCGATGAGAGAAGAAAGCGTCGGCATAATTTCTTGCAATTACTTAGAACACAACCCACTATACAAGCTGTAGAACGCACAAAGGGAGGTAAAGGCTCTTCTCATACTTAAAGCTATGATACTTGTGAGTTTGTGACCTTGAAAATTCGTACAGTTCGTCTCTGACCAGAGTCAATGGGCCAAGTTGGTCACCAGGTCCAAGTCTACTTCCGTGAGAATTTGAAATCCGTTCCAGCGTCTTACCAGCCAGCGTTCCACTGCAAGGACTCTAGGAACGGGACACATAGGAGAAGATAATCAATGAGAGGGTTCTGTAGAGTGCTCAAAACTGCGGGCTGGAACAGTGCTTACGTTCAAAAAGGTGGTAATTGAAGAAACGGAGGATCCTCAACCACTGGTATGCGGCGTTTCCAGTCCGCATTCGTGAGTGATTCTAGTAGTGTCCCGTCCATCTCATGGCATTCCTATGTGTGCCTATTACCTCTGCCCAAAACACCAGTAAGACGGAGTTGATAGGGCAGGTAGTTTAGTACTTCGCAGTCTCGGATGTGGAGTGGGAGGGATAGAGCCGACTGGTACCAGCACCCTTAAGCCAGTAGTATGATAAATATATACAAATGTAAATATATACAAGAAGGGAAAAATTACTGCTTTGCCGTTTGTGGTCTGCGTGCTGGCTTCTAAAATCCGTCTGTGTTCTGATTCTTCTTTGATAGTATTCATTTGCACTAGCTTATTCAGTTTATATCCGTGTAGCTTTAGTAGTTTCCAATTAGCATTACAACTCTTTTCCTTTGTTGTTTGACTGGCGTTCCAACTTGTACATTTTGTTGTCTTGTAATGGTATTCAGTTTACGTCGTTAATAAAGCATTTTCGATTAGTTTCCGTTATCAGTAGGTGAAGCATAACTTCAAATATTCAATGAATGAATGTTTTTCTGTAGCAGTGTTCCAACACTTGTGTTTTATTTTCCTCCAGTGGTAGTGTTTATTTTCAGGTTCCCTGAGCTTCGGTTACTATTCTTAAATATACCTACCTAAGTACTCGAAGTTTGTGAATGGACATAACCAATGCATAAAAATGGTTTCCATCTTTTGTTTTCTTTACTTCAGCAGTGACCTAACAATTTCGTTTTTTAATTCTTATTTGCAGTTTGTAGTTTCCTTTATCTATTCTCCTTTTTTTAGTTAGGTTGTCTCCGAAAAGTGTATATAGGCGTAAATAATAGATTGACTCCGCAAAAATGTCAAAAACTTGTAGGAGATTGTAGGCAGTTGCAGTAGCGGTGGATGAGCAGGATTGGCTTTTCTGTCCTCGGGATGAAGGGCTCATCGGTGGTGACACGTCCTTGCTCGGTTGGCTTGATTTAGCGTCTAGATTGCTAACACACACACACACATAAAATAAAACAAGTGCGGTGGAGTAATATTAGTATTAAGTATATTCGAAAATTAGTGGAGTGGTGTGGTGGCGGTGGCACTGTTTTTTTAAAAATGCGGTGCGCGAAGCGGATGTCATCTTCAGCGAGCATGGTATCACTTGTCGCATCGATGAGCTTGGTAAGACTGTTGATGTATGCAGCGGGCAGCGTGTCAGCGGTGAGCAGCCTTGAAAGGCCTTTCCATTAAAAGTGTCTTCAGTAGGGTCACATATTCATGTGCTTTAGGTTCCGTATAAACGGTCGGTAGTCGGGTGTAGGGGATTTATACATTTATATAGCGGCAGGCCTTTTTGGAGTCAAATAAGATTGCTTAGGTCTTCGACGAAGTGTCCACTCGCTGGCAGCTACCCCACGAACATTTTGGAGCTCCTGTTGGACGTCCTTGGTCTCAGGATAGAGCCACCAGTCTCCTAAAAGCGTTTATGAACTTTCCAAACACAGGAATGGCCTATGTGCGACAGCCCGCTGGCTGTACCCTTCTTGCAATAGGGTGACGATTTGTGCTGCTTCTGTAGGTGTAGTATCCATTATCGTCAAGTTCAAGAGTCAAAAGTAGCGGAGATGTCTACCGGTCAACGTGTGAATGCCGACTGATAAAGAAAATCGCCCCGTGTTATAGCACGGGCTTTTATAGGGGGTCAATAGGCCGCAACTCGCGACGTATCAAACATTTGAAACATATATTTTTACTTACTCCTTCACTTAATCCAGGCTCCGTATAAACTGATGTGATTCAAATGAATTTGGTATCAATCTAAAGTTCATATTTTAACCTTCAAAATCGTACCATTTTTATTATTTTAAACTAGTTATTAAGGTACTCAAGTACTACAAACTTGTTGACCCGGTAGTGAAACATCAAAACTACAGTCGCCATGTTAAAATGGTATATATATATTTATATAGGTATACAATGTAAAACCGGCGTCCGTAGACGAGTACATTTTGTATTATTTGTACTAAGTACACTTATAGTGCATTGTGTATTATTTGTATTTAGTACTCTTAGTAGTATGAATCATGTTGATAATAGGTACCTTCATATTCTGTATGTGTGTTATTTTTTATACTTTTTCATGCGTCATATTTATCGACCGCTTTTATAAGCGATAAAGAGACAAATTACGGACAGTTAGTTAATAGATTACGATAACAGTTTCGAACTTTGCAGTATTTAAAAAAATAACGGTTAAGAGAGCGCCTGTTTCGCGCTCATATTATGTTTTGTACAAGGTTTTATTTAACATGTTGTGTTAGTATGAATGTTTATGTCCGTCAAATCGTGAAAACTAAATTAGAACTACTATCTGATTACCGATTGGACCCTAATTTGGTATATAGTAACATGGAGCTGGACTGCTGACGTAGGTCGGAAGGTGGCCATAGAAACTCCTAAACTATACAAGATAAATCCATTGAGTTTGGGCTCATTTGTTTTGTCTTGGCAAACATTTTGGTGCTACATGATATCCTGGGTCTAAAGATGAAGACGGTAAGTGGTCATAGGAACTTTGGAACTAAACAAAATATAGCCCTTATGTTGGGGCTCGTTTGATAGTCATTCTGATAAAACATAATATCCAGGGCCTGAATATGGACCTAGAAGGGAGCCAAAAGAACTCTATAATAAAAATTCGCACCCCTGTTGAGTTTGGGATCATTTGTTTTGTCTTGGAAATCACTCTATCTGGTGCTACTAACTGTATCAGCTGTCGTATTTCGGCACAAGAGCTGCAGTGCCTGGAGTATGGCTAGTCTCCGCCGATCTCTAGAGTCAAGCACCGTACCATCTTTACGTTACGATCTTGTAGAACACACACACTTGCGCGAAAACAAACGTTATTTTGTTACCAACCTGGGTGCTCACGATTGAAATCAGTTGAAATTTTACCTAACCTAACCCAGTTACAATTTATTTCTGCGACTAGTTAAAGCCACGAATTCATTGCTTCATAAGGTCGCAAAGGCTATACACGTAAGCTGCTTTTGTCCATTTGTATTGAAAAGCATATCAAACCAGTAGTATGTGTAGCGTGTGTAGTGTGGTCGTGGGCTGTACCGTGGGTCACAGTAGATAATTTTGCCTTTATTTTCATACAAAGGGGGACTGAGTACACGTGCGTAGCAGAAGTGGATCCGTCCGTTCCGTTCCGTTCCGTTCCAGCGTCTTACCAGCCAGCGTTCCACTGCAAGGACTCAAGGAACGGGTCACATAGGAAAAGAACTGTCGATGAGAGGGTTCTGTAGAGTGCTCAAAACTGCGGGCTGGAACAGCGCAAACTTTCAAAAAGGTGGTAATTGAAGAAACGGAGGGTCCTCAACCACTGGAAGGTATGCGGCGCTTCCAGTCCGCATTTGTGAGTGATTCTAGAAGTGTCCCGTCCATCTCATGGCATTCCTATGTGTGCCTATTACCTCTGCCCAAGACACCAGTAAGACGGAGTAGATAGGGCAGGTAGTGTAGGACTTCGCAGTCTGGAATGTGGAGGGGGAAGGATAGAGCCGACCGGTACCAGCACCCTTTAGCCAGCAGGATGATAAATATATACAAGTGTTAATATATACAAGAAGGGAAAAATTACTGCTTTGCCGTTTGTGGTCTGCGTGTTGGCTTCTAAACTCTTCTGTGTTCTGATTCTTCTTTGATGGTATTCATTTGCACCAGCTTATTCGGTTTACATCAACGTGGCGTTAGAAGTTTCCAATTAGCAATACAACTCTTGTTCCTTTGATGCTTGACTGGCGTTTCAACTTATGCATTTTATTGTCTTGTAATAGCATTCAGTTTATGTTGTTAATAAGGCATTTTCCATTAGTTTCCGTTATCACTAGGTTAAACATAAATTTAAATATTCAGTGAAGGATTGTTTTACTGTTGCAGTGTTCCAACACTTGTGTTTTATTTTACCCCAGTGGCAGTGTTTGTTTTTAGTGACTGGTTTCCTGAGCTTCAGTTATTATTCTTAGATATACCTACCATAGTACTCGTAGTTCGTAAATGGACATAGCCAGTGCAAAAAAATTATTTTCTTCTTTTGTTTTCTTAACTTCAGCAGAGATTGTGGGCGGTTGCAGTAGCGGTGGATGAGCCGGATTGACTTTTCTGTCCTCGGAATAAAGGGCTCGTGGGCGGTGACACGTCCTTGCTCGGATGGCTTGATTTAACGTCCAGATTGTTTATACTATTTACGCTGTTTAGTTTCAGTGTTCTGTTTCCATAGCTTTACTGTTTCCATAGCTTTACTGTTCTTAGGTGTCTATAGGCGTAAATAATAAGTTGACTCCGCAAAAGTGTCGGAAACTCGTAGGAGATTGTAGGTGGTTGCGGTAGCGGTGGATGAACTGGATTGGCTTTTCTGCCCTCGGAATGAAGGGCTCGTAGGCGGTGACATGTCCTTGCTCGGATGGCTTGATTTAGCGTCCAGATTTTTTTTTATACTATTACCGCTGTTTAGTTTCAGTGTTCTGTTTCCATAGCTTTACTGTTCTTAGGTGTAAGTTCGTAGGTGTGTACTTAAAATACGATAGTAGTTCCATCTTTTGTAGCAGAATACCAACGTTTGGGTTTTTTTTATTTCTTAATTGACAGTTGTTCCTTTTTCTCGTTCTGTTCCCATAATAGCAGTTACTTTTTTAGGCGTACCTAATTTTTAAGTAAATCATAAATGGATGTAACCATTGTTTGTTCGTTCCGTTGCGGCCTTTCAAAACTCACGTTACAGTTTATTATAGCTGTTTTCAGTTTTGGTGTCTTTTTTCCAAAGCTTCATTTATTATTGTTCGTACTTGCTAAAATTAAAAGATAAAAATATTTAATGGCGTAGCTCAATTACATTGTAGCACAATTCAATAGCTGCATTTTTTTTATTATTTATTGGCTTTTTTTCAGTTTCTTTAACCTCTTATCGTAGCTTCAGTTCCTTTTTAAGGCGTACCTATCTAAGTGTATTATAAATGGAGTTAATTATTGAAGTGTAACGTCGGTCTTTTATGGAAGTATCCACGACATGCGTTTTTGTCTGTTTATCTGTAACTTTCAGCTTCGTTGTCCTATTTCCAGTATCTTTAGTAACTTTTTCTTAGGCATACCTAATAAAATCATAAATTAATAAAATCAAGTTTTTTTTTGTTTTTAAGGAAGTATTTCAACCATTGAGTTTTCCGTTTCTTTGTGTTCAGTTTCAACTTTCTATTTCTATAGCTCAGTTACTATTTTCATACATATCCAGTAAAATGATAAATGGAAACAGTAATGAAGTAGTTACATTCCATTGTAGCTAACTGTAGTAGACAAAATCCCAACAATTGCATTTTTAAGTAGGTCATAGATAAATTAAATCAAGAAAACAATTTCGTTGTTTTAAGGGAGTACGAGTATTTCATCCATTTAAGTTTTTGCTTCTTTATTGGCAGCCTTCAATTTCAGTGTTCTTTTGCATGGCTTCAGTTACTGTTTTAGGGCGTGGTACCTAAGTAGATTTTAAATGAAAATCACTTTTAGAGTAACTTAATACTTGTAAAGAGAACGTCAAACTCTTGCGTTTGTTGTTTCTTTGTTGGCAGTATTCTGTTTCAGCACCGTATTTCTATAGCTTCAGTTATTATTTTCGAACATATTTTAATTTAATGATGAATGGAGATATTTATGCAGTAGTTTCATGCTTTTGTAGGTGAATCCCAATAAACAGGTTTTTTTTAAAGGAGATCATAAATGTATATAACCAATTAAATAATTTCGTGGTTTTAAGGGAGTGTTCCAACCATTGACGTTTTTGTTTCTTTATTGACGGTGTTTAGTTTCGGTGTCCTTTTTTCATAGCTTTAGTTACTGTTTTCAGGCGTACATGAATAGATTATAAATGGAAATTACCAATGGGGAAATTTAAATCATATGAAGCGACTGTCAAAACTTTGCGTTTTTTGTTTCTTTATATGGTAGTATTCTATAACAGCTCTCAATTACCTTAGCTTCAGTCGCTATCTTCAGGCATACCTTATAAATAATAAATAGAAATACTCATAAAGTAGTTTTATTCTGTTTTCGTTTTTTGTGACTTTTTCACTTCAGTTACTTTTTTAGGCATATTTAAATAGGTGTCAAAAAGTAGAGTGATGGAGTCTATTTATCTTATAGTAGACTTACTTACATTTCTTTTTATTTTTTTACTAACTGATTTTTTCTCGTGTTATCATAGCTTCAGTAACCTTTTTCAGGTGTACTTAAGTGGATCATAAATGAAAATAAACCGTGAATTGATGTCATCCTTTTGTATGTGTTGTCATATTATTTTGGTGCTTGTTGAGTAATTGGGCTACTGCCTAAGGGAACGTAGCCGTCGTGAGGTACATATGCAACTTTTTTTAAGCGTACCTAAGTTATTCATTAATAAAAATAATAGTCATTTCGTTCTCACAATTTTTATTTGCTTTATCATTGGTGGTGGTTAGTTTCGTAATTAAGGTAGTAGTCGTACAGCTTCTTTATAGGTGTATACTGATCAACGGTAGATTTTGATGCGATAGTTTGTATTTTCCGGTGCAGTACCTAGTCCAAGTCATTGTGTTTTTTAATTTATTGGTGGTATTTGGTTCCGATTGGGCCGGTCGGTCAGTATACGTTCTGTGGTTGGTTTTAGTGTAAATATAGCATAAAAACTATTGCTTGCTGTGATAGTTTTTTTTTCTTCGGAAACTTTTGAGTTTTTGTCTTACTTCTGGTTTTTTTAAATGCGATATTGATGTACCCATAGCATGAAAAACAGGAGTATCCTCTATTCTGTGCACCTTTTATGCCGATTCTTATTTTTTGTTCGGTTTTTAGAATCATTTTTTTTTAAGTTTAAGGTTATTTTTTTCACTCTGTTTTGTTCTTTGATTCTAGAGTTTGACAACAAAGTATTTTTTCCTCTTTTATTAATTGATTCCAGGATCTTCCCGTTCAATAACCGGCCTTAGTTACCATAAAAACCTCCTGAAAACTACTGAAACTCGTGGGGATGCAATACTCTGTAATTACCCCAAAGCTCGCGATTGTGTTATTTAGTTACTCGCAGCCTCCATCGCTTGGTGTAGCTCCGTAAAAAGGACTTTTGTGTCGCATAATTACATAAAGAGCAAAAAGCCAGGTGTTAAACAGCTCAAAAAGAGAAATATATGTCACCGATAGGTACAAGAGTACGTATTTATATGATTTTCAAGAATAAAATACGTAAACTCAAAAGTGTAGTCGAAAAACAACGCCTTAAAATATTTAAATATAATAAAAATACTCACAGTACTCCCCGCAGTTGCACCTATGAGCGTGTCTATACCGTGTCTAGAGATTAGATGTATTCAATGTATTGAATAATGTTATGGGCGACAAAGTCGTATGATCACCGCGTGTCTGATGATGCCCTAATTTATTGCTTTCATTGACATGTTTATGTAGATATGTATCATTTAAATCAAGTATAAACGCTCATTATATCAAATAGTGTAGAAATCTTGTCGTTGTCTATATGTTTAATACCTACTTACTTTAAGTCAGTTTAATTCGTTGCTTAAATTTACAGCTAACATAACAGCTTTAATGCCTGCATGGTAGTGGAATGGCAATTTCTGATTTATAACGTTAGTTCATAAGTTTATATTTTATAGTCACTACGTCCTTGCGTGATAAAAAAGTTGATTGAGAATTTATAGTTAGCAAATTTAACCGCAAGACAGATCTTCGTTCACCAAATTTATCGGTGTTTATTTGTCCCAGAGCTCCGCCCTAATACTTTTGAACCTGGCTGCTCGCCCTCCTTGATCAAGCTAAGACATTGCTCATTCAAAATCTCGAATGTAGTGCGGCGACACCGGTTCTAGGTACTATTTGAGTAACCCAGCACTTCTAACCCCTCTTACAATGTTCTGTGGTTACACTTGTTACCTTACATGACCGTCAACAATGTCCGATAAATAAAACTTGTTAAAAAATATTAAAATTTATTGACAATATCTTTCCTAGGCATAGTATGTTTAACTAAAGCTGTTAGTTTAAAATTGTTATTGATATCATTTTAAACTAAGCAACTAGGTACCTACGGGATATTATATTAACATTGTTAAACACCACAATGAAATAAGTAATGGATTTTGTGACGGTTGATTTTTACGTACTGATTTTCAGAGTTTAAGTATACTACGTATATACCTATAATTGCTGCTGGAAATCAAGTCTGTCCACCTATCAAAGAAACTCGGAGAGCAAACATTTATCTACTGTTCGTATATAGGTACTATTTTTTTGCCGTCTGCTAACTATGATTTGGTGTAATTAAATAAGTTATATTATATCACATCACAAAGACACCGCAATTCACCTCGTTATAATTTTATTGCATATCGTGTAGGTATATGTACTAGGTACCTAGAAATTTAATGTTAATAAATTTGATCGTTTAGCAGGAAAGAAGGTGAAAATGTAAATGGTCCAATAAATAAAAACATTGTACCTTATAATCACCCATTTAATATAAATTGGATTTCAGCTATGCTGGCTTATTTGGAATCACATTATAAATAACTATCTGGCCCGGCAGACGCTATTCCGCCCTTTAGGCATTTTTTCTTTTAGTCATTACGTAGATTACCTTATGTAACTGCATCCTACAGCGTGGCCAGTAGTACAAATATGGGTTTAATAAACCCCATGTTGAATTGGACAAGTGTCCCCTCCTTGCAAAAAACACAAACAGACTAACAGACAGAGACACATTACGCCCTACAATATGTGATACTCAAAATATTTATACCTTCAAATACCTACCTATACTTCTATTAATAGGGTAAGTACCCAATGCATTCTCAGCAGCTGACAGTTGTAATCTGTGATTATTACCTTTTCTATCAAAGCCTGGTAAAATAAGAGTTGTTACGTTAAGCGCGGGGTCACACTCGAAATACCAGGGCTATAAGGACTTTAACTGAAAGTAGTTAGGTTTGAGTAAAAAAAAAAAAAACTGAGTGAGTAAAAATACTTTTAAGTCCTTCAAAGAGTGGTTTTTAGCCCAGGTATCTTCCGATACCCGTACTTATAATGTCTTGTTTTGATTTTCGCCAGTACGAACAATGCCTACTTAGACAAAGAAACTGTATTATTACTAGGTACTAATCTGTTAAGATATATAAAGTCAATGTCATTTTCTTTAACACAAATAAGGCTTCCACAAACACCTCTAAGTCGTCAAAATTATGAAATACTATATTTTGGAATAAGTGAGTGGCTATACAGTATGTACGTATGCTTTGTAGGGGTTCAGTGAATTACAGCTGCATAATCCAATCTAGAAAAACGTGCGGTCACATTTTATACTTAGAAACGATAATTATACCTATTCAATTATTTAAAGGAAAGATTTATACCTATACCTAGTTAAAAATGTTATCTACGCAGGTACATACGTTTAGTCAAATCAATAGCACAAAATACTTTCCTATATTATATACTAGCGGTCCCCGCGAACGTTGTCTCGCTAAGTTCCTTTCTGACCCCGCAAACGCTGTTTCTGCAGGCGCGCCACTGCGATGTTATTTCATAACTGCGACATCTCCCATGACAGTCGTTGAAATCGAATGATGTAAAGGGCAACTTTGTTCAAAATCAAATACTTGTGAAGAACAACGTACCCATTCGGATAAGGATCAATATCATGTCTACAAAAAACACCTTCGCAAACAATACACCATTCCAGAACAAATCTGGTTAGCATAAAAAAGGCCATAGTGAGCCAACCCCAAAAGACGGACACATACTGTCGCGGACCCTTTTCTAGAACCTTTAAAGGGGCACAACTCTGCCATACATGATTTCTGCGAAACTTCAACCGTTCACGCAGCGAAAGCTCTCAAAAAACCCCGATTTCGAAACACTCCCATTGGTGCTCAGCTCCTACTGGTCCCAGCGCGATGATATACAGCCTTTCTCGACAAATGTGCTATCCAACACTGAAAAATTTTTCAAATCGTACCAGCAGTTCCTGAGACCAGCGCGCTCAAACAAACAAACTCTTCAACTTTATATATAAAATATGTATAAATAGGCTATCCAACACTGAAAGACTTTTTTCAAATCGGACTATTCGTTCCTGAGATCAGCGCGTTCAAACAAACAAACTCTTCAGCTTTATATATTAGCATAGATTATTCCAACATAAGAGATTAGTTTGTTTTCAATCTACATAAGGACATAAGGTTTTTTTTTATTATTCAATTGCAATAGGTCGTGGTTTGCATTGTATTTTCTTGTATAATATATGATGAAATCAGGCGTTTTGTAACGTTATATACACCAAAAAACTGGTGCTAACAAGGAAAAACGTGATATACCCCTAAAATCGGTGTATCGCTGTCTACTATCTACACCAATTCCTGACGTATACCTACAATTTTATCCGTATTCATTACGTGTGCAAACCGAATTCACCACCCGTCCAGCTCCTACTGGTCCCAGCGCGATGATATACAAGCCTTCCTCGACAAATGTGCTATCCAACACTGAAAAATTTTTCAAATCGGACCAGCAGTTCCTGAGACCAGCGCGCTCAAACAAACAAACTCTTCAACTTTATATATTAAATATGTATAAATGGGCCATCCAACACTGAAAGACCTTTTTCAAATCGGACCATTCGTTCCTGAGATCAGCGCGCTCAAACAAACAAACTCCTCAGCTCCATATATTAACATAGATTATTCCAACATAAGAGATTAGTTTGTTTTCAATCTACATAAGGACATAAGGGTTATTTTTTTTATTATTCAATTGCAATACATCGTGGTTTGCATTGTATTTTCTTGTATAATATATGATGAAATCAGGCGTTTTGTAACGTTATATACACCAAAAAACTGGTGCTAACAAGGAAAAACGTGATATACCCCTAAAATCGGTGTATCGCTGTCTACTATCTACACCAATTCCTGACGTATACCTATATTATAACCTAATATTATCCGTATTCATTACATGTGCAAACCGAATTCACCACCCGTCCCCGTTTGCGCCGGCCGTTATGGCGCCAAGGGTCACATCCACTGTAAACTGTCCGCATCTGTTAGCCATTACCACCAATATTTTTACCTGGGTTGTAGGCGTCTCTAGTGACATGCCATGTTTAAAGCTTTCATAAATAACAAATTAACACTTTATGCTCATTCGTTTAAATATTTAATATATACGGAAAACTAAAGACACCCACTACTTTTATGTATGTATATCATATTTCTTAAAACTGTACTCTCCTCATGCGGATTTTATTAGTTTTGTCAGATTATCGCCCGCCAATTTTAATTTTGAAATTTCAAAAGGCTTTTATATGATTATGCTATTTTTGTTACAATATTTTCGCTCTACATAATTCACTTATCCTTATGTATCCTTGGATACAAAATGAGTTGCGCCCTGGGTCATATAATCGTACCTATAGTCGATCTGTGAGATATGTTCCTCATACCAAGGTAGGTATTCGTTTGCGTACCTACTTGCTAGGTGAGTCTAAAAGTTTTCCTCACTTTATATAAATTATATAATCGTACCTATAGTCGATCTGTGAGATATATTCGTCATAATATGGTAGGTATACTTATGCGTACTTGCCCGGAGAGTCTAAGAGTCTACCTCACTTTATATACCTATTATATAATCGTACCTATAGTCGATCTGTGAGATATATTCCGCATACAAAGGTAGGTATTCGTATGCGTACTTGCTAGGAGGGTCTAAAAGTGTACCTTACTTTATATACCTATTATATAACCGTACCTATAGTCGATATGTGAGATATATTCCTCATAAAAAGGTCGGTATTCGTACTTGCTAGGAGAGTCTAAAAGTTTTCCTCACTTTATATACCTATTATATAATCGTACTTATAGTAAGATATGGATATTTAACCATATCATATTTATTCTACACTCTGTTATCCTAAATCAGGGGCTGAATACTTTGGAATACGATAACAAAACCTATTTGTCTTGAAAACAAGCTTTGCTTTATCTTTATCTTAGAAAGTTTCTCAGTAATTGTTAAGAATAAGTAAGATGTTTATTGCCGACAGCTTGCAAGCAAGCCTCAAACAATAAGCGTAACGGTCAGATATTTTATATTACTTGGTTCCCTTTGTGCTTAACGTTTTGACGTATACATATTTTTACAATTACTTTTGCCGCCGTCAGTAAAAGGCTTTTTCCTCTAAAATAATACTTACAAACTTTGTTAACTGCCACATCTGTGTTTGCCTTCCATTTAAATTCTTTAGAACCTTTATTCATATTTATTAGTAGGCACCTATTTCAAAGTTTCTTTCCATCATACCAGTATGTAAATGGTATATATACTGCCAAGGGTTCTAATACTAGACGTAGGGGACACAACCACATAATGTTGATGGTATATATACGAAAGCTATGACTATTATTTTTTAATTTAATCTTACTTAAAAATTAAATATACATTAGGTATATACTTTTTTATTATTGCATTAGGTTTTGCTATAATGTTTCATTTACTATATTTTTAAATATAATCTATTTTCTGAAAATGTGTTTTACACACACATACATACACACACGCCTACGGGAACTGAAGAATATATAATATATTTTTTTGTTATTCTTGCTCACAAATCATAAAATGTATAATTTTCTGCGGCGATTTATTTGATAAACTCGGTCTTTGTTAGCAAATAAGTGTTGCTAGTTACTAACATTATGGAAGTCTATAAGTTACCAATCCCTACGTTAGGGCTTCGTGAATTGAAAATGAAATTTAAAGCCTTAAACACTTATACATTACCTTTTAAACACATTTGCACAAATGCATTTAGGTATTTATAGGTGCTTTCTGTACCTATTGATCGTATTTGTTTGTTTTTAAATATCCCAAAAAGAAAGTAAATACATGCCGACTGCATGTTTTATCGATTTTAATATATAAGTCATATAGTTACCAGCTTAAGCAACATAGTTCCATTTAATAATATGCTAGGCAATTGTCATTTGTTTTTATGCAGTGTGATTAAGCTTAACGTTAGAATGACTCAATTTTTAAATTATTTGCTTGAAGTTGCAAATAGTAATCTATAAATTTCTTTCACTGACGTTTTCATATGCTGAATTGTTATAGACTTCGTCATCATAATTTAATTTCCTCAATACAAAACTATCTATAATTTTGGAGTTTCGGAAATAGCTTGCCGCATACGTGGCATACAATATACTTCTCGGTGTGCGAGCGTTGCATATAAATAAATACCTACGGAATGCGCAAGGCACTACACACGATACTTATGCGAATGGAAATTATGATTTACGACAAATGTATTACAAAAATAATAAAAACTGTCTCAAATGCGAAAGTTTGTGAGCAGCTGCCGAGCCTTCGAGTCAAAACAGCGAAATAATAAATTATGTTTTACAGATTGAAATTGAAAATTATCGACCCTCCTGTAAAGGCAAAAGCGCAAAACCACATTATAGGGTTCCGTTTACCACCAAATGAATTGATCATGTCCGGTTCAGTTGATCCTTTTCAGTATCTTCAAGAACTCAACGTTTTTGACCGACGAGTACAAAATTAATATCCTTAATTAGGTAATGGTCGAACAATTTTTTTTTTCAGTTGTACAACAAAGAAAAAAAACGCAGGTAATAAAAAGTTTTCTAACGCGAGAGCTCGACATCTAAAACGCAAATACAAACATTATTGCCTATATTATGTAGACAAGCAATTGTCCTAAATGAATGGTTGAGCGCATTTCGATTTAACGCTTAGATTTTTAAACTTGTTAAGAACGACAAAATATGCAAGCTTTTGCTGCCGCATTACAAATCGGGATTTGCTCAAGTAAACCTTATTGATATATAAATATGGCGGTGTTAAATTCAAGTAACACGGCTATTGCTGCGGGGTAGCCTTAATATTTTGACAATTGGTGGCCATTATTTATATAAATATTTTTTTACTGTATTGCAGCTTGCAACAGAATTGAAGCTCGTTTCTAATGAAACATAAAGATACTTGCATTGTTTTTCTTGCATCATCCTCTAAAATAGGTACCTGCGCAGCAAACTTCCCTGCTCTAGCCTAGTGATTAGGATTCAGCAAAAGGTTTACACATCTGTTGGACATTTACAACCAGGCGCGGAACGTTAACATTCTTGTAGGTACCTAAGTATTATGATTTTAAAGTTGTTGTACGCATCGCGAGCCAAATAAAACCCTAACTCTTGACAACATAAAGAAGTTAAATGAATATTTATTTGAAGTTGTTTTTGGTCCAATGTTTGTTTTGTCCTTAAGCATTTATAAAGTTAATAATCACGAATACTTATTTGAATTAACGTTCCAAAACTTTAAAATAACGTAAGACGTCAGCAACCGTCTGTTTCTTTACTCTTCAGCAGCTTTTATGGCTATATAGGTATATGATACAACTGTTAAAGTTCCGCGCTTTGACAACATTTGCGAAAAGCAAATAGGTAGTTTCGCGGATTCAGAAATAGCACTATCAATTGCAATAAATTTAGGAATACTTGTCACGCATCACATAAGAGCAGCTCAACCGATTCGAGTAGAAACTCCGTGACGCACAGGTCGCACCATGCAGTGCTACCTATACTGTGGGCACTCGCAGGCAAGTAAAAACCTATCTACAAAGTAATGGAACAATCTCACCAGGTTCTGGCAACCGCTGTTTCTTAGTTTTGTAACACACTCGTACACACAATCGCGATCGCGCCCTACACCTACACCCACTGCACTTTTTACACTATTCATTAATAACTATATAAAATATATTTAAGTTTTTTTTAAATATCACGCTAATATCAAACATTAAGTTAGTAAGGTTCACCGCGTGCGCCGTCGCTAGCGCCGTAAAAAGTGACAATAAACAAAAGGATTTGCCCGTCTCAGTCGTGGACCCGGGACACGTCCGTACCCCAGAAGAGTCACTAAGTTTTCGTGCGTAGCAGAAGTGGATCCGTGACTTAAAACTCGATATCTATCGATACTCCTGAACACTAGGGGTTTTGCCGACCCTTTAAAAAATTTATCACTTCATCCTTGACGTTTAGCAACTTAATTGTTTAAAATTAGTTTTATCCATATTAGGTCAATGAGTTATTGATTGCAGCGGTACAGGCCTCCACTACGATGACTAATTGCTAGATAGTGGATGTTGCCCAGCTTATTATAGGTAGTGTAGGATGTTGCCCAGCTTATTATAGGTAGTGTAACTAACCCCCCAAAGAAACACATACACTAGCTACCCTTAACGTACCTACCTAACTAACCAGTATGGATAAAAAGATAAAAGAGAATATTAACATGGAACTTGAAAATTGAAGTATAAATTTTTCGAAGGTTTGGCTATGTGATCGTCTGAGTGGTAGGACCTAATTGTGTAACGTAGACCGCAGGTTCTTTAAGAGAAAGACTGAAACACCGTTCTAGTAATAAAAATAGTATCGTCTACCCCTATGCGCTTTTTATTTTTCTAAAAAAATAAATCCCACTGAACCATTTGTGTAGGTACTAATTATTATGTACCAATGGAACAGCCATGGAATTCACCAAGAGGGCACGCCCCATGCTTAACACACTCCGAAGAGCAAGACGCAATAAGCCCCACTGCATCTATGTAATTTCAGTCGTAGATTATTAATGATATATTTCGGTTTTCAAGCCGGTGTCCACACCATACATGATCAAGGATTCATAAACAGGTTAAATTTATAGGTATATTATCAGTTCAAGTACGAAGAAATATAGTTTATAGTTTATTTGATCGATTAACGATAGAATAAGTGTGAGTTATATTATTTATGTAATATTCAGTATCGCAGCTTTTTAGGAATTTAGTCGCGAACCAAATATGATTCCATGAGTTGTAACCAGTCGCGTAGGTGAAGTATAACTGTCGCCTTCACGTAATCAGCGTCCGACTCCCCACAACTTGGCAACGGTTTACGTGTCAATTTAAATAAAACAACAATTGCCTTCTTTCGCAGTTTTTCGACTCTGACAGACAGCTCGGGGCAAGGACCTTTACCCTTCTACACTGTGTAATCTGTTGTCGTCGTTCAAGTCGCTCGGCACTGAACTCACATTCGTATTTGACCCAATCAAACGGATCGAAACGTTAGGCGGGAGACGTTCAAACCGTCTGTGAGCTCAGCCGATGTAAATTGAAGCCACTAACGAATGTTAACGATAAACATTCTAAGAGACCAGTAGGTTTTAAGCTTCCCATCCCCGGGCATGCCTCCATTTCATCTCCTTGTCTCCTCTTTACTTTACACAGGCGAGGCTTTTTTACCTGTGTAATATAGAAGCATTATAAACAATCAAACCTCAGAAGCAACGTCCAACACACAGCAAAAGAGTCGCATTCCAATATTCAAATCGCTACAAGACTTCTCCCTATTTGGTGTCACCAGTCGCGTAGGTGAAGTATCACTGTCGCCTTCGCGTAATCAGCATCCGACTCCCCGCAACATGGCAACGGTTTACGTGTCAATTTAAATAAAACAACAATTGCCTTCTTTCGCAGTTTTTCGACTCTGACAGACAGCTCGGGGCAAGGACCTTTACCCTTCTACACTGTGTGATCTGTTGTCGTCGTTCAAGTCGCTCGGCACTGAACTCACATTCGTATTTGACCCAAACAAACGGATCGAAACGTTAGGCGAGAGATGTTCAAACCGTCTGTGAGCTCAGCCGATGTAACTTGAACATAATTCCTCTCATATTAGAATGTATTCACTCAATAATACATTGCATTTTATATCAATTTATCACATTTTGCATATGCCCACCTCATACGCTTTATTTATATATTGTGGCCACGCGACGCTCGCCGCTGCCTATGTATGTCTACGTAAACTTATGCTATCCCGGGTGTTCTAGTAATGAAATTTATTTATTTTCGAATTTAGGTTTTTAACTACATAAATGTGTTAAGCCCTTCTTTAGAAAGTCTACAAAAATATTTATTAAAGACCTCCACCGCCACGATCCTGGCTCACTTTTTCTAAGTCCTCGATCTTCCACGATCTTATGTAATTATTATTTTGATCATTATGTTAGTTTTATATAACAATTTATTTTATAATTTTTTTTTTTTTAATTTTATAATTTGAAGGACGAAGATGGCTTGGTAAACGGGTAGGCTTGGCAGATGGGTACAGTAGCAACTCGACTGAAAGAGTTTTGAAGCCGCCCATACCGGCTTTGACTTTGCTTAAAGACTGCTGTCATATGACAAATAGTCAAGCCCGATGGTTCTTTGTGCCCTCCGAAATACGGAATAGCTTAGAAAAATGTGTCTGGGCACGGTCAAAGTCAAAGTCAAAATGGTTTATTCAAATAAGGATTTTACAATCACTTTTGAATCGTCAAAGTTATAAAATATTATTTTTTGAACCCTCCCACCTTCCCGCCGGTTCACAATGTTGTTGATTTCTACCGAGAAGAATCCGGCAAGAAACTCGATAGTTACTCTTTAAAAACACTATAAATAATACAAATAAACTAAAATACAATTAATGTTTTAAATAAAAAAAATTTTAGTCGTACAATTTTATGTTATTTCTATTTTAATTTGGTTTACCTATGCATCCTGTAATTGGGCATCATCAGTCCCAAGGATTTTTATCATTTACATAGTCTGAAATATTATAGTATGCCTGTTTACAAAGTACCTGCTTGATAAAAAATTTAAATTTACTTATTGATAGATTTTGAATTTTATTGGGAACTTTGTTGTAAAAGTGTATACATTGCCCCATAAAAGAGTTACTTATTTTGTGTAGACGTGTATCATGCACCAATAGCTTATTTTTACTTCTAGTATTTACTTTGTGAACGTCACTTTTCTTGCTGAAACTATTGATATTTTTATGTACACATAAAAGATTTTCATATATGTACTGCGACACTAAAGTTAAAATTTTTACTTCCCTAAACCTATCCCTCAGAGATATCCTAGATCCTAATTTATAAATAGCACGAATTGCCCTTTTTTTTAACAAAAATATTGTATTTACATCAGCAGCGCTACCCCACAATAGGATACCATATGTCATTAAACTATGGAAATAGCTAAAATATACTATTTTTGCAGTGTCGACATCGGTCAATTGTCTTATTTTCTTGATCGCATACACAGCAGAGCTAAGTTTTTTGGCTAGGTTATGAATATGAGGACCCCATTGAAGTTCTGAGTCCAGCGTTATGCCAAGAAAGACTGTTGAATTAACAAGTTCTAATTGCTCGCCATTAATATTAATACATGTCTGTCTCTGACTAACATTTGGTAATGTAAATTTAACACATTTGGTTTTTTTTTCATTAAGTAACAAATTATTAGCGTTAAGCCAATTTACAATTTTAGAAAGGGCATTATTTAAATCATTATAACATGTCTGTCGTCTCTTAACTTTAAAAAGCAAAGAGGTGTCATCAGCAAATAAGACAATGTCATGGTTTTTTACATTATATGGGAGATCATTAATGTAAATAAGAAATAGAAAAGGACCTAAAATTGAGCCCTGAGGGACTCCTATAGTGACTGCTGATCCCGGAGATCTTTCACCGTTGACATCTATTTTCTGTACTCTCCTACTCATATAGGATGTCTAAAGGTCGAGAGCTTTGCCTCTAATACCATAGTGATGTAGCTACCTGATGAGATTTTCATGTTGAACACAGTCAAATGCCTTAGATAAATCACAAAACACTCCAAGGGCGTCATGCGAATCCTCCCAGGCGTTATATATATTTTTTAATAGTGCCACTCCTGCATCGGTTGTGGAACGGCCTTTCATAAAGCCAAACTGTTTACTACTAAGTAGCTCATTAATACAGAAATGGCTTAACATTTGACAAAGTATGATTTTTTCAAAAACTTTACTGAGTATAGGTAGTATTGAAATAGGCCGAAAATTATTAGGATCTGTTGAACTACCTGATTTAAAAAGAGGTATAACTTTGCTAAGTTTCATCTCATCAGGAAACACACCACTATCAACACAACTATTAAATATAATGGCTAAGGGTTGTGCTATAACATGAATAATTGAATTTATAGTTTTTACAGAAAGTCCCCAAAGGTCTGTGGTGTTTTTAATTTCTAATGTTTTAAATGAATTAATGATATCCGTAGGACTAATGTTTTTAAATACAAAGGGAAGGTTACATTCAGGAACACTAGTTTTTAATAATTTTTCTGCTAAGATTGGACTTGTTTTTTTATGGACTTGATTGTTTAGATGTTCAGTTGTTTTGAATGGGATATTCCTAAAAATGTGTTCAAAGGCAACTGCTACCTCAGAATTTGTTTTAAAACTAGCATCATCTACAATCAACTCAAAGTCCTGACAAGAATTCCTAGCTTTACCAGTTTCATTATTTATTATGTTCCATGTAGTTTTTATTTTATTTGTTGAATTTTTTACTTTATGTCTGAGGTGAATTGCTTTTGCAACAAGACAGACCTTTTTAAAGGTTTTTGAGTATTTTTTTAAATATTCCCTAAATATTTGGCTATTATTATATGTTTTTTCTTTATTTAATTCATACAGTTTACGCCTACTTTTATGAATATCTGGGGTAGCCCATTCACTAAAACTAAAGCGACTGGAAATAAGTTTCTTTTTTGCAGTAAATATTTTATTATACTCTGTAGGAATAGTCTCAAGAACAGTATTGTACATATCATTTGGGTCGCCATTATAAAGCAAATCTGGAAGTTTATGCATTAAGTTAGATTTAAATGATTCAACCCGTTTAGTTGTTATTGGTATAAATTTAATTTCCTTTTTAGTAATACTATTCTTCATAAACCCAAGTAGTGACCATGCCCAACGTTGCTTTTCGCATATCGTTTTCGATGGACGAATGATATTGGGCCACGAGCCTCTATCGTATATTACTGCCGCAGCCCGCAAAAGCAGCATAACCGGGCGATCATAAGTATGCGGGCTGAGGCGAAGCCGAGACAAGCAGCACAGAATCCGGTAATACGAAGTTGTGGCCAAGGTTTGTATAGTGCTTTTGTCAAACATGCATATACATGTTATTGTTGTGATTGACATATGTTAATTAAACAATAACATTGTAATATAATAAGTGTACATTTTAATTTAAAGAACTAATTATATTGAGTAATTTTGCCGCCAATTTGCCACGTTCAAATGTTGATTTCTTTTTTGTTTTTTTTTTTAATTAATATAATGGCTCATTCTTTTTGTTGTGCCACTCCGAAATTTAAATAAAATTTTATGAGTTTTCTCTTAGTTATCGATGTTTGGGTATAAAAGGTTCGTTTAATTTCCAAAATACGTATTCGACCGCTCGAGCACTCAAAAGGCCGGCTAAAATATTGCGGGTCCCTCTCAGATACCTACTGTACTGCAAGTACGAGTTATCCCAAAGAAACTTATGCAAGATATGGTTACATATCGTAAGCATGTTTAAGAAAACGTTTTTTAACATTTTATTTTAATATTTTTTATATAATTTTAAGAATACCCACAGAATTATAAAAGAAAAAAAATAAAAATAATACAGGGATAAAAAGTATAAAATTTAGAGGTGTCGTGGTCAAATTTTAAATTATTTAAGTGTCTAGACGACTAATGTGTATTCCCTCGATTATTGAAACCTCTTCAATCGACTCGATTGCTTCCGCATGTGATTCAGTCGTTTGAGGCGAGAACGGAATTATTTCCAGTAGTCAAATTTCAATTCCTCGGTCGCTTTGCAAATGAATACCAATAGTCATTCAAATTATCAAAAGCCAATGATATCTTATTTGTGAATAGTGCTGTCCAAGCATATTATTATATTACAAAACGCAAAAGGTGTAAATTAGTATATCTTTTACTCCTTCACGCCATAAGAACTGAACCATTTTGGGTGAAATTTTGAATGAAAATAGCTTATGATTTAAGAGGCAGTACAATGTGACAGAAAACTTGAGTAGAAACAATATTGACGCTATATGTAACTGAACGTGCGTGAGGTGTGCAGCTACATCTCAACTCACTGTGATTTTCTTTGAAAAACATGAAATGCATTAATAGTATTTATATAGGTACATCTATCTTTCACGCGAGGTAGGGCACTGCAAGTACTCGCTCGAATAAGCCACCCGAACAACTAAAGCAACTATAGCGAGTATTTGCTCGAATGAGTAGCCCGAACTGGGGAAGTACCTCCACCTTACAGAAAACCGCGGCCATAATAACACTAACATTGAGTAGTGTTGTGTTCCTGGCGGTGAGTAAGGTTGCCAGAGCTCTTTGAGGATTCGCTGCGCTGACAGCGGAGGACCGGCGGTGCTTGTTGCAGTCATGCTCATCGTAGACGCGGCGTGCTGGTTCGGCGGTCAGGGAGACCTGATGAAACGGCTGACCGCTGGCCGCCCGCAGGTTGAACGGGATCCCGAACCCAGGGATCACTTAATCTTCGCCCTGGGGGGCTGATTCGCCAGCCTGTGTAAAGTATCTGAAGTGGTAGTCGTGCCGGAGAAGGAGACCGGAGTGGACCCGGCTACTACAACAGAGGGGGATCAGGGGCCCTTCCGCCCGCCGTGCCAGCAAACGTATCATCTGTGGCGAGCTTCGGCAGTCTTAGAACCGCACCTTTTGTCCTCTAAGCTGTCTGTGCAGTGAATCCTCATCCTTAGTCTTAGTAACTTTTTTTTATATATTATGGCCATGAGAACGAAAAAGAAAAGAGTTTGTACAGCGGCTACTCCATCCACATATAATGTGGATTTTTGCAACATAAGGGGTATTCACGCAAATCTTAACGCAGTCCACCACCATCTCGAAACTGCGCAGCCGACCATTCTTTTTCTAACGGAGACGCAGATATCCTGCCCAGCCGACACATCATACCTTCACTATCCCGGCTACAAGCTCGAACACAATTTTATGAGTCGTGCCGGTGTATGTATGTTCGTCCGGGAGGATATCTGCTGTCGCCGCCTTCATAGCCTTGAAGACAGGGACCTGTCGATATTGTGGGTGCGCATAGATTACGGCGGCCACACTCGTATCTATGCGTGCCTATACAGGTCTCATAGCGGTGACACAGACGTAACTCGACTCTTCACGCACCTGAGTTTGACGACTGACAAAGTTCTAGAGCAATATCCCACAGCAGAACTAGTTATTTTGGGAGACTTTAACGCCCACCATCGCGAGTGGCTCAGTTCTCGAACCAATAACTATGCTGGGATATCTGCTCATGAATTTGCTCTGACCTATGGATTCTCTCAGCTGGTACTTTCTCCAACGAGAATACCAGATATAGAGGAACATACGAGCTCCTTACTGGACCTTCTGCTGACTACTCGTCCGGACGGATACTCCGTCTCAGTGGATGCGCCTCTTGGCTCTTCGGACCACTGTCTCGTTCGGACTCAAGTGTCATGCACACAACCCGATCCTTCTGGGCCAACTAATTGGCGTCGTGTATGGCACTATAAGTCGGCAGACTGGGATGGATTCCGAGAATTTTACGCATCGTACCCGTGGAGGTAGATCTGCTTAGCTCAGAAGATCCTGACGTCTGCGCAGCCGCAGTCACTGAGACAATCCTTGCTGGTATGGAATGCTGTATTCCTAACCCGCGAGTAGCTGCCGGTGTCAAAAAACGACCGTGGTTTAATAGGTCTTGCAGAAAAGCTAAAATTCTTAAGCAAAATGCATATGAGGCTTGGACCACGGCTCATTATAATAAGGATCCGAATATTTCTGAGTTAAAACGCAAATTAAATGCTGCCTTGAGGTTCAGTAAGAAAGCAACTGCCAGAGCAAAATTCCAATTCATCGGCAAAATAGGTGGGCGACTTGCGAGCTATCCTTCTGGGAGTCGTGCTTTCTGGTCGCTTGCTAAAGCTGCCGAGGGGAACTTCTGCCAGTCGTCATTACCACCACTGCGAAAGACCGATGGTGACTTGGCCCACAGTGCAAAAGAGAAAGCCGATCTATTGGGCAGTCTCTTTGCCTCTAACTCGAATGTGAACGACGAAGGCGCTGTACCACCTACTTTACCGTGGTGCGGTAAGACCATGCCGGAAATCACTAAAACACAGCGCGAGGTCCGGCGGGCGTTGCTTTCCCTAGACGTTCATAAGTCGAGTGGGCCAGACGGCATACCAGCAGTGGTGCTTAAGCAGTGTGCTCCTGAGTTATGTCCTGTACTCACGCGCCTCTTCACGCTTTCCTACCACACTAGGCAATTTCCGTCTTCATGGAAGACTGCAAATGTGCACCCGGTGCCCAAAAAGGGCGATAGATCAGATCCATCGAATTACAGGCCTATCGCTATAACCTCTCTCCTCTCCAAGGTGATGGAGCGTGTGATCAACACACAGCTTTTGAGATACCTAGAAAAACACGACCTGATCAGTGACCGTCAATATGGCTTTCGCCACGGTCGCTCAACTGGTGACCTTCTAGTGTATCTCACACACCGATGGGCACTAGCCATTGAGAGTCAGGGGGAGGCATTGGCATGTAGCCTAGACATAGCGAAGGCGTTCGATCGGGTCTGGCACCGGGGTCTTCTATCGAAGTTGCCATCTTACGGAGTGCCCGAGGGTTTGTGCAAATGGGTGGCTAGCTTTTTGTACGGTAGTTGCTCTGATAGCATGGACATTAATGCTGGTGTCCCGCAAGGCTCTGTGCTATCTCCTACGCTGTTTCTACTGCATATCAATGACATGTTGGATATCAACAACATACATTGCTATGCAGATGACATTACTGGAGACGCTTTTTACACGGGTCGTGCAAACATCCCTCGTTCCGTTGTGGAGGAAAACCGCGGAGAACTTGTGTCTCAAATCGAGACCACACTGTCCCAGGTCTCTGACTGGGGACAGGTAAACTTGGTCCGATTCAACCCTACAAAGACACAAGTGTGTGCGCTCACCGCTAAGAAAACTCCATTTACTGTAGTCCCACAATTCCAGAACACTCTCCTCTCCATCTCCAAGAGCATTGGGATCCTTGGTGTCGACATCTCCAGCGATGTTCAGTTCCGAGATCATTTACAAGATAAGGTGAAGCTTGCGTCAAAAAAACTTGGTGTACTCAACAGAGCCAAGCAGTACTTCACGTCGGGGCAAAGGTTGTTACTTTACAAGTCGCAAGTTCGGCCCCATATGGTGTTCTGCTGTCATCTCTGGGCAGGTGCACCCGGATACCAGCTTGGCCCTTTTGATTCGGTTCAACGACGGGCTGTAAGAATTGTCGACGATTCCAATCTCGCTTGCGGTATCGAGCCCTTAAGTCTGAGGAGAGACTTTGCCTCACTGTGTGTGTTCTACCGCTTGTAAAATGGGTTGTGTTCTGAGGAATTGTTCGAAATGATGCCCACGGCTACTTTCTACTATCGCACCGCTCACCATTGGCAGGGAATTCATTCTCACGCTTTAGAACCTAAGTGGTCGCGTACAGTGCGGTTTCAGAGAAATGTTGCGGAATGAGCTCCCTGCCAAGGTTTTCTCTAAGGACTTAAGTATGGGGTTCTTCAAGAAAGAAGTTATTAGATTTCTGAAGGGTCGGCAACGCGCAAGTGATACCCCTGGTGTTGCAAGCGTCCATAGGCTACGGTGACCGCTGACCATCAGGCGGACCGTAAGCTTGTTTGCCACATTAGTGGTATTAAAAAAAATAAAATAAAAAAAATATACTAACAGCACTTAGAACTTTGAAGATCTCATCAAAGTGATTAAAAAACAGTAAAAAGGGGTCAGCTTAGGATTTTTTTATCGAAGTAAATTTCATCTATCGTATTTCACGTTTCTCAGGGTTTGAACCATATGCCGAAGAACACAGTCATTAAATTTCAGTCAGATTTACTGAGCGGATTCGGAAATTTAGGTAGTTTATCCTAAATAAGCTACATTTTATGCCGGAAAATTCTCCCTTCAAAATTGTAGGTACTCTAGAACCCCTTGATGCTACTTTAAGGGTGCAACTTAGGTTTTCGCATGAAATTGACATTGCTTCACTTGTTGTGAAATCTACTATTATGCTGCGATCCGTTATCAGGTGTATTGGTTACTCATCAATAATCTTATCTGTATGATATTTTATCATTAGATACATGAATCCTAACTCAGTAGGACCTTTTTATAACAAAGCATAATTCTTTTCGTTGTACTTAGTGATTGTTCGGCTAGAGTAGTCAGATAGTTTATTTCAAAATAAATTACTTACAGAAAAGTGACCAATAAAAGTTTAATAATGAATCCTGCATTAAATAGTAAGTTAATTGTTACTACCTAAATATTTCTTATCCCTTTTAAGTTATCAGTTATGTTAGTAAAAATATTGATTATTTTAAAAATAATAGTGATATTTATAATCGGCATACTTACTTGAAATAAACACAATTTTGCTCTGATCCAGAGATGGCTTAAGAAAATAGAAATAGCGTAAAGGAAAATCTATCAGATTTAACAATAAATTCCATGCAGAAGTGTGTAAATTCAAAAAAGGTTCAAAATGTTGTTAAAACAGAAACTTGTTAAACAGCTAACTTTAAAAACGTATATAATTTTACTAAAGAACTTGATGATTCAAATGCATGAGATTAAATATATCTCTGTTAAAGTAATTTACTTGACAATTTGTATTTATTAATTAATAAGAAAAAAAGTACTGCTGAAGAGTTATTTTCCCTGTTTCTTCTCGCTAGAACCAGAACGCCATTTTGATTTCGAAACGGTGGTAACTAGTAACTTGTAGTTTATTGACTACAAAAAAGTGATATAATTTCTGCACGTGTTCCTAAATTCGAACCAGCATACTGGCAGGTACGGTGTGACGTCATATTATGGAACAGTACATTAGTATGACGTTAGATAATGACGTCACACCGTACTGGCCAGTATACTGGTTCGAATTTAGGAACACAGATCCTATAATTGCGAAATAAAGCATTGGAATTTCTTTTTAACGTCCTATTTGTGCTTTAACACCGTTAGGCGATAGTTTATGATTTTGCAGTGTCAAAGGACAAAGTAAAATACTGAATATTCTGAATTACAAAACAAAAATTAAAGTGTGTTTGTTAGTACTTAAGTAAATTTTATTTACAAATTAACTACATATTTTATTTACAAATCTAGTTTCATTTTAAAATTGTGATTTTTATATGTATTTTAAAATTTATAGATGATGGCTACATGCTCTAATGATCTCTCAAGTTAAAAAAGGCACTAAATAATAACTCTAAAAATAATAGCTCTGTAACACGATTAACAATATAAAAAATAGATCTACGTTAACCTCTGGGTTCAATTTTATTTAAGATAATAGATTTGGATGTGCCATATATTATTTTTAATTTCTTTTTAATTCCGGGTTTAGAGCATGGGCTGGTCCAAAGATACCTACACAAGTGAGCTTGTTCTTTTTAACCGACTTTTTTGGAATTCGACTGGCTTTTTCCTTTTAGTGGGGTTTTGAAGGGGTGTATTTTTTATCATTATTAGGTGCGTTCTATTGACGGCATTGAAGCTATGACATCGCATGGGCATTGAAATTGTTCTGTTTACCAAATGTAAACAAACAAATTGGGCATTCACTATTTTGAATGTCTACCTCCCGAGCATGTGTAGCCAATGCGTTGAACGAGGGCAGGAAGTAACATCATAGCGTATTAATTTTTGGTCAACAGAACGATCGAATGTGCGCATAGAGAGCATTGAGCGCTTTCAATGCGGATAATGCTTATAAGCAAAACACCCCTATTATTAATGGATTCTACACTGACAGGAATTATCATATGATGACGTGTTATCTGTGTTGTCTGTCTATCCCTCCGACCTTCAAAAGACTCTATCTTTTATAGTGAAGTTGGTAGCAATCTGAATTTTTTCAGAGTATTCGTTATTATGGCGAATTTCCTAAAAAAATATTAAGCGAACAAGAAATTTTATAAAAGTAAAATGTTTTTGTTGTTTTTACTCTATCGTAAAAACGGTAACAAATACAAGCTTCAAACTCAAAGCAATTATAGTGTAAACTCTATAGTAAAACATAAAATAATTTAAACCGATCCAGTGCCGTTTCCGACGTGCACTTAGCCGATTGTTTTTAATAAAGTAGGAATATTGCTCATAGCCATAGTGGTTAATTGAATGACAGCATGTTACATAAAATACTTAACAACTTATATGCACTTTTCAGAAACTTTACACCACGGGGTTCACGTAGTCGATAACGCTGCCCCTCCTTATTCTAATCCTCTACCGTACATGCCAGGACCTCCCCAAGTGGCGTATTCTCCAGCCATGACCACTGGTGCTATTGTAATACCAGCTACAGTAGTTACGCGATATCTAGTCGGGTCAAAACCAACACCCATCGTTTGCCCATCATGCAGAGCACAAATAGTTACCAGGGTTGAACATCGATCTACTACTAAAACGCATCTTATGGCTCTTCTATTATGTCTTATATTGTAAGTACTATTAATAAATTAAATGATATTTCATTACAATTAAAACTTTATTAGCTGTGAATACATAGTAATTAATATTGGGAATGAGTTAACATCAAACATTGGTGACACCATTTTTGTGTAGTATATCATATGTGTTTGTATATTATAATCGACTAGAAGTTGCGAGAAAGGTTTTACCAGTAGAAAAATCTGTTCCCGTGGGAACTTTTGATCGGGAAATAGTAAATTTTTATGTTTGGCTGCTAAGCAAAAACAAAAAAATGAAATATTTTGTATATTCGAAATTAGAAATTATCTGGTTTATCCAAACCTACCGGATAAAGCGGATGGGCATTCTGAATAAATCGAATGGTATGAAACAAAACGACTTGACTAAGGATTAACCTCACCCCTATCATAAAAGCAGCTGTCACCTTTTGTAGGCGGTGCCAACTTCATGAGAGCATTGTTATTTTTTTTACCACTGATCTTGGTTCTTTTTTTCTGACATGACGGCTCAAGGATGAACAGCAATTATTTTAGCAGTCTTTGTGTTCTTTTCGTTAATTTTTTAAATGTTTTACAGAAATGGCCTATCCGCTTTGCCTATAATATTCACTTCGCCGAATTACTTACTGCTATAAACTTGAAATCTATAAGGTGCGTTTGAGAGACTTTGAGAATATTTCAATGAACAATTGAAGTAAGAGCATGCTCATGAAAAAAACACACAACAGTAAGGCGACCCTACTTCTAATAATAATCAAGCATCATAACTAATAATAATAAACTCAGTAACTAATAATAATAAACTCAGTAACTAATAATAATAAACTCAGTTACTAATAATAATAAATTGGATTACTTGTTTATTTAAGATGTCATTACATTGATAGCCGCTTGTTTACACAGACTGCTTTGGGACTATATACTACAGTAGAACTCCAATTATCCGAATTAATGGGGACCGGGACCCATTCGGATAATCAAATATTCGGATAATCGGATTTTTTTAAAAAAAATTGCCATTGGAGAGAATAAAAGCTACGTTTTGATATTGCACTATTTTTTTATTGAATTAAATGAAAGAAACATGAAATTTTCACATGTTTTAAATATAAATAAAATGTACTTATGTACAAGTTTAGAAATAAAAATCATTGTTTTTTAAACATCTCCGTCAATGTAAGCTGTTTTGGACAATTTTTTGTAATTCGGATAATCGGCGATTCGGATGGTCGGAGTTCGGATAATTGGAGTTCTACTGTACATAATTTAACTTTCCGGAAAAAAAAGCTAATTCGATTTGCATGGATGTCCAATATATTATAATATGTATTAGTTGGGTTTTCAAACATACTAATTCTGAGTATATTTCCCAGTGGCAAGCGAATAATAATTAGTAACGTTAGTTATCAAATGTAGGTACTTATTAAAAACATAATAATATTTATTCAGTCAGGATATCTCTTTGTGTGAGTCATAGTTTTTGTTCTTGCACAGTTTATTTCATTACCTAAACATTTCATTGATCAAATGAGCGACCATTGCCTTTGTAGTCAGTGACCCAACCTACTACACGATCCGTATTTGCATTCTTCGAGGTTAGTGAAGCTGCAAAAATATAACCGCGAAATCGTGATCAGAATGTAACTAATTGTTCACAGTTTTCACAGAATATGTATATATCACAGAATGTGAATACTAATCCTTTTCTGTCTGTTAAATTGTCTCTGTGTTAATAATCCTGACAGAGAAGCTATTCGTTTTCATATCAAATGCGGACACACATTAACATATTTTGAAATGAAGATCTTCAAATGTTTTCAGTTGTATAGGAAATATATTTCTTTGAAATCAGAACGTACAGCCCTAGTTTTCCGTAATGTTTAAAAATCTCTAGTCTTTGCAATTTGTATGAAAATGTTTAGAATCTTCGCCAAAATTTTTGGCACAGAGGAAGTTAAAGAGATGAAGGAGGATAAAAAAAATGGCGAGGTTTATTCCTTCACATTGCCACAGAGGGAAGAGAGAGACGGAAGACCAGGATGTTTGGCACAGGGATAGCTGGAATAACGGAGAGATCGGATACTCGTAAAACTACTACTAAACTACTACTAATATTTGTGTAATCATAATATTTTGTTTTGCGATTTTGTCTCCTGTTTTTCCACGTCACTAACGTGGCAAAAAATATATTGGAAACTACTCATCTACATATTATCGCCATTTCATTACACATTCAGCGTTAGGAATCTTGCCTCGTGTGTAATGACCCGCCTAACTAGTTCTCTTTTTCTCTCTTCTTCTGTTTCAGCTGCCCCTGTGTGTGTCTCCCGTACTGTACTGACAGCTGCCAAAATGCCGAACACTACTGTCCCAACTGCAGTGCTTACCTGGGAGCCTACGAATACTAATATAATCAAGTCAACCAACATTGATGTAATATGATTCTTTCTGGAATATTAGAAAGACCTAGTTCAAAGTTTTACTGGGAACACAAGCTGAACTTTAAAAGGAGTTAACAGAAAGTGGGGAAGGTGATGATTTTAGTGTTAATCACTATTATGAGCCATTAAATTATGAAACCATATACATCCATATATAACTGTAGACTAAAAATCTGGATATTTTATGGAACAGAAATAGTACAGAAATGATTAGGGAAACTCAGTATAGACGAGTTTTGTCAATGTCATTCTCTATTATATTGTTCTTCGACAAACTACGGGTTTTTATACCACTAAGGTGGTAAACAAGCTTACGGCCTGTCAGTTTTTTTTTTGTAAATATGAAAAAGCTTTAGGTTTTCGGATTTTCTACTAATAAAAAACAATTGTTCTGTAATTAATCTGAAAAGAGTTTCAATTGAAATGTGTTTTCGAAATAAATAACATGCAAAACATCAATTTTTACAACTTTTTATTATTTTCGTAGAGGAAAGTAATAAAAATGTCATCTTTTTTCTCTTTGTTATTTTTTAATGTTATGTTAATATAGCTATGAATATCACACCATTCTATGTAAATATTTCAAATATAATTTGAATGCGGCTTGTATAAAACTATTAAATTTGGCCGTGAGGCCATTGCTGGATTCGTATTTTTGACGGCCTCACCAAGGTATGGCATTTAAACCCTACTCAGCCAGAAAAGGCTTTATTTGTCGGTCTCTAAAGTAATTGACTTTTAATATATTTACAAGATTCTTTTAAATAAATATAAAAAAATACAACTTTTACTTGTTTCACTACAAAAAAATCCCACAAATCAATGTAAATTCATTCATTTTCAAAGGAAAGCCCGTGTTCTAAATGCGCTATAAGATACCTACTACCTGTTCATACCACTTTGTCTGCGAGGATTTAAAAAGAAAAAAAAAACTGTTTATGGTTTTTCATACAAAAATATCGGAATTTTGATAGGGGATTATTTTTTAAAAAAGGTGAAACACGTCAATATTAATTTTTAAACTCAAGACCAAATACTATATTTTTATGCATTAAGCTTTAAATATAACAGAATAGCATACGACCTTTCAACTCCCACTTTGTCCCCTTAAAGGATATTGTATAATTCATCCCAATTATTCAAAATCTTTTCTTAGTGGAGCTTCTAAGCCAAATTTTAAGTTTCTAGACTCAGCGGTTTGAGCTGGTCCTTGATATGTCATTAAATCAATCAGTCAGTCGGTTTCTTCTTTTATAAACATGCACATTGAAATCTTATAGATAAGACAAACATAGGCATATTCAAATTATTAACTTGACTGTGACACTATCCCCACCAAAGTAATGGATCACCAACCGAACCATCGTCAATAGCTAATATAATACACACAAAAAAACTGTCACACAAAAAGAATAACCATAAAACTAACAACAAAAGAAAAAGGAAACTTGTCTCATAAAAAGAATTCAGTAAATAAAAACTCATTAATATAACTACACAACAACTAGACAAGTTATAGAATAACTGATTTAAAACAATGTCCAGTTGCCCATGGATTTCCGTCTTGCGTCTTGCTCTATACAACGACTCTCCTATAGGAACCTTAATTCTATTATATTAGGAAAACCATAAAAAAAATGTGCCTTAGTATAATAGTAATCACGCATAGTACCTACACTGTAGTGTTAGATAGTAGAGAGAGAATATTTAGAGAGTAATTCTAAGTAACTGACAATTTTTGCTTATTTACGTTTGGTTTTTTCACATTTAAAATATTTTATATAAAGACGACAATCTACGACAATTTCTCAAAAAAGGTCTATTTTAGTTATTCTAGAATAAACAAGTGGCACTTATTACAGAGGTAAGAAAAATACAGAATATGGGGAAAGGCATAACCTAAAGGAAAAATCGAACAGAATTTTAAAAAAGGCCTTAGCATTTAAGAAAAAAAAACCGGAAAAGGGCTTTAAAATAAATTTACTTCTCGTAGATCTCGATATTTTGTATATAAGAGCGTTACACCTGTTAACTTGCCCCCTGCTTTATGAACGTTCGGTACTGTTTCTAGAATAAAACTTTGAGTTGTAGATAGCATTTCTGCTGAAAGTGGCTGCAGATATGCTATCTACAACTCGCAGTTTTGTCCTAGAAAAAAAGCAAAAATAGCTTATAACTAGTCACATATTTCTGTAGACGCACATTTTTGAAATTCGCTTTGCACAGAGAGGAAAATAAAAATATCGATTGGACGGCGCTAGTGGACGTCAGAAACCCTCTAAAAGAAAAAATATTACAGAATTTTGATATAGTGCCCTTTTTTACTTTAATAAAATAAAAATCTTTATGCAAGTAAAATTAATACATTAATTAATAAAATTAATTAATTACAATTGCCATTATTTAAAAATCTGTCAACCACCGCGTTATCTCTATATAAGGTAGGTATGTGTTTGTGTGTGTATCAGAGAGAAAGACATGATGTGATTTTGTTTTAGATAACTTACAACAAGTCATATCTGCAGCACACTCTCATCACCTTCTCCCAGATATCTGTTGCTAGTCTTTACTAACTGTAAATTGTTTAAATTATTAGTTTGTCTATTGTTTGTATTGTATTGTCTTTGTTATTTGTATATTACTATAATTTGTAGGCTTTAATTTTCGTTAATTTATATTAGTTATTATTATTTTAATTGTAGTTATTATGATCAACTTTATTCTTTTTTCATTATTATAACTATATCCTTTTTTTTACCGTATAAATAGTATCAATGTTTTAACAGGTACGTGCATAAGGTGAACTATATTTAAGTTTGTAACAATGTTTTGTTTGTAGACGCTTTGGGTATAAACCAGTAATAAAAATAAAAATAAATAAATAAAAAGAGAGACGAGGGGGATAGAGAGAGCGTTAATTAATCTGTTAATCTATTAGGGTAAAAGTGGTATAGTTGCCCTAGGAGTACAAATTTGCCGAAACTTGTATTGAGAATCTCAAACATAATACTGTGATAGTACGATCGCAGTTATTACTTATATTCAAAGGTTGGACCCTGCCCTCTATTCGTGGACGATAGCCGTATGCATCGAAAGTTGAGTGTGTTGTTAAATAAATTTGCCGAACTCGTTCGCGGACAACAAATTTTACTGTTTCTTGAAAGCAAGTAACTTTTAATTTTACAGGGAAGTCAATTTTATGTTTTTTTATTGCAAATATATGGTTTGATTATCAATAATAAGTGGTGATTTTAAAATTATACTCACGGTGTTTTTTTTAAAAAAATTCGCTACCAAAGGATTGATGCCCCAATTTTTGTGAATATAGATGGCCTTAGAACTGCACTTTGTATAGTGACTGTTGTAACGTATTTTTTCGCATAAAACGAACAAATTTAAGAAATTTCAGAAGTAATTCAGTACCTCTGTTATACTTTAAGATAAATTGATAAAAATCCAAAGTGTAGTGTGCCATTCACAAAAAAAATAACTTTAAATTTTCATGAGTAGTTTTACATATTACAGGTAGTTTACTTATAAAATAAAATGATCACAAATAGTGTTACGTGCCATTGGTAAAAAATAAAAATATGCATTAGTAATTATTAGGCTTGCTACGAATATTCGGCTACTATTAGTTGCCTAATAGTAACTAACAACAGTTGCGCGAATAGGCCGATCTATTCGGCTACTTTTATCTTTTTCTGCCGAATACCGATTATCTAGGTACTATTTGGCCGAATACTTAAAATTTTTCGTTGTAGTAGGATGATTGGCAAAGTAAAAAGATGTTTTTTTTATGATCATGTATTTTATTGCAATCAATAAAATATCCATGCATTATGAACTTCCGCTTTATAGGTGAGATCCTTTTAGATACCATAATTGATTACTATTTTATTAGTCTTACACAATTTCACTCTTAAAGTTGACAAACCAAAATGAAGAGAGGACGAAAATGTTAGTATATACTATGAGCACCAAATGGTCAAATGGCCGAATACTTTTGCCAAATACTATTCGGCCAGGAAGCTCGCAGAATTTTCGGTATTCGGCGTGTGGTCGAATATACTATTCGTCGCAAGTCTAGTATTTATACATTTTCTTTCCCTACGGCAACAATCCTGATAGTAATAACATCATTGATGCATTTATCCCATATGGTGGGCATCTATCCCCAAATCAGTACGGCGAAAAATAATTTATTTTTAGCTTTTAGATAATTACTCTTAATCGTGATTGGTAAAAGACATGGTTTTTATTCTTAATAAATAATAGCTTGTTTAAATACTTTGACTGTTTAGAAAAAAAGAGTCAATTTAAAAATGCGGGGCAACTATCCTACTTTTACCCTAATAGGAATGAAAATACTTTAACAATGAGTAAAAAGCGTAATGAAATTATACAAAAAATATGCAACAAGAGATGGTTTTTAGGGTTGTATCAATATCTCAGATAAATAAAACAAGACAGAAACTAAAATCCTGGGATTTAAGGAATTACTAGTTTTTACCAGCGGCCGTAGGCACTAAATTCGGTTATATATATGGGCGTATCCATAATATATCGGCGTAAGTTTCCTACGGCAACTCCTTGATTAGTGAGGCAATTCGCTATAGCTGTGAGAACTGCGACACCCAAAACTTGTTCCCGAGGGTTTATGCCCGGAAAATCTCGACCAGGATTTTTTTATCTCGACCTCGAGAAATTCAGCTCGAGAAAAGTCGAGAATTTAAAATTAAATAAATTTATTCTCTAAAATTCCTGTTTGAAATTGCCAAAAATAATGAAATTAAATAGCGAGATTAGTGAATAGTGAAATAAATTTTGATAATAGAAATTAATATTGTTTAAAGTTTTCATTTGTATTTTGTTGATTCAGTTGATTGTTAACTGCGATTTTATTAATAAAACATATTTTGTTTTTTTTCTTTATTGTTACACATTTTTATTAAAGATTCTCTTTTTTTATTTAAAATATACAAATAATATAAATTTCTCGACATCCCGAAATGACCCGAGAAATAACCCACGAGAGTTATCGAGACTCGAGAACTCAAAAAACACAAGAAATCTTAATCGGGATAAAAGTATCAGAGAAACTTTTCAGCTATAACTGAGCCAAAAATCTTGCTATTTGGGTGCTTGCGACACGAAATATGCGTAAAAATGCGCAACAAAAAATTTGGGAACTGTCAATCCAAAACTATCTTTGTGCATAAAATCTCATCGGTTAATTAACATTTACTTTAAACTTGTCCTAAATTATTGTGCTGTATATACGCGAATTGGATATGAAACGCGCGCGGGGGGTGGGGGATTTTTACTAGCTTCGCTCAACTATACCCCAGTCGTAATCTACTAGAGCTTCAGTGAATGTGTTACCTACGTACGTCTGTAATCGGCCGCAGCCGTTTCTTATCGACAGCTTACAGCTTTAAAATTGAAGATACCTACAACTATTTTTGTCCCAAAAATATATTTTTAATTCCATCTAGCTGTAATGGCCGACATGCACAGTAAGTATCTATTTGTTTGTATGTTTATATATAATATGTTTAATTTCCGCTTTTTTTTTACAGTTCCGTAATAATATGGCAAAAACGGAACTCTTAAATTTGCACGTCCGTGTGTAAGAGCCTTATAATTAAGCTGTCCTTGCATTATCGATTGTAAAGAAATTTCAGAAAAAGGTGTTTTTTGTAAACCGCCATTTAGATTTGTTCCGAAAACTGAGATTTTTTTTTATGTTTTTGGTAGCTTCTAAATAATTAATCCCAGCCCTAGCTGGACAAATCTTAGTTCTTGAATTGAAAAAGTGTAAGGTTCGTAAAGTTTGACACCTATTAGGTGCTGCGGTTTTGATTAGCTTATCAACCATAATGTTATCACAATCATCCTTAAAAAATTTAATATTATTAATATCAATTTAAAATTCAAAAAAATTCAAAATATTTTTATTCAAATGGGTTACTAAGAACACTTTCGAATCGTCAAGTGAATTCACAACACCTAACAAACTAATTACAATACTGTTTTATTGCGAGCGTAAAATAGGTGGGTACTCTTTGTAAATTCACAAACGTAACATAATATTATAGTGAATCGACTAATAAATACATGTTTTGTATTGTAACAAAAATCAAAATTCAGGTAATATTTCAATTGCCTATTGTTTTTCAGATTGCAAAGGAGGGGGCACCATGTGATACGTTTCAAGTCTTCAATTATTCTGTGATGGGATTTAAAGTAACTCCCGAGAAAAATTTATTCGTATAACATATAATATTATACAGCATACGTACACAGACATATTAAAGATATAATAAAATACACATACCTGCACATATTCATTAATATCTACACACACAGACATATATTAATACATATATATTAATAAACAAATACTTATCAAGAAGTCTTTATAGGTACCAACGGCTAGCGAAGTCTCAGATTCTCTAATTACCGGCTAACCTACCTAATTAATTTTCGATAGGAAAGGAGGGAGGAATAACAATATTTTTTGTGTTTAACAAGAAAGCAGTAGCAGTATTTGTATTTTAATAATATTTTATTATGAACTGGTACTACCCTATCAGTTACTTTTACCACACTACTTTCTTTAAAAAACTTCTTAAATAGGATAAACGGAGAGTTTTTTGTTGTCATACTTCATTTTTTGTTTAATATGTAGGAAACAACCAAAATAGAAAAAAAACCGAAATACCCGGGTTTGCTTTCATGAAAAAAACGGATTTCAAAACAACGTTTGTCCGGTTTTTGCGTTTAACCGGTTTCCAAGCCCTACTCACAACACAAATGTGAACCTGCACGTATAAACTACTAAACGTAGGTCTCATTTTGACCAGAAACCAACACACCATCAACAACATATCGATTTTTGTTGTTAAAACTTGTTATTTCTCGAAATTAGATCGAAATGTCATCAAACTCAGTAAAATGGTGTGTAAACAACAGTAAAACAGCAAACTATAAAACAAATTAAGTTACTTTTCATTGTTCAGTAGATAATCATTAACCTCGTATCTTAATAATCATGGTTCACGTTACACTGATTAGTTATAAGAGGTCATTGTATGCTAACTTTTTTATTCCATACGCATTTTTGTTGCTGTTTCAAATCATTTTTCGATAGCACGTGTAAGCTAGTGACTAGGATTTTTTTATCGATATCGATACATAATAATTATTTTGATTTAAATATTAAGAGCTGTTACAAAATGATCTTTTAATAGCTATATATGAAATTGTACATAGGCTGCCAATGTTTAAACCAGAGGTTTCCAGACGTTTTTTCGCACCTCCAAAATTTAGCTGGTTAAAAATCCTTTTTTTTATACCACTAAGGTGGCACAAGCTTACGGTCCGCCTGATCGGTGGAGAAAACCTAAGCAGGGAGCTCATTTCACAAGCAAGGAAGTTTCTCTGAAACCGCACTGTACGCGACAATTTCGGTTCCTAAGTGTGAGAATGAATTCCCTGCCGATGGCGAGCGGTGCGATGGTAGAAAGTAGCCGTCGGCATCATTTCAAACAAAGAACACACACAGGGAGGCAAAGTCTGTCCTCAGACTTAAGGGCTCGATACCGCATGTAAATTAGGAATCGTTGAAAATTCTCACAGCCCGTTGTTGAACCGAGTCAAAAGAGCCAAGCTGGTATAAGGGTGCACCCGCCCAGAGTAGGCAGCAGTACTCCATACGGGGCGAACTTGCGACTTGTAAAGTAACAACCTTTGCCCCGACGTGAAGTACTCTGTTGAGTACGCTAGCTTCACCTTGTTCTGCAGATGATCTCGGAACTGAACATCGCTGGAGATGACAACACCAAGGATCCCAATGCTCTTGGAGATGGAGAGAGGAGTGTTCTGGAATTGTGGGCCAATACTGAATGGGGTCTTCTTAGCGGTGAACGCGCAGACTTGTGTCTTTGTAGGGTTGAATCGGATCAAGTTTATCCGCCCCCAGTCAGAGACCTTAGACAGTGTGGTCTCTATTTGAGACACAAATTCTTCGCGATTTTCCTCCACAACGGAACGCAGGATATTTGCACGACCCGTGTAATAAGCGTCTCCAGTACTGTCATCTGCATAGCAATACAGTTGTTGATGTCCACCATGTCATTGATATGCAGTAGAAACAGCGTAGGAGACAGCACAGAGCCTAGTGGGACACTTGCATTAATGTCCATGCTATCGGAGCAACTACCGTCAACTACGGTTCTTATGCGTCTGCCGGACAAAAAGCTAGCCACCCATTTGCACAAACTCTCGGGCAATTTTCTCCGGCGCGACTAGTACTTCAGAGACTATACACCGGTTGGCGGATCAGCCTTCCAGGGCGGAGATTAAGTGATCCCTAGATTCGCTAATCCGTTCAATCTGCTGGTGGCTTCAGGTCTCCCTGACCGCCATACTAGCACGCCGTGTCTACGCTGAGCAATGACAGCAACGGGCACCGCCGGTCCTCCGCTGTCCGTGCAGCGAATCCTCAAAGAGCTCTGGCAACCTTACTCACCGTCAGGATCACAACGCTACTCAATGTTAGTGTTATTATGGCCGCGGTTTTCTGTAAGGTGGAGGTAATTCCCCAGTTCAGGCCGCTCATACGAGCAAGTACTCGCTATAACTGTTCGGGTGAGTACTCGTAGTGCCCTACCTCTCTACACAATATGCTATACAAGATGAATTATGTTTTCAAATTGTAAATTTTTTGGTACAGTCCAGAGAAAATAGAAAAAAAAAACATTTCTTAATCATTACTTACCTCAATTTTAATTTTTATTATAAATAAATAATACATACAATATAGTATAATACATGTTGTCTGAAGTAGTGGGACCTTATTGCGTAAAGTCTCGACTACGTCAAACTCATAAATTTGGGAGTTAAAAATATACAAGTACTTTAACGTGTCTGGTACAGAATTGAGAACACTTTTGACGATGTCGTGTAAAAAAAAATAACTAGGATTTATCGATATCGATAAATAATTTTTATTCACTCGAGTTAATTTTGACCATTGTGCCCGTCCCGTTCCGTACCCAAAGGGTAACCACAAACGTGATTTTTTTGCCGTTTTTATAGATAATGGTACAGAACCCTTCGTGTGCGAGTCCGATTCGTACTTGGTCGATTTTTTATTTTTAGTGAGTTTAGTATGCAACAAATGTTTTAACTTTCGGAATCTATTGGGGGATTATCTATGACTATACCCTATTTATTTGTCAAACTAATCCGCGGGGTTCCGAAACTCAGGAGGTGACTTTAAGCCTACGCTGTTTGTTTGTCTGTCTTTCCGACCTCGAAGTTTGAAATTTGCAGAGAATGTGGGTTATAGTAGCGAATTTCTTAAAAATAGAGTAGAGAACTTTCCAAGGTCGCGATATAAAGAACACGTTAATGTTGTTTCTATTTTTGTCGTTAAAACTGTAAATACGTCCGTAGTACAAGCTTCTAACTTGCAGATATGATAGTGTAAGCTCTATAGTAAAATTAAAAATAATAAAATCCGACTAAGTGCGAGTTTGGCTCGAGCATCAGTGGTGGTACGGAGCCCTTGGTGTGCGAGTCCGACTCCTACTTGGCCAGTTTATTCTACCTACTTATATTTACACTAGCTTTTCTCTACGCCTTCATCCGACCTAAATTTTAACAACTCCTTATTTCAAGTCCTTATTGGCAAGATATATCGGTAGCAATTGTTTGTTTAACATCGGTTATAGTTATACCCGCGGGAACTTTTGAATTTTTCGGGATAAAAATATCCTATGTCCTTTGCCGGGACCTAAACTATCTCCATACCAAATTTCATCTAAATCAGTTTAGTGGTTTAAGCGTGAAGAGGTAACAGACACACAGACAAGCAGACAGACTATTTTAGATTTTATAATGCCTTCTTAGCTCCTCCGCATTTTTCGTTATATACCTGGTCTTTATAAAATAAATAGTAAGAGTTGGATTGTTCCAAAATCGCTCAGGTCTCCAAACAGTAGCGCAAGAATTAGATGACGTTCCAAATCTGGATTCATGACGTTCGGCAGCGAGGCTGAGCGTCTAATTTCGGCCGCAAAGAAAAAATAAGCGTCTACGTCCACACTATCAATGATTTTCTTCAAGGTCAGTCTCCAACCGATATTTTATTATCGCTAGTATTGTAATTATCGCACTCTGTACAGGGTCAAAGTATAGTTTCAAGAAAGAATGTTTGTAGCTGAAAATGGTTTTTTGGTCCATATATGCAAATTAACAGGAACAAAAAAAAATATGATCGGTTTTAGACCTATAATGGATGTAGCCAATAATAAATCAACGCAAATATGGACTTTGGATTTGCAGTTCATGGCCGTCTTTATTCTACAAAGGTTACGCCACGAATGGATTAAGGTACGAACAGTTTGCCACAATGTGCATACCAAATCCGTTGCGGTATTTCTGCGTTGCGATTTTAAAACGAACTGTTACTCCCGCACCGCAGCGCAGTGCGCGCTATGCCTAAGAATGTTAAGAGGATACACTTCGCGGCGCCTCGCAGCGGGCTTCATACAAACGAATTTCTCACTTATTTTTGACACTTGCTGATTAATGCAAAATAAAACATCAGTTACCTAAATCTGAGTAGCACACCATGTTTATAACATCACTTGAGGAAATTTGGGATAGCTGGCAATGAAGGATTATACTTTTTAGAGCATATTCAGTTGCTTGTGGGCTTGTGTTGTTAGCAGGAATATACTTTCCACGCCCTTACTGCTTAGCAAATCCGTCTTCGGAATATTTGACAGTATATGTTATAAATTTCTTTGAGACCTGCAAGATGGCCACTAGAAAATAATTGTGCTAACAAACCAAGCCCACAAGCAACTAAATATGCTAAAATAGTAGATTGTATCACAAGGGATCAAAATAATATTTTTAGAGCGAGGGCGCTATTTTGAATCCAGAGAGGAGCGAAGGATACACTTTACGTTTTATCAGCCTCTATAAGAAAAGAGGTAAGGATAACTTAGAAATAGGAATAGTACATTTATTTATTTCATTATCACTACTTGAGGAAAACGCACTACTTTTTTATTAGAGTATCATCCATCATAAATACGTTTGAGTAACAATTACAAAGGCGGAATACATTTCACGCGGTTTTTAATTTTTTAATTTTTGATTTGACGTGTGTGTTTTAGGGGAAACAAAAACTAATTTGAAAACTATCTGACGCGCTGACAGACATGTGGGCTGATGTTTAAATAAATAATCGGTGGCGTCGGCTATCTATGCTTCAAAGGACACGTTAAACCATCGATCCTAGCTGTCCTGTCATATATAAATAAGTTCAGACGTTAAGCCAAGTAAGCGGCCTAATCGGTGGCTTGAAAAAGTTAAGTGGGAGCTAACTCGACAAACGTCTAACAATTCACACTGGGTCAGTGGGCGGACTTATGGCCTTAGCTTTCTTCTCGGAAGAATGGCCTGTGCCACTGCAATAATGAGGCGTACAACGGCTGAACCAGTATAGACTACCAATTCAAATAACGGACTTTTTCGTAAAAACTTTAAATTCTATTTTTACAGTTAGTGTAAAGCAGTTTTAACAGTGTATTTTTGAATTTTTCATTCTACAAAAGGCATATCTAGCCGTTTTGGATGCGTTTCCTTATCACAAATAGGCTTACAGCGGTGATTTTGGGTTTCGGTGCCGTACGGCCATGTCGGATATATATTTTTGTGTTACGATATTTTTATAGTAACATAACTGTATCGTTATGACATTAATTTATTTTGCATTAATAAAACCTGTTGAGGAGTGTATGAATATCCTAATAATATTATAAATGTGAAAGTTTGTATGTCTGGATGGATGTTTATGACTTAATCACGCTTTTACTGTCTGTTGTGACGTCGAGGTATGGGAAATTCATTCGCTAATGGGTAAAATAAAAAATTATCCCCTAAGGAGTAAAAAGGACTTAAATCGCTCGAGTATTACCACAGGGAACTAACTAGCATTTACATATACATATTATATGACCTATGTATGTTAGTTAATAAAATTCTGCGAGACGGCTCCGTGGCTCAGTCGGTAATGACCTGCCTGCTGAATCGAGGAGCGTCGGTTAGATTCCCGCACGTAAATTGAAGATAAACATTTTTTCACGGCTATCCCATAGTGTGCGGTGTCGTTGGGGTTGTTCAAATATATACTGTAATCTGTTTCCGAAATAGTAAGCTCTAAACAGCAAATTTTTGTTCGAGTCCAGTGTCCCATCCTCCCGTTTGTGGATACGTATATTTCAGGGTTAAGATTAATGCAATTATGGACATTATCTTCAAGCTTCCTAAATTGAACCATTTTTTTTCCTCTTGTTTCAGTTAAAGGTAATATTGGTCCAACAGCTCCCCAGCTATATCCTGAACTGCAGCCTCAGCCTCAACCGTCTGTTGTTTATGCACCCAGTGTACCTCAAGCAATTGTATTAGTCACTCCTGTGGTTGGACCACAACCTTCGAACATCGTTTGTCCATTATGTAGAATGCAAATTGTTACAAATGTTGAAGTGAAGGCATCAGCAAAAACTCACATAATGGCTCTTATTCTTTGTTTATTATGGTAAATATTTTAATTAGCTTTGCCAGCAGCTCTTCCCGCGCTATATTCAGCAATCGACGCGTGGGATTTTTACGGCTACTCCTTAATTATGGTAAAAAAGTTTGATTCAGCAAGCAACAATAGTTCGTCCTCGTGGAATTTGGTCAAAGTGATCCCACCAAAAACATTTTCATGTAAAATGTTGCCAATGTCATATGGCTCGCACTGACAAAAAGTTATCAGATCACATGTAGAGCCAAGCTTCTCTACACGTCCTGACTCTGCAAGCCCTAACTTCACAAACTTTACACCTAAGTCAATATATGTGGCTTGGCCATTTCGTTACTACAAGAAATATTGTTAAATAGAAAAGTAATGAACAATGACTTAATTAGTTACCTTACAGCCATGTGACGGTAGCGAAACAGCCAAGCCACATATTTTATTCGCATAAGTCGATTGGTTTACTATGACATCAGATTTTTAAGTCCGACCTCTGATACAGCGTTTTACAATTTTTATCTTACAACAACCAGGGCCTAGATCATTGTGATTTCCCATGACCATAGATTTATTTGTAAATACTTGTCGCCACATTTTAATTATTAATGAAGTACATAAGTATAGTAATATTATTCCTATAATATTAGTGTAATAATGTAGTAATATTCTGAAACCTGGCGAAAGCAACATGTACACTTTTATCCCCTAATTTAAGGGGTTAAGAGATAATTTTTTTTGTATTTTCTAATTTGTAATAAGAACTCTGTGTACTTGTATATTTTTACATCTTATAGCATGAAATTAAGTTTGTATAGGAAAAGTCATACAAAATTCCATCCCCTAATTCAAGGGGTGGGGGATGATGTACTAAAAATCCTGAAATATGTATTTTATTATTCATAACAAGGAGTCCTTACATCAATCTTCAGACCTCTAGCATCTAAATTAGCGGAAGTCTCATAAAAACTTTCATCCCCTAGTTTATAGAGTTGGGGTTCAAAGTTTTATTTATGTTGTTTGTGTACTAATACTAGCTTACATACCAAATTTCAGATGTCTAGGACTTCCGGAAGTACCCTAATAATTTTGATGATCACCAGTGAGTAAGTGACGAAATCGGTGTTTTTTAGATATCAATAAAATCTAAAGTATAAGAGCTATGCAATTGAAACTGTTTAATAAGTTTACATATTCCAAGAATTTTGTTTATCTGGTACAATACAAATCCAAGTTAAGAGGGTTCAAAAAAACGACGAAGCGCTTCATGAAAAGGTAGGTAGTGCCCTTGCGCTTCGCTTGACTCGTCTTGGCGGGAGCACAACCGTGCCCCCAGATTTCTGCGGGACCTTTTAAAAGTAGCCTATGTCCTTCTCCGCCTCTACTATTAGTATGGATTTCAATTATCTAAGCACTTTTAATATTACTTTAAAATGTTATAATCTTTATTTGACTTAGACTATTTTTTTAATTCTTTCAAATTATATTTATAAATGTGTCGTATTATACATACTTAACTGTTTCTGGACGCTGACGCAAAAGCGACAGCTATATTTTATACTGCGGGCAAACTGCTCAGCAGCTTAGCAGAATGTAGGTATTAATATATATTTTGTGTTGAGACTAAATATTTTTTTAAATAAAAAAAATTACTTCTAAGAATCCTTTCATGTGGAAGTTTAGAATAACCAATAAACTTTTCTTGGTTAAAGTCTGATAATTTTTTTTTTACACTTAAAAATACCTTTAAACTGTTGCTACTGGTAGTTAATCTAATTAAGTAATATTATTGTTTTTTTTTTACTTTTCAGCTGTCCACTAACTAGCCTGTGTGCCCTACTGCATTGACTCCTGTCAGAGTGTGGAGCATCTGTGTCCAAACTGTCATGCCTACATAGGCACTTATAACAACTAGATTATCTCCGAAAATTTGATGCACCTTCAATTAATGAAAGAAATATTTTTTAATTTTTTTTTTATTCAGTACAACTTTTGACGTAGCAACAATTGTAATTTTATAGATCGTTTAAGCTCGGTTATAGTTATGCCTGCGGGAACTTTTGTTTTTTTTTTCAGGGTAAAAAGTAGCATATGTATTAATTCAGGGTGTCAGCTACCTCCATGCCAAATTTCATCAAAATTGGTCCAGCATTGAGCGTGATGAGGTAACGAACATACAAACACACTTATAAACTTTCGCCTTTATAATATTAGTGTGATTTAATATCTCATAATTATCTGAATTTCCGTACACTAGAGATTAACTTGCATTTTTCTATCACACAGCTGTAAATGTTCGATGCGCTAGACGATGAAAGAAAGATATTACAATCAAATATTTGCCATTAGCACCCTGACTATAACTGTTATTGAAGAATTTTAGGTACAGTTTTAGGTACTACGTACCTAGTGTACGTCAAAAAACACAAAACAGATAAAACCTTAAAAGACCTTTATTGTTATATCAAGTATCTATATATAAAACAGGAACTGAGCACCGGTATGAATATACAAATATAATCTGTAAGAAATCATACCTTAATATTATTTGGATCTCGGTTGTTACTGACTCTTATTCATCAAAGGATAAACGTGTGCTCTCCGCTCTTACACCCGTGTGCACCCTAGTGCACAACATTTAACTACAGAAATAAAATAGCGTCTATTTAATTAATATAGGAAGAGATACATATAGGTTCGTTCCTGATGTTACCCAGTACTATGTAGAAGTTCAATACAGTCCCTGGTATCAGGTAGATATTATACAAATATTAAATACAGTCCCGGGTATCAGGTAGATACTATACAAATATTAAATACAGTCCTTGGTATCAACTAATATAAATATTTCCTCATTTGCCTTATTCTGATAGAAAAAAATCTTAACTAAAATAAATAAAATTAAATATTTTTTCTCAATTCTTCAAATGCGGATCGATACAGATTTTATACTTGTGTTGGTATTTTATTGTAACTTTAAACAGTTGAGTTTCTTGCCGGTTCTTTCGACAGAAATAAGCATTGTTAAATAGATTGTATAGACAATTCAAAAGCGTTTTCAGAAACCTCTTCGTACCTATGTATAAATATTATTTGATTAAGGTTTGCCGTAGCCCCAACAGTGAGTTATTAAGACTGGGAACATATTATGTATATACATACCTAAAATATTCCTTATTATATTTTTTTTTCTATTGAAAAAGAATGGCAATTTTGATTAATATGTACGTACTTTTATCAATCTGATACATTATCGGCAGATAACAACTTATCACATACCCACTACATTTCTGACCAGTGTAAAAGTCATTGTTTCATAAAAATAACTGTTAACAAAGCAAATATAAATAATATTATAAAAAATAATTTTAAACAAGATATATTTTTAGTAAAATAATATTAAATAAACAACGCACGTGACAAGATCTATTTATTTATTAGAAGACAGTGGTTCAGTATAAACTTCTATTCCACAACCCAGCATAATGCATTCTGGCTCTGACAGTGAGTTTTTTTTTTGTGTTTCTATTGATAAACTTTGAACAGGGGGATTATCTATTTAATATATTAGACATATATTAAGAATTAAACAAGACAAAGTCAAGTTATTCCTATAAACATTAGAAAAATAGCGTAATGCGAGCTAATATAGCAGAAATTACCATTTCCTATTTAATGGATGGCCGCTCCGAAATTTTTTTTTGTATTAAATTAACTAGAATTAGCCAGCGGCTCTACCTGCTGAATTGAATTTCTTTACTGGCGTTGAATTCCTAAGGGGGCGTCTATTTATTATGTGAGGCGATTAGGGGGAGAGGGGGGAGGGCTGAATGTCCCTTAACCTCACGTGGGGGACAAGGGGGGGTCTCGGAAAATATGACAAAAAATCATACACAATAATCATTATCGCGGCTATGCGAACGCCACAAAGAAGAAAGTTATGTTTTTTTTAATATATCCAATTCAATCAAGCACAGATTATCGTATAAACACTTATTATACGCATTTTTAAAAATATCCCGTGAGAATAGCAAGCCAAATCTAACGACATCTCACCAAGCCTAAGGGAATACCCATGTAGAATGATTATAGAAACTTGGTTATAGATATTTCTGAATTTTCCGTGATAATATCTCCATGAATAAAATAAGACCTATTCCAAATTTCAGCAAATCGGTTCAGTTGCTGGGATGTGAAGTAGTATCCTAATATGTACCTATAGTCCTGTGTATGTACTTATTATGTGTCTTGTAAGTTGCATAATTCTTGAATAAGTAAATTTATCAATTGTAAACTGTTAATTCTAGATATATATGTATGTAAAATTTAGAATAAATTGAGAATGTTTGCACGCCGATAGCGGCAAAATATGTTGATCCATAAACTAATGTTAAGCTAACTGTATTTTTATCATACAAATTTTCAAATTGCAAATTAAAAAGTCCATTTTATATTCTAATACACACAAACAAACAAGCTTAATATTTTATTACTAAGTTTAATAATTATAAAACTAGTCAAGTGCGATTCGGACTCGCGCACCGAGGGTTCCGTAAAAGGACAACAAGGGACAACCTTACTTTGCCGTTGGACAACTGTATATATTTGACATAAGTCGCGGTTAGTTTACCAACTGCTAATATGTTATGATGTAACGAGTTTTCAGATTTTATCCAGTATGAGTGCTACATGGCATTGCGTCTTGCCAAATTTTATGATTCTAGGTCAACAGAAAATACGCCATAGGTTTAAATTTATTTGTGTCACAATATGCGACAAAAGTGATTGTATTTTGGGCATACTTTTATATTGCATTGACTTGATTTCTTTACAGCTTTAATGTTTGATATTAATTTCAACTTGATACCTCCATGCGTTCTTGAGTAATAGGGTCTTCGCAGACAGACAGACAAAGCTTTTTTTAATGTTTTATAATTACAAATTAACGAATTTTGGCCTTTTTCTATAATTGTGATGAAAAATCTTGCTTCGTGTCAAATTTCATGATTCTAGACCGACGGGAAGTACCCCACAGGTTTTGATATTTTTGTGCAGTCCAAGATATGCGACAAAAATTACCTTATTGTACCGTACTGTATTTTTTTATTGCGGTGCCTTAGAAGCTTGATTCTTTACACCTTAAAAGGACCGTAAACTTTAGTATTTGATATTAATTTCAACTTGATAATAAAATCAAATATCAAAATCAAAATCAAAATACCTTCACGCGTTTCTGATTAAAAGGGTCCTGACAGACATACATACAGACGGACAACAAAGTGATCCTTTAAGGGTTCCTTTTTCCTTTTGAGGTACGGAAACCTAAAAGAAACCCTTATATGTTTTTTGACATTACTGAACATAGTTTACGTAAGAGCGTAGAATGAGATAACTATTTAGTCTCAGAGGCCACAACCAAAATCATGTATCATCTTTTTACGGCCATAACTCTACGTAATTTTTAAATTAAGTTATACTCTACTCGACTAGGTAGTGGGCAGCAACAGTAAAAAATGTCGCAGCTTCGTGGGCGCCCACTTCTGCTAAACTTTTTTAGTTTTGGAATTTCCATTTGTTGCCTTAATCATTTTTCACGGCTGACAGGATTACCTTAAAATATCATTTACAGACATTTACAATGTCGCCTATGACTTCAAAACTAAATACAGTTTAGCAGAAATGGCTTACACAGTCACTCGGGTTCAGTATGACATCATCTTAAGAATTTCATAAGTTTTGGCCGTAAAATGGCCGTATACATGATTTTGGTTGTTGTCTCTTTTATTTATTGTGCTGGTTCCTGATTCATCCAGCATTGTTATGTCAAACGAAGTTTCAGCGTGTTGTCTGTTCTTTGATGTCTATAATTAACTAAATTTCATTCGGTGTTCATTCTTACTCACGCTAAAGTTTTCAAATTGCGGTGGACTTTTTGGCCGTTTTTAGTGATATTTCAATTTCTTTTACATTCATCAATAAGGTTTATCCTCAATCTGATAGTTTCAGCTATATAGTACAACTCTTAAGCTAGTTAATTTTTTTTCTTAAATGCTACTTTACAAATAACTTTACTTAATAAAAAATAATACTTTTATTCAAAAATGTGACCTGTGTTATGCAAGTGAAGTTTGTTGTAAGCTGTTAGGCATATAGACACCAACTTCAAACTGTTATTCATACTCGTTACGTAATTATTTTTTATTAATTATTTTTACCTATTTAATGCATCTTTTTAAAGTTAGCTGGTTTTTTGTTAAAAGTTTTTATATAGGGACCGTATCAATATCATTCTTTATTAATTAATAAAAATAATGACTTGGACTAACTAATACAATAGTTTTTAATTATATCAATTTGAGCATTTCAAGTTGAAGAGAATACGATTCGGAGCGCCTCTCAGCGTGCTTAATACAAACAAATTTCACACTTATTTTTGGCACTTGCTTTTCAAACACCACGAAATTTTTAACACATGTTCTAATAATAAATATCTAGGTCTGCAGTGTACCAGTTTTCTATAAAATTTTATTATTCAAAAGTTATATAGGATTCTAGTTTTTCATACAAATGATTTTAAAAAAGATTTCTAGTTAATAGAACGTTTTACAAGATTTTAGAAAAACCACAGATATAGGTATTCGGCTTGGGATTATGATTAAGAAATTTCACTGTGTTTGATCAGTAAATGTCTAAAAACAAATAAGAAATTCGTTTGTATGAAGTCCGCTGCGAGGCGCTGCGAAGTGTATCCTCTTAAAATATATCAAGTTATACTCATGACGTACTTGTGGGCTAAGATGTAGGTAGAGAATAAAATAAACTAAAATCACTCTTAATTCCGTCCTTTGCCGACGACATAAGTGGATTGCCGCGGCGCAACGGGAAAAACCGCCCATATTACATAATCTAAATATCTGTCCATTTTAGGAAATTTTGTGATACAACATGTTTATTACTTCTTTTGGTATTATTTATAAACTCTTTGGTTTTTACCATTTGTAATTGTTCGGTTTTCCTTCTAAGGTAGTGGAGGAGTTTAAAACAAACAAGTCACTTATTCAACTTGAGGAAAAAAACGCTGTATATCCTTCTGATTACTGTAATAATAACACTATTTTGACCGACAAATATCTCAAAAACCCAATTTCGGACATTTTATCACTGTGTTATTATACGACAAAATTTACATAAACACACAAATTATTATTTATCCGTTCATTGGTCACGTTATCTAGTTAATGACCGTCTAATTTACAGTCATAATAGTCATGTTTCATTACAATCAATTCATAAAACGTTTGTTTTAACATCTAATTTTAGTCAACTTAATTAATAGGCATGTACATAGTGTGTAAGTAATATAGTAACGCAAGTAACTCAATTTTTATTATCTGATTAAATACACAGGCTGTTCATTTTTGATATGGAAAAAGCTTATACGTAGGGTGTGTGTAATACTATATTATTCTAAAAGAATCAAAAGTTCTCAAAGGAATATAATATTAAATTCCTGTTGCTAAAGCTATAGCTTGCTGTAGGAAAATTCCTTATACTATAATTATAGAGTCTTTAATCAAGGAGTTGCCGTAGGAATCTCCCGCCGATGTCCAAATCCTGTACAAAGGCTACTGTTGTAAAAATTAAGCTACTGACAGCTAGCGAGCTGAATTAAGGATTATGATACAATGCTAATACCATGTTTTTATTATTTCAGTGAGGATTCATCATGGCGTGACAGTAGTTAATGATGCTGGGTATCAGTATCCCCCCAATCCACCACCATACACAGCTGTGGCGGGGCCTCCACAAGTAGTATATGCGCCAAATGTAGCACCCGGGGCTATGATAACTCCCTCTACAGTAGTGTCAATACCACCAGTTGGCCCAGGACCTACAGTTATTGTTTGCCCATCTTGCAAAGCAAATATTCTCACAAAAGTAATACATAAATCGACAACAAAGACACATCTTATGGCACTTTTGATATGTCTTTTCTTGTAAGTATTATGAGTACAACATTTAATTTAGACGTATAAGTAGTTTGTATTATAAGTATGTATAGTATTTCGTACCCTTAGAACGAAACCCTAACTAACAATGCTTCTATCGCACTACTAATTCGGTCGCTTTCTTAAGACACGAACTAGACAATCGCGTGGTCAACAAAAATAACCGAAGTAATATTTTAAATTTGTAATTAATCATTTTTCTCACCATAGGTTATAATTAATAGAACGCCCTCTTTTCTATCAAATACCCTAAATAAATATCCTAAATTTTGAGTTAGGTCACTATCGTTCTAAAGATTAAGTTATAATTAGCGTGTTTATGACTCGTAAGAGGGCGCATTTTCAGAGCAAATATGTAGTTGGGACTTTCTCCAGCCAGAACTGTACCTACTCCAATAGCTCTATTGGCGGAGCACTAAGATATAATTTTAGATTTTGGAGTTGCAGGTTCAAGCCATGTTTGTGCACATTATAAGGTGATCTATTAGATATGATAATTACAGAAATGTAATGTTTGTAGTGTCGACAATATTCTGTACCAATTTAAAATCTCTTCAATATTCTATAATCATGCTTCATATGTTTTTTGTTCCATATCCCATTTTGTCTTTATTTAGCATCCACTTATTGACAGCCATATTGAAATCGCGTGAACTTACAACCAACCAACGCCCAAGGTCAGAAAAACCGAGAAGCCACTTTCAGCTCAGAAGAAATACAGAGTTGTCATTATAAAACAAATTTCAAAACTTGACTACTGTGTTTTTAACGCAATAAGGAAACATTACCTTTTACGTGCGCGGCTTGTTAACCTAGTGATAGACTACACAAAGCATTTTTTTTTCAAACTCAAAAGTTTTTTATTTAAATAGACTTTTAAACAGCACGTGGTCTGGTAATTTTGATGCGATAAGGCGCGTACTGGCAAACTTTTCTTACTTGGTGGCAAACATGATAACTACACCCGTCGTATTAAAATGCTGTAAATTTACTAGACAATCATTCTGGACCCAGTGGTTCTGGTCCTCCAAAATAAGGCCGAAGGATCAGAATAAGTCTATGGCCTGTTTTCCGTACAATTATGTAGGAAAATGGAAAACTCAGAAGCAAAACAGTTTTGCACACTCAATCAATCAGCTTTTAGCAGTCAACTGTTACCACCCGTTGCCTATTCTTACGGCATCAGTCCATCTGGTCAAAGGATGTTCCACGATGTGATTACCGATGCTCTAGAACACGTCTGCCTCAACGACCATCGGTTCTGCGACAGATATGACCTGCCCACTGCCACTTCAGCTTGCAGCGCACTTAATAGTTGAACATTCTGCAAACTATAATACCTACATTTTAATGTGTTCGATTATTATATAATAAGTAGGTACCCATTTGTGTTAATGGTAGAATACTGATAACAAGCCATATTATAATTGTGCGACTTGTTATATTTTCTTAATTATAATTATTATTTATCGAAGTCGGACAAATGCGTGTTGTACACGACAATGCGTTTGGTAGTAGGTAGATATACCTACTTTGAACAACTTAGAATATTGTAAGTTTTGAATACAGCAAATTTAACATATTTGGTTGACACATTGCTGAGTTAGCTGCTCACGTTTTGAACTCAATAAGAAAATATCTAAATGAAACATTAGACCTAACATTGGTTTTGGTTTTTAAATGAAATGTCAATTCGATTTATCCAAATCTAATATTCGACAGTGTAGGAAAGTGTTTGAGCGCTGCTAGGCCATTATACCTATATTAACGCACTTTTTTCTTACTTACAGTTGGCCGTGTGTATGCCTACCCTATTGCCTGGACAGCTGTCAAAATGCAGAACATTTCTGTCCAAACTGTGATTGCTATATAGGCACATATAATCACTAGCAATTTCTAGGTAATGATGGAAATGGCTGATTCTTCGAGATCGCGTTATTTTTCTGATTCATGTGTAATTTCTTTTTATTTTAACTAGTTCGTACGTTTATATCATATACATATTACCAAGAATGAAGAGGTGCTGAGAAACATATTAATAACAATTTTTTTTAAATCAAGAATTCATCAGTTATACAGAAACAGATATAGTTCAACTTCTGTAGTAGATCTTTAATGAAATTGAACCGCCCAAGATCGAAAATAAGGGTTCCGAAGTATCACCAAATATATATAATATGTTTTTAATATATCATGTATAGCATTCGTACACATAATTTAGGTACAAACTCGTACTTATGATCTAACAGTGACCAATAATAACAGTGGTTTTGATAATGACCCAAGGAAGTAATCTGTGTCAATTATTGACGTGTTCGATTTTTAAAAAAAATATTTCATTCATTCACGTGTGGCAGCACTTCACTCGCTACACGAAAAGGACTTCAATTGTCAATATGGACCATAATGCAGTCAGTAAAAGACATAGGTTATCTTTATATAAATAACAAAACTTGTATAATAGTAAAAAACTGGTTGCCTGTAAAGTCGGTATACGGGCGAAAGTTTTACGTGACAACTTGTGCCTTTCACTTTTTATGTCTGTCTCTCTCGCTCTTAGGCGGGCTAACCATGCCGCGTGCCTCTCACTCGCTCTCATTGTGAGCGCATAACGTGAGCGGAGCGTAACGCAGTTTCTTGAAGTGTCACCCGGCAAACCAATTTAAAAGACGTTGTCACGTCAAAACTGACTTGGCAGGTTCGTCAGGTACAGTGCGGTTTCGGAGAAACTTCCTCCCGTGACCGCTAAGGTTGTGGAATGAACTCCCTGCCAAGGTTTTCTTTAAGGATGTTATGTATGGGGTTCTTAAGAAAGAAGTTATTAGATTTTAGTAGGCTCGGCAACGCGCGAGTGATGCCCCTGGTGTTGCAAGCGTCCATAGTCTGCGGTGACCGCTTACCATCAGGCGGACCGCAAGCTTGTTTGCCATCTTAGTGTAATAAAAGTAGTTCTGGCCTTTCTGTTACTTTTGCGCTTCCCATGTAGTTCCATAAATCATAAACAAATAACAAACTCGTTAGCTTTATGACATATTTATACTAAACATACTGGGTTTATTTGAAAAAAAAAGGCTTCTAATAATAATGGAACGCGAAAATTTAAAACTTATAAAACTTACGTAGATATGGCGCTAGTGTAAGAAAATATAAAAACATAATATAAAAACTATTATTATTGGTTAGCATACCAATATTAATAAATTGTGTATCGGTTGATCATTAATAATAAATTTGAGGACATGATATTTTTTTCCCCTTTTTTAAGAAGAGCTAAAAGCTACATTTGTCTACTATTTTAAATTTTAGTTTTTTTATTTTTATAAAGAAGAAGATATTAAAAAAAACGTAATGAACACAGTATTTAAAATAAATGGCAGGACGATTACCTACGTTGAAACGATAGTCGAGCTAAAAAACTAGGTACAGTCTCCTTTCGAGCCACCAGTAAGTATTTTAGGCTGAAACGTATAATTTAATGTACTGTATGTCTAAAAGTTTTTAATCGCATATTTTTAAGTGTGTTAGAAAGTAACCAATAAGTATTCATTATGTACCTATTATTATGTATAGCTATTACTCATATCTAATAAAAATCTTCTTTTTTTTTATTTTCACCAAATATTTTTATTTTATAAGATTTTATGAAGAATTGTATGTTAAACATTAAGGTACTTAGCGCATAAGTTTTTAGAATTTATTTGTTTATGACAGTATTTCCCAAAAAAGGATGTTTATGTTTTTGATTCGATCATTAAACTATTTATATTTAATTCTGGTTTTAATTTGTGTCGTAAAATTGCATTATGAATTTTTAACGTTGCGGTTATTAAAAAATTTTATACGGCGCCTATTTGTTGCCTCAATCGTTCTACGTTCCCACTACTGGGGCACTCAAGGCCTTACTACAGGCCTTGTTGTCTGTCATATTTTTTTTTACTTTGCTACTGTGTTGTTTTATTGTGCGAAATAAACGTTTTTCTTCTTCTACACTACTGCACTGGCCTAATACGGATTGGCAGACATTATCGAACTAGTGGCCAGTCGATTGTCAGAGATCTGAAACCACCCATAAGCCTATGACTAACCCTAACGTCTGCTGTCAAATGACAACTCAGCCAGCCAATGACGACTTGAATCGAGCTTGGATTCACTTTAATTAGATACTTATTAATACGACCTTTTGGGTTGAAGATAATTGATCAGAATTTGGTCCTTTTAACTTGTCTTTGGACGTGCTAAACTAAATTATACAAAGTAGGCAGATATGGAAAGAGACATTGAGAGTTATGCTTGGTGTTTCTTTGCGCGATAAAATCCGTTACGAGGAAATTCGCCGTAAACCAAAGCACCAACATAGTTCAAGCAGAGCAAGCTGACGAAGTACTGGGCAGATCATATCGCTATAACCGATAGGAAAGAAAGGTTTTCACACAGCATGGGACAGCTGCGTACCGGCTGGATAGACGACCTAGTTAGCGTCGCAGGAAGTCAATGGAAGCATGCGGCCCCAAAACTGGCGGTTGTGGAGGGGACATATGGAGCAGGCCTATTTTCAACTTCAAAATGTCAAGTGTGAGTCAGTTTTTCTACGTATAATTCTTCTGTACGTGTGTTTGTCACCTAACTCCTTCTAAACGGCTGTAATGATTTGAATAAAATTTTGTCTGAATATTTCAATGGGTTACTGGATGGTTTGAAAACACAATTGGACCTGGTAGATGGCGCTGCAGTCGGTATGTAATTAATCATGTACTAAACAGCAGTGACGATTTTAATTATATTTTTTATGCACGTTTGAGTGGGTCCCTGCAAGGTTTGAAAACAAAATTGAACCCGATAGATGGCGCTGCAGTTGGTGTGTCACTGATGTTTTTCTAAACGGCAAGTATGAATTTAATGATATTCTTATTGTACCTACGTTGGAGTGGGTCCCTGTGAGTTTTGTAAATACAATTGTACCCGGAAGATGGCGCTGCAGTCGGTGTGTCACGGATCTCCTAAACACCAAATATGGAATGTACGACAATTATTTTAACTCCATTATTAGCATATCCCACAACTACAATCATTGTGAAATTAGTGGCTTCAAATTCATACATTACACAGATCGTAAAAAACGCATCGAAAGAGCTAGCTTAAAATCAAGGATTTTAAGAAAAGCTTCCCGCCAATTCTTCCACCATAGACGGTTTGGAAGAAAATGAAGAATAAAAATTATTTAGTCAGAGAGGCCATAGTCAACTGTGAGGTATACAAAAATTATGACTTAACCGTTGTAAAAAATGTAAATGTTAAATTTAAAATATCATATTTAACATGGCACTGCTTTTCCGCTCCTTTTCTTTTTGTCCTTTTTTCAGACAACGTCTGCCGGGTCCGCTATATAATAAATGCGAAAGTAACTCTGTCTATTTGTCTGTCACCTCTTTACACTTAAACCGGTGATTAAGATGGAATTTGGCATGGAGATAGTTTGAGTCCCGGAAAAGGACACAGGCTACTTAAAAACTTCAAAGTCTTTTTTTATAAATGAGGAGTTGCTGTTGACATCCTACTCCGATAACCGAATTAAGGGGAGTGGAACCGCAGGCGAATTTAGCCTGGAGATAGTTTTAGAGCTGGGGAAGGGCATAGGCTACTTGAAAACGTCATGAGTTGCCGTTACAATACCACACCGATAACCGTATATAAACTAGTATGTCTTATTTTTATAAGTTTTTTGTTTAAAATATTTTATTTCTTAGTCAAGTGGGAGGAAAGCGGTATGATCTATTTTTGAGAATAAAGAATACTTTTTATACGGCTCAAGAGTTCCCACGGGATTTTTTTTTTATAAGGCCCTACGACTTTTGGTGCAAAGGTTTTTTTTTATCTTTTATTTTAATCCAATCAAGAGATTCCATAGGAATAAGTTTTTATGTGGGTCAAGCTGCGGAGATTGCCTTATTTAAAATAAAGATATTTTTCATTTACGTTTATAGTTGGATACAGATGTTCAAGTAGAATCTAGGTTTCAGGTCTAAAAAGGTAATTAACGCTTGAAACGCGGCAGGTATCTAATAAAATCTAAAACTTTATTCTACCTTGTGAAACAAAATAGAGGAACTAAGCGGTTATCTTCAGTAAGTCATGACATGGGTATGTAAGCATTTAACACAGGGCTAAGATTTAAATTTCAAACTTTAACAAAATACAAAAAAAAAAGAATAGAAGTGACAACCCTTAAATCAGCTTTGTTTTAAATTTTGTTTTGGTACATCTTTCTAAATACTTATGAAGCTTTCTGGTATGACCAAATTAGTATTCCTATCCTGTTACAGCCTGTATATACTTAATAGAACATTTCCTTTACTTTACTTGTAAGTAAACATATTTTTATATTGTTTATTATCTAAATTTTATGACGATTGAACTTTAGTTGAAGATCCTACGTTGTTGTGACATGTGATCGATGGAATAAATATATAAAATACTAGGTTTTGCTAGCGGTTTCACCAACCCTAAATTCTGTTATCGGTGTAGGATGTCAACGGCAACTCCTCAACTATACAAAAAAAACCGACTCCAACTTGACGTCTTTAAATAGCCTATGTACTTCGCCAGGACTCAAACTATCTCCATGCCAAATTGACCTGCTGTTCTACCCCTAAATTCAGTTATTGGTGTAGGATTTTTACGGCAACTCTTTAATTATAGAAAAAAAAACCGACTCACACTTGACGTTTTCGAGTAGCCGATAATCTTTCTCGGGACTCAAGCTATTTCGATGCCAAATTTTATCTTGATCGGCGCAGCGGTTTAATCTTGAAGAGGTAACAGACAGATAGTGCTACTATCGCATTTATAATATTAGTATGGATAGATTATCAGACTGTCTCATGTGACATATTTGGTTGCTGTTGTAGTTGTAGTTACCAACCTACATACGTCCCCGCTGTCAGGGCACTGGTCTACACTTACCTTGGGCACTTGGGTGAAGGTAATTTGGATCATACCTGCATACTCTATCACGCGGGCGCAATTCGGATTGTGGTCCTTACGTAGGTACGACTTTTGAACGTCTGTAGGTTTCTTCACACAACTCTACTACACCAAAAAGTCAGATATGTAAACAAACAGTGAATCGAGAATTTTATAAAAGGCTTATTGGTACACGCCACGAGTCTCAAAAGTGGATTTAGAACACGAAACAAACGTTGAAAAAAACCTCTTATCGTATGCAACAATGTAACTTTAATGTACTTGTATGTTTTGTGGTATTCATTATGACTCGTATCATCCAAATGTCTAAATAGATTAGAAAACTGACTGACTAAAACTTCGTATCATGCACACAACTTGATCCATCTCGGCAACAAATTGGCGTCGTGTGTGGTACTATAAGTCGGTAGACTGGGATGGATTGCGTGAATTTATGCATCGTACCCGTGGAGGCAACTCTGCTTTAGCTTAGAAGATCCTGACCTCTGCGCAGCCGCAGTCACTGAGACAATCCTCGCTGGTATGGAATGTTTTATTCCTAACACGCGAGTAGCTGCTGCTGTGAAAAAACAGCCGTGGTTTCATCGGTCTTGCAGAGAAGCTTACATTCTTAAGTAAACTGCGTATGACCACGGCTCGCCATAATAAGGATCTGAATGATGATGCTGCCTCGAGGTACAGTAAGAAAGTAACTGCCAGAGCTAAATTCCAATTCAACGGCAAAATAGGTGGGCGACTCGTGAGCTATCCCTCTGGGAGTCGTGCTTTCTGGTCGCTTGCTAAAGCTGCCGAAATTTATCTGAGATAATGGCGTAAAAAACTTTTTTTAGGGATCCGTACCCAAAGGGTTCCATCGGGGCCTTTGCTCCAAACACAGATTATATAATACTACACGTATACAACAAAGAAATTGTACCAGAATATATTTTACAGATTTCCCAACAAGTAATAAAAAAAAACAATTTTTTTAAATTAAAAAAGTTTTTTCGTAGAGCACATATTACGAACAAGATTGAAGTTTAAAACGAATATAGTCAATTATATAGTCCATAGCCAAACAAATAATGAAAACCGGTCAAGTGCGCTCGCTGATTCGGGCTTGTGCATTCGGTGCACGAGTCCGACACGCACTTGACCTTTGTTTATATAATGTCTAAATACCTACCTAGAAATAGTTGCAGCAACGGGAAAAACCCTACATTACAAATAAATAATTAAAACAGTAAAGTTCCAACAATACGCGTTTTCCTCCAGGTGGAACTCATTAAACTTATTGCAGTGCAATAATATTTAAATATTATTATATTATATAATACATATACGTTAAATATTGATTACATTCTTAACTAGCTGTGCTTACGGCTTTGCCCGCTCTTAACTGTGCTACCGTCATGGGATTCCTACGCAAAAGTGCCCTAAAAGCGTTTTTTTTTCTGATTTGGTTCACCAAAGCGTAAATATCGTTACTGCTTATTTCGTACATTACTTTATGTAACATAGCAGGAGTTAAAAATAAAACCTTTTAATCGGATAAGTGGTTCTCGTTTGAAAAGAACATAAACAGACAGACAGACAGGCGGAGAGGCGTTGAGTTTTATTATATGTATAGATTCTTTGACTTTCTATAAGATAATAAAACCTCAATGTCCTTCGTTCACAGACAGTATAGATGTACATAAACAACCCAATTGGCCTCTCATTATATCTCGTGACCTCAGGGTTTTTGCAGACTAATCTGCCGCAACACTTCCGCCAGCTGCTTCTGAAGTAATTATATTTTAGATTTTCTTTTGTTCAAATCTCTTACCACTTCATAACCTATCTTGAATGTGGGTATCTAACCTGTCTTTTTCAGGGTTCAGTAGCCGTATGGTAAAAACGGGAAACTATCTCTGTATGTCACAGCCTTATAATTCGATACTAATTTTTTGATAGGTTGACAAGTTACTGAAAACTTATAAATTACCCAAAAAACTACTACGGAACTTTCACATAACAGATCAAAATGTTAAATTCAAACTTAACTTAAGCGTACAGGAAACACGTGTTGCGTTTCATCGTTTTGTGGTTTTTTTCGATGCAACAAAATGGCTGATGCCGAAAATAAAAGCATTCAATTTGTGTGTTAGAAGTTGAGAAGTATCCTTGCTTGTACAATCCAACACTATCAAGCTACTCACATTGATAAAGCATAGGCAGGAATTGAAAAGCAATGAAAATGACAGGTGAGTCTGACTTTTTTGTTTATTTCATTAACTAATTCTACAAACAATAAGCCATTGCTACGGCGATGCTGCAAGTTGTCTCAAAAAATTAATTATTCAAATATTTCCTTTAAGATTAAGCTGAGGGATTGGGTCCTAGTGTCACATCACGTGGAATTATATCAGTAGGTCGTTGATTTCTTTCATTGCCGATGTTTGTTTTGTGATATGGTATTCCTTCCTTGGATCTTAAAATATTGGTTAGTACACTCTTTATTATATTATTGAAAACACCCACGTCGCTATTTCTACCCGCATATCCCACTTCTATCATTGTAAACAAACCATCAACATCGGCATATGCCATTAAAATTACAGAATGATATATTTTTACGAGTAATTATAATTTGTAGACCCTGGATCGGGATACTTTTTTATTTAATTTTTTTCCTTCGACCGAGCCTAAACAGTTAGGCATATTCCACAATGTATAGTATCTTTCAGCAATTTGCAGTTACCTGTGTCTGGAACTGGCATAAATTTATTCTTTAAAGTATCCCATATCTTTTTAGTAGTATCAGCCACGATCTTTGCAATTGTGGATTCTCCTCTGGTAAAATATAAGCCCAATGCCACACATGTACTAGCTGTACCGCCCAAATACCTAAAAACAAATAAAGCTAGATATTAGTATAACAAATAAAATATTCACGATTTTCATAATTGAAACTGATTCGGAACTTAATCACGTACACTTACATATAAATGTGTGTATGTACGCGATTAAGTCCCAAATCAGTTGAGACGTCTATTTACTAGAAATCTTGTTACAGGTGCCGTTTGCAAATTAAAATGGCGAAATCTACGTGTTGTTTTTTTATCAGTTACATGAAATCTTTGCCAAGTGGTTCTGGACGAAAAAAAGAAAAAACCGTACTATTTACTCGATTAAATGCATTTTTTAACGCCATATGTAAAACCGATGATTCTGGCCGAGGCAGGGAACTTGCAATCCACTAGTTCAACAGACACTACGAAAAATATGGATGTAACTACAAAGTCCGAGCAATCAACTAAGCGCTGTGATACAGAGCCTAACCCTCCTAATACACAGGATAATCCCGCTCAACTTCTTCCAACCCAAAGAGAAAGAAATATTTATTGTACGAGACTGATGAGATTTCATTGATTATTTAAAGCATAAATCTACACGCCTAACTGAATCTCAGACTTCCACGGACGCTGTTATGTCATTTTTGAACAGTGTTGCACCTGAATTAAAAGAAATGAATCTGGAACAATTCAAAATGTTCAAGAGACGTGTACTAAGCCTTATTTATGACATAGTGTATCCACCTCCTCCGCATGAAAGTGCAGCACCGAGTCAATCAATTACATTAAGTAACGAATCTTTCCATCAAACAGTATATTCTCCAATATCGCAGGATACAGGGTAAGGTAGTCCTTTATATGAGCAGCCACTATCAACTCCTAATCGATACAAAGCCAATCAAATCCTATGGAATACACTCCGCTGAACCAAGATATGAATTTTAGAGACTTTGTATGAAGGCGTATCAATAATTTTCATTATTGAATAATTATCGATAAACATTTGTGTTCCTCACCTTAATAATTGTTAAAAATAAATATTTTAAAAATACATAAGTGTTATTAATAGTCGTTCTGGACGATTCACACATTCCCTCATATTAGTATTAGTTCTTATTCCGAAGCTGAGGTGTTAATATTTCAAAAAGCTCAAGGTATGTTGTTTTGCTCATACGATAACAATCCAGAAAATTTCTATCAGTCTGTTGTAATTAGTCTTTGGCAGCCACAAACATACGACAGTCGATATTCTCCTCAATGTAGGGATGTATACACATAATTTTTCTTTTACACCTCTTTCTGCGTCGAAAATACAAAGAAATAACCACAACTTCATCACTTGTGCTAGACATTTTACACACGTCTTAAGGAAACCGAAATGATTGTGACAATTTCATCACATTGTGATACAATTTCGGTTGCGCCGTGTGTGGATAACGTCTAGAACTAGTTTCAAACCAATGATTTCAAAAGGGTTTCGTTACAGTTACGTTTCACCGTCTGTTCTGGGCCTAAGTCCGAATTAAAAAACGATGGAACCCTTATAGGATCACTCGTGTGTCACTGTCAACTGGACAACACTGTCCACGTAAGTTCAACTCGCACCTGTCCGGTTTTGTGTTGCATTTTACATCTTTATGAAGAAAGCGTAATGCTTATTATTCCTGGTTCCCAAAAAAACTAGTTTACCTTTAGGTTGCAGACCGCTAAAATATCGCTAGTATATTCTTTGCTATCCTAAAATAAATTCATTTAGTGTAAAACAACTAAAACTCATATAAGAAAGAAATATAATGTTATTTTAATGAGCTTATAGGTAACTACTTAATTGTTTGATTACGAAATGCTTATGAGACCAAAATTGGTCAGATTTTGTTTTCAGAAATTGGTCGCGGGACACCTAGTTTGTACCTAGTATGTACCTTTTACTACATATTCTGTACTAGTTTTTACCCGCGTCTTCGCCCGCTTGGCATTTGGTTTTATTTTAAAGTTTGTTGTATTTCAATATTTTCACTAAAAAGTCCTCAGGAATTGAACTTATGCTCGACGTATCCTCTGTATGCTAATTCGACTCACACTTGACGTTTTCAGAGTAAAAAATCCGTCTTTAAGACCCAATCTTCTTTTTGAAGTCGGTTATAAAAGCTTGAATTTCTGTAATCAGTAGATAAGAAACTCGCAGTCCGACTGTCCGACTCACATTTGAAGTTTTTTAAGTACCACAATCTCCCTCTTTGGATTCGGTTAAAAACATTGAATTTTTTATTTAATATGAAACCTTCAGTGCGGTAATGCGATACACACTTGACGTTTTTTAACTTGCTATATCCTTCTCCAATAAGGTACCAAATTTTATTAAATCCTGCTCAGCGGTTTTGCCAAATTTCCATATTTCTGTAGTCGGCTTAAAAAGGTTGGTTTTTTTAAGTAGGTGTTCTTGCTTAAGGCTATCCCTATTCTAAAATTTTTCAAAATCGTCTACGCGTTACAACTGTATTCTTATTAATCCTCTCTGCCGTAATTTGACTTACACTTGGCCGAGTTAAAGTAGAGATGTTCTTCCTAAAAGTTATCCCATGTCTAAACTCCATCAAAATCAGTACAATGGTTAAACCAAATTCTTAATTCGTAAATGTCTACGATAATTTCGCTTACACTTAACCTTTTTTTAACAAGCTATTTCCTTCCCCTCTCCACATCAATTTTTTTCATATAATCAGCTTATCTTTTTTGAATAACTCTACAAGGTTATCCTCTCAAGAAAACTCCAGATTTTATAAAATAAATTTATAAAGGGCAAAATAAGGATTCTAACCTTACAATACCGCACACTTCTAAATAAGAAGGTTTCGAAGTTATATGATTGAATAAAGAAACGCACATGTTACATAAAACATTAACCGTGAAAAGATTACACAATTTTTTTCGGGCAGTCGTGTAGTCATGTCACGAAAAACTACAGCATAATTTTAATTCATTAGCGCTACAAACGACGAGTAGAGCACAGAGTATTTATGAGTCAGTGTGTCACTAATTTCCTAGGCGCGGTGAAGGCCGGCCACGAACCGCATTCACTACAGCGAGTAGTTTGAATCAGCCAGTCGTTTCTCTCTCACCTGTTGCGTTTACAGTTTTATTGTAATAAAATAATCCTAATAAAATTTAGTGCCAAATTGTGATCACATCTACAGATCCTTTCTGCGCCACGAATTCTTGCCGGTATGTTTTTGATAGAAATTTTCATTTTTGTGTTTTTGATCGTAATTTTTTACATTTTGACGTTTTACGTTGATATTTTTTTTTGTTTTTTTACATTGAATTTTTATTTACTTCTTTGCCTATTTGTTACGAAATTTTAATTGTAGTATTGTATAAAATTTTGCAGATACTTTCTTAATATAATTCTATTACACAGAAAAATACAGGTTAAGACAATACGCAAATTGTGAGTGAAAAATCGGTTCGATTCCGACATTTTATAGCCCAGCTACTATTTTTATATATAGTTGCCTCAACTGATCTACTTTCCTAGTATTAACCTTTGAGAAGGGAGGCTTAGGCATAGTTCACCTAAAAGGCTCAAGGCGAACTTTTTTTTTATTACACTAAGGTGGCAAACAAGCCTACGGTCCGCCTGATGGTAAGCGGTCACCGTAGCCTATGGACGCTTGCAACACCAAGGGCATCACTCGCGCATTGCCGTTGAAGAACCCCATACTGTAGTCCTTAGAGAAAACCTTGGCAGGGAGCTCACTTCACAACCTAAGCGTTCGCGGGAGGAAGTTTCTCTGAAACCGCACTGTACGCGACCATTTCGTTTCTAAACTGTGAGAATGAATTCCCTGCCGATGGCGAGCGGTGCGATGGTAGAAAGTACCATTGAACCGAGTCAAAAGGGCCAAGCTGGTATCCGGGTGCACCCGCCCAGTGATGGCAGCAGTACTCCATATGGGGCCGGACTTGCGACTTGTAAATCAGCAACCTTTGCCCCGACGTGAAGTACTGCTTCGCTCTGTTGAGTACACCAAGTTTTTTGGACGCCAGCTTTACCTTGTCTAGCAAGTGATCTCGGAACTGAACATCGCTGGAGATGTGAACACCAAGGATCCCAATGCTCTTGGAGATGGAGAGGGGAGTGTTCTGGAATTGTGGGACTACAGTGAATGGGGTTTTCTTAGCGGTGAACGCGCAGACTTGTGTCTTTGAAGGGTTGAAGCGGACCAAGTTTTCCCGTCCCCAGTCAGAGACCTTGGACTGACCGATCTCGATTTGAGACACAAGTTCTTCACGTTTTTCCTCCACAACAGAACGAGGGATGCTTGCACGGCCCGTGTAATAAGCGTCTCCAGTACTGTCATCTGCATAGCAATGTATGTTGTTGATCTCCAACATATCATTGATGTGCAGTAGAAACAGCGTAGGAGACAGCACAGAGCCTTGCGGGACACTAGCATTAATGTCCATGCTATCAGAGCAACTACCGTCAACTACGGTTTGCACAAACCCTCGGGCACTCCGTAAGATGGCAACTTCGATAGAAGACCCCGGTGCCAGACCCGATCGAACGCCTTCGCTATGTCTAGGCTACATGTCAATGCCTCCCCCTGACTCTCAATGGCTAGTGTCCATCGGGGTGTGAGATACACTAGAAGGTCACCAGTGGAGCGACCGTGGCGAAAGCCATATTGACGGTCGCTGATCAGGTCATGTTTTTCTAGGTATCTCAAACGCTGTGTGTTGATCACACGCTCCATAATGGGTAATAGCGATAGGACTGTTATTCGATGGATCTAATCTATCGCCCTTTTTGGGCACCGGGTGCACATTCGCAGTCTTCCATGAAGACGGAAATTGCCTAGTATGGTAGGAAAGTGCGAAGAGGCGCGTGAGTAAAGGACATGACTCAGGAGCACACTGCTTAAGCACCACTGCTGGTATACCGTCTGGCCCACTCGACTTATGAACGTCTAGGGAAAACAACGCCCGCCGGACCTCTCGCTGTGTTAAAGAGATTTCCGGCATGGTCTTACCGCACCACGGTAAAGTAGGTGGTACAGCGCCTTCGTCGTTCATATTCGAGTTGGAGGCAAAGAGACTGCCCAATAGATCGGCTTTCTCTTTGGCACTATGGGCCAAGTCACCATCGGTCTTTCGCAGTGGTGGTAACGACGACTGGCAGAAGTTCCCCTCGGCAGCTTTAGCAAGAGACCAGAAAGCACGACTCCCAGAAGGATAGCTCGCTAGTCGCCCACCTATTTTGCCGATGAATTGGAGTTTTGCTCTAGCAGTTGCTTTCTTACTGAACCTCGAGGCAGCATTTAATTTGCGTTTTAACTCAGAAATATTCGGATCCTTATTATTACGAGCCGTGGTCCAAGCCTCATACGCAGTTTGCTTAAGAATTTTAGCTTCTCTGCAAGACCTATTAAACCACGGACGTTTTTTGACGCCGGCAGCTACTCGCAGGTTAGGAATGAAACATTCCATACCAGCGAGGATTGTCTCAGTGACTGCGGCTGCGCAGACGTCAGGATCATCTGAGCTAAAGCAGAGCTGCCTCCACGGGTACGATGCATAAAATTCTCACAATCCGTCCCAGTCTGCCGACTTATAGTGCCACACACGACGCATGAAGACAATATTTGCTAAGTAATTAAAAAGTTTTTACTCATAGTATAAAACAAAAAAAGTGTGACATATCAAGGTCTTTATAGTTTTGTGTACCATTTATATTATCTTACTCATTAATTTGCGTGAAATACAGTTGAGTGCCTAATTAATTGGGGGCTTTCAAACCAAATATACTTGCATGTTTTGTTAAAAAACAGATAACTTATGTTATCTATATATGTATATATTATACAAATCATATTACATAAATCCTACTAATATTATAAATGTTAATGTTTATATGTTTGGAATTTTTAAATATTTGAATGCTTGTTTCTTAATCACACATTAAACACTGGACGGATCGGGATAAACCTTGGCATATATAGACACATAATAGGTTAAGTCCTAGAATAGGACCTAGGATATAGGAAAATTTGAAAAGTTCCCGCGGGAATAACTATAACCAAGCTTAAACTAACTATAGCCACAGCTAACTTCATTAGTAGCAAACTTCAAAAATATAATTAAAGAGTTTGCCGATAAAGAAAAAAAAAACTAGTAATTGATATATATAAGAGTAGAATCACTGATCGAATTTCTGTCTGATATATCAACGAACAGCATAAACTACTGGGTCTAGGGAATTGAAATTTTGCACATAGGTTTCTGTTATAAATTAGGCAAGCACTAACTTAGAAAGGATTTTGCAATATTTATTGCCTAAAAAAATGTGGGTTGGAAGCTTAAATGGAAATTCGTCATATTCGAATTGACTGACGGATTATTTGTCATAGATTACAAAACCGCTGTCGTTCGAGGAACTTCCTTCCTCTTTATAGCAATTTACCCTGCGTAACACCACTTCACTTAGTCCCGTTATTTTGCCAACTCCGTCCGATATACCTATAAACGATTTCATTATCAGAATAGGTTATATGGTGTTATATTCTTTATACGAAGGTTGAATATTAATAGTTTATCTAATCTATTATCTAGTTAAGCAGGTAGGTAAATAATTTACATGCGCGAGAGCGAGATTGTTTGTTTATCAAATGATAAAACTAGGAGTATGATAAGAACATAGTGCTCCGTAGGTACTAAAATTGAAAAAAGAAATGGTTTAAATTTTAATCATTTTGGTATTTTTCTGTCCGTTTTTCATATACCTATAAAATGTTTCACGTAGACAATTAATACTTTGCCAACAATTAGAAAACGGCCTTAGTTTCACCCGCTGCAAATTTAGTTATCGGTTTAGGATTTCAATTTCAATAGGAAAAAAAATTGGTACGGCAGTAAGTACCGTAGGATCATTCTCACTAGATCCATTGTCCAGATCCATAATGGATATATACATGCAACTTCTCTTAAGAAAAAATCTTTTATAAAAAAAAAATTACGTCATATGGATCCGCCATTTTGAATTTCAAAAAACTGATAAAAAATTCGAAATCAGCACCCTCGAAAACCCTTTACTACCCCTCGATACATGCAAATTATACATGAAATTTATGTTGCGTGCATAAAAAAGTCACTTTTTTACGGATAAAAAACGAACCGCTGGACCGATTTATTTCAGACTCCTTTCAGATCTAAGTCATGACGTGGCGTATCGATTGATATGTCATCAGAGCGATTCAGTCAGAGGAGTCAGAGGAATCGAAAGCCAAAATATGTCTACATACATACGAACAAACACACACAGACATCACTCTAAAATGATTGCAAATGATTCTCCAAGTCTTAATACGTAAAGAAAACACAAAATTTTCGATTTCGATTTTCGGACCTATTCCAATAACTTCTCAAGGAAAGTTGAAAACCGACTCACTCTTGACGATTTCCAAGTACCCTATGTCCTTTCCCAGGACTCAAACTATGTCCATGCTATTAATTTTAATTAAAAATATTTTAATTAATTGAAATTAAAAATAACAACATTTATAATATTAGTATGGATGAATGTATGGATACATCGGAAAACCTTGTTTCGCTATAGTGGGACACTTTCATATTTTTTTTATACCACTAATGTGGCAAGCTAGCTAAGGAATAGTCTATGGACGCAACACCAGAAGCATCACTCGCTCACTCTTCAAAACCTAATAACTTTTTTCTTGAAGAACCCCATATTGTAGTCCTTAGAGAGAACCTTGGCACGGAGCTCATTCCACACGATAAGGGTTCGCGAGAGGCAGTTCTTTTGAAACTGAACAATACGTGACCATTTAGTTAAGTTCTAAGGTGTGAGGATAAATTTTCTACCGATGGCAAGCGGTGTGATGGAAGAAAGTAGCCGTGTGCATCATTTCGAACCAGTCCTGAGGAGACATTCCATTATACAAGCGGTAGATAGAACAAAACTGTCAAACTCTCTCCTCAGACTTAAGGGTTCGATACAGTTTATGTGTTTGGGAACGATAAAATAAATAGCGTTCGTCGATCTGGAAGAATGTACTTTTTGAATAGTGAAAGATTTTTTAAATAGGTTCTTAAGATTCCTACACATACTTACAAAATCCACTCTCTCTTTCTCTCTTTTATATATAAGTAGATAGATTCTTCAGCATTTACTGAAAAAAAACTTCAAGTAGTCAGACGTGGCATTATGCCAGCATGTATGGGACACATTTTGCACAAGTCCAACTTACAGTGCAACAAACTTATTTGTTTTGCCCCCAGCCTTATTTTAATGATGTGAACTTACAACGACCCTAGCAACAAACCAGTTAAGCAAATGATTGTACATTTGCTTAACTTAAGTGCATTTAATTTATACAAAATACGAAGACGTTATAAAACAGCATATATAATCTCTAAACTATATGAAGTTTTTTTGTTTAATCTTTTCGGTTTGAAGGTGAAAAATCGGTTTAGGTTTCATCTCGTGAAAAATTCGATTTAAACTCATCTATATTGATTATTAGATTTATAGATTCTTTTTGTTCAATCGCGACCATTTTTAAAGATGATAAATCGATCTAGGATCCGTCTCGTAGCAAAATCGATTTATTCTCGTCAATATCGATTATTTATTCATTTATATAGACACTGCTTGTTCAATCTTTCCGTTTTTATAGATTGTGTAATAAAAAATCGATTAAAGTTTTATCTCTTGGACGATTCGATTTGATTTCATTAATATCAGAAGCGCAACTGGGGCCTTAGACAAGTTACAATCGAAAAATCGTGCAATATCGCTATAGAACAAGCGTTTTTGAAACCATAGTGGTAAACTTAATGCTCATGTATCGAAAACGCTGTATCGTGGGCGTTGGCTGGAAAACTCTACATTATTTGTGCCAATTATCGAAAATCTTAAATTATGTTTTTGTTTATACTATGGATGGAATGTGGTGTTTTTTCTTTATTTGTCTCATATGATATTACTTTTATATATTTTCATTCAACTTACTCATCGTTGGTTTTAAAATTAAGAATATAGGTATTTATTGTATTGAATATTGAAATGTTTCTATGCTTTAAGTAGGTATCTAGTTTATCTTAAATATTTTGTTGTGAAAATATTAGGTACTGACGTAAAAACATTCAAGCTCTCTACTTACGAAAATCTGGCTATACATTCATTATGAATCTGTTAAATTAGAAATAAGACTAATAATATAACACAGATGTTTCATAACACCATCATTTTTAATTACAAAATGTTGCTTATGATGTAAAAATATAACAATAATTAATTTTATTTATTTGGGTAGGTATATTTCTACATATCAAAGACAAATAGATACCTATAATACAAATATTGAATATAACCACAACATGTAAATACCTAATTAACAAAATACTTAAAATCTTTAAAAATATAATAAATATCCACAATAGATTTCAAGCCGCCATTTGCAATCGCCAAGCTTATCCGTAGGGTCTGGGCGAACGCAAATTCAACGAATATCAAAAAGGAATCGCGTTTGTAAAGTTGCAACATGGCTACCTAATGTATAGACAACTTTCGTTTCGGCGCTCCGCAGTGACTTGGCTATGATTTTTTTTCGATCGCTAGCAAGTGACGTCACAAACTTTATGTTCATACATTTTGTTCGATTCTATTCTTTTTTTCGTGACGCTAAATTTAAGAAGTCTAAGCCCTCTGGTCATCCAGATATTTTTATAACACTTACTCGTAAATAATGTCATTACGTGCAGGCAATGCGGGTATGCTGGCAGGCAAGACCTTTACTCCCACAGGCTTTTTCTTTGTAAGTTTTACTTTCCTCAAAGCAGAGCTCGCTCGGGAGTTAATGACGCGCCTATTCTATCAAGGATGTTTAAAAGCTGTGTGTCCAAAATTTAAACTACGCGCACACTACAAGCGAGCAATTACAAATTGTAACCTCAGCCAATTTTTTTTTAATTCATAAATTCTCTAGATATCTATCTATCCATCTGGCGGTGGCGTTGTATTCTCTACTGCTATTCCCGCCATTTCAATTGTGTTTTGGTGAGTTTCTTTATTCATTCATTTTATATTTTTATTTATTTACTAGAAAATGTGATGAAAAACGTTGTGTCAAACTCAAGTCATTAAAGCCTTTGGTACAACTAAAAAGTAATTTTAAAAATTAAAAAAACTCGACTCCGGAAAAAAAAAGGTAATCTTAGTAACTTAAATGCACAAAAGGCGCCAAAAATCCGCCATTTTGATTTCCAATAATTTTAATGTAATCTATGAGACTTTAGACGAATCTAACCACGTAAAATGTCTAAAATCGGTTTAGGCGTTTAGTACTTACGAGGGACACATATACCCTCCTTTTGGGCTTTGCCGCAGTCTGGTAAAAAAATGTTATTTAATATAGTTTCAGGTTATTATATACTGTGTTTTTTTTAAGTGAGTTTATATATTATCACTGTATGAGTCACATCATTGGGGTCGATGGTTAAGCCAATATGGCGCCTGAACATCAGCCAACTCATTTGAAACGCATAGTAGGTACCTCCTACCATGAGTCTATTATATAGTAGCATATGTTTTTTTGTTATTTTATCTCTACAAAAATTCTACTTATCGTGAAAAGTAATAAATTTCTGGAGTTCAGTTCCCATGCATGGCTGCATTTTAATTATCTGTTCAAGGTCTGTGGGCGAGATCATATTTATGGACGTTCAGCACGCAATAGTATTTTCGAGATATTTCAAAGAAATGTAGATTATTGCCATTCAGGTATTAATTAATACTTAAGAGATACAACAGAGAAACGTTAATTTAGATTTAGATTATTGAGAATATGATGAAAAATTTAACAGGTGCTATTTTCGTGACACCGCACGATTGTACTTTGACAAATTACCTACCTGATCCTTACCTTACCAGCGTCTAATGTCTTCAGTGTAATCGCACGGCCTATACCCTCACTGGTTTGGGTCGTAGTTCATTACGCGGGCCCAGTGCGAATATTGGACTTCACAAACTTCACATACCAATGATCTTTTTTACGTTTACCGAAGTGATAACTGTTACATAACAGGTACCTACTTCTCGTACTGGTACGTATGTAGGTATTATATAAATAAATAAATGAAATGCCTGATAAGTTTTTAATAGTACATTATGATATAAGTGCGGTAAGTAGGTGAGGGCTACAAGAAAGCAGAGGCTGTAATTATCAAAGCGCTCGTATGTCATACGACGTTTTATAACATATTTGCGAGTAAAAATCACTCGAGTCCTTTCGAAAACGCAACGAGAGAGATAAAAACATATAATCGAATTGAGACCTCCCCTTTTTGAAGTTGGTTAAAAAGAAGTTTTTGATTTGAAAATACTTAACAAGATTTGTTATGTTGTATTGCGGTGAATACTTATTCTTTAAATAATAAAAAAATTAGGAAGAGTCACTAATCACCATACCAAAAAAGATTTTTGTTTCCTTTTTTGGTTTTCACCTTATTATAAACGCGGTAATATACCTTTGAGCTTTATTTTTGTTGGAGTTAATACATAGTGTATAATAACTAAAATAATACAAAATATCCAAACAAAATTATTATTCCCTTAGAAAAGAACCTGTCAACTAAGTAAAAAAAAATTAAAGAAACAAAAAACTGACTTCGAAACCCTATAGTCCACTAGAATCCAGAAAAAAAGTGTAACTGGACTGCAATTAAATTGTATCTGCAATTGTTGGGTTTGAGTTGCCTAACATAAATTTTCACTAGCACTATAGAGGTTTCGAAACGTAATCTTTCGATTGGATAAATACTTGAAATCAATGATATTTAAGTAAAAACTATCAATGTTTGAAATGTACTTTATAAAGTGAGTGATAAAAATGTAATTGTCTCTTTGTCACTACACACATGGTATATGTAGGTATAAAATAATATTTTTACTGTAAAAGCCCAAGGAACTTATTATAACTTCACCAAAACAGTACTTACTTTATTTACGATACGATACTTACGATATTTTATCAAATAGAGCATTTTTCCAGACAAAAAAATGTATTTAAACAAATACTGATACATACCCAATAATAAATAATGATACTCTATTTATACATATAATACTAAGTAGCTAACTTTGTATCAAAACATATAGGCATAGGATGTGATGTATGATAACATGTTACCCACATTATTTACAACCAACTATTTTAGTCCTGCGTGACAAGGTGTCGCCGCAATACCGATTCTAATAGCAGTGTATATGTACCGTATACTATGTATTTATGTCAAAAAGTATTATAAGTCAAAAATAAAATGTACAGTAATAAGTTAAAAGAATATTGGTAATAAGTAATATGCCAGTGCTTAGCGAACTATATGAAATAATTAAATCAGAATTGGACAGGGGTTTTGTCATCATTATTTCGCACGCTAATTTAGCACCCAGGAAAGAATAACTGATGCGTTGGGTTTATTGAAATATATTGGAGATATCGCAAAATATGAGTTAGTGTGATGTCCACGAATATACACGAAATAACAGGAAATCGTTGTATAACATAATAGACTAGGAGTATTCTTTTACCGATGCACGGGCTAGGTGCTCAGGAGATAGAGATTCAGGTAGAGCGGGTTCAGAGGCAAGTAAAGGAAATACTTTTCAAGGGGAAGGCAGGTTATAATGTATACTCGTTCACAGTTTAGAATAACAATATTTAATGGTCAGTAGTATACCTAATCACATACCTTTATGAGCAACTCGCCAGATTAGCAACTCGCCAGATTCTCAACTCGCCAGAAATGGTACAATCACTAACAGATAGCTTTGCGCAAAAAACATAAAGAGTGAGTCAGTGCACTTTAATTAGTGCACTTTATGGATTTGACTAAATTAAAATAAAAAAGCATTTTAAGCCGACTCTAAAAAAAAATAAACCCTTAATCTATATAAATAATAACTATCTTTTTTACATTGTTAGAGAACTACCTAACTAAACAGAAAGATAGAAAAACCGTGAGTAATGTACGGCCAAGGCTTTAGTAAGCTATGCTATGCCGCACGTGGCTGGTACAATCCAAGGCCGCAAGTGGCTGTCACGATGCTAAGCAACATTTGGCAGAATGTCGCCCCGTACCACAGTTACGGCACAGAGCCGAAAGGTAACGGTATAGTATTGACTAAAAACCGTTATGCTAGATACAAATAAAATACATGGTTAGTACTTACCTACCTAATAATTTACATTAGTACACAACACAATAAGAGGAGCACAGAATAAAAAACTAGATGTAAATGACGGTTTTTATAAGTAGGCAACTGTGTTGCAGTAAAATGATATTCAGTATGCTCTTAATTAAAATATCTCTGACCAGAATTTTATCCATTCACGTAAAGCTATACGTGAAGCAATATGTAATGACATAGAGTTGTCAAAACTAAAAAAAAATCTACATCTCTTTATTTGAAACTCTAAACACGTTTATGGACCTAGGAATGGATGTCTGGAAACTTCCATAGTTTCCTGCATCTTCCGGTCGTTTACCAGAGACGGACCACCTGAAACGGTCGTTCCGTTATAGTTGCAATAAACAAAATAAGTAGCAAAGCAGGTCATGTTGCGATTTTATTACCATTATTTATAGCTATATATATTAAACCTAGCTATCCTATTTTTGAGAAATATAGAATTTAAATTAGAATTTGAACGAAACCCTCGGTGCGCAAGTCAGCCTCGCACTTCTTTGGTTTCTTTTTCAGTTTGTTTGAATCATCATAGATGATATCACAGATTAGTATGTATAGTCCTTGAAAGAGATAATGTTTCACACTCTAACCATAATCATACAGGTATCAACTTCATACGTAAATATTTGTCACAGCGCCTATTCGTTTACACACCGAAACCATCTCGTTACCGTCCAAATAACACTTTGTTTTCTGTACACGCTATAGAGAACCATTATGAATGAATGATGTTTTATAGTACCCTAGATTTTGCCAGAAGCTCCGTCCCGCCCTAAATTCGGTTCTCGACGTGGAATTTCTACGTCAACTCCTTAATTATACTAATTAAGTTTGCTATAACTAGCTATAGTCGTAGCTTTAGTTCGTTTAGGCTCGGTTATTTCCTCGGGTTAAACTTCGGGATTAAAACTTTTGTATGCCCTTCCCCGGGACTCAGACTATCTCCATACCAAATTTCATGGACATCGGTTTAAGCGTGAAGAGGTGACATACAGACAGATAGAGTTTCATATGCATTTATAATATTAGTACGGAATATGATACAAGTGAGCTAGGCTGCCTATTACAGACGACTTCGTCGGTTTTCGTCTATTATTCGTGTGTATTCAATATAGCTCACGAATGTCATACGACTGTTTTCAACACATGTAAAGGATTGTAAATACTTATTTTATTGTTAAAATTTGGTATTTAATGGAATCTGTAAATTATCATTAACACGCGCGTAACGGATGCTATAAAGATACTGAAAGCAGTGTAGTAACGGCTGCTTTGTGAGCAAGTGTATTTAAAAAACATAAATATATTATGTTCTATAGAACAATGTTTTCGTGTACAAATCATGTAGTTTAACATTGAAAAGCGTATATCTAATATGGTATACTAGCTTATGCCCGCAGCTACGTTTTTTTCTAAGAAGAATTCGCTAAAATTCAGGAATTGCCGTGGGTTTTATGCGGCAAACCTATGTGTTACTCGTAATTTAGATTACCTATAAGCTATTGCAATTTCATTTTTTAAAATTTTAGCCAAATCGGTTAAGTTGTTGTTGCGAGAAGGAGTTATAAACCTACTTACTCGCAAACATTCGCATTTAGGACATTATTAGAATATAATAATCTAGCTTTTGCCCGCGGTTCCACCAGCCCTCCAAACGGCAACTCCTCAATTATAATCAAAAAACCGACTCGCACTTGACGTTTTCAAGTAGCCTTTGTCCATCCCAAATTTCATCTCAATCGGTACAGCGGTTTAAGCGTGAGGAGGTAACTGACAGACAGAGTTACTTTCGCTTTTGTATGGATATTGATAATATGGATACTGGAAAAAGGGGAAAAAGAGTAGGTTTTAAAATATCTTCTTAAGGAACAAATCTTTTGCAATACAAAGTAGATATTTTTGCAATAAACTTCCATAACTTGTAGTTGATTTACCTAAACCTACGTAAATTAAATTACAATTCGTGTCAAAGATATATTTATACAAAATAAATATAGTAATGGTAAAAATCATAAATGCTTGGAAGAATATAACAATGTAATTGAATTGTGAAGTATATGTTATATTTCATTATTATTAATATTGCATTTCCCCAATCTATAACTAAACAGTAATATGTTTCTTTTCTCTCGCATTTTAGGTTTGAAAGAAGAAAACCAAAACAAGACATATCAGGAGTATTTTTAACAAGTCGTTGCATAAAGTATGTACTTGCAATATTAAAGCACAAGGAATTATTAACCGTAATTGAAAAAAGGTACCTACTAATTTAAAAGTCTTCGTCAAGTCTTCACATGCACGTCGTCTGTGCCGCAGACTCTGAAGATGAAATTCTTTGACAAGTGTGTCCTATTTGCCATATTTTACGCCACCGAAACGTGGACACTTAGAGCAGGGCTGGTCCATAAGTTCAAACTCGCACAGAGCGAGATAGAGTTAGCTATGTTTGGAGAGTCTCTAAGGGATCGAATCCGAAATGAGGATATCTGGAAGAAAACTTCAGTCACCGATGTAGCTAGCAGAATTCGCAAATTAAAGTGGTAGTGGGCTGGCCATGTCTGTCGGAAGACCAATGGAGTAGACGTGTCCTAGGACTAGTAATTACGCGTACGAGAAGGCGAAGGCGAACTGGGAGAAGCTCATATATAATTTAAAACGATTTTAGCTTCTTAGAAAAAAATGTCTCACAAGCTGTTACTTTGTTTACAGATACTATGAGTGCTCAAGTTGGCCCTAACCCTTCACGCGTCCGGTGTCCTTCGTGTCACGCAGATGTAGTGTCAAGAATGAAGAATAAATCGACCACCAAGACACACATAATAGCTTTGATACTTTGCATATTTTTGTAAGTGCTCATAAATAACTAATGATTTACAAAATTGCATGTACGGTCAGTTGCAGAACTGCATATAGAATTTCAAAACAAAATAGAATTCTAGAACTCACACACTTAAAGAAATAAAGTAATATGTATTCTATATAATAATTTCACTAAGAAAATTATCGTATCCGTAGCTTAGTGGCTAAATAAACAATACTTATGTAGAACAACACTGCTGTTTACACCTAATTAATTTGTTTGTCTAAGAAACCAAAAGATATAAGAACAGTTTAAATAAACTGGTTAGTATAAAGAAAACTAAACCTAATTTCGTCGATTTAAGGTTAATATTATTGACAGTTCTGATAATGTTAATGTGTGAGTGCGAGATTCACAGAATGGCTCCACGCAATTTTAACCTTTACACTATGCATGGACTTTAGCAAATGACTGTACGTAAGATTTACTTGACAGGGCAGGGATGATTCTAATGATATTTTTTGTGTTCATTCGAGTAGGATCCTGCATGGTTTGATAACACTATTTGACCCGGTAGGTGACGCTGCAGTCAGTGTCCCTGATCTTCTCCTAACCAGCAGAAAACACTTTAATATTATTTTATTGTGTACGTTCGAGTGAGTTCCTGCATGGTTTGATAACACAATTTAACCAGTTAGGTGGCGCTGCAGTCGATGTGTCACTGATCTCCTAAACGGCAGGGAAGATTTAATATTTTTCGTGTACGTTCGAGTGGGTCCCTGCAAGGTTTGATAACCAATTTGACCCAGTAGGTAGCGCTGCAGTCGGTGTGCCATTAATCTCCTAAACGGCATGGAAGATGTTAATGATATCTTTTGTATACGTTAAAGTGAGTCCCTGCAGTGTTTGAATTCACGAATGGACCCGGTCTATGGCACTGGCGTCGGTGTGTCACTGATCTCCTAAACGGCAAGGAAGATGTTAATGTTATATTTTGAGTACGTTCGAGTGGGTCCCTGCATAGTTTGAATTCACGAATGGACCCGTTAGGTGACGCTGCAGTCAGTGTGTCACTGATCTCCTATACGGCGGGGAAGATGTTAATCATATATTTTGTGTACGTTCGATTGGGTCCCTGCATGGTTTGAATTCACAAATGGACCCAGTAAGTAGCGCTGCAATGAGTGTGCTACTCATTTCCTAAACGCCAGGGCAGACGGTAATGATATTTTTTGCGTACGTTCTAGTGTGTCTCTGCATGATTTGACAACACAATTGGCGCTGCAGTCGGTTTGTCACTGATCTTCTTCTAAACCGAAAAGATTGAATGTACGACAATGGCTTCTACGTTCACTGCATTAGCTCCGACTCCATTATAATCTTAAACCACAACTTCAATCATTGTAAAATTTGTGGCTAGGAAACGACACATTACATAGAACGTAAAAAACGCATTGAAAGGGCTACCTTTGGAAGAAAATGAAAAATTGAATAATTTAGACACAGGTCATAGTAAGATATCTCACATATCCAAAAACGATGACTGGACCGAAAATTCGTTAGAAGTAATTATGGAATCGCAAAATTTAAGAAATGAATATGTTAAATTTAAAATATCATATTTAACGTGGCGCTGCTTTTTCGGGCAGGATAACGTCTGCTGGGTCCGCTATCCATATTAATATTATAAATACGAAAGTTATTCTGTCTATCTGTCCGTCCGTCCGTCCGTCTGTTCGTCTGTCTGTGTGTCTCTCTTGATTGATAACGTCAAACTTGAGTAGTTACCGTTAAAACCCTACATCACTATTCAAAGTTAGGGCGGGTGTAACCGCAGGCAAATTTGGCCTGGAGATAGTTTAAGTCCCGGGGGAGGACATAGGCTACTTGAAACGTCAAGTGTGAGTTGATTTTTTTTCTATTATATTTAATAAATATTTTCTCTATCGATATTGAAATTCCTCACCTATACCAAATTTATGGCCGGTGAAACCGCGGGCAACAGCTAGTATTTTAAATGCGAAAGTAACTCTGTCTGTCTGTCTGTTACCTCATCACGCTTAAACCACTGAAACGATTTACATAAAAATTGGCATGTAGATAGTTCTAAAGTTCTAAAAAAGGACATAGGCTACTTGAAAACCTCCAGTTTAAGTCGGTTTTTTTTCTATAATTGATGAGTTGCCGTTGAAATCATACACCGATAACCGAATTTAGGGCGGGTGAAAACGCGGGCAAAAACCAATGCGTATTCTTTGTAATTTATGAACATCGTATCTGAGTATCAATGCGACACAGGAATAGCATGATGGACAAAGAAGAACGAATACTTTCTCTAAGTACAAGAATACCGAAGGAAATACAAACTTTTCCGTAGTTAAGTTACTATGTCTCAAGTGTCAAAGGGGTGACTTGAGTTTTGGCACTGGTATAACATAGAGAGCCGGAAAATAACATAGAATAATCTTGTTAATATACACAGTACAGGTGAGTGTAGTGTTAAGTGACTTAAAAAGCGGCATAAAGCCAGACGAATTTTACATACAACGTGGAATATGAACAATGATGAGCAAAATTCATTGAATATTAATAACTCGAATAATATTATTTGTATTGAAAATTAACTACTAAAAAATAAAAAAATAATAAATTTTTACTTAGCATTATAATAATGAAATTTCTGTTAAATTGTGTATACCGTTATAAAATTGAATCGAAAATTGCCGAAAACTAGAGGCGAGGTGGTTTATTTTAATATATTTTTACTCTTATCGTCTGAATATCGATTGGAATTATAATGTTGTATCTATCTGTTTTTTCATTATTTATTTGAACTTGATTTAGTCACTGAAAATTCAATTCTGCCATGAGCAATTTACCTCTATGCCCCCTCTTAACAATAAAACTAGTTTAGGTCACAAGAATTCATTAGTGTACCTATTGTAGTTTTAGCATTGTCTTTTCTACGCGTGTGTGTGTAAAATGTCTCTACATACAATTCTGTACTATGGACCTATCACTAAATACATACATATGAACATACGTAGCTGACGGTATGCTGTCGCTCTGTCGCCGTTTAACCTATTATTTTTACGAGGTAACCTAATTAATTTGATGACGTACTAATCATACAATATTAACACCTACACATATGGAGGAGCTCGTGACTCAGTTACATTAGTCTTTTAGTCTATCGGAAAAGATATGCGAAATTAAGCTATGTCAAACGTGGTATTAGTCATTGGATAGGTGACTGATCTAGTAGCACTTTTTTCAAATCTCAACAACTATGTAATTAGAAGCTCACATTTAAACGTCGTTCTAAACTGTTACGATATAATAGCAGTAGCAGCTCAGCTTGAGAACATACAGTCGATTGACAATTACTTAGCTCGATATTGACCGCCAATCTGCATTAGGCCACGTAAAAGACTAAAACCTAAGCTTTCTTTCTCGAATGAAAAGCCTGGGCTTCTATATGGGGACGTACAATGAGTGGGGAAACAACAACACTCATGAAACAGTGGTGTTAGTTGTAATAAAACAGTGGTGTTAGTTGTAATAAAACAGTGGTGTTAGTTGTAATAAAACAGTGGTGTTAGTTGTAATAAAAATATATTTCGTAAAGCTTATATTTATTACATACATTTTCATTGCGATGACAATCGTGTAAATAATTAAATCAGATTGAAAGAATTATATAGTATAGGCAATTAATGGAAAAAGGCCATAACCTCGGAATTTCGTCTAAAGTATCAAATAGAATAAAATTTTTTGCATTTCATTTTTGAAAGAATAAAAATGCCATCCTTTTAATTTTCCTGTAAACACGCTTACACCCTGTCCTCTGCCGTAAATGGGGTTGAAATTATTAAATATATAAATAATAAATGCTTGAGATTTATGTTATAAGGGTGTCTCTATATTCGATACGGTTAAATTGCACCCTTTTTTCTATTTGACTATTTTTTTTATGAAATGGTTTTAATCAATATCTCGGAGATTTTCGGAGTCGCTGCATTACAAATCCAATAAGAATTTTTTTTTGTAGGTATGCTATGGATATGAGTTTATGTACACTGTTAATAGGGTTAACTTTACCCTTATTGGTAATATCTGGGGTTTTTGCATATGCTCCATATTTTTATTTACAACCCCTACCTACACTCGATACATAGAATCGAAAGATCATATCCTAGATTTTTCTCATCAGATTTGCAATCAGCGACCCCAACCATCCTCAAGATGCTGTATTTCGAGCTAGATAACAACGGGGTGAAATTAAACCCTTTTGCCGCATAATGTGGTATTAATATTGTTTTAAAAAAATAAGTTTAATTTAATTTAGTGCTATTAGACAAAATTCCGACCTTTATGCATTCATTTACTAAGTCAACAAAACTAAGTGAAATCAAAGAAGCAAGGTGGGCACCTTAGCTTGAGTATAACAAAAATTAGCACTTTAGCTTCATATTTCGCAAACGGATCACTGAATCATAAAATGATTTCCACACCTTTAATGTTTTTGATTTATCGGATAGACAACAAATAATAACCCCACTATACGTGTAGGAGATGTACGCAAATGGAACTGTAGTTGTCTAAACGTGACAATTAATGACCGCTTACCATCGGGCAGACCGTAAGCTTGTTTGCCACTTTAGTGTCTAAAAAAAAAAAAAAACTGTGGCGTTTACTTTACTATTGGTAATTTGTGTTGTAACAAAAGCGCTAAATTAGATAAAAGTGCCAAATTACATACTTCTAATTTTGAAAATTATTTTTTTTTTTAATAAGGAAAATAAAATTGATAGATATCATTTGAAGGTGGCAATGCTAACTTAACAGAATTGTTTACCTTTTAAAATAACTGTTTTATTTTCCTTCTAAATACCTACATTTTTTGAAAAATCTTATATACATAACCAAAAATATTCAAAACTGTTATTTATAACCGATACTGACAAAATACTCCTTAAGACTCATATTCAGATCTGAAATCTCATTACGTATCATCACAGGCAATTAGTCTAGGTTTCGCATACTTAGCTTGTTTATCTAGGTATTAGGAAACAAGAAAAAAGGTCGCGTAACAATGACACACTTCCGTAGGAAAAAAAAATCGTGTCAGGGATACTTCAATTAATGCTTTGTGACATGAAACTATTTCTAGCAAATATATTAAAAGACAAATTAACAGCAAATTGGGTAAACTAGGCCAATGTTATTATCTTCATCAACAACGACATACCTAATGCTTACTAAAATATTTGAGCATTGAAAAACTTTATTATTGTCTATATATTAGTACTAACTAATTATGACAAGGAACCTTATTGGGAACAGTCTCGAGTTATTCGAACTCAGGAATTCGAAAAAAAATATGTATGTAAGTACCTTCACGGGTTACGAGCGGTAAGTCGGACTACATACATTTTTTTCTCGAATTATCGAATCTGTTCCCAAAAACCTCCAAGAAGTAGAATAATATTTATTGTTTTTTGTAAAATATTTTATAAAAGAAATATAATATTAGAATCCCTCGCTATCTCGGGATACCGATGTGGTACTCACACTAAAAACCAACTTTAGTCACTTGTTGAACAAATAACTAGTTACTAAGCTTCTGATGATGACATGATAGTATAGAACCCCTTTTTTTAAAAATTTCAGGTGCTGGCCCTGCGTATGTGTCCCATACTGCATGGACTCATGCCAAAATGCTGACCATTACTGTCCAAATTGCAACGCATATCTTGGAACTTATGAACGATAGTATATATAATAAATTGTAATTTTACATTCCAATTTTAAATTCCAATGCAATAAGTTCAAAATGCAATGTAAGCAAGGAATGAGAATTTTTGTGTCATTTAATGCGGAAACAAAATTCCGACGTAGATTTATTTTTTAAAACTGTAGGTATTTAAATGAAAACTATTTGGTAAATTATATTTAATGTTTTATATATTGCATCATTTACAAATACAATTATATTTTGAACAACAAAGACAGGGTAACTTAACATTATCTTTTTTGCATGTATTGTTGTGTTTCAAATGTACTGTGTAATGTATCATTATGTACCTTTAATTTAAAAATAATTAAATTTACCTATGAAAATAGTGACTCGACTAAATATTGTTAATGTAAATAGGCTTACTTCTACAGTAATTTTGCCTTACCTATCTTGTAACCAGTGATGAATATTTATTATATTGTTGTGTTTAAAATTTACTGTGTAATGTATCATTATGTATCTTTAATACCTATGAAAATAGTGACTCAAATAAATATTGTAAATGTAACTAGGCTTACTTCTACAGTAATACCCATCTTGTAACCAGTGATGAATATTTATTATATTATTGATTAATTATGTTATGATTACCTACTAAACTTTTACTTTTTAATGACCAATAAAAATAGTATCGTGACGGCGATTTTTTTTTTTGATATTAAACAAAAAAAAACATTGATATAATGTTTTATCTCAAATATTGTTGTTTCTTTATGTCTGTATTTTATTAGTTTTTATTGTTTGTTGATAGCATTAAATCCTGTACATTATTATTTAAACATTCTTAAATATTATTTGCAATTATATAAATATACTTAAAACGGACTTTTTATTAATTTTTATTTAGTGAGGACCAGCAGACAATGCCCATTTAGTTACGCAAAGGAGTACGAACCACAAAGAAAAGTAGTATCCCCAAAACTATTTATTAGCGCATTTGAGTAGTTAACGCATCTGTAAACAGAGAGATTATTTACAATCTTCGATTCGCTGACTCCGTAATAACGACTGAATCGCTGCAGGAATTAGAAAAAATTCTGAACAGCCTCAACTGTTCTTCCAGACGAGTGAGTCTCAAGATGAACGTAGACAAGACGAAGGTTATGCCTTAATTGTACACACGTTGACTTGACACTGGTGGCTGTCGGTAATGTCGCAATCAAAGCTGTTGCAGGATATGTCTACCTAGGTCAGACAATTACGCTACGTAGAAACATCTTCGTTAAAGCATTAGAGAGTAGAATTCAGTTCGGCTGGACAGCATTCTGAAAGTTGTGTCAGGTCTTTACGTCACCTATACGTCAATGCTTGAAAACGGAGGTCTTTTATGACATGACATAGGTACCTATGGGGGGAAAAGTCGACATTGACAGTAAGCCACAGGCTTAAAGTTGCTCAGCGAGCCATAGAAAGGCAAGGTGGAAAGGCTTGGAGTTTCTTTAAAGGATATAATCAGAAGTGATGGAATCCGAGGAAGAACCTAAGTTATCGATATAGCTCACAGAATCACAATAGCAAGCTGAAGTGGCAATGAGCAGGTCATATCGATAGCCGATCAAAGATCGATGGCCGCGGGGGGGTGGACGAGTCTTAGAGTGGAGACCACGGATTGATAAGCACAACGTGGGCCGCCCTCCCACCAGGTGAACCGATGAACTGGAAAAGGTAGCCGAAAGTGGCTGGATGAAAAAGGTTGGATAGAAATCATAAGTAAAAGCTTCAGCAGTGGACTGCTAAAGTTTGATTTATGATTAAATACTTGTCTGTACGTATAATTACTTAGAACTTTAAAATGTATAATCATTTTGTAGAATAAGAAGAATTAGAATCAGACTAGGAATTATCTTTATTTGACAGAAATATGGTACATTGAGGATGTTAGATATTGACCAAGCATATTCCGCCAAAACATTGGCATACAAATATTAAAATGTAAAATAATAAAATAAGGTTTTATTTATTATGATTCTTCATTAAAGTTAAAATGGAAAGCAACAAAACATTGTAATACTACGATATGCGATAGATATAACAAAATAAATATATTTGTATTAAATTTTATTTACAGGTACTGAAATAAACTCTTCGAAATGTTTCCGCACATAAAATGTCTGTCAGGTAACCCGTCGTCGCCGCCGGCTGGTGACGTCATGGCGGTCGCGCGCCGGAAAACTGCACTTTATGTGAACAGTTTGAATAATGATGAGTAGGGCTGTCGAACAAATTGTTGAAATCAAAAATCTTAGCGTTGATTAAAAATGTCCTTTTGACGCTAAGGCTCCACAAATAATATATTGATTTAGTTGCTTTATGATCTCCAAAAGTAGCAATATCCGCGCGCAATAACAGTCAAAATCAGTGCAGGCGCGACACTCGACATCGCATGTTGTCCTCAGCGAACTACATTTATTTTCGTTTGCTGGCTGTCACCGATATTAGGGTTTTAAGGGTTCCGTACCTTGAAAAGTAAAAACGGAACCCTTATAAGATCACTTTGTTGTCCGTCCGTCTGTCAAGACCCTTTTTCTCAGGAACGCGTGCAGGTATCAAGCTAAAATTTATATTAAATACTCAGGTCTACAGTCCCTTAGAGCTGTGAAAAAATCAAACTTCTAAGTCAACGAAATCAAAAAATACAGCCATTTATGCCGCAAATGTCCCGTGAACTCAGAATCTTGAAATTTGGTACGAAGCACCGCTTATAGCACAGATAAAGGAAAATTACGAAAACCGTAAAGTTTTAGTTTCATCATATAATAAAAATGTTTTTTAAAATATACAACAACATATAATAAGTTTGCGCGGAACCCTCGGTGCGCGAGCCAGACTCGCACTTGGCCGGTTTTTTTGACATGATTTGTCTATAATTTATCAATAATATAGTTTGCAATATAAGTATTTTATCTAACATTAAATTTAGTACTGAGGATCATTTTCTTTAGCTATATCCACATTTTTAAGCAATTTTAAGCTTTGTAAATAATTAAAACTGGACTTGTTATAAATGTATTTCTGTGCGTAGAATAGTAACAATACTAATAAATAAACGCTAAAAACATCCTGCAGCAATAGTTATAAGCTGCCACCCCTATTACCCTGTACCGTATGTGCTTTTTGCTGATACCTACAGAATTTCGTGTTTTAGTAACATGCGATCAAGCAGTATCCTATGTAAATTACCTGTAAGTATAAACAAAGTTAATTCACTTTTGACTTACTACTTTAAGGGTTCTGTACAAATACTTACCGTGTTTTTAATGGTTAGAAACTGACAGTATTCTCTTATAAAGATTTTCTTACAAAAAAATTAAAACCGACTTTATTTACTATATATATTGCCTATATGTACAAACTTAAATTATGATTAAATAAAAAACTTCATCAAACGGTAACGTTCCTCTTAACACGCTTGTATGTTTTAGCATTAATGACACGAAAACTTTGCTCCATACCAGTTTACTCGTAGTATCCGACTAAGTTTATCTAGTAGTTAGAAGATCCAGAACTTGGCAAGGCTTTGGTTTGATGTACAGGGAAACGTTTCAATTCGATTATTTCAGTTCAAAGGCCAAGTGCATATCGACTAATGTATGTAAATCCGCTATACTATAGTCTATCGTAATGATTTAAGTTACTTTAGCCGCAGCAACGGTATGGTTCTCAAAGCAAATATTTATGCAGATAGATATTAAAAATAAATCCTGTTGAAAATTAATGAAAATGTGTCCAGTTTTAGTTCTTTGATACTGTAATTTCACAAATAATTATGTGTGATGTGCAACTTGTCTAATGATAACAATTGTTTTATTGTTATTTAAGAACTATCTAAATGAGTCTGTGAGTAGTGAGTAAGCATTCGTTGCGACACGTGTCCGGACATAGTTCTCTGTGATGTGCGGCTGTCTTTAACTATAAGCTCTATTTAATTGCAACTTGTTATTTACGGATTACTAAGATAACAATAGGCTCAACTTGTTCAAATTCAACCAGCTTACTGCTTCCTAGTTAGTGACAAGGTAAATGTAGGTATAATTAGTAAAAAATAGTCTGGATGTAACTACCGCACGAGTAACTTCTCTTTGTCTTTTTGGTTAAAAAAACCGGTCAAGTGCAAGTCGGACTCGTGCATCTAGTTCCGTTAAAGGTAAACTGTATTGAGGGCCAAACTTAACTTTGCCGTTGGACAACTGTTGTCCCAATACATCGACGTAGGTCGCGGTTAGTTTACCAAGTGAAAATAAGTCTATAATCGCAAAATAATTTTTTTGATGCAACAACAAATTTGCGGTGTTCAGATTTTTTCCTTTATGTATGCTACATGACATTGCTTCCTGCCAAATTCATGATTATAAGTTACCGTACATACGACAGATTAACCGTATTTTGGGCATATTTTTTTATTGCATTGACGTAATAAAAATTTTATTGCATTGACCATAGACTTTAGTATTTGATATTAATTTCAAGTTGATACCTCCACGCGTCTCTGAAAAAAAGGGTATGTTTAGACTGACAAACAAATTTTTTTTTTAGTGTGTTATAACTACAAATTAACCAATTTAGGGTTTTTCCATATATTTGTAGTGTAAGACATTGCTTCGTGTCAAATTTCATGATTTTAAGACAGCGGGAAGTATGTCATAGGTTTTGATTTATTTGTGAATAAAAATGGCCTTATTTAAGCCGTATTTTTTTATTGTGTTGGCTTAGAATCTTGATTATTTTAAGCGACCTTAGACCTTAGTATTTGTTATTAATTTCAACTTGATACCTTCACGCTTGATGACAGGATCTTGACAGATAGACGCTCAACAAAGTGATCTTATACACGGAAAAAAAGATTAGCTAACAATAAGACAAATTTTAACTACTTGTAACATAATTCGGGGACTGCTAAACTAAATTGCTAATAGTTGATTAAGTGTTGAGTTATGTACAGCGAATCATTTGTTTAATTATAACAAAAGTTTGGTTTTTACTAAGTTAATTTCGAATAGCTAAACCAGCTTGTTATCCTTTTTTATTCAGTGTAAGGGTTCCTTTTTTCCTTCTGAAGCACGGAACCCTAAACATGCGCACCTTCTTAGACCCGCTATTTTCAATATTAAAACACTGATAAAAATTCAAATTAACACCTTTTAAAACGTAGCAGAATTTGTTTCATCAAAATCAAATAATTAAAATAAAGGACGCCATTTTGTGTTGTCGATTTCAGGTGTAGGGAAATCGATTGACATCTATGAAGCCAATTAGTCTGTTAGTTCTCAAGATATCTGCTTCCAAAAAAAAATACACACATAGACACTTAACTCTGAAATAGTCGCAAATAATTCCCCAGGTCTCGAAACGTAACTCGAAAAGAAACTCAAATTCAGCAATTCCGATTTTCAGGCACATATCTAGTAGTGTAGTGTAGGGTAGTGACTTCTCATTTCAAACATAAAAAGTAGTGATATATAAAACACGTATGTGTAAGAAACACATATATTGTATTGCAGTAAGAGAGAGAAGAGGGCCCGTCTCACACTTAGCCGATTTTTATTATTTGTTGTTTTAATTTAGAGCTTACACTATTTTTAACAGTAAGTTTGTAGTTTGTATGTGTTACTGATTATATAATAGAGCAAAACCAACACAAATATGTTTTTTGTATGGGAACCTCCCTAAGTATTTTGCTTTTTTATTATTTGTAAGAATATCCCCCATTTTAACATAATATATTCTGTGAAAATTTAAGGCTTCTACCTATTTCAGTGTAAAAGATAGAGCCCTTTACTGGTCAGATAGACAGACAGTGTAGGCTTAGGCTCCGTTGGCAGCCTAAAAAGAACACAAAAACTCACAAAAGAATTGGGAAAATAGATTGTGTTAGACTTTTTAAATCATCGATGCTCTACTGAAGTATGAATAACTTTAAAATTTAAGGTTGCTTTTTGGTTTATTTTATTATTATATTTTAATTAATATGATATTATTTATTTTAAATATCTTCATAATTACTGAAATAATAGTAGCCCATTTTTTTTAAATTAATTAATTAGTTATAGGTATTTTTGGTAAGTGAAGATTTTAGAAAAATTAAAATTGTTTTACTTTTTCGTTATTATTAAGTATAACGAATTCTAAATGATAAGAAAAAATTAAGGCATCACCGGAAAAAGGTTTCAGATATGAACCTTGGAAAACTAACAAAGATTGAGTTACGTTTATAAATTTCATATAAGACGTTTTTTAATACACATTTATTTTATACACATTTAATTTAAAATTTGACATATTTTTTAGTTTTTCTCCTAAGTAGTCTGTGTGCCTTGTGGGTGCGGTTTCCTCCAACCTTTTCTATTTTTCTCTTTCTTGAGCCAATCTTGTACTTCTTACAATATATTACCTCTCCTGCAGCATTCTCAATAACTCATCTGTTCAGCTGTAGTTTGCTCCTTCTTTTTCCATTCTTGGATAACAAAAGCTTATAATATTGGTCTCATCTCTATGAATTGTATATCGCCATTTAACAGGTATTGTTTCAGATAATAGACATAGTAAAACTGAACGAAACCACCTGTTTTTACTCATTTTTGAGTATGTTACCTCTATGTTTATTTAGCATTTAAGTAAAGAAAACAAGTATGTAAGCTGTACGGAATATCTCAAAATTATTCGTTCATTACGAAGAAGCAAATATAAAAAGTAAATATTTTCTGTACTTTAATTATCTTTGCAGAAGATGAAAGCCTAATCTCTATCAAGCCCTCTTAATAAAAGTTAAGTGCAGATGCACCCTCCCCTTAATCTTGACGTTTACGTGAGGTATTAAGAATTTAGGAGGAACTCGTACGTTTTAAGTCCCCATCGCTGATTTTATGGTATTCTGTTGTCTTATAAAGAATTTTATGTTAGCTACTTTATGATTCTTATTAACGTTCGATCCACGTTTGTAAATAATGAAAAATTTGGCTTGGTTATTTTACTAAATTTGGCTTGGTTAGATTATTAAATTTGGCTTGGTTAGATTATTAAATTTGGCTTGGTTAGATTACTAAATTTAGCTTAGTTATATTACTAAATTTGGCTTGGTTAGATTATTAAATTTATGATACTCATTTTTTTCACCCCAATAGTACAGACTAAATATTTATTTGATTTATACAGTGGGTTATATTAAGACTGAAAAACCATGAGGTGCGACCACGTATTATGGATAACGGATACAAATACATTCATATATCAAGATCAAAAAACAGATATTAGACCTTACTTGTTTGAAAAAATGGCTGCGCAACAACCGTCAATGACGAACGCTACAGGCGCTACAGAATCATGTTACGTGACTTTTTGAAACCAAAATTGAATGAATCGGGATTGGAGGACATGTGGTTGCACCTGTAGCCCGCTTGTTGATTGAATGCCGCATTTCCAGGTCGTATTATCTCGCGATTTGGCACTTTGCATTAGCCCACAAGGTTGCCTTATTTAATTTTTTTCTATAGGGTTATTTAAAGTCGCTGGTTTATGAGAATAAGCCACGAACTGAAGCAACCCTAAAAATCAATATTCGTCATGATCCTCAGAACATAAAAGTTTTGAAAAGCGTGATGGAAAATGTTTTCAAAAAGGGCTCAAATTTGCATAAATGCTGGAGGCCATCATTTGAAAGACATCATATTCAAAACCTAATAGTAATAATTTAACTGGGGTATTTATAAGCATTTCAGAAAAAATATTGCAGTTTCTTTATTAAAAAAATATAGCCACATGAGTATAAAAATACAAGAGCTGCTAAGTGCCACAAAAATTGCTACTTGGTATTCATTTCATCCAGCTACGAAGCACTATCATCATATGCAAAGTATATTTTATGATTAGGGGATATATCATCCGAAGCCGCTGAAAAATGACAGGTCGTTTGATGCTAACTTAGGCAAATTTTTACCTTAAGCTTACTTTAAGGTCTTTTTAAATTTATATCTGCAAAAAAGGATTTGCGCAAAACCAAATGACAAAAAGAAACTATATGAGATCATTCTAGGAGCTTATTAGGAACATTTCGTATGCCACATTCTGGAATTCTGGAAAAAATGTATGCAAGTTCTTTCACGGGTCTAAAGATATGAGATAAGTCCTAATTGCACACATTTTTTACTCGAATTCCAGAGTCTGGCGTACTCGAGAATATTTCAAATAAGCTCCCTGATACAATGATACAGAATAGCCTTAATTTTGAACGCCACTTTAACTTTGAAAATTAAGAGTATTTCTCTGTAGATACCAATTAAACTATGAAAGGATAAAATAATATTTTTTTGGTCTTTTCCTTGTGAAGGATGTCGTTAAAAAGGTCTTTTTCTCTAAGTTGTTTATATGTTTATTTTACAAATAAATATACCTTTTAATTTTAAAACATTGTGTCCCATTTCTAACTTTTAAACTGCGTGTTCTAAAAATCTGGAAAAAACACGTTAAAGCTTTATAAATATCCACTCAAAACTATGTATATTAAACGAAATCGATTCATAAATTTCTCAAATATCTGCAAAAATTCTTATTCTACCGAACCCTGATTAAATTTGTGCAAATACTCTAGCAAAAATAAGTCATCTAAAGGATTGAAGAAAATTTATGTTCCTTGTTTGTCTATCTTATTGGGTGATTTCCATTTATTGTATTTAGGTCTAAAATTAAATCTGGAAATGACTATCGTTCAGTAAAGACTTATTAAATATCCTTGATGAAAAGACAAATGCTTACGACAGCCTTATCATAAATTAATATAATAATGTATCACATAGGTACTTAAAAGAATTAAATGTACATATATCTATTCCGAATAAACTTTCCTATCCCATTCTCTAAAGGTTACTGGCCTTGACATCCCTAAAAGTAAAACAAATAAAGAAAAGGGTACATGCGTTTGATCTGTGATTCTAGCATAAACATTGCTTACTCAGCTGTTTGTTTTTTGTTGTTTTTAAATTAACAAAATACCTCATAAAAAATAAACAAATATGCAATCAATACAACTAAAAGTCTTTTGACGCCATGTTATATCTTCGTATTTCCATTATTTACTATAAAAAGTCGGCATTAGTAGTAATTTCTCCTACTTACAAACAAATAAATAAACAAATTTTACCTCTTTATAATATTATGTATTCCTACAATATAGAAACTCTTGTTTCTTGTAATACGAGTTAAAATCCGTTATTGAGAATATTCGCTGGTGAAGAAGGATGTTTCAGAAGTATAAAAAATGTCGTAAAATCCTGTCAGTAAACACGTGTATCTGCTAAAGTAATAAAAGTTAACGACTCGCTCTTTTCACAACGTAGAAAACCTGTACTGAAAAATGTTTGGAAGAAAAAGCAGTAAAATAAAGAAACAGGTAAACTGTAGGTCATGGCTAAACTTTACGTTTATTAAATGTTATTCCAACGTCTATTGTTTTTTAACAAACTCATATTTGTAAGAAACGAAAAGAGTCGTAGGTGTGTTTGAGTGTGTTACGCGGTGCGCATATTAAGTGATATTTACAAAAAAAGTGGGTATAGGTATGAAACTGTGTACAACTATTTTTACAAATTTAATAACACATTTATTCACATCTACCAATCTACTAAGATTGAGATAGTGTACCCATCAGCTGTTGTTATCTCCAGTTACCAAGTACTTATCACTGCTCTACCAACCAAGTCCTAGTTTGAAGGTATAACCTAAATATAAAGTTACATTTGTTCAATGGAATCCATCAAGCAATCTTTATATGACATGGCAAAAACGTTTACTACACAAATGCAACAATTCCAAGCTGAGCTCGGTGAAAACCCACCTCCGTCTTCAAATCTGGCTGCTTACTTCGCTAGCTTAAAAACCTTTGTTCGGTTTTCTCTAAACAGTCTTCATACACAAGCACAACATCGCCGCAAAATTCTTCTAGTGCATGGTTTTCCCGAAAATAAGTTTGAAGACAGTGTTGTGTTAGTTACAAATATTGCAGTAGAGCATTCAACAAAGATTCGATAAGCCACTGTTATTGCATGAGAAAGGCTATTCTACCCAGAAAGTCTGTTAGGGCACCCCAACAATTGTCAGGTTAGGTTAGAAGGTTAAAGCAAGAGAGAAGCAAAGCAAGCATACTTTTTCTGACTGGTGCAACACGGCCGCTGGTGTTCCACAGGGTGCTGTTTGCTATTTTCATTAATTCGATAACATCTCAATTATCATCTCAAACTCCTATAAGTATATATAACTGACAAACTCTATCTCAATTGTAAATCAAGACTTTGCTCAGATTGTACAATGGAGTGAAACCTATGGCCTCATTATATTATTCCTACGAAACCACAAACAATCATTGTAAGCAATTATAGATTTATATCTAAAATTGACTGGAACAATTTTTCGTTAGTAACTGCGAACTGAGTTAAAAATCTGGGTATAGTTATGGATCGAACACTATCTTGGGGTCCGCAAATAAAGGAAGTTAGTAAATATTTGCTACAGCTAAATCTTTAAGCAGGTTGCGCACCGATTTCTAGCAAAATTGCTCTTGCGAAATCTCTTTTTCTGCCTATTTTTGATTATGCTGATGCTAGTTATCTTGATTTTACCAAAAAGTAGCTTAATAAACTTGAGCGACTTCAGAGCTTCTGCATTAGATTCATATTTGGTCGACGTAAGTACGACCATATTTCCGAATTTAGATCAAAGCTCAAGTGGCTCCCAATTCAACCTCTCCGGGATATTCATGTTATCTTTCTTTTGTATAATGTCCTGTAGCGTAAAAATCCTAGGTCTGTGGTCCTGCATAATCCAAATACGTCAGTAAAGTTAAAGTAATGTTTTGTTAAATACTATACGCTGGATGCCAAAAATTCATTTGCATTACTCACAGTTTTATGATGATTCTTTCACTGTTGAGGCTGTTAGATTATGGAACGCTTTACCTTTAGATATAAAAAGAGCAAAACCGAAAGCAAATTTAAAAAATTATATATGTATATTTACTTATACGTAATATATATTATAATTTTATTTATTATACATGTATATAAATATACTAGCTGTCCCGGCGAACGTTGTTCCGCTGCCGTCCCTCTGTACCCGGCGAAAGTTGGTTTTTACCTATAGTGCCCGAGTCCGGCTCGCACTTGACATATCGAGATAAAAACTATCCTATCTTTTAAGTTGGATCAAATAACAGATATTCACGAAGTTTGATCAAAATCGGTTCAGTAGTTTAGGAGTCCATTGAGGACAAACATTGTGACACGAGATTTATATATATTAAGATGTACATATAGTTCCTTATATTTACATTATTTATATATGTTATTTATCTGTATTTATTTATTATATATACATTATTGTATAAAATATATACTTCTTAATAACTTTATTGAAACACACCCTTTAACTGTATTATTTCCTCTACCCAAATGTTGTCTGGAAGAGATAGCATTAAAGCGATAAGAACGCCATGTGTTTTCTCTATTTTTTAATATATTTTTGAAAAATTATTATGTTGATGCAATAAAGTAAATTATAATTATATTATTATTTTCGTTCCTCATACTCTGATTATATTATCTAGGAAGCGGGTCGAAAGTAATCCATGGCTCAAGGGTCAAAAATTACTATATAAAAATGGCCAATAAATCGTAGTAACGTAGATTTATACTATATTAATTTTATTAACTCTGTAAGTTTTTTGTATGTGTGATGTTATTTAAGAAGAAGGTCAGCGTAATATTTTTATACTTATTATGGCATTATGGTACAACTAAAAAACACTGGCTGGTATTTTAACGCTTGGAAAATGTAGCCGGTATAAAAGAAAAAAAGTGGAAAGCCACATTAGTGCAAATTCTTGGTAAGTGGAAGTAAATTTCAGGTTTTCTTTCCTCATATTCGAAATGAAAAGTGGAGTGTTTAGTCTCTCTAAGTGCCAAAAATATCGAATCGTTAGAAATGGGTGCCTTTTATTTCTTAGTTAACAATCAATCACTTTACCAGTGTCACTCGTAAACGTACTTTTTCTTCGAAAGAAACACTTATTTTCACACGAGGGTTGAAATTATATTTCAGTTTGTAACCAACAGAAAATTATGACTAAATTGCATTCCAAAACCCATTAGGCAAAAAGTTTAATAACCCTTAGCCGTTCCAGAACTCAAAAAAAAGTTTCATACTGGTTAAAAGCAGAGTGCATTACTCGTGGAAAAATACAGTTTAATTGCACACCTTCGAATCCTGTGCTCCCATCAGGATTCAAATATAGATTCAACTTAGGTCAACGTATAAAGTTTGACTTTTCAAATGGTACATACGTTATATAGTTTTTTCATATCCGTCCGTTCGTATGTAACAGCCGCATGTGATTGAAAGCCCAGTGAAATTTAACAAAAAGGTGTCTTGTTTTAACTGCTCACTGTCATGAAAATGGAGAAAAAATATATCTTTAAACCGCAAGTTATAAAAATCTGAAATAAACACGACAATAGGTCTTCTTAAATACTTTCAACAAAAATTAGTTTTAACAAAATCGGTTCATAATTTTGGCAGATATTCGCAGTAATTCCCATTCTACGGAACCCTAACAAAAAGCGTATCACCCACTTCGCTTCTACTATTACTTTATTATATTCAATGTACTTTAACTTTAATGTCTAACTTAATTTTTATATATGCAAGGTTCATTACGCACATACGCTATAGACCAAATAAAAAAATCCGGCTGCAATAATATTATGGCCTAAAGAATTTTTATATATAAGGGTATCAAATTCAATACTATGCACCTTTTTAGAAACTATAAAGAAAGCAATACTAAAATTATAAGAATGCAGGAGATTTTGCATTTTTAATACGAATATGTCTTAACTAAATAAATGAAACAGTCATCACAAAATAACTTCGCTTCGTAATTTTTAAGAGTACCTTTTTTGAAATAAATTCAAATTAGAAATGACGAATTATTGTTAATGCCTAAAACAATTGTGTTTGACAAAAAAATTGTTGTTTATATTTATTTCCATTTGTTTTTTCATCATTTTTTTTTTATATTATAATCATTTTATTAATGTACTAATAAATTTTTTTTTTATTTCTCGATAATTGTTGTTGTTATTTTATGACACTTAAACAAAATAACAAAGCATTAAGTAGAAGAACTGGCAAAGGTAAAATTCTGTCCCTAGTGTTTCATTTGAGCACTTACCTATAGGTAGTTGATACATTAAACGACGAGCTGACTTCCTGTCACGCAGGACTAAAATTGATAGTGAAAAAAGGCTATCCCCCAAATTGTGACCTGGGTTTGTATCCAGCCACTTGGTACCTCCTCATGGAAAATAATACCGTCAAGACTTACTTACAAAATGTTATGTAAGTATATGTAAAGGGTCGGTTGTAATTTTTTTTATAAGTTATTATAGTAAAACTGAACTGAACATTATAAAAGTAACTAGCCATAACAAGTTATCTATAACCATCGAGAATGTCAATCTACAGGGACATTCTTATTGTAATTATATAATGAAAAAGTTATAGTTAGTAACGTTTTATTGCAGGGGTAAGTTTATGGTTAGTAAACATGGCGGTCGTAAGGAAATATCTTGAGAAATTGGATAAATTTATTATTTAGATACAGTCGTGTTTTCAAAAAAAAACTACAAACGACTTTTTACAAGCATAAGTCGTTACAGATTTTTTTTTTATTTCTGATATTGGCTCTAGTGACTCTGAAATTATGCTAGAAGGGCTTGACAGCGACGAAAGTTGTGTTGGATATTGTTGAGGGTGTAGAAGAAATAAAGCGAAATTATTCTTTAATAATTTCTATCAAATTTAATATTGACAAAGTTATCTGACCCGGTGGTCGAACATCGAAACTACTGTCGCCATATTTAAATGCTGTTAACTCGCGACACTAGCGACAGACACTGGATCAAAAATTTTGTTGCACTGTATGTGTCTATGTTTTTCTATGTCTATGTTAAGGTAAGCTTAATAGTGTGGCCAAGCGTTTGCTGCTGTTTGTCGCTGATGTGCGTATGTGTGTGTGTGCTCTGAGGAAATGCACACATGCAAGGAGTTTACAAATATCTATACTTATTGCGCAACTCCATCACTCATTCTTTTAATAATATGTTTGCCCTTTATCGTATTTTATCTAATCGAAAAGTTGATGGAAATGGAACAACATATCGATTCTAAAAATATGTTGATAAGACAACAAAGCCGAATAATAAATTACTGCAAAATTAATGTTAGGGTATGGCGCTTGAAACAAATACCATCTGAGAGACCGAGCTGTGCTCGGCGTCTTTCGAGTTTTTTCAGGGACGACCCTATTCAGATATACATGGAAAGTCAAACATTATCTAAATATAAAATTTCGTCCAATTAAAGTTAGAAAAAAATAAAAACTAATTTGACTCTGACCCCAATGTAAGATTCGATCGATTTGACGCAAGCCTACGCTCTAGCCATCGGCCTTTGAGAAATTAATAGCAGATACGAAATATAATTAAATTTTAATTATTTAATTTAAAATTAATAATTACGAATAATATAATATAATGTTTCAAATTGCGTGGGTAATTCAAGTAGTTGCTTTGAAAACACGAAGAAAACTATTTTTCTCATAAATGAAACTAGCTAAATTCTCTTCACGGTAAACATCCATATTGTAAATTTGTCGAAATAGCTACAGCCGTTTTCGAGAACGCTATTACAAACTGATAAATATTGTTTTTATCTATAGGAATAGACTGTATTTAGTCAGTTTTTATTTAAGCGTTCCATATTTTTACTTAAAATTAAACGAATTTACGCGTAAACTAAACGGTAAAAATATTTGGTTATGTAAATTCACTATCAATTTTTTTTTTAAACCACTAGCGACTGTCTTCATAAAGAGTGTCCTTGAGTAAACGACATTACTTAGTTATTTTATACTTCTAAAGAATATTTAGTAGTTAATACTTAGAATATTCTTCAAATATAGATATAGAACACTACATTTTTTTTAATGTTTCAAGGTGTCAATTGTGGTCTGCCTGACGTGAAACGGTCACCATAGCCTATTGTAGTCCCTAGAGAAAACCTTCATGGGTACTGATTAAGAAAAACTGGTAAGGTGTTATCTTAACCAGAATCAAGACATGTGTGTTATCGTGTAAGCGATGTGTCGTTATGATTCATCATTATTTTAGTAGGTAAATGTAATAAATTAGTCAATTTCCTTTTTGTTTATTGTTCTGTAACTCAGCTGACAGAAAACATGATTTATTGAATGAATGAATGAATGATATAAGAGATAAGACTATGATGTTTGTATATAGATATTTGGTTACTTTTTTACTCTAAAAACAAGTTTAGTAACAAAAGCAACATTCATACTCACTTATTTATCTTACACAGACGCACGTTGAGGTAAACTCGGCGCGGTGGGCGCGAGTGGTTTTTAGGATATGTAGCAGGGCATGTTATGCAGGTGCATGTGTAACGTGCATGTGCATGTGCATGTGTAACGCAATCAAAGACCTTCTAAATATTACGTCTGCAGTGGTTATTATGTGAGTTCTGACGTCAGAGTATATAGATGTCACACACACCGAACACCAGACTCTATATGTGGCTCTTAAATGCGAAACAGTCCATTCTCAGATAAGAGTCTATCGGTGTAGCGACTAGGCATCTTGCCATTTTTTTAAATATTTGTAGATTGTTTACGTTTATTGCAATAAATATTTTATTGTGATTAAGATTTATGAAATATGATATAGATTGTCAAAAATAATAAGTCCCTTTTTATAGTTTTTTTAATTCGGCATTATGTTAAACTAAATTAGTAGATAGTATTTAGAAGTGAATGACCTCCTAAAAACGCTTTAAATGTTTAAATTTAAATTTTATTAAACTTAAAAATTAGACCCTAGATAGCACCTAGGACTGTAGCATTTGTCGGGACAAATCCAACAAGCTTGAACCAAAAGGTATAAACTTGTTTAGTAGAATAGTTCTTATAGTACTTGTCAAGACAAATCTAACAAGCGTTTCCTTCCTATGGCCACTTTCGTGCTCCCTCATCAGACCAGCTCTATTGAAGCTTTTAAAACATACATAACTACACCCATTGGTCACCCTCGCAAACTGTAATCTAAAACTGCCTTAATATCTCATTATAACTAGTGGTAGGTATGTATATCACGACATGATACGAGACAGCTCCATCACCATCCATGTTTCAGCTACAAATGGGTGTTTTTTAACAATCCACAAATTAAGTGACTAAGTGAAGGTTGTGACATAAAAGGTAAATTAACTACCATCGGTAGTAGGATAGTTCACTTTTGCTATGAATTCTGCTATTAACGAATTATTAATATTTTATTATTTAAATATTAGATACAAGCTTATTTATAAAAGTAGATAATAATATCTAATCTATACAATGTGGTGCTATCTCTGATAAGTTCCAAGGAATGCGTTACAGTTCGGGCAATAGTGGTCAGCATTTTTACATGTCTCTAAGCAATAAGGTAGGCAGACGCAGGGCCAGCAGCTGAAAAAAAAATATATACATATAATAAAAAAATTATCGCAATATTTATTCGAATTGTAAAAGTGACGTAGTGGTAATGTGTGGAAAGTATTTTCTACTAAATAAAAGTCGTTTCGTTAATATTGTATATTGTAATTTATAAAAAAAAAACTGTCAATGTGAAATAGGCACTAAAGATTAACGATCTTTCAAAATAAAAAATTAAAAGTAAAAAATTAAAGAAGTACATATTATTATATAAGTTTTTTAAGAAGTAACTTGTAGTTAAAGGCCAAAATAGGTATACGATGCAGCAGAGAAGAGAGAAGAGAAATGAAGAAGAACCTTATATGACTGACTTTAAGAACGTAAACTGATGTACTAGCTACTCGAATCTTCAGATTTTGGTTTTACTTAAATTTTTTTCTGCTTTTTCGGTATGAAAATTACTTGTTTGTGTATATTTACTGGTTTTCGCCAAAAAGTATTTAACTATTTTTTATTAATCATTTTATAACATGAAGAACGCTTTTATTTAAAATTTCGTTTTTTTTATATTTCGGGTCTTATAGACAGAAAATATTTATCTTTTTGGTTCTCGTACCGAAGTTTTTAAAAATAATTTGAGCAATCTAATAGCAGAAGATAATTTTACAAGTAATTTAAATTATAAATAACGTATTTTCTTAATTATTGCATAGAATTTGAAACTATTTTTTTTATGTATGAACGTTTAGACATTTTTATAATTTCTTTACATATGTTAAAATTATAATTTTGTAAGTATTTGTAGAAACTTGCGATTCGTAGAAAGTTACTTACAGAAAAACGCACAGAAGTATAGCTATAATATGTGTTTTCTTTGTAGATACGTTCTGTATTCGACTTATAATTTCTGCGTTACAAGATGGGCAATTAGTAAGTACAGGCTTTGGTCCAACAGCGACGTAACTCATTTTGCTTCTGGAATTAAAAGAACGAGAAGTTAAAAACTAGCAAAGTAAGTTAGGGTTCTGTGTAAAGAGTATAAATTGAGAGTAGGTAACTGAAGTACCTATTTTGTTCTAAACAATTTTTCTTGATTTTCCCCGGATTTTCAGGACATGGGTAAAAAAATGTTTCATTCACAGTTCAAAGTTTCATACATTACCGACCTTAAAAAAATGACATGATATTCTTCACTTGAAAACGTCAAGTTATCTTAATCAATTAATGTCCGGCAGACAAAAGTACTGAGGCATCAAAATAAAATGTTTGGATTTAATTTATTTTTATATTATAAATAACATATTATATGCATCTCTGTCAGACAGAAGTTTCCACGATTGTTGTATGAATAAATATATATTGTCCCAAAAAGTAACCATTCCGTTGCTCATTTGCGACTTCAGTCCCCTTCAGTATAATTCAGTAATAAGGGTAAACAGATTGTAATGAAATTTTGGTAAGTTTTTATGCACACACCGGGGATTGTTCCTGAGAAAGAATAAATGGTCAAGTGCGAGTCGGACTAAGTTGGTTGTTGTTGGTTGGTTGGTTTCTGAATTAGTACAACCCTATTAGGTTGTTTTTAAAAAAGAAACAACGTTCGCCGGTTCAGCTATATTTATATAAAAGAAGAAATTGACTGGCTGACTGACTAATCGATCAATGAACTGCTGAAAGCGCTGTGTCTAGAAGCATGACATTTTGCACAAACGTTCCTTAAATGACGTACGTGTGCACTAAAAAGGGATTTTTGGAAATTAATCCCCTAAGGGGGTAAAATATGGGTTGGCAGTTTGCATGGAAATGGCTAAAACTTGGCTTAGACGTTAAAAATTAAGATTCACGTGATTCACCGTTTTTGCAAAATTATTCTCTAGACGGCAAAATAGAGGATGAAAATGTGTATGAGAATTCCAATGTTATTGTATGTAAAACAGTTAACAGTCAAAAGCTGTTTTTTTTTAAAAAGTTTACGCAGACGAAGTTGCGGGATTAAGCTAATATATATATAAATAACTACACCAGCTATATAACTAACTTAAAACTAAACTTTTGCCTAAATAAAAGGGAAAGCTCCGCTAAATATATATATTTCGTTCTCGTGGAATTCTTCTTATAGTTGTTACTGTGTGAGCATTTGAGAATAAAAGCTTAGTAATAAATATATATAAAATACTTTTGCGTCCCTTCCACAATCTGTGCGAGGAATCACAGTTTCACTAGTTTCTGTGTGATAAAACAGTTTCGCTAGTTACGGAGTCAGGGGTCTCTCTATTACTCCCTTATTATAAAATCCTATATAAACAACAATATGTAAGTTTCCTGTCTTGTTCTCAATTGTATGGGTTCTCAATAAATCATTTTAATAATCATCGTTATATATTATAAATCTTTGTACCAAAAAAACAGCTCAATTAGTGGCTCCTTTGCTACACTAAGCCATAAGCATCAAACAAACAAATAAATAAACAGACTTATAATATACACATTTTTATATTTAATTTATTACAGACAAGCGAAATATTCTTTTATTTTCCATACAAAATAATTTTTAAAACAGAAAAAAAAAAGGATTTTTTCTTACAAGTAATACATACTTAATAATATTATTCTAAAATTTTTTTTTTTTTTGTAAATAATACTTAACGCAAAGCGCAACTTTTAATTTTCAAATAGTATTTATGCTTAGGCACTTACTTGTATAAAATTACTTAAAGATAATCACTTCTAATGACACTTCACCTTTAAAGAATTGAATTGAATTTCTGCAACAATCTAAACCAAGAACGTTGTGTATCAATAAAGACTACAAACTACAAGGCTAAATTACATGACACAGGAGTAAGCAAAGCGTTATCTGATTCGTAGTTCCAAGTAAAAGTGATATCTTCAGTTGCGAAGAGGTGTATCAGTACTAAATGAGTCAATATTATCATAAATATTGAGTGCCTTTTGTATACAGCTACACCAAAAATAGGAAACAGAAAAGACAATCAATTATTATATTGTTGCCGTTGGGACACGTTTCTTGTATTGTTAATCGGGTATTTCATTCGATTTTTATTTTATTCCCTAAGGCAAAATAAGATGAAAATTTTAGTATTACAATACAATTACCTTAAAATAATAGTAGTTGTCAAGTGAGCTATAGCTACTACTAGAGCTATAGTGCAACAAGTTTTCTGACCCGGTGCGGTAGTCAAAAACTACAGTCGCTATATTATTAAAATGGTGTATACTTACAACGACACTAGCGACCAAAAACCCAAGGTCAGAGAGTCAGAAAAGTTTGTTGCACTGTAAATCCTCGTCAGAAAAGCTGCCGACTGAAACATCTGCCAGTCGTTCTTAGCACTGCTGCTTTGTCTGCTGTATTAGAATAAGCATCTTAGCACAAAAATAACCAAGGCATGCGCAACCTTCTGGCAATGCAGAAGACTAATAGGCAAGAAATGGGGCCTTAAGCCATCCATAACCCTATGGCTTTAAACAGCCATAATACGACCCATGTTAACGTATAGTGCAGTAGTTTGGTGGCCCCGAACTAAGTTAAGCACAGGAAAAAACAAACTACAAAGCCTGCAACGCCTTGCCTGCTTAGCAACCACAGGCAGTATGAACAACCCCTACGACATCACTAGAGGTCATTCTTAATCTCAGACCCCTTCATCTTGTTATACAACAAGAAGCTGCCGCTGCAGCCATACGACTTGAGAAAGTAGGGCTCTGGAAACGGGACAACAGAATCACTCATCGTCTTAAGGAGGCAGTAGGCAACGAGCTTCCAATGATAGAGGCGACAAGTGACATCATCCCAAAAACCTTTGTCTTCGATAAAAGATACCATATCCAGTTTCATGAGGAAGAAAAGTATAACTCTGGCATGCATGAAGTTAGGATCTACACTGATGGCTCCTTTTTCAATATCGGCGTTACCAACAGTCCTTTATGCAGGGCTGCATGGGAGCCGAGGAGACACCTTCTCACGTGGTTCTACATTGCAAAAGCGTGAGCGACCAAAGGACAAAGCTCCTAAAGAATCCACAAACCATAAGAGAGGCGCTGAATAACATTAGATGCCTCCTTGATTTCTGGACGGAGTTGGGATGGCATAAGTAACCAATGACATAAACCGGTTACCTACACACAATGGCCCTATTATGAGGCTAAGTGCAGAAAACATAAGTCCAACCAACTAACTTACTAAACACCGCTGCTTTGGACTGCTGGTAAGTTGGCCCTTAGTGCCAATCTATTGGGCAAAGTCAGTCAAAAAGGTTTTATTCATAATAGGTTTTATACAAACACTTTTGAGTCGTCAAAATTATTATATGTTCTTTTAAGGGTTCCGTACCGCAAAAGGAAAGAAAGAGCCCTTATAGGATCACTTTGCTGTCCGTCTGTCTGTCAAGATCCTTTTTCCCAGGAATGCGTGAAGGTATCAAGTTGAAATTTATATCAAATACTAAGGTCTGTGGCCCCTTGAAGCTCCAAAAAAAATTAAGCTTCTAAGTCAACGCAATTAAAAAATACGGCTGAAATTGGCGAGCCCGACTCGCGCTTGGCCGGTTTTTTGTCTGTTAAACTTGAATTCGACCTTAAACGATGAAAACGCCGTTCTTTCCCTACTTTTTCCATCTCGTAACGTAACGCAGCAGGACGTCCAGTGGGAATTGCTTTTTGTAAATCTTCACGTTTACAGTCAGATGGTATAAAACCAGCGGTACTTGAGCAGTGTGATCCTGAGTTATGAGCTGTACTCACGAAACTCTTTGGGCTTTCTCACCGCATGTGCACCCGGAGTAAAAAGATCAGATCTCTTGAATTATTAAACGCTATTACCTCTTTCCTCTTAATGTGGTGGAGCATGTGATTAAAGCATGACCTTCTAAGTGACATAGATAAATACTATTTGCTCAGCGACCTTGGAACCAAATGGCCACGCACTGTGCGGTTTCAGAAATGCATCCTCCAGCGATAGTATTCAAGAAGGAAATGACTAGATTTTGAAGAGATTGAATCGAGCGAGTAGCGCCCCTAATGTTTCTAGGATATACTTTGTATAAAGATCATATACTTTTTTCGAGAAATTTTTCAATTTCTCATACTATTTTTCTGTATCTGCTAATCATAAAATAGAGTTCTTACAGCGCTACCTATGTGATGAGTTAATTAACGTTTTAATGAGTGGTGTACAATGTAAATGGATCGAACGAAATATTGTGTAGTGTTGTCGCTAGGCGGAGTAATGAGTTTACAAGCAAATAATTAAAGAGGTCTTGAATACTTGAACAAAGTTACCTATCAAGAGTAAAAAGTATAATATAAAAAAATATTATAAAATGCAGACGTAGGAAGACATAATCTCGTCGTAACTAATCATTACAATATATAGAAAACAACAAAACATAATTTAAAATGTACTCATTATTATTATTTTTATTTTAATACAACAGACAAACTAAATTAAAAAACAAACAAAGCTAAATAATTAAAAGTAAATAAAACATAATATTCAAAAAGTGTTTGCCCGTGTGGTAGTGTGGCAAGAAATCAGTCTAATTCTCTTGGCGAAGAAAGAGCAATCTCCCTTGTCACCCGCTGCTGATACTAATTTGGAAGCAACTCTTGAAAAAAAATTGTGAGCGCTAGATCTCCATGGGCCGAGCGTTTCTACTGCAAACGGCACAAATACGTAGCTTGAAAATCCGCTCTGCATCCTCGGCACCTCCCGCAACTCTCTCTACGCAAATCGCATCCTATACTAGAGTCCGACCACGCTCCCAGCGAACGAGCTACAGTCCCTCTGGTCCCTTGCCATCGTCTCGTATCACCCCGAGAGGCTCAAAACAGACGGTATATTTTTGGTATATAGTTGTGTCGTTTAAAGAGCTATGGCGAGAAAATCTTTCCCAATTTTTTCGACAAGACACCCCATTTAGGCCTAGCTCATCCACAAAGTTACCACAGGCAAGTGTGGGGATGACATACGTGTACTCTAAAAAGAATTGCTATTCTATTCTATTACTATTATGAGATATTCTAAAACTGTTGTTGTCAAGCACTGTCCAAAGATTGATGGATGGTAAGGTAAAGCATGAGGCATTTTACTGATATTGCTTTGCCACGGTCACTAACACAATTTTGCATCACACCTTCGTGCAAAGCCTGAAGCAGAGGATCATTCCAAAGTGTTGGACTATTTGGTTCATTGACTTATATATAACTATTGATTTGGTTCCTCTGGTATATCTACGCTGGGACACAATGCTTTAACTGTTCCCTAGCTTTCTACCATGTCTGCAATATTAGGGTTGTTGACTTTTAAAATTTTCTTTCATAAATAATGAAAAAATGAAAGGAATGCAGGCCAAGCAACATTATTTTTTTTTAATATCTGTTTTTTAACATTTTGTATTTTTCCATAGGAAGATACTCACCATGCGAATTGTCGCAACACTTTTAAAAGAGAGCAAAACTACAAATCACAGTTTGTCTTTTTCAGACACATCTAACAGACAAGACGTTGTTAACCGAAACGCTGAATTCAAAACTTCGTCAGCATATTTGCATACCCTGACGTGGTTTGTTCTCTTAACCCTAACCTTACCTACGCGACACACAAGCGATGGGAATATAGCGAGCTGTTCTTTTCAAATCTCTCTGTATTTCAATTATTTATAATATAGCAAGATTAAAGAAAAAATGTTTACAAAAGCAATGCTTTTTATCACAACCACCTAAAGTTGCAATTATTTCCAAATAAGGACATAATGCTTCTTATATATGTAAAACTGTGACGGAAGTAAAAGATAGATATTTTATTTGGGCTATTTATTACAGCTCTGATTGGGCTTTGACTGTTTGGCCGTTATAGTGTAATTACTTTAGAGTAGTACTGCTATTAGTACCTAGCTACTTTTGAGTCTTTTTTTAAAGATTTAGTGTTTACACAAAATAATTCAAAATAAGCATTCTTGATATTTGAATCTACCGAGACCCTTAATAATATTACTTTTTTAGCGTTAGAAGAGCAAACGAAAACGATAGTTACTTAGTTATTAACACGGTGAACACAATAACCGGTTCGACCATTGACTACACCTTAATTAATATTTTTTAGATTTGATGGTCTACTAGTAAAATATAAGTAAAAGTCTCTTTTAACTTAAACACTCAATCTTATGGCATACCTCTTCATATTGATTTCATTCCCCTGTACCATCTTATTTACATACAGCTTATGCAGCATTTATTTCACTCTCAAGAACCTCGTTTTGTCTTTCGTTGCTCTGAAATGTCAGCGAAACATTTACACCGGCGAACAAATATTTTTATATATTTACTAGGTTTGCCCGCTTTTTATACTAAAGAAGTTTGTTATGGCAAGCTATGGTTATAGTTACTCTTGTGGGACCTTTTGAATTTTCTGAAATAATAATAGCCCATGTCCTGTTTCAGGACCTAACCTATACGTGTGCCAAGTCAATTCCCGATCCATTTAATGGTTGAAGCGTGATTGAGTATCAAACAACCAAACACCCACACGTTCCATTTATAATAATTAATTTTGCCAGTGGCTGCCCCCGCCCTAAATTTGGTGATCGGCGTGGGATTCTTACGTCAACTTCTTAATAATACTAATGACTCCCTAATTATACAGTAAATCCCGCTTAAGACGATTTCATAGGGACCCAGCCAAAAACATTTCCAAAGAGAATTTGATGCAAACTGGTAACTGAAGTTCAGCAGATATCAGTGTTTGTTTATGTTTAAGTATAAAGACAAAGTAAGGGAGTTCAAAAGGACGCCTCCACTCGAAGCCGAAGATACCGTGCACCGCCAGTCTATCCGTCACCAAGGATGTTGTGACCCAGCCGAAACGTCGGGAAAAAGGTATTTTGCCAAATAACGACGCGTTAAATCCCGTTTTATTACTTTTGAATTTGTGTTTGATTATTTGTTTGTGATTTTTCATGAAAAACGTGCAATCTTTACGTGGAATGACAATGCTTTTCATGCTGCCACATGAAATTAAAACGTACGGACTGACGTAAATTGGCGTATTGTACGTGTAATCGAATTAAGAGGGTTTCATTGTTCTAATGAAGTTTGCTATAGCAAGCTATAGTTCGTTTAAGCTCGGTTATAGTTATTCCCGCGGGAAAATCTGAATTTTTTAGGATAAAAACTATCCTACGTCCTTTTCCGGGACTCAAACTATCTTCATACCAAATTAAATCTAAATTGGTTTATGTATGAGTGACTTATAAAGTAACAAAAAGACAAACAAACTTTCGCATTTATAAATTATATATTTTTAAAAATATACCCTTAAAATACCTTATTACTTACGCCCAGTACAAACCATGAAATCTGAAATAACGTTGGAATTAATTGTAAAGTGCTACTTAAAAGGTACTATCTACTAAGAAACTATTAAATTCTTTTAGATACATATAAATGTGAGTGTATGTTTGGGTACAATATTTATATACATACATATATTACGTACAATTAATTAATTGTAATAATTATTTTCTGTGCTTATTTTTTAAATTTAGAAATGGTTTACCTTATATTGGACGAAAGTTATTTTGATTACGTTACTATATATATATATATATATATATATATATATATATATATATATATATATATGGTTAGAATGTCTATAATTAACCAACATTTATTAATTTTATTAGATTATGAGTTTATGAGTTTGTATACAGGCTAAATTTTTCAATTGGGCGTGCATGCCCAAATCCAAATCTATAAGGAATAACGAAAAGTACTCAAAGGAGCATCAGGCCCGATTTTGATGAAAACTAAAACTGCATTATTGGATTTTTGAAATATAATATTCCTAGCCAGGAATCGAACCGTTGATTTAAAAAAAAACTCACACTGTATTATTACACCATTTGATAGTGTCGCTTATAAGGAATGAATTCTGGCAATTAATAACACACGGTTAACTTAAGGAAACTGTTGGTTTTTTAACAAAATACTTTTTTATTTTTCTTAGGTTACCTATACCTATTTAACCTTAACTGATTAATATTTCGAAATGATAGTCATTGTTCTCAATACATAGCTGGATTCAAAATCTCAAGGATTTTTGTACTGCAGCATTACAAAATTATTGATTGCGTTTAGATTATTTTCCAAAAATCGTTTCAAGTCATCAATTGCATTATACGTGTCTTTGTAGATTTCGTTTTTGACACCCAGAAAAATAATCTAAAGGGGTAAGATATATATTTAAACAGATTATTTTTCTACTGCAAAAAAAAATATGTTTTTGTTATATAAATAAAATAAAGCAAAAATATGTTATATAAATAAAACAAAATTTCGGCTACAAAGCCTCAAATAGGTAATTTCAGGGACGCGTAGATAATATGGATGGAAATGTCGCAACATTTCGGATTTAGACAAATAGGTTATTATCGTCCCCATGTTCGAGACTTTATAGAGAATCTGCCGGTTCCATATTTGCTCACATACAATTTTTCTTTTGAGTTTTTCTTGTCATACCGATTTGTAATCATAATCATCACTTTTCATATTTTTTATCATACATTATTAATTTTACTATCGTTTCTTATAATTTATTATCATTATTCCAAAAATGTTAACTCATAATGGCATTATTAGAATTGTATGTTTACTCATTATATTTTTTTCGAGAGAATTATAATTCCTATATTTGTTTTATATTAAGATTGGTACGAATATCATTGAAATTTATAAATTCGCGTTAATAATTTCGTATAATCGTATTTATTAATTAACAGGTAATTGTTTACTTCTCAGCACCATGTAATTTTTATGTTAAAATGATTCTAATGAATAAAGATGCAATTTCTTATCCCTATATGGAATGCAGTAACAATTTTTTTCTTGTAAGGAATTTTTACAAAAAAAAAATAAAGTTGGGTTTTTTTTAAATTTTGTTTGGTACGTATAAAATACACCTTGGAGGCTGCCCACGCCCCGCTCAAAAAAAAGAACATAACAAAACCCTAACCTAGCACTAGTATTTTAGTATAGAACTTTTTAATTTTGATTTTTTTTTTTTTCAAAACTCTTTTTTTCCACCGACTCTTTTATTTCATTTGTGTATACTACGTCATTCAACAAGTACTTAGCCTCACCTCCCGTTGGCGCTGCTATTACGAAACTGTTTTACTTTCGTGCAGTACATTCTTTTAGTAGCCTTCTGTCAAAGTTTCAGTCAATTCCCTTCTTTAGTTTTTTTGATAGCCTTTGGAAGCGAGCATGTCGGTCAGTTTAACAAAAATGGAAAAAGAGCAATATCGTTCGGTGATTCGATTCTTGTTTTTGAAGGGGAAAACGCGCAGCGAAATCGAAGATGCTGTGTTCGGTGACTCTTCTCCTTCGAAGGCGATCGTCAAGAATTGGTTCAACGAGTTTGTTTGTAGCCGTACGTCGGTTTTTGATGAGCCACGCCCTGGTGCCCCGAAAACGGCTACTATGGAGGAAATCGTAAAAAAACCACGATCTGTGTTGGCAGACCGCCGATTGTAGGTTCGCGAGAAAGCTGAGACTGTAGGCATTGCAGAAGGAACGGCGCATCATATTCTACACGAAGAACTGGGCATGAGGAAGCTGTCGGCGCAATGGGTGCCGCGTTTGCTCACACCGGACAACAAGCGCAACCGTGAGACCACATCAGCGAAGTGTTTGGCACTGTTTAATCGCAATCCGACGGAGTTCTTGTGTCGTTTCGAGACCGTCGACTAAACATGGATTCACTGGTACACGCCAGCGACGAAGGAACATTCTAAACAGTGGACTTCACCCGGTGAACGTGCTCCGAAGAAGGTGAAAACTGTTCTATCGGCCGGAAAGGTGATGGCCACCGTTTTCTAGGATTCGCAAGGTGTGATCCACATCGATTACCTCGAGAAGGGTAAAACAATCACGGGGCTCTACTATGCCAACATTCGGGCCGATTCGACGCCGAATTGAAAAAAAATCCTATATCCTTTTTTGTTAAACAGCTGAGCATGAAGCTACCTCTATATGGACATCTTTCGAACGTCAAGCCTTAAATTTTATTATGTTTCATATATAAGAACCCTATGCTGGACATCTGTCATGGCGTAGGTCTTATATACGGCCTTCTTGGCGTGATAAGACTGAAGGCTAGGGGGCCGACCCTTTTTAGGGTTCCGTACCCGAAGGGTAATTAGCGGAACCCTATTACTAAGGCTCCGCTGTCCGTCCGTCCGTCTGTTCGTCCGTCCGTCTGTCCGTCTGTCTGTCACCAGGCTGTATCTAAAGAACCGTGATAGTTAGACAGTTGAAATTTTCTCAAAAGATGTATTTTTGTTGCCGGTATATAAAATATTTAAGGGGGCTCCCATACAACAAACGTTATTTTTTTTAATCGATTTTGCTCGATATTGATAACGGCAACAGGTAGACGCTTAAAATATTCACAGAATATTTACTTATATATTATAGTCACTTTAAAATTAAATAATACAATTACAGTGGGGACTACCCTACAACAAACGTGATTTTTTGCCATTTTTATAGATTATAGACCTTCAGTTGGCTGATTTTTGTATAATTATTCTAATTCTATTCTACCTACCGGCCAGCAACCGGAGGCCTAAGACAAGTTGGTATACAGCGCCGACAGTAATCAGAGAGACAATAGCCTATATTTATTAATCATATTATTTTTTAAGTGATTATATAATACTTAACTTTCATAAAAATAAATAAATAAGATTTTTATATTTAATTGTCATTAATTTTTTTTAACATAATTTAAAGCCCTAAAATAATCCATAATGAAACAAATGCGACGTACTTTACCGCATCACAGATTAATGTGCCTTTATTCCTGCCTCTCGGCTATCATTCATTACACCAAGCGGTCCCCCAGCTCAGCCTGAGAAGATAAACCTATGAACAAAGCTCGTCTAATAGGATTAGTAAGACTTTGTTTTTGCGATTCATGAATTAATAGCGTTAATATGATACCTCTGTCAAGTGTTCTTGTATTAATAATAAATACCATCAACAAGAAATTTTATCTCATAATAGAAATAAATGAGTTATTGTTGATATTATTATGAAAGACCAGGCACTTTTTTTTTTTCGAATCGTCAAATTCATGTTTGCTTGGAGAAATTTATCAATTACATTTATTACCGATGCCAGACAGGCAGGAAGTGTACTAACAAAATTTTACGTATGCCATAATTCACTGCCACTTTCGTTTCGCAAGAATTACACACCATCAATTAGCAGTTTTCATATTAATATTTTTTACTAATATAGTATTTTTCAATGCAGTTGCTCTTAAAGTCTTCTTAATTATGTGAACAAACAAATTATGCGGAGAGACACTCTTTGGAACACGCGTTAAACAAAACACTGCTGAAATCCATTATTTCATGCGTGTAATAATGGTTTTTGTTTTTAGTTTTGAAAGGCTTACACCTTACACCATAGAGTAGGATGCAAGGAAGTTTAGATGTTTAAAAATAACAACTATTCATAAGTATGTAATAAGTAATTAGTGGATAATAAAAACTACACGACATAATTTAATATTAAATTCTTGAATATGTCATTTAAAAATACGTATTTTAAATTGTTATTGCAAACAATAGTAGAATATACAACAAGTGAAAAAAAAGGAATTCAATTCGAGGGACTTAGTTGAATCCCGAGAGCAGCGAAGGATTTCAGAGTAGAATCCTAAGCGGAGCGGAGGTTACAAGATCCGAGATGTTTTTTTAGTCACGTGTTGTATACTCTAATTTTTACTATTGACTGCTATAAAATAAAAAGTACTGTACTTTACTTACTTTTTAGTCACTATATTAATATTTATCACATTTCGGTAATTATCACCAGGCGATAAGAGAATAATGACATAAAACAACCACAATACAAATAAAACAACTTAACAATTGTTCCGAATTCAAAATGTTTTTATTAACTCAATGAGTAAAAGTGAGTTTTATTAACTGTTACCGATGAATAAAATGCTCTTTTACTGAAATGAAATTGAATTGAAAAATTGAATGAAAAAATTTAATGAAATATATATTGAACATTATTTGGCTGTAACCACGTAGGGCAGATATTTCATTGCGAAACTGCTTAGTCTTTAGTAAATATCACTTTTTTTTAAATGAGCCCTGATGAAGAAATTATAGATTTAACTCCTACAGATATCGTAAAAGGAGCCCAAAAGTACCTAGAAAAATATTTACTTTTACTTCCTCGCAAAATGCATTGAAAGGGTTATTCTAAATGGGTGCCTTAAGAAACACTCGCTGCGCTCGTGTTTTATATTTGACGCTTATTCGTAATAACGTACTTACCTCACTTGTATCACAAATTACTATGAAAGTGACCTTAAGAGCTGGAAAATAGCTAACATTTATTTATTTAACTAGCTTTTGCCAGCAGTACATCAAAATTGCTAAACGCAAATTGAGAATCGTAAGAAGAAAAAAAATAATCTTGTAGTTCCAGGAACGTGCTTTAAACGGCTATATTTTAGCCGTCATAGTTCTAAGTTATATGCTTAGAACTTTGACGATTTCTTTGTCAAAACATTTAAAAAAAGAGTGAAAAGGGGTCAGTTTAGCATTTTTTATCGAAAAAAAGTTCATTAATCGTGTTTTTACCCGAATAACACTGTCATTAAATTTTAGGCGGATGTATTTAGTGGATCCAGAGAAATATTTAAAAAAAAAAAAAACCTAGGTAACATAGCCTCTTAAGACTACACAAACGAATAAGCTCTTGTTAACATTAAAACATAAACATATAATTATTTAGTTGTGTCATATAATTAATTGAGTTGTGTTCATTAATTAATTTAAAGTTAAATATTTACTTAGCAGTCAAATACAGCTTATTCTTTAAATAATGGTGAGAATATCTACGTGATAGGTGGTGGTGAGCCTATCACTGTACCTGACAGAAACCAAAGTCGAGGCAACTTACCGGGAATCGAACCCGGGACCTTGGACATTGAAGTCCAACGTTCTACCATGGCCTTACTGAGTCACAAAGTAAAGTGAGAGCATTTGCTATGTTATTAATGTCAGGAAATTGTCATTCATTCTAGGTTAAGTATTTCTGTTAGGAAATTACTTCATTAAATACTGTTTGAGAGAGTTGAGCGATTGATGTTCTACCCCGTTTTACAATCTGACAAAATTTTACATGTCATTGTTTTTGGCGTGAAATTGTTGCTATTTAAATATTTTTTCGGATTTAATGCATGGCGTTTATGAGCAGGCGATATAGAACTATATCGGGTAAATAAAGTTTTTGTGTATTTTTTAAAGAACTTAAAGTACTTAAAAATTTAATAAGAAATGTAAGTTTGCTTTCGAAAATCCACTGGAAAGGTAAAAAATAAACCTTACACACGTACATGGAACATTTAGTTTAATGTTTTCTCCTCTTTAAAGTCGAATGCCAAAAATTTGAAGCAAAGATATGAAAAGATTGTTTTTCGGCATTTGACATCAAAAAGAAGAAAAAAGTATGTTCAATGTTCTATGTATGTGTGTAAGGTTTATTTTTTATCTTTCAGCGGGTTTTAAGGCTGTTTTTATAAAGTCACTTTCTTGTGAGCCTGTCTGTCGTTCCGAGTGGAATCTTGAAACGGTTTTTTTTAATACTTCCTGTAATCCGAATATGCTGTCATTTTTCAAATAGCCTCAATTCCGATGACAACACAATATAATATATTCAATATCACGGTAGATCCAATATGGCCGCCACCACAAAATGGTGGACTACCTGTTTATTAGACGGGTATCTAATAATATAATAATAATAACCCACCATCGGAGGGTTCCGACATTGGTATCGAATGCAAGGGTATGGATGAGTGGAAAACAATAAGACTTGTATCTTTATTCAAAATCCAAAACGGTGTATAGGACAACATGACGGAACACTCGCTTCTTCACAATCATTTCGACATAAGTATTAAATTATTAGCACCGGTCGGAAAATGTAATAAGCATTGTAAGACAACTTGGAAATGCTGTAAATTGCCCAATCAACGACAGCGATATATTGTACTGTTCCCGTATAGCTAAATCGAATCCTAATAGCACACGTCCGCGATCAATATTGGTACATTGTCAATTTTTAGATCATCCGCGTATATATATTTGACAGCGTTGAAAATTAGATGTAACATCATTGGTATAAATGTTAAAGAATAACGGACCTGTTATACATGTCTATGTCTATGTCTTAATATCTCTACCATAGTGTCAACACTGCCACACTAAGCCAATGTATCCCGTCACGTTATATCTCTAAGTTCGTCGACGATTTTGCAATAAACTTTATACTTAGGCTGTACACAATTACTTAAGCTATCTTCGCAGGCATTACATAGCACGTCAAATTTAAGGGGTAGATGATATGGATCAACAACGCTCAATGGTGACGTACAGAGTTCTAAGCTGGTTACTGGCAAGTTAGAGATAACCAGATCTAAGATTCTGCTTTTATGATTCAAAATAAAGTTGAATTGATCTAGACTGTTTCAAGCCATAAAATCAGAAAGCATTTGTTCTTGCATACTATTTTTGCCCATAGAGGCCGCGAGCGGGGACCCCGGAGTGCCAGTCCATGCAACACTGCCCATATTAATATCTCCTATTATCAAATCTTTGTAAGAATTTTCCAACACACGATTAGCGTTGTCGATAAAGTGTTAAAGAATGTGCCTCTGTACCGGCGGAGAAATATAAATACCACAGATAAAAGACCAGGGATAGCATAATATACCTCCTTTGCCAATTCTAGACAAACTATAAGTAGTCAAAATTGGACACGAAAATGCTTTTTTTATTTTGCATTGTCTCATTTTCTTAACAACTAAACTGCCAAGTATAAAGTAACTTTTGTACTGTTGGAAACAAGCGCTGTAATGGTGCTATAATCCCAGTAATTTCACGAAAGTCTCCTGCATAACAAGCAGATGCAGATGCTCCAAAATTTGTATTATTCAGTCCCCGACAAATAAATTTTATGTAATGACTACAAATTGTAGCAATTTGCTTCCGTAATTTTGTTGTCTTGGAGACTTTATTGAGTCCTATATTGATTTAAATAATCCTTAACCGTTATGAATAATTTACTTAAATAATTTTTAAAGAAGTATTAAAAGTGTATGGTACAATAATTTTTTTTTAGTTTATTTATTCAATACATTTCAAGCAGTAAGTTTACAATTTTTTGTTTTCCGCTGCAGCCTCGCACTTACCTTATTTGCGAATAAACCAGTTATATATTTTTTTTTCTGATCTGACAATGCAGTTTGCTAAAAAATGTCTACATTTAGGCAGACCGTGTAATATTGCAGATAAGATTACTTAGCTTACCATATACATTGTTATTTTTTAGTATAACATAAGTTGAACGAGAGGTTTATTTTCTCATGTGTTCATGCCTTGTTTGTTTCACTTAGTTATTTATGTAACAAAATTTTCTTGAATGATTTTTTTAAACACTTTATTTTATCCTTTTGTCAAGATGTTTTCTAACTTCATAAGCGACTGAAAAGTAATGAATTCTAGGATAAACCTTTTACCACCACTAATACGGGTCTGCCACTGATCTGTACAGCTGTTAACCAGTCTCCGTACCTAATGCTAATGTAATCTGAGGGCCATTATGAAGCAACAACCTATACAGTATATATGTGTATATAGTTTAGTGTATAGTACCTACTACAGGTTGTAAAATTTTAAGTCTTAATAGTTTTAATGCGGATTATGTGATGCTTTCGTAGAGTTATAATTTTATAAGCATAAATATAAGCATATTACCTTTTGTAACATATTTTTTTAATTTCAGTTACCATTTATCATTTTACTTGATACTGTTACTCATGATTTCAATATTTCACTAATAATAATTAGTAATGTTCATACACAGATATCTATACTAATATTATAAAGAGGAAAGATTTGTTTGTTTGTTTGTATTGAATAGGCTCCGAAACTACTGGACCGATTTGAAAAATTCTTTTACCATTAGAAGCCGACATTATCCCTGATGAACACAGATTACTTTTTACCGCGGAAAAATGCTTCATTCCTACGGGAAAACGGGTAATAGGACAACCGGTAGTAAGAATTATCCTTCCGTACATTACTTATTACTTAATTACGTAATTACTCCTTTTTCACATAACTTCTAAACGGCTGAACCGATTGGGTTGAAATTTTATATAGGTATTTCGATGGTTTTCTGGATGATTTAAAAATACAATTGGACTCGGTAGGTGGCGCTGCTGTTGGTATGTCAACTATTAAACGGCTTGACCGATTGGTTTGAAATTTTGTATGTGTATTTCCATGGTTTCATAGACACGAATGTATTATGCCATTAAAGAGGAAAGATTTGATAGTTTGTTTTTTTCTATAATTGAGGAGTTGCCATAAGCACCTACGCCGATAACGAAATTTAGGGCGGGAGAAGCTGCTGGCAGAAGCTAGTATTAAAATAAAATCGAAGTGGACACAAAATCTAAATATTATAACTATTAAAATTTTTGTTATTTTTTTGTTTAAGTTTACGGTTCCCAGATTTATTTGTAAAGTTGTATCTGGTATAGAAATGAAATTGCACAAAGACAAAGTGAAAGTCAAAAAGGTTTTTGTTTAAATGAGATTTTTTACAATTACTTTTGTATCATCAAAATATATAGGTATATGCTGACATATATATATGACAGCTTAGATAATTTTTCTTTTATACATTACAGTGGAATCGAAAAAGTCATTTTTACAATAAAATTAAGTATTTTCCATTACTTCAACTATTAATTTCGATGAAACCCGACACAAAAAGCAGTAAAATATTTTTTCTGGTCAGTGGTGCTCGTTAGCTCAGTGAGCTTTGGTAGTCCAGAGAAGATGATAACATGGTTCATATTTTGTCTACCTATTATTCTATGAGAAACTTTTTATTATTTATACATATGGATGCTACGAAATTGTGTGACCTACTTGTCTTTCTGCGTGTGTGTACCATTAGTTTTTTTTTTTCTATCGATGACCTTTTAACTGACGTTCACTGCTGAAATTGGCATCCTCCATGAATTTGCACGATGGCATATCCTGTTATTAAACCTTTATCTGTGGTCAGTAACTTTGGTTTTTTTGCAAATTTTTTTATGATGGATTTAATCACGGAAAGAAAAACTCAGAACAGCCTTCTCCGTAACTCGCTGGACAACTTTAAGCTTACTTAAGCAGCTAAAAGTTAGAGACCCCGTTTCTGTACCTTACGTAATTAGTATTTTATTATTGTACCTATCTTATATTATTTGAGGAAGATATTATTGACATGTCTGGGTTATAAGACGTTTTGACATTAAAAAGTAAAATATACGCCTGTGACTTCTCGGATTTCAAAAGATAAAGCCTACTTCATTACATTATACTCTGAAATTTAACAATTCCGAGTACTCAAAACATCTCCAAACAAGTTACCAAAGGATATTGGATTCTAGATCCGGATTAACGGTTATATATGATATATGAATGAAATATATTGGCGTATGGGCGTAGCGAGGTACAGGCAGGGGGGGGGGGGGGGGCAGCCTGGTGCCTATTACCTGAAGGAATGATAATAAACGGTAGGTATGATATGTTTAAAAAAAATGATTTTCGAATTTGCAATAAATGAAGCAGAAATCGAGGGGATTTGTATTAGAATAATTTAAAACTTTGTGATTTGAGAAAATACTTCAATTAATATCTCAGCACGACTTCCCTCCCTCACGTCGTTTCCCTCTACATCCGTATGCGCCCTTAGGGTAGATACAACGTTTGTCAATAATTAAATCACTATATTGCTTCGTACCTCTTTATAAAGTTTTTCCCTTTAATTTTTTAAAGCTGAATTAAAAATGTTAAATATTAAATTCAACTTTAAGACAACTTTTTTCTGTAATAAAGTGTGATATGTAAGCGAAGTGAATTGAAATTAATCTTAGATAATAATAATCTTAATAATAATTTGTTGTTATAGCGGTAACAGAAATACATCTTCTGTGAAAATTTCAACTGTCTTACTATCACGGTTCATGAGATACAGCCTGGTGACAGACGAACGGACGGACAGATGGAAGGACAGCGGAGTCTTAGTAATATATATATAACCCTAAAAATCAGATCAGGTTTAAGAAGAGGGAGTAACGTTATCGCACTTTCTATATAAAACGGGCAGCATCACAGTACTATTAATCTATCTCATATAATACATAATCAAACTAATTTTAACCCAAAAAATAGTTTACAGTTACTTTAAACAAGTAACTTTTGTTTCCCCTATTCTATAAATGAATCATAGTCATTTTGATATATCTAACAAAAATTTATAAATGACGTGTGCGTGTGTTTAAAGTTACTCACCTATATTGAGATTCTTATCTCCCAAAAGCAGACAGAATAGATACAGTTCACCCATTTCCAACAGTAGCTATTACATTATGCATGGAAAATACATTAGTCATTTCGGCTTCGATCCGATTTTATAACCTTTTAACTGTATTAAATAGACGGAGAAAGAGGATACTTTACCCTTAGTATTATTAGGTTATGTAATCTATTTTTTACTTGTGGTTTACATTTGAGTTTATTAGCGCCTCATATATTGTTAAAAGGCAAAATACACTTTAATTTCGACAGTAACTTACAGAATTCAATATAAATTTTCAAACATTTCTATCAAAATATATTAAGGTTATTTTTTTTTACGGTGTAATTACTGCGCTGCGTTACTACCAACAGAGCCAACACCACGATTTAGCAGTCAAAGAGTACTGCGTATTCTACTATCTTTTTAATTAGAGTAGTAACGAAAATATTAGTAATGTAGGTAAATATCAGTACTATCTTAATCTTGACCAGATCCCCCCACACGATAATAATTTATGTGCTATTTCCTTTTGTCTTGAATGTAGGTGTATTCTATGTATGTACCTATTTCTAAAATAGAAAGTATGTACCTATATATAAGGATGTGTATCAAAGTAACATTGGGACTATATTTACCATATCCGCTATGTTATCCTGTTTTTGATTAGGATTAAGTTTTGTTTTATGTCAAAAAAGTTTTATACGCGAAAAAGCTTAAACCTGCAGGGAAAATCTCGATAAAGCTTTGACAAATTTATACATCAATCCAAGATTCTTTTTTTTTATGTGCCGAACTTTATCGATATCGGTTAAGTGGTTTATGCAGTTGTTATAGGTAATAAACATTCAAACAAACATTTTCATGATTTTTATCCCTAGAAAGGGGTAACCAGTAGCTGATTACTCACATATCATAATGGTCAGCTACTTTTCACCAACCACTCCAATCTTGACAAGGGGTGATCCTATCATTAAAATACTGTTTCTGATGCAGCGTATTTGGACTAAGGCTTTATATATGTCCCATGCAACGAACTTACTAAGTTTAAAGTAATAAGTGGTAACCTGAAAGACCTAGGACTGAATAATAAAATCCCATTGCCAGTTCCTAACGAACTATAAAAAGAAAGTCAGGACTCGACAGGGGAATAAAAAGAAATAATAATAATAAGTACCTACTAAAAATGTAAAGCACATAAAACATTTTTTGTGACCCTTGTAGGTTTTAAGAGAAACTTACTACCGCGCAAAATTGTTTGTATTGCCAACTTGTCAGAAGGTAGAGGATTAGTGTTCTATATTGCCGTAATATATATATTACTAGCTTTCCTCGCGGCTTTGCCCATGCTAATTTTTTGTTATCGGGGCGTGTGGTTTCTACTTCGTAGCAGAATTACCTCTAGTAAGAAAGTTTGCTAATGCAAGCTATAGCTATAATTTGTCCACATAGAATATGGTTTTAGTTACATTACTCATAAAGTAGCGGAAGTTTCTTTCGGAAAGTAGCCTATTTAATCCTCCATCTTTTAAAATATCCCTGTATTAAATTGTAGCTCAATTGGATGCTCCGTTGCGATGTGAAGGAACGACAAGCAAACAATCGCACTTTTATATTTGTATTAATTAAGGATCAAATCAAATTCAAATTAGCATTATAAAATAAGTTTTAAAAAACATTTTTTAAATCGTCAGATTTACTTATTAATAATAATTTTAATACCGGTTTGGAAGGTTGAATATACAAAAAAGCACCGACAAGAAACTCATCAGTTACCTTTTTTCAAATATATTTACAAATAGTACCATTAGGCTATAAACAATTAGGAATTCTATAATCTTTCTGATTTAATGCCTAATTATACAACTACTATATATAAAGCAGCCTGCTAAGTTACTGAGAGGATCATACTAAAAGATCTTTGTCCTCCATATATTCGGAGATTTTTTAACACCCTTTTAAGACAATTTTTGTTTTATAATAAATTTAAATGGTTTCAAAAATAAATTTTTAATGTTTAAAGGTAACTTATTTTAGAACTGTAAACATTGGCCTTTGTAAGATTTAGATACTTTATGAATTCTTCTGACATATCTTTATTGCTTGTATTGACATTATGATTATTACTAGTTTTATTTCTACATGGTTATACTTTTCTTAATCAATATTAGATTGTCAAATATCTATGTTTTGTGATGCAAGATTTAAAATATTAATTTTTTAAAATTTATTTTAAGTCACTTTCAAGGACCCAGTTTTTAAATTGCCTGAACTACTCGCTGCTGCAAAACGAAAATAGTATTAATACCTGAAGCGTTCCCCAACAGTTGGAACCTATTACATTAGGCTATGGAAATAACTGACTTAGACTAAGCGTGCAGTTTCAATACCAGTTACTAGGCCTAACTAAACCCGTTCGCCAATCCACAAATCTGATATCCCCAGTGAAGCTTGACGTCAAGTGTTTTTATACCTAGAAGTTTAGTAGTGTAGTGTACACATGTCCAGTTTCCCTCCTTTTAAAACAAGTTTTATGTTCTCAAAACTTAAACCTCACATAATGTATGTAATGTAATTAGTTTTTTCTCACTAAGCCCAAGATTATTTACAGTGACCTATTTTTCTGGCGTTTTACTTCATGGGCACTGTTTTACATAGCTATGCAGCAGTGGCGAGGAGTGGAATAGTGACAAGGGTAAACCTTAGTTTGGAAAATGAAGCGTGATCCAGCAAGTAGTCAGTTAAACAGCACTCTATATGAATTAATGCCAGTATGACAAATAAAACTCACCGCAATGAATTAATACGTGATGAACGAATTAAAAACCTAATTAAACAGTATAAATAAACATAACCCGATAAAAATATCTACCAAATCGAAAGCACTTGATACTTGAAACAGTGATAATGGCAGCCGTCTGCCATGTAATAAATTCATGCTTTTCTGAATGAAACGCAAGTACACTACAAAATAAAAACATTTACACAATTTGTTATTAAAATTTGAATATATTTTGATTTTTTAATTTTGCAATCTTATCTATCAATTTACTTGTAGGCGACAATGAGAACAAATGGCAATAACGTATTCATTAAAAAGAGCGAAAAACGTACGCCGCAAATCTTTAAAAACGCATGTGAGGGAAGCGGTGGGAGCGAAAGAGATAGGTAATGGCACTACGTTGTACAAAATGTGTATGCGCCGACTTGAACTTGGCGCTTTTGACCTTTTGGTCAAGAGATAACTTATTGTAGATAGCTTCTCCGTAGGAAAGTACAGTGCAACAAACTTTTCTAACTTTCTTACCTCTTAGGTTTTGATTTTTGACCGCCAGGTAAAAATGATTGTTGCACTATATATTTTGGTAGTATTGTGAAATTTCTGAAACGGCTTGTATATATACGACGACACTGCTGTATAGATCATTTACATAAATAGACAGGAAGGACACAGAATTGAATTGTGGCACGCCCATGTGGACTACAGACCCATATGATCTTACACCATTGATGTCATCGGTTGTAATTCTGCCACCTAAATATGATTTCAAAAGTACGAGACTACCGGCCTGAACCTCATAGTGATGTAGTTTTCCGATCAATGTTGCATTATAAACGTATTAAAATGCCTTGAAAAGATAACAGAATTATTAAGACGGGTTTAATTTTCTAGGTCAATAGTATTTTGCGTTTCTAGTGACTTAAAAGCTTATTTTATTTCTAAAGCATTAATAAATTGAAATTAGAGAATATCCTTATATCCTTGCAGATTCCTTAATTTTTTTTCGAGAAGCAGTTTGGCGAGGGCGGAAGATGAGTTCAAAGACTTGGTAATAGTAGTTAAAATATTACTTAAAAAAATTTAAAAGCTTCAGCAACTTCAGCATTAGAACTTAAAATTTTATAATAGTACCTATAATCGAATAATAATAATAGTAGATACTTTCTTACTGTATTAGAAACTACTATATGAAATATACAATATAATTAACACGTACTGTTCTGAGTGACTGTTATTGTCAGCTGTGACAGCCTAAATGATTAGTTAAATATACGTGACTGAAATTGTTGATCAATGTACCATTAGTCAATGTAACAGTAACTCTAGTATGTACGAATCAGATAATTATTTTCACATAAACATGGTTTATTATCTTAAGCGTTTCGTGCTTCGAAAGGTAAAAACTAAACCCTTTTACTGATTTACTTTGTTTTTTGTTTACCTGTCCGTTTAACTCTTTATTAATTTTATTTTGAAACAGAAAGAGGCATCAAGCTTAAATTATTGTCAAGTTGAACGAAGGTCCTTAAAGTTCTAATTTTCTAACAAAATCCTATAAAAAGATAGGCCTTCCCATATTAACTAGCACCACAGTCTAAACATTCATTTTATTCATACAGGCAGCCATCGCCTCTGATCAGGCAGAAATCCGATAACGTCCTGACAGTCATAACGCCGCGACTATATGTATGACTAGCTTGGCAGCACCTGAATAGCCATATGTGATGGACATAGACTACTTGAATGCGCTCGCCACGAACCTCAACTTACGATTGCTATGTCTAGACGCTTTCGATGGCTAACTGGATAAATTTACTGTCTAGACTGTGCTGGCACGTTGAGAGATCAGAAAAAGCAAAAGGGTAATTATAATTGTTTTCAAATCCTGAAATTTGGTATTTAAAAGACATTTGGTTATTAACATTTCTTAGAACTTGTTTAAATTCATTACATTTACTACAACTACGAAACCACTTAGAAGGGACTTTGTTAAATTTGATGACAAAGTTCAAAAAGGGGAGTCCAAATATGAATGAATCATTCAACAATTCTGAATAATTAATTTATCTATTCATTAAGTAGTACCTACCACTGTGATGCTTCAACCTATACTGCTATATATCATCTATAAAATTTATGGTAAGTAATAAAAAAATCATAGGAAAGCCAGAGTAATATTTGCCACAAAATAACAGTGCACTCATGCAAGCAAAAAGTTTAATTGAAACAAGCCGAGTTCCGTATTCAGCCAACGCAGCATTAATTAGTGCAGACTACGTGACAGTGTGTTCACTCGTGTACGTAACTACGTAATGTGTAATAACTTCATAACCCTAAATTGTTGCAAGAGTTTTGCAGGAAAAATATAAAATTATTATGTATGTTATAAAGTCGTCAACATATATTAAATTATATGCCTAAGCTGTAACTTTAATGACTGCTTCGTTGCTCTGTTGGTGGTGTGCTCTACGTATAATATGTATGTATTTACATTTTAAAAACGTACCTATATAACTATTTGTATATGTTATCTGGTTCCTATTTCACAGAACAGGCCTTTCTTAGTTTAATGGTCTCAAAATGGCGCTGTAAGTAATGTCCAGGATAGATTATTCATTTTAAAAAATTACATTGAAATATTTAATTACCGTTATTTTCTATGTTTGATTTTGACCACCAATTTGATGTAGCTACCCGTAACTACTTACCATATATATATATAGTATATTTAGTTTATGAATAAACTATAAAAAGCCATCAACTAAACTATTAAATTCCTATAAAAAATATAATTTAAAGACCGGCAATTCAAATCTAGTAGATAAAGTGTGAAAACCGATACCGAGACACAAATAATAGTACATGTTGTATCAAGGGTGGTAAGGAGATATTACTAACAAGGGATATTGAGACGCCTCAGGCCAAAGGCCGAAACACCTCGAGATGGCAATTTCCGTGCCACCCGTGTTACACACAATGTTTTCATCACATTTGCAAGTAAATAAATAAATATATAAGGTGAATAAATAAATAAACTCATTAGAACACAATTGAAATGGTGGGAATATAGCTTTTATACATACTTAATAGAAAAGGCACATCTTTACCGCTCTATGGACCGATCTTTTTATGGACGCGCGCTTTGTTTTGAGAAAAGTTAAATTTACAAAGAAAAAGCCCGGGGGTATAATTAAGGTCTCAGTACCCACTTTGCCCGTACGTCAGGACAATAGTTACGAGTAAGTGTGATGTAATTATTTTTTGAAGGAGTGAATTTTGTGACTTAAAAAGAAAACCCTGTAAAAATGGTGCTTTGGCAAGAAATTTATCAACCTTAATACAGTCATAATTATGACTTATAAGTTGTCCCTTATCAAAACTGAATAAAGTCTCAAATTTGAGGCAGGCAGTTAGTTAGTTACTAATTTATGAAACGAATACTAGGGTATTACGATTTCATTAGTCGGAGCATGTAGGTAAGTTAAATAATATGGTTTCTTATGAATAGTAAATTAGAAGTCCCGAATCAGAAAGTACATAAGACACATAACAAAAGTCGCTTATAAATCCCAGTCGTTTGAGTACTTACGAAACCCTAAAAACTGGCAGCGCGTTATGAAAGCGCGTTCAAGCTTTCTGAGTTAATTAAAATCGTATGAACACGTCGGCATTCTATCAGCAGTATTCAGCAGATGCGTCGCAAACTCACAGCGCGGCAGCGCTTTAATGAGATTATATTCCAGTACTGATTGACTATTTCCCCGTTAATCCTCTTATGTTCTCTATGTTATAGTCTTGTGTATTATTATGTTGATATAATATGTTACAATATAATATGTTATAATATAATATGTTACAATATAATATGTTACAATATAATATGTTACAATATAATATGTTACAATATAATATGTTATAATATAATATGTTATATTAATTCAACAATCTACGGTGGTTGAGACTAAATAAAGGTGATTTCTTGAAGACTAAGTAACTAAGAAACTTGAAATTTGGCATAGTGATAGTTTTGATAAAAAAATATTTTATTTAAGATTATGAAAGAAATTGGTTTGGTACTAATAAAATAGTTTAAATTAACGTATCTTTTGAGCTACCATTTAACAGAGTCAACTTTAAAACGAATTCAATATACTTAATATTTTTTTTACTATTTTAAGTTCAATGGCCTTTATGAAATAGCAAAGAAGTTACTATTTGCAGTTTTCCTAGAATTGTTAAACTAAAATTCTGTTTTAATATGTCTAGTAGTTTTGAAGCCCTTAACCGTGCGTATTAAAGGATTTTTTCAGAATGTAATAGTTACGGGAACAAATAGGATTTTATATAAAAGTAGGTAGAAATTTAGAATTAGCACTTTGTCAGCCTTACTCGCTTATTTATTAATACTGAATAATCAATAAATATTAAATTGAATGTAGTTATAGTGTATTTTACTTCAGTAATTTAAAAATAAAATAACAACATAAATCGTATATTTTTAAAATCGTCAAAACTTACCTAACCAATTAATTAAATATATACATTTACAACATACAAACAAATAACAAGGTATACAAATACCTTTTCAATGCAAAACCGTATAACGTTAATACAATAATATCATGGAATGTTATTGTACGGAATACACAAAGAGTTAACATAATTGGAAGGTTCCCCTAATCCAAGCAAAGGCACAGATCCACGCAGAAATATCTGCGATGAATTCTAATGTCGTTTAAGTATGTCTCATATTTTAATTAAGAGGAAATAACCAAGAAAAGTAAGAAAAACGAAGCATTCTGTTATATACACATATTGCAGAAAATAGGCCAGTTAATTGGGCGCCTAGGCAGATCGTTAAGTATGGAAAAGAAATTATCATATATCTGAACAGCTTATATGAAACTTGATTGTAACAGTCCACTCACTTTGCTCGCTCCGCATCTACGTTGACACAGGAGAAACTGAACTTAGGTTCAACAATCATGACTTCTATAGTGTGATTTCTGTTCCTTCCTTTTCTATACTTGACGATCTGCCTAGGCGTCCAGTTAACTGCCTAATTTAACCAGATGGCTGCGACATATATACATACATATTGCTGAAAATAGTATGCAATCCAAATAGCTTCATTCCATTCCATTTGTCTGCTGCAATACTTATAGATTTTTTTTGTTGAATAAAAAAAAGTTAGCTAGAATAATAACTATGTTTTCTTTACTAATATAAAAGTAGTGTAACGTTAGAAATTTATTTAACATTAAATTACCTACATACCAATATTTTTATTTTAACGAGTTTGTTTTTAAAACATTTAAAGCAAGTATTTTACAGTAAGGAATTCCAGCATATCATTTAAACTAAGAAGTTTAATGGTGAAGCATATATGAATGTTATTCTTAAATATCACCTAAGCTATTAAACAAATAATATATTTTTGGAAATTGTAAACCAGATTTAAGCTGTCTACCATGTCGACAGTTTTAACTCAAATGTTCAGAGGTTGTCCTTTCAATTAGTATTCAGTGCAGGTAATCCTGCGTCCGTACTATCCGTCTGTGCCCGTCGGAACGTTCAATTATGATAATTTTATGTGAATTCATACTATATTGGGTTATCATCCATGATACCAGACATATAATAGGTATTCATAAAACTATCATACTGATATTTATGTATGTTAAAGTCTAGTCCATGCATTCCTAATTAAAATCCCTTTGACTGCGTTCTTCAGCTTTGAGCTGATATTCAGAAAGACGCGCGATATATCGACAAAATTTTAATGAACCATAATTTTCTCAACATTTACTCAGTAGTTAATCATATCTGTGTTTATTCTTGAAACATGTCACTTTATTTTAAAAATATTAAAAATTAAGAATATTTGTGAGAAAGATGGAAACTAAGAAACTAATTAAAGCCACCTACCGCCGCCAGTCCAGTATTTTTCTTTTTGAGAACGGAGAGTTAGAAACCGCTATCAGAGTGATATAAACTGTGTCTTGGTGCCAGCAATGACATGCAAGACCTCTTACACTTGCGGGAGTCGCGATACTTATGCTTTCATAATGCCGTATAGTACAACGCACGTGTGGAATTGCGGTGAATTCGTCCTTATAGACGGGGTCTTATAATCGTAATTGACTGTAGGGTTTTGTATATTTAGTCCCAATCGAGGAAATACAGATAAAATCACAAATTTTGAATTGTGAAAACGTAGATCTATTACATCGTAGGGATATTGGGTTCCGTGAATATGACAAATAAATTACTATCCAATGCTATGCAATAGCCACACAAAATTGTCGATTTTTTCGAAAGTGACAAAGCAAACCTGTGATCTCTTTCTATCAAGTTTGACATTTTGTTTTATAGTTAGTTAATAAACAAGCTAAAAAGATACAAGAGACCATTTTTTTTTCATATCTGTCTATGAAATGCGGTGTCCAGTTCTCTTTGTCTATATTTATCAAAGTAAGTAAATACTGAATTAAATATGATTTCTTCCGGCTTTTCATTGATGCATGAATTTCAAAGGAATTAAAAAATGGCTTAGACTATAAACCTTACGATCTATAAGCAATTTTTAAATATAGTAAAATAAAAGTAAGGTAGACACTAAAAACCTTTTTCCCGAATCAGCTATCCTAACGGGATTACGATAAGATACTGAATAAATCTACTGCATGCCTATTAGGAGCGTTTAGACATCTTAAAGCATGACCTTCCTTATAACATCAACCTCAAAAGGCCCCACTGTTGGGGCACGGCCTACCCTCGAGGGTGATTTGGGCCATTGTCTACACGCGGGCCCAGTGCGGATTGTGGACTTCACAAAAAGCTTTTTTTGTTTTCGTATGCTACAACGCAGGTTTCCCCACGATGTTTTCCTTCACCGCTAAGCTAGTGGTGTAAAAAATCAATATACTTGAGAGATGAGGAAAAAGGCTCATTGATACACGCTGGGCGCGAACCTCCGCCACTCAGGTCATAAGATAAAAACCCCTAGATCATCACCGTCTTATATGTCATGAGCATAACATGTTTAGGTTTTCTCGGCGTTCGAGCAGCTCAAACGGCCAGCGTAAGCTGAACTGCCCTTACAGGCGTAAGTGTAGAGTGACCAGTCTAACGAATAGGCGGGCGGAGCCACCGTGCAGCGTGTCCTCCGTCCATGAAAGCGCCTCGCGTACTGAAGCTTCTATTGCATTAACAAAAATTTACATAAGAATATCGGTTAAGGTATCTATATCTTTTAATAATGAATATAAGAATCGATTCTGCTGGCCATCTAGAGTTATTAATGTGTGCCTGTGGTCTTTTTTGTTTTTACAACTAAGCTAATTAGATTTTTTTTTTTAAATAATTCAATTTTACGATTTCTTTGCAGGAAGAAATTAATAAACTAATTAATAAATAAAAAGTTAGGTTCGTAAATAAATAAAATTCACAGAAATATTCTTTCAGTCGAAATATTTAATTATGAACTTCTGTAGTGAATTTATACAGTTATTTATTAAGCAAACCAAAAGTTAGTTCATTAAATGTTTTAGCCCTTAATTCACACAAAGTTATTTGCTCAAACGACTAACCATTAATAAAGCTTTTAATGTCACTTGTGAATTACACAAGAAGAAGATGGAGAAGATTTTACGCCTTCATTTTCCGAGACAATGACGTCACGAATGTCTTGGCTCTGTCTTGTAGAGACAATCTCCCAAATTACGTTATTTACGGTATTTCCTTGAAAACATGCTGATTCATTTTGAAATTACATTTGCTATTTTTATTACCAGCATCATTCTTCTTGGTAGTCAAAGAGTCGTATAAGTATAAGATTGCCTATCTGTAACAGATATAATAATTATTTGCGGAATTGATAATTTCTTGAGTCAATTCCTCGATATCCCCGTTTTGTCTTCGCATCTTTTCATGATAGGACATTCGTAAAGTTAAAATTTAGATTTATGATTTTTTTTGGAAGTACAGGTAAAAAAAGGTCTGTATTTTGACTTAAGTTTTAAGTAGTTTACAAAAGTAATAACATATTGCGCTAGATTATTATAGTATAGGAGAGACAGATTGTATAAATCCGTTTAAATAAAAATAAATAAATACCTATCATGATCTTGGACCGTCCGTTGCAAAATGATATTTTTCGTCCTGCTGGGTAAGGGCTACTGGCGCTAGATGGTTCTATTCCCCTTTTTACACATCCCGCACCTAAACAGCTAAGTCCGACACCACATGTCCTATGTACGTCTTCTTACGTTATCATCATCGTCATCATCTCAGCCGCAAGAAGTCCACTGCTGAACATAGGCCTCCCCCATAGATTTCCTTTTTGTTCGTCTCCGGATCTCCTCATTTCTGATTTCTTACGTAAGTAGAGGGGATTCGTTGGTTCTGGCGCACTTCCCCCCAACCTCAACCCCTCGCCTAAAAAAAAGCTCACCAACTTTTTTTCTGCTTTGCCCCAACCCCTCGCCTAAAAACGTTTCTGCCCCCGCGTGACTCGCGGTTGCCCACTCTCAAAACATCGTTGGTTCTGGCGCACTACCCTCCAACTTCAACCCCTCGCCTAAAAACTTTTCTGCCCCCCGCACGACTCGCGCTTGACCACTCTCGAAACCACCCCCTGTGTCTGGGATACGTCGACTCACGCTTGACCAGAACTACCACGTGACATCACTGTAGGTTCTGTGTAGTTTTGTTAAGTATTTATATCATTATCGTAATGGGTCTATCGTATTTTTCCGTTCATTAGTTATTCTTATTTAATTACAATGTCGTGAGTGCGATAATGATGTTTGTGGTGACATTCCTAATACCTTTTTAATTATATTTGTACTTGTAAGATAAATCGTATATATATAGGATAGTCGAGAGTATTCGAGTTACAATTTATCATCAAGTGATTGAATTCATCCTGTGTGATACTGAGGCTGGTTCTATTTACTTCAAAAAAAGCTATGGAGGTATGTGTTTTTTTGCTTTATAATTCTTTATCTATATTTATTATATATATTACAGACCCTCAAAACTATGTGTTTGTTTGAATGTCTATTACTTAAACCAATTTTGTTTAGGTTTTCACTTTAGGCAAATTTTTGATTCAAATTATTATACAAATATGTTTTTAAAGCATAGGCTTATTTTATTACAGAATTCAACATTTAACGTAATGGAAGAAAACACGTTCAAGCATTACTACTACGCTACATCGGATGATGAGCAATCAACTGAGAAGGCCTTAGAAACAACAAAGCTCAAACGGTCCCGTCGAAATAGTATCGACTCATTCTTTGAGGGGACCAATCAGAAGAAAAAGAAACTCAGCTCTACAGTGGCGAGATCTTCAAAAGATGGTATCCCTGGTGTCACATACTTGTCTACTAATAATGATGATGGGGCTCATGCTACACATTTGATAAAAATTGAGGTGTATGACCTCATAAAATTGAAAAAAGTACCAGTAGATGAACATTGGAAACACTCAGAAGTGAGGATCAAATATTATACGGATACAAAAGATGAAAAATATGAGCAAACGAAGGGTATCATATTTGATATCACGAAGCAAATAGCAGAAACCAATAACTGTAAAAAATACTTTTTTAAAAAGTAATCTCTAATAGCTAAATTAATTTATAAGAACCAGCTTCAGTATTACTCGAAATCAACTTTGAATCAAATTGTATCATGTTTGAGTTTTATTGTGAATGAATGAATAAATGATATAAATAAAAAATATTTTTTTGTTTTTTAACCACTAATTACACAAACACACACATAAGAAAAAAACATTTTTTTTATTTTAAAAAGTTTTATTATCAAAAATTGTTTTAAACATATCATATAATAAAATATCATTACATAGAGTGTTATTACTAAAGTGGTTTACAAAATCAATCATTGATTTACCATGAAACTTAAAATACAAATAAACAAGACAATATTCCCCACAAACAGTTGTAAAGTCATTTTGAACTCTTTTATTATTGTGACTCCATATCTTAGTATTCTTATTTAAGAAATATAAATGATGTCTACTAGGTTTACGACCATAAGAATCAAAGTATTCACCTAATCCATTTTTATTAATATGTATTCCCACCCAATGCGATCCAGGTTGATTGTCAACATCTAAATTACTAATGAGAAAAGCAGGTAGGTGCATGAGTACTGGTAATCTATTTGCAGCAAATACATTTAGTTTAATTTTCGGAGAAATTATCTTTAAACATTTTTGAATATCTAAAGTATTCATTTCAAAATGTTGATATTATGAATGTCAAAAGTATAATAAGTCCTTTCATTGAGTTCTAATTATTATATTTTAGCTACTGTAATCTACTGAAACATTACGATTTTTATCTATTTCAATAACATTATCAAATTCAGCATACACTATACAGTTTATTGTTTGTATGAGTGCTGCTTCAAAACGAACTTCAAGTCTTACGCTTCCATGTCTAATAAGATTCCAATGAGACGTAGAACTAGCTGATAAGTCTGGAGTTAAATCAAATGCCATCAAACAATATCCATTTGCATATTGTTCCCTAGAAATAGCATTACCATCATTCAAAAAGTGAATACCTGACCCGGAAAATAGTGTATGGTAAGCTGTGGTAAATATATTGTTGTGAAACATTGGTTGTAAAGCTTTTGATGGTATTTGTTGGCCATCTATATACAAACTAAATGTATTTATTCCATAGTTTTCAAAGTTAAAAGGGTTTCTGTTAAAACTTCCATTAAAAGCAGCATTGTTTACAAAACCTATTATACACCTTTTTGGAACTTGACCAATAAATATGTTATCAAGCGTTTTTCCCTGAACTCCTGAAGGTATTGTGAGCACTTTGACTTCAGCTCTGGTTATAGGATACTTAGCGGTCGTTGCACTTAAAACTTTTTGATGTGCTAATAATACACTTGGACTAATTTTTGCTCTACGAACTATAAGTGTAGCGTCAGTAAAAGTAACTTTCAGTTTAGCATCTGCACCAGCCATAAGATTAAAACTTTCTCTTGATCGTACTAGTTTAAGACTAATTTCAACACCATTTATCAGAAACTTTTCTTGATTAAACAAATCCCCATGCAAATGTCCTACCATTTCTACCTCTTTACTCTCACGTACAAATTGATTCCTTTTTTTAAATCCATCATTAGAATCATCTAGTGAATTCATTTTTCCAGCTGTGTCTTCATACCATAGTCCACAAGTCAGATGAGATTGTTTAGCTGCTGGACCATAGTTTAATAAAGTTTCTATAAATGCCCTATAAGCATAAGTGTTGTTTGGTGGAGATACTAGTTTTTGATTTAAATACACATCGAGTTGATTGAACAGTGAGTGTAACCAGTTATTAGTTGGGGCTACTACTGTAGCAGCAGCTAAGTTGGTACCATCTTGGTTTCGAATTTTAACTTTTAAATGTAGTAATGTATGAGACAAATCGATATAATCATCCCCCGTACCAGGAATTTGAAATTCAATTGGTCCATCGTCTGTAAGGGATGATATAGGTTTGTAGTGTATCCATTGTCCATTTTCAATACTTGTCTGAGTTGTTGGTAAAGCAAATAAATCCAATTCCGATTTTATACATTCACATGAATGATTATGTAAGAATGACATTATTTGTTTGAAAATATATCTTTAGTATTTCTATTAATTTTATACTTTCTAGTTCTCAACTCTTTCAAAGCTGTTGACGGAATGGAATGAATCCGACGTTGACGTTTCGTTATATAACCTGATCCATTCATTAGTCTTTCAATTTTAACATCTGCTCTTCGTTTTAAATTACTACTTACATCTTTTAACCGTGTTTGCACAGATTCATTCATTGGTTTCTGGCTTATCATATCGCTTAATAATCCCACTCCAGCATTAAGAGCCTCTTTACCAATTACTCTAGCCCCACTTGATAATAAAGGTAGTACTGATCGAAACAGGCCTCCTAAAAAGCTTCCTATTCCATGACCACGTTGATGTGGTACACCTTTATAAATTACACCAATTCCTGATCCTGCTTGGTGTGAATAATATTGCTCATAGGGACAAATACTGTTATTATGCATTATAATCGCTTAAAGTGTAGTTTAACATATGCGGTCCCAAATTGAAATGGTATTTTATTACCAGTGTTTGTTCTTATATCTATTTCAATTGTATCAAATTCTCTTCGCATAACTGGTAAGTAGTGGGGTGGTGAAAATACATGCATCTTATAAGCACCATAGATATATTTCTCGGGGTCTAAAGGTATTATTCTTAACAATGGTGTCATAACATCTCCAACTATTTGCGGATCAATTATATCACAGTAAACAAATAATTGAGAAGGTAATCCTAAATGTAAATTGGGTGGGTATCTTCCAACATTTTTTGTTATTAAATTAGTTTTTGGTTCAAAGCCAAGTATTCAACTTAACTTTGATGATAACGTTAAAGATGATATATTTTTATCGTTAATTTGAACAGAGACCATCTGGGAAACTTTATCATAATGAAAGCGACAGTTTTCTTTTAGGTTTAAGGCTTTTAAAATGTTATCAATATTATCATAATTGGTTGCAGGTATATGATTTTTATAAATAACTGATGATATTGATTTATCCAAAGGTACTATCATTTTCTTAGTAATATACATTATATTTTCACCCTCTTGAACTGTAAACATACTACATGGGTATTGAAATTCTACAACTCCAACAGACCACTGTCCTTCTAATTTTATAGGTTTTGGAAGTTTTGTTGAAAAATTTGTAGTGGTATTACTCGGAAAATATTCCATTGAACTATTACTGAGCAAAGTTAAATAAAAATCTTCCTTAATCATATTTTTTCTATATCTTTTAATGATACCCAAGTATTAAATTTGTTTGGATAACCTTTCCACTTCACTAGTACTTGCTTTCTATTTCCAAAATAACGAGTGTGGAGTATTTTATCTATTTTATGTGGGAGAGTGGGGTTGTATATTACTTTTTGTAATTCTTTTTCATAAAATGTACCTGTAATGGGTTCATTTTGAAGATCTTTTAACGTATAAACTACCCAAGGTGATCTTCTTATAACTGAAGTAATAACAAATATTTCATCACTCCAGTTGCTCTCGTATCCTTTTTGAAATATGTGTTTATGTTTTGTTATCCTAACATAATCACCTTCTTTAAACCTGTTTAGAATAGCCTTTTGCCCTTTATCTCTATCATATAAATTATTCCAAACAGTCATAATATTTTCTGAGTTAACATCTTTGGGACACATTTTTATACTTGAATGATAGCTATGATTATAAGAATAAATCAAATCTTTTAAAATATCAACATATCTATATGTGTTATGATGTGTGAAATACCGCCACATTTTTGTCTTTAATGTTCTTTGAAAGCGTTCCACGATACTAGCTTTTATATCAGGATTGTTAGTGGTGTAATAGTTTATACCTTTACTTTTAAAATATTTTTGCACATCCTTAGAAACAAATTCAGTTCCCTTATCTGACTGAATGTGGTTAGTAGAGGATTTTGACTCATTAAATATACTTTCAAAGCATTCTTTTATAGTTATAGAGTTCTTTTTTTTTAAACATCTAGCAAATGCATATTTACTAAATACATCAATAACACACAGAATATATTTAAAACCATCATTATATTCAGAATAAGTGCGCATATCACTTAAATCCACCTGCCACAAGTCATTATAATTAGATAAAATGTACTTATTTCTAGGAAATCTATTTCTTACAGGTTTATGTAATGTGTAAGTTTCTTGTTCTTGCAACCAATTTTTCACTTGTTTTGCTGTCATTTTTCCCTTTAACGAGTTGATGAGTTTGTTAACACCTCCATATCCAGCAGGATGAGAAACATCATAGTAAATCTGATTTATTTCTAATAGGGGGTCCATTTTTCCCAGTCTATTTTTTTCTTGATTTTGTTAAAATGAGTCTTAGTAGGAGTAAAACTATTATCTGATTGCAATTTGTTAAGTGGAATTTCTTCTTTTATATCACCTAAGTAAAGTTTATTAATATATTCTAGTCTTTTTGGATTTCCAATATAAGTTAATGGTATTTTAATTTCTTTTAATGCTGATGCAAACTCTTGCCACCCAATTGGATCACTGTGTTTAAGTGGTCTTAGTGTATCATTCACCAGGTCTATAATGTTACTTCCTGGTATTTTCATATTATTGATACTAACAGTTCCATTGGTATCCCAATCTACCTTATTTTTATTTGAAAAAATTGATTCTATTAGTAATTCACCTCGTTTTATATACGTCTTAGGAATCAATTTCAAGAGTTGTTGCTTTGAATAAAATGGGGTTAAGTCAGTATCATTTATGGTTTTTGATTTTATGTTTGATACCTGCTCAGTGTCAAGGACTGTTTCCTTAATGACATCAGTATCTTTATAATTAGGCGAACTTTCTGTTTTGGTTATAATTGGTATTGGATATGGTCGTCGTTCTACTTCAGTAAAATGTAAATACCTTTGGAGTGTTTGTAAATACAAAATCCATTTTTCTCTATCTTCTACATTACTATTTAAAATATCTTTCATTTCACCATCTAAACGGGATAAAGTATTTAAAGCGCTTTGTGTTTCATTTTCCTTTTTAATTTTTTCTATCAAATTAGGTTCAATTAGAATCATTTTTTTAGCATGTTCCATTTTTGCTTTTATTTTCCTGCTAAGGTTTTAAAATTGAACTCACCAAGGCACTTAGAACAGATCCTAAAATAATAGGTAAAAAGGCACCACCCCTTTGAATAATTACGTTTTTTCTAAGTAGATTTCTTCCTTTACAAACCAACTTTCTCAATATATTTTTATATTTTTTTAATTTGTTTTTATCATTTTCCTTGACGGGTATTTTACCCTGTAATACGTTGTAAATACACTCACAAATAAAATTTATTTCTTCTTTACTACAAGATTTAAGTAAAGCTTTTCTATGTCTTGGTTTCAATACATGCAACGATTTTAAAAGTTCTTGATGTGTAGTCACTCTTGAATGCATTATTTATGAATGATTGGAATTTCATTATGTTTGCTGTATTTAAATCCTTTTTTAGGTATATATACAATACAGTTCTGGTCAGAAGGAAATATTCTCGTTTTAAATCGACACATATCAATTGTGTCCTGTTTTAAATCTATTATTAGGTAGCCATGAGGTTCACTAGTAGCATCTTTGTAGGCATCTTCCAAAAATTTAATGTTTTCAGGTGAGACTTGACGTGCTAAGTAACGAATTTGTGTTTTATCTCGTGGATTTTTAAAGTAGACTATATAACTAGAGTTTAAAGAAATATCTCTCTGTCCTTTACCTTGATGGAATATATTTTGTGTAATATAGAAAACACTAATGTTTCTATGATGACTACCCTTTGTGAATATGTCAACAACACGACCATCAGACTCTCGCATGAGGTCATCGATTATTATTAGTTGTGGTTGTTCTCCATCAAACATACTGAGGTCAGGAATACCTTGGTAATAATTAACATTGTTCAAGTTGTATAACGGTTGCATTTCATCATAACACCACATAATATTAGAAAAATGTTGATTGCAAATCTCATTAGCATGTTTCACAAAATTTTTAACAAAAACTGATTTACCACATCCACTAGGGCCAGCTACAATTACTGTAAAGGGATGATAAAAATGAATCATAATTATTTTTAATGTGTGTTCTCTTTGAAAATGTTCAAATTCATATGGAGGAAAGCAATAAAAACAAACACTTATATATTAAAAACAATATAATTAATAATAAAAAAAATAATTACAATCATTAGGTTACTTAATAATAGTTATTACCTTACATTTTTTAAACACACATAAACCAGATACAATTAATACTCTATATTATTATTATTTCGAAACTATAAGTTAATCTTAAAATGACCCCAAGCATATGTATCTGTTGAATTAGGTAAAATATATCTCTTGGTGTCATTACAGGATAGACAAGTTTTATTAATTTGTTGTGTAAAAATAGTATGTTTCACACTTCGAATCCTACACATTTGTGAAACATTTACATTTTTATTAAATAGACACAACTTATAATTGTCCAAATTCATCTTTTTTGTCACACTTTTATTTACACCTTTTGCTTTAGCAATAACCTTACTTTCAATGTCCATTGCATACATTTTTGATCGAAGTCCTACAAACTCCCGAAATATTTTACCATTGTTCTCATCCTTAAAATATCTAAGTTTCTTTTTATTTAAAAGTGGGAAACCATAAACATTATCACTAGAATAGTCTGAAGTATCGAATAAACATTCTAAGTCAGATTTTATATCATTATAAAAATTATCTGTAAATACATGGTAAACTAAGCTATCCGTATCAGTGTATAATAACTTGACACTATTATTGTATTTTCTTTTCATGTAATTATAATGAAAGTTATACATCAATGTTTTTGATATTTCTAATATACAAAATCCTAAAACAAATGGTTTATTGAAATATACCTTAGTCTTTTGTAATTGTACAGCAATTAAAGACTCGGAGAATATAGATAGACTATGAAACTCAGGGCGAGCAATTAAACTTTGTGCACCTTGAATTTTTCCATGGTTTTCCCAGTGGGTTAACAATTTCACATTAACACGTTTTTCAACATTTTCCATAGTTTTACCAAAGACTGCATTATTCATAAGTTTATAAAAATCTTTTTCAAAGTCACTTTCAGCTAAAGTTCTTAGTTGTGTATTTAAATCTATATATTTCTTCAACCAAGGACTTTGCTCAAACTGTAAAACTCTATGAACTCTAATTAATTTCATACCAAGTTGTAAACATTGCTTCAGATTTCTATAGTGAATAATATATTTAGTTTTGTTATATAAATTTGGAACTAATTTTTTATCTTTACTGTTACCGATTACAATGTTTTCAGGGCATAAAGGTAAGTCTGAATGAAGATCATGTAAATTTTCAGGGTATTCAAGATCAACTTCCAGTATGTATCCAATATCTGATGAATCTGATATATTGAAGTCTATGTTCGGGTTAACCCATTTAAAATCTCTTACAGGCAAATACTGAGACATTGCCCAACCATAGAGATTGTTTGCATCAAAATACATTAAGTAAGATTTTGGTAAGTTATCTTTGTAATCACCCATGTACTCGTTATTTGCCTTTCCATATCTGTTAGAACACTGTGAAATACCACCTCTTATACCAGACTTTACGAATGCTATTTTATCAAAGTCTTTTAATAATTCCAGTGTTATGTTAGTACATTTTAGCATTGCATCCCAGCTTAATCCTGGAAGGGTATAATATTGTACAGGGTCGAGTTCATATGTTTTAATACAAATTTCTCTAAAGTTTTCAAAAATATCAGTGAGTAACATTACATCAGTTCTTAAGTATAGATTGGAATAGTCCAACATATTTTTACATTTAAATTGGACCCAAACATTTTGAGCATGTTTATAATCATCATCTGAGACACTGGTATTACTTAAAGAGTTAAAGAAAGCGTCTTGATCTGGAAGAGTTGTAACTTTTAAGGATTCATAAGAATTAACAAATTCATAAGGAAAAACACCTTTCCTAATAAGTTTATTAAAATCATTTTCGTTTGGAAATTGTTTTCTTAATTCTATAAATTGATCTTTTTTTAGATTTTTAGCTAAACTATCTAAACTACTGGCCATGAATTTAAAGGAATCTAAAAACCGCAAATGTACTAAATGACCTCTTATATTAAGTTTTTTTGAGAATGAAATATATTTTTCCTTATTTTGCGGAATGATATCTATTTCTCCATCTTTAAAATTCAAAGCATGAACAATAAAATGAGCATCATAATTACTTAGATTATGAAATAGAATGGGAATGAAAAAGGGAACACGATACTTTGAACTACATAATTCGTGAGCAACACCTCTAAAATTACCAGTATTCCAATCATAGTCTACTGTGATGTCATCACCCAATAGCCCTTCACAAATATAACATAATTGCGATTGTCTAATAGATTCCTTCTCTTCGTTAGTTAATGGAAGTGGACATTTTTGAAAACAATTTATCCTATGTATATTGCTAATATCTTTGTAAATGCTTTCCATAAACATTTTTGCACAATTAGGCCCTGTGTATGTTCTGTATGTAGACAGCTTATCATCATACGAACATTTTATATAGTATCCATAACTATAAACTTCATGTTCATGTATTGTTTTTGTATATGACTTCGATGGATTAGGGTCACATGAGGTGACGGGTTTTAAAAGAGCTTCAAAGTCTGCATATATTACAAAAGGTAATTTTAATTTTCTTTGAAACTTATCAAAATAGATTTCATCATTATTTGTTTCCCGATTAAACCAATCTTTTCCTTTTTTATGAATTCCTGGTAATTCAGTAACAATATGAGCACAGTCATGTTTTTGGTGATTAATTAAATTAACTTTAGATTTAAAATATAGAAGGCAACCATCACAGATATGAATAGCATTATTTCGATTCGTTATTTGTTTACTAACCAAGCGTGATAAATTTTTTATAAAACAATAATGACCATTTGAACCATTGTTTAAAAATAATAAGTTAATGTGTAATTCTTTACGACATTTAGTAAAATATAATGGTCCAACGATGGTATTACATTTTTTTTCTTTGTTAAATTCTAATCCGAAAACATTGATACTAATGTTATTCTGTTTTTCTACCTTGGGTATATCCGATAATTTGATTGGGAACTGTATATTATTAAACTTTAGTCTATTTTGATTCCTCAAGTATGATGATACCCTTTCAGAACTTTTATTTACAGGATATAGTGCGGATAATAAAGCCCACTTAAAACATTGTTGATCGTTATTTTTTACATTTATGACTGCTTTTTTACGCTTAATATCTAAAGGTAATTCAATAAACGAAGACCCTCGTAAGGGATTGAACTTATTAACATTCATTTCTAAGAACTGAATTTTTTTTAAAGTCCATCCACTATCTTTTGCTTCGAAATCACTCATTTTATTTTTAATGTCTTCGCTTAAAGTTTCTAAATAATTTTCTAATTCGTCCCCTAAAGAAATAGTCCGATTTTTTGTTTGAAAATCGAAAGAATTTTTTAAATCTTTTGTTTCCTGTTCAAAATCTGCATGAATAATAAAATTAACTTTAACAATAGTTAACTCTTTTAAACATTCCTGAATAAGAAATAGTATCGACTCTTTAATTGATGCTAATACTTCAGGAGTTTGTATTTTAAGTGACTCATTAGCTTTAGGTGATACAATTCTATACGTTAAGACCCGAGACCCAAAAGCAACTGATATAACAGAGACATTATGTAAATTATGATTATGAATAAGACATTTTTCTTTGTGTTCCTTAGATCGTAAGTGCTGAGCATAGAACCTTTGGCTAACCTGTAATTCACATATTTGACACATAACGTTCTGTCTATGTGTTGTATTGGAAGATGATGACGTCGATGCTTGTTGTAAATCTTCAGCACTAATATCAGCTTGTCTCTTCAAACCTCGACCGACTTGAATTGAAGATTTTCTGTAGATATAACATGCTTATGTTAATATAAGAACACAAATATGTAACATAAAATTTAAATAAGTATAGTTAGAATGTATACCTGAATGTTTCCTCAACTTCTTTACAGATGTTAAACAGTGAAGTGTCATAATACGGATTTTCCAGAGCATTATCTTCATAATTCTCACACGCTCTCATTAGTTCTTTTTCTTCTTCTTCAAAAACATTTTGAAAAAAAACACTTTCTAGTGACATGGTTGAAATAAACCAGTTTAGCTTTGCTTGTGAATGATGAATTAATAATAAATATAATGTTCGATTTTTCTCTCATATATACAAGTCGATAAGGTGATTACTATATTAGTTGATGGTTAATTAATAGTTGCTCGTTACTTATCAATTAGATACTCATAAAATTTTGTAAGGATGGTTCTTATAAATTAATTTAGCTATTAGAGATTACTTTTTAAAAAAGTATTTTTTACAGTTATTGGTTTCTGCTATTTGCTTCGTGATATCAAATATGATACCTTTCGTTTGCTCATATTTTTCATCTTTTGTATCCGTATAATATTTGATCCTCACTTCTGAGTGTTTCCAATGTTCATCTACTGGTACTTTTTTCAATTTTATGAGGTCATACACCTCAATTTTTATCAAATGTGTAGCATGAGCCCCATCATCATTATTAGTAGACAAGTATGTGACACCAGGGATACCATCTTTTGAAGATCTCGCCACTGTAGAGCTGAGTTTCTTTTTCTTCTGATTGGTCCCCTCAAAGAATGAGTCGATACTATTTCGACGAGACCGTTTGAGCTTTGTTGTTTCTAAGGCCTTCTCAGTTGATTGCTCATCATCCGATGTAGCGTAGTAGTAATGCTTGAACGTGTTTTCTTCCATTACGTTAAATGTTGAATTCTGTAATAAAATAAGCCTATGCTTTAAAAACATATTTGTATAATAATTTGAATCAAAAATTTGCCTAAAGTGAAAACCTAAACAAAATTGGTTTAAGTAATAGACATTCAAACAAACACATAGTTTTGAGGGTCTGTAATATATATAATAAATATAGATAAAGAATTATAAAGCAAAAAAACACATACCTCCATAGCTTTTTTTGAAGTAAATAGAACCAGCCTCAGTATCACACAGGATGAATTCAATCACTTGATGATAAATTGTAACTCGAATACTCTCGACTATCCTATATATATACGATTTATCTTACAAGTACAAATATAATTAAAAAGGTATTAGGAATGTCACCACAAACATCATTATCGCACTCACGACATTGTAATTAAATAAGAATAACTAATGAACGGAAAAATACGATAGACCCATTACGATAATGATATAAATACTTAACAAAACTACACAGAACCTACAGGGATGTCACGTGGTAGTTCTGGTCAAGCGTGAGTCGACGTATCCCAGACACAGGGGGTGGTTTTGAGAGTGGTCAAGCGCGAGTCGCCACACCCCAGACACAGGGGTGGTTTTGAGAGTGGTCAAGCGCGAGTCGTGCGGGGGGCAGAAAAGTTTTTAGGCGAGGGGTTGAAGTTGGAGGGTAGTGCGCCAGAACCAACGATGTATTGAGAGTGGTCAAGCGCGAGTCGTACAAAGCAGAAAAAAAAGTTGGTGAGCTTTTTTTTAGGCGAGGGGTTGAGGTTGGGGGGAAGTGCGCCAGAACCAACGAATCCCCTCTACTTACGTATGTCTTGAGAATGTCGAGATACACTTAAAGTCAAAGTCAAAACTTGTATGATGGTGAAACGGAATGGAACTCGATTAATGTGATCCTGTAAATAATTTATAGATTTTTTTGTATATTTAGATCATTCGATTGTTGTTACCTACTTTCTTCATTTTCGCAAAATTTTAATAATACTTATTTATTTTTGTCCTCAATAATAATAATAATAATCCTATTTAATTCCATAAAATATTTTTAGAAAAAAAAATATAGTTAATAATGTAATTTCTAACAATAAGGAATATAGAAAAAAATAATTGCTACGCCTACTCAATTACAAAAAATCTTTTCTACTATACTTTATTTTATAATCTTTGAAAAGTTCACCTGAATTTAACCACTCTTCTAAAGGATTAATCGTTAATAAAGTGGTTTAAATTTTATATATACTTGCGCAGACAACGCTGATCCTCTTAACGCCATTATTTTAAACAACAAAGTCCATAATCCGGGCTTCTAAGCGAAAAGTAATCAGTGAAGAGATGGATTGCGGTCTCAAATTTTTAAACTCGCTCAGTATCGCCTAAGTCGTTATATTCTCCAGTGTATGTGCACAAGCCTCTTCTTAGATAAGAAGGTTTAGGCCATAGTCTGTCACGCTGGCCTTGGCTACCAGAGTTTTCAAGCCGCCTACATGGTCTCTAACTTGGCTTATGACATGGTCTCTAACTAGGATCGACGGCTTTACGTGGCCTTTGAAAAACTTGAGAATAATATATTTATATAATATGTAAGTATGGTAATGCTAGCTGTATATTATTGTTGAAATAACTTTTTATAAAAAATCGCCTGAGCAAAATGGGGGTTAAAAGTTAGTATGGAAATCCATAATTTTTAAAGTTTTTGTGTTTAAGTATTATTAAAATTGTTGTGTTCCACCGTTTTTGAAAAACCATCCCCTGGAGCGTAAAAAAGGGGCATAAAATATGTAGGTATGTAAAATTCGATACTTTGTAGGTGAAATTATGACCAGTTAAAAGCTTTCTTTTTTGTTTAAGTCGCAAATGAAGTTGCGGGAAAAAGCTAGTTTATAATAAAAAATTCGACGAAATAAAATAATTAAACAATTTAAATAATGAATAAATATAATATGAAAAAAATCACTGAAACTGGTTTGTCTAAAAAAATACTATACCGAATACTATACAAATAACTAAGTTAAAAAAACAAATACGTACCTACCTACTTTGCTATTTTAGTCAAACAAAGTTGAACTGTTCTTCCCTTTTGTGCGGTTAATAATAATAATCTTTCCTTTCATTTTAACATAATATTCTTTAAAAATGAGAGACATTAAAGAGCTTAGTGGATTTTTAAAAGAATGCTCGAGAAATCCTCTAATTGCGGTATCCTACGGGCCGGCTGGGGCGATAAACATGAATAATGTCTCTGAATGTCCAACTGGACTCCGACAACTTTATTTTCTTACTTTGTCACCTGCCCGTTGTAGATAACACCTAGTTAGAAAAATTGCCTGAACATTTTCTCGCTGAATTTGGTTTGAAATTTATTTGTGCCAGTTACTTTGTGGATTTTTATTAGATTTATGTTCAACCTACTTTACAGTGTTAGAGCTTGGTTTGCGGAAAAGGTATGTTTAATTTGTAATGGACTTTTCGGACGATGAAATCAGACCCGATACTTCAGCCAGAAGACGTCCGCTGCTGAACATAAGCCAACCCTATATGTCATTACAACGGCCGGTTTCTCAACTTCACAAAATAAAAAAAGCAATTTCTGCCTAAAACAATTCACAACTATTCCTACAATGGCTTGCTATGACCAACAAAAGTTAATAAAGATGTTAAATTCAATATGTTAATACTGAAAAAGCAATTTGAAATTTCCGAACCTATATAAATAACTTCTCATTACAAATAAAAGTAACTAAATATGTATTTTTCATTTTTATTAACCAACTTTTATAAGATTACTTTTGCATTTGCTACGTTTCTTTTATAACCTTACGGTTAATAAAAAAGACAATAGAGCGTAGTAATAAAAAACTTTTTTTCGTTACACTTACTCGTAAACAGTGTTATTACGTGCAGGCAGGGGCTAAGACCTTAATTACGGGCTTTTTCTTTGTAAATTAAATTTTTTTCAAAGAAAAGCGCGCGTTCAGATCCCACGGGCGGTAATGGCATGCCTATTCTATCAAGTCTTCAACATATCTATGTTATATATAGTTATGTATGTATAGCTGTCTGTTCAAAATATGAACTACGCGCACACTACAAGCGAGCTATTATAAATTTAACCAAAACTTTTTAATTCATATTTTTTTTAAATATCCAGATATCCATCGAGCGGTGGCATTGTTTTCTCCCCGCTCTGTCTCGTCATTTAAATTGTGTTTTGTTGAGTTTATTTATTTATTCACCTTGTATTTTTATTAATAAGCTCGTAAGTGTGACGAAAAACATTGTTTGTAACACGGGAGTTACGTATATACAAACTCGAGTTTTTGCCTTTGCGGCCTTAAGCTTTCAAATAGCCTCTCTTTAATAATTTTCTCCTTACCACCCTTACATAATGTACTATTACAAGTGTGTGTATATCAAATTGACCTACATAAGAGCTTGTGTTCATACTTAAGTTTTTTTTACGTTTCTAAAAAAACAGAGTTTGCTAGGTGAAGTCCTAGTGGATATGAATAATATGTCAATTGGCTCTGGCTTCCTAATATCGTTTCCCAACATAATTTCTAGTAAAAGCATGTGATTTCTGATATTGCCTACCTAATACCTTTTATAGCACAATAACCTAAATGGAAAACCACTTAGGGATATGACCAGTGAACGAGGTCAAATCCCAAAGCTCAATTTGTAAGAAAACTTTTGTAGTTTACGAAAACATGCAATATTAGCTATTTTTAAAATTTGTAATAAAATAACATCACAAATCCCTTTGTGGTGAACCTTTTTTTTAAATATGTACAAAGTTAAATGCAAGATTAAATCGTAGTATTAGCGCGGTAATATGATATATGCAAAAGATATAGAATTGTAATAATATATTTTGATTGCTTTTACACATTTAACGGACATTATACACAGCGCCGTCTGGTGCCAAACTCAGAAAAGCTTGGGCTGTGGATACCACAGAATGGATACAAATACATATATACATACATTTTTTTTATAAATACATACATATTATACATAAAAAACACCCAGTCTCAAGGTAAACACAAATAATAAACGTTTGTCTTGTGCGGGAATCGTACCCACGCCCCTCGATCCAGTAGTCGGGTCATTGCCCACTGAGACACGTAGCCGATCTTTGAGTTGATTTTTTGTATATTTGTAGGAAGATCAAGAAAAAAATCAATTGTAATTGAATATTATAAACAAATAAATATAAAGACGGTTATTGAAAACCGCTTAATAAACTTTCATCATGCTAAAAATCATCTCGACTAAACTAGCGTTCAGACAATAAAAAACTGCATTGAAATCGGTTTACCCTTTTAGTCACTGTAATGCCACAGATAAAGACGTCAAACTTATCAATAGAAATATAAAGTATCGTTGCTAGTGGTATCTGACGTTAACGCAAACAGACGGACTTTTTTTTTATCAAATAATACAACAGTGTGTATGTAAATGTTTCATCAACATCAACGATAAATAACCTTTACTTGCATTAAAACAAGAAATATGCCATGAAAGGAAAGTATCATTAATAGTAGGTCATTTGGGACAGACTGAATCCATTACGATCTGAAATAAAAAGTCTAACAAAGACTTGAATTACTCCCCAAGCTAAGATCTATTTCTTTCAGCAAACGACAAAAGTTTTAGAGAGTGGTTTGAGTTTGAAGTATAAATTACTTTACGGAGACAAAAGCCAAAGTAGCACTTAAAGTTGAGAAATTACGAAATAGCTGTTACGCTTCAATAACCTTTTCTTCAATCTTCAACTTGACGTCTTAAAACGGACTGCTAAGTAAATTAAACTTTGACAACTGTACTTACACTTATTACCACTAAATTTTAAAATGAAGATGTATTGAATGTAATTTTAGGGTAAAGTACCTTTTGGTAACTAAAGTCCGATATAAAAAAAATATCTCTTGCACTTATTGTAGATATATCAAAATTACCCTTTAATTATGTCTATATAGTTTTCGTCACATTAACATTCTGGTAAAAATCACGCTCATAGAATAGAATGGAATAAAAATATTATTCCTGTAATGATATTGTGAAATTTTATAATTAAGATTTTTTCTGTAATATCAAATCTATTCCATTTTGTGATAAAAAAAAATATATTCCAAATATTATTTTTGCAAGTAAAGTTTATAATGTGTCACGGGTCTGAAACTAGCTAGAAACATCTAACATAAAAAATGTAAGGTGACTGGATTCACAGATTGGATATGATAAATTATAGTTCCGTTATTTTATCTGACTGTAATAATTTTTATTTCTCATGACACAAAAATTTTAACAGAAGAAGAAAACGGCACAAAGCACTTTGTAGTATTGCGCAACTTATAACTAGTTTTATATTGCTTTTAGCAGATGGGCACGATTGTTGAATAGGTGAACTTCATGCAATTGCATACAACCCTTTTTTTACTACCAGAAAAAAAAACAACAGGCACCTAAACAACTTAAAAAATTCAAGCGAATTATGAGGGAAAGAAAATGAATGTACGACAACTAGCGCCATCTATTTGTTAATGTCAGCATCTAAGTACTATTGTCAATCAGTCCCATCTAGTGGAAGCGTGTCCCATTTCACTTTTCGATACGGTTATGTCGTCTTTTAATGTTACAAGTAGATAATTTTCGATACATGTTGCTAAAGTGACTTATAATTTATTACTAGTTTTGATTTATAAATTAAAGTACGGGAGTTTAAAAAAAATATTATTATATTTGAAATTATAATTAAGTTAAACTCTTAACTTCACTCAGCAATATTCAGCTGTATCAAAGCAACAAAAATATTTCTATAAGCAAAGGGACTGAATTTTTCATTTCAGCTTAAAGTGTGAATAAAATTGCTTTTCCTTGCATCCCTCACTCACGAGTGCCACATCCGTCATCTAACGCGAGGACACAATGTCGAGGGAACCAAGCACCTGAGGCGCAAAAAGATTTGGTTTGAGCTTGAAAAGGAAAGTTCGTGCAATCCCTTGAGCCAGAGTGCATGATGAATGGTTCTATTCCTTTCATCCAAGAAACGTGATCTTTGTTAAAATTTTAGTAGCAATGAAATGATTTTTCAGCAATATTTGTGGTCGTGAAAAGAATTTTTATTAGATAAATTCTTACTATTTTTTCTAGCCTTTTAAATATGCTAACATTTATTCTTTTAGATTTTGTTTACGAATGTTTTTTTTTTGCAAATCCGAATTTTAAAAACTTCAATATTCACCTTTTACTCTTTGTATCATAATAAAATTAAACTTTACAGATAGATTCTTGTACAGAGGTCTCCAGCTGTTGGTACGCGTACCCCTAGGAGGAAATATCTTAACTAAAATAATAAGGTAATTCATTAGGTAATAAATTTGGTGGCCGATTTAATAAATTTTCCTTTAGTTTAATATATATTCTCAAGCATGCTACGATATGCAGCCATATCTTGCACTAGATTTTTTGGGATAAATCGTACTTGCAGTACAGTATCAGAGAGGGGCCTGCAATGCTCTAGCCAGCCGCTCGAGGTCTCGAGCGGTCGAATATGTAATTTGTAAATGAAATGATTTTAAACCCAAACATTGATAACTAAAAACCTCAAGCTCATCAAGTTTTATTTAAATTTCGGACTTTTGCAACAAAATAAAAGCGCCAATAAATTAATAAAAAATAAAAAAAAAAATCGACATTTGAACGCGGTGGAAAATTACGTAAACTATTGTTATCATTGTCAATACAGTTGTCAACATAATTAGTTTGTTTACGTGCATGTTTGAGAAAATCACTATACAAGCAAGCCGTGGCCACAACTGAGCATAACCGGACTCTGTGATATAAAAGTGTTGGTAATAATCTTTTACAGGATCTTCTATCTTTAGTGACTTTAAACAGTTTAAATATATTTCTACAGGTACTGTAATAACAAAAAAGACTAGTTTTTACTACTAACACGAATTTTTAACTTAAATGACTAAATTAGTATATTTTTTCCGCAGAAATATTTCTAATAAAAAGCAGCACATCTTAAGGTTTTGTACACACATAAAATGGCAAAAAAGTGATATATTATTAATTCTAATATAAATTGAAGGCAACCCCCTTTACATAAGTAGAACCAAATAATCTTTTCAGTTCAACGATTTTGTTTTATGGTGTGTTTTAGCAAAAGATGGATTTGACTTACGATGAATATTCAATGGCTTGCGTTGAAAATTAATATCTTTCGCCTTTTTCTAACATACCTTATTACGTGAGCTTTTTTTTACATTTATAATTTATTATAACATTATTTAACCGATATTATAAAGGTTCTAAGAGAAAGGAAATGCGTGACGTGTAAACGCAAAAAGTTAAAGATGTAAGTTGAAGTACGATGGAAATCATTAGAAGTTTATGTTTAAGTTTAAGCCCAGGATGCACTTATATTCAAATTCATAATTTTATTTTATAAATACAATTTAATATTGTAGCGAGTGAAGTATTTTATTTTGTATATGTAGTGTGTAATTAGCTTTAAATTACCCTTTTGCGTGTTATGTCAAAATCATTGTAAAATTCTATATCCATACAGGCATGGAATGCCATATTCATTTACGTCAACAGTCTTTTAAATCTGATTTTTAAAAAGATGACAGATCGAAAAATATTCAAAGTCAGTCTGGTTGAGATTTTCTCAAAGGAAGATATAAAAAAGATAAATTTGAAATTTTATATAGAAACAGATAATTTATTATTTTACCTGGTGCAACTTTATCGGCGTGGACCATATATAAGAACCTGTGCTTGGGAATAGATTCGATCAAAAGGAAAACACATAAGGAGGTTTGATTTCCTGGATTATCTGTCGACGGTTTGTGAGTTACCCCATAAATCACACAGAAGGTACCATATTTCTGTTTTATTAGTAAGGTCTACGAAGATCTTGAATTTTTGTGAATTGGGCCTTTTTGCCTTTATCGAATTCCCTTTTCCGTATCCTGAAAATTCGGGAATATATGGAGTTGACATAGATTGTCGTAAACCATAGGATTCATCACGTCGAACCACGATTTGCCAACTTTGGCGATAATAGAGTCGACCGGGGAAAAAGTGTAATACGGTCGTCAAAGTAAGAAAGGACGGCAAAATGAATAATTTCCGAAACGAAGAAGTTAAATTGTGTATGGCATAAAAGGGTTTAAAATTAATTAATTTTTGTATAGTGATCGTATAAGGAACTATAATTAAATTGTATTTACGAACTACACCTATTTTTCATTTATCTTACCCTGGGGAATTGAGTCATCACAATATGTCAAATATATAAAATACATAAAACCGAATTGAGGAGCCTCCTCCTCCTCCTTTTTTTAAAGTCGGTTGAAAAAATATAAAATGATAAAACAATAGAAATTTTAATCATAATAGACGAATAGTAGGTAATAAATAATCATATAGGATATATATAAAGCATGTCAGAACTAGCTTTGTAATAAAATATGAAATTTCAATGTTATATTACAAAATTAAAGTAAAAAAATAACAATTTATAATTAATTAAAAAAACATTGAAAAATATTCAGTATATTTTTATACAATATAAACCTATAGACTTCTGTAATTTGTCTTATGGACTGTACAATAGTCTCAAAAAGTTTATTATCATTTAGAAAGAGACAAAGAAAACCGGTGGTCTCTTTTCTTTTTCTATTGACGTCCGCAATTTTGTTTATTAAAACAAGTTAGAATGACACACTTGTGCAAACATTTTGTTTTTGTCACAGCTGGCTAGGAAATGCGCTTTCCAGTTATCTGTGTCTATAATAGAAACCATCACAGAATAAAGAGTGGTAAAGATTAGACACAGACAGTGGTCCGACGACGGTGCGGTAAATATTTTTTCATCAAACTTAGTCGTGAACAGTGTCATTACGTTTGCAAGGCAAAGCGGGTGCTAAATAAGACCTTAAAAACTCCCCTGGGCTTTTTCTTTGTAAATTTGACTTTTCTCATAGCAAAGGGCGCGTTCATAAATCTCACGAGCCTATTCTATCAAATTGTATAAAAAAGGGTTGTTCAAAGGGCTTTTAAATAGACTTTCGACAGCTAACTTTCTACAACTTTTTTTGCTAGAACTCGATCAAACCTCATAACTGCCGTAAAAACATAGGCAGAAAAAACGCAGGCAGTATTAATCAAGGTTCGTGGGAAACCCACGGTGATCGCTTCTAATGTGTCCTAAAGAGAAAATTCACTGGCAATTACCATAATTTTGACAATCAACTTGTAAATTTACAGAAAAAATACAATGGAAAACCAATATTCGTTTTTCTGAATGAAATAATATTCCTCAATTTATAATTGCCACTATTAGAGCCCGGCCTACCCTTTTTACTTTTGGTATGGAAGATTTAGGCCATAGTTCCTAGCGCAGATTATGAACTTCAGAAGAAAGGGGTTCCTCCATATATTTTTCTCCTCGGAAAAGCTAGTGAACAAACAATTTGCTCAAAATATGAAGAAAAAGACTATTCTCCGGGCTATAACTATTACCCCTTAAAACGCGAGGGAGGCACTGAATCCACCACTGACTATGATTCAATACTTAATATTAATCATATTTAATTAGAATAATATGATAATGCTTTATATTTCTTCACTATTCATTGTCTTTTTGAGTTTCTTAAAAGTCGTTCTTTTATTCCATTAAAAGTCGTCGTCCCCTGACCCGTTTCAAAGTCAAACAAATCAACTAAAGCACTTACAAAGTTCTTTCTTGTTTTCCACAAGATTTATTGACTTTGATTTGTTTTTTAAGTACCTCGTTTTCAATCTAAAGATTTAAAATTTTTGTAAATGCTATTTAGGCGCTGGTCATTTTTCCTGACTGCCAATTGGAGGGTAATGTTTTCGGGTATATATATATATATTATAAGCTTAGATTCAAAAGTCTTTAATACATTTATATGTTGTTAGAGTACAAACTTAGTGTACATTTTCTAAGTTATTATCGCAACCGCTCATGCTGCTGCTTTAGTTCCAGACATTCCCCCCTTTTAAGGCAACGAGATAGTAATAGTAAATGTAAACTTACCTACACTAAGACATACGATAGCTAAGCAGTTATTTAATAAAAAGTTTTTAACGCCTGTAGTTATAAGTTAAAAGTGGGACATAACTAGTAATAAAAAAGGCACACATACAACACTATTGATTTTCTCATTGAGTTTTGGCTTCATGAGAAAATCTATACTATGATGATGAAAAACTATAAGGACATAGAAAATAAAATTATTTGTGAGGCCGTAATTCGGACGCAAAACAATCGTGTGGGTATTACTGTGTTAACACTAACTACTATTCGTGTTTCGGAAGGCAAGTTAAACTGTTGGTCTTGACTGTTCTCGGCCTTATGGGCGGCTTGAAAACATTGACAGTCGTCGAGTCAATAACACAGCTCGCACTAGGGCAGCATGGTGGACTATGGCGTAACACTCCTTCTCCAAGAAGAGACATGTTGCCCCCTACGGTGGGGCGTGCGGCTGAGGAAACTAACCACTATAGTAAAAAGACACTGTCTATTTCAATTATGATGTAAAGTCATCAAAGAAACCATAATTTTATGCCAAGAAATTAAATAATATTAATAAGTTTAATGAACACCAATTGCGATTGGAGCCTAACTATTTAACAGTTGGTTTTATAAAAAATAATTTAAGACTGAAATTTTATTAGAATTAAAATTGTAAAGGTCTTTCTCGACTAGGGCATTAGTTCCCTTTCCCCTTTATCACACTACTGGAAATGGAAATATAGGTACAGGTACTTTCGAAACTTTCAGTACTGCCGATATAAAGCCGAATAAAGTCGATTAATCAATCGTTTATTGTTTATTGATGTGAAACATCTATAGGCGCGGTATAAACAGGATTGTTAGCGTCTATATGTAGTATTGTGAACGGTGTTGCGATGAGTCATCAAGCGCAAGCGACTGTGCGGCCGTAGCGACGCGTCGCCACGCTATATATATATATATCTATCTATATATGTACAAAATAATTTCAATGTTTCACATCTGCTAGGCATCCCGCGATGCCTGTTTTCTTATCCCACGTTATAATTTTTTTACTTTAAACCTATTTTAAGACTTACAGAAAGAGGTGATGGAAGACGGCACAAGGCAGTCGATTATTGTCTCGAAATATATATTTCTATATATAATATTCAGGAGACTCTTTAAATTTCGTTAAATTCTTAATATTTGGAACTGTAGGTAAACCCTAGGGAGTAAAATATTATTGACTAAAAAAATATTATTACTATTATATTATACTATATTATATTATTACTCTAATCACTTATGGTTGAATTTCGGGTTTGATGCAAAATCAAAATCGTATGGTATAAAAGTAGTGGTTTGTGTCGTACAAAAAAGAATTTTGATAACCGACCGCAAAAAATATGTAATTCTTGACATAAAACATGCGCCATTTGGTCTCAAAGTAAGCAAAGCTTATGCTATGGATACCAAATAACAGATTCAATGTCTTTCATACTTTTTATACATTCATATTCCTCATATATATATAAGAAGCTTCTAGCGATACTTCATTTGTCAAATGATGATAGGTAGATTATAAGATACGCGAGAACAGATGAACATACATACATTGTATATATACATGTTAGAAAACATATACCCTCCTCCATTTAGCTTCGCCGTAGTTGGGTAAAACATGAAGCAGCTTTTAGTATATCTATCCTACTGATAATTAGTAGGAGTGAGTAGGTATTTCTTCTCATATTATTTATTGGCATGTTATTTATAATATTTGTATACCTATAATATGTTTTATTATGAAATATTTTACATTAAAACATATATGTATACTTTTCTATGTATAAAATAACTAAAAAATCCATATTTTAACTTGTGTGTTATATTTAAGCCAATATTATGTTTGCACATCATTTTATTTAGCTTAATCCTACAAAGGCTACGGACATAACTTTACTACGTAACTACGTTCCTAGAAAACTCGTAGCCGTAGCCCCGGAGCTACGACTCGTAGCACATAGGTAACTACGGCAACAAATCTGCGACAGAACTAAACCTTAAAAAAGAATAGACGTGACGTTTTTTATTAAAATGAATAACTAAGGTATATATAAGGTAAATAGTATACGACGTTGCTTAATAATATTATTGCATAGGATTTCTACTGCAAATCCTTGATTCCCTATGCTTGAGCTACTCTTGTGCCAAACATCATTCACCCCGTTACTCTATTGCGACGTGATTGAATAGTACTCCCCGGTTTTACCAGCTAAAATATATATTCTCTTAGGAAACTAAGTGAAACCAAATCATCAACAAAAATCAGAAAACTTAAGAAATTTAAGCGAATCAAAAGCTCTGAATTATTAAAAAATCAGATAATATTATGTTTAATGGTATAATTGCATAATTTTTTTAATACTTGTTTTATGACGTTAGATTTTTTTTGCTCTTCCATGACTAATAATCAGTATACTTTATTTTGTTTTCAAAAATATATAGTTTTTCTGATAATTTAATTATAAAAAGCACAAAAACAGAAATATTTCGCCTTACTAGGTCGTCATCAGTCGATGTTTATTTATATTTGTGACAGTGGTTGCCAAAGACTGGATGTTTGACAACAACTATTTAAAAATTATATATTAATATTTTATTACTAACATAAAAGTTCGATATTGTTTTGTAACACAAAATAATCAGCATAACACTCTGTCTATATTCGTGTAGCACTACTTGCAGAAGACGACGTAATCAGTACCGTTCATCGTTCTACGCAGACAGCAAAAGAACTCATTCTTAGAAGAAACTTTTGTATGGGTGTTACACTGATTTCAATGTTATATAAAAAAATCCTTTTCATAAAGATTTTAAAAATATAAGTCTTTTTGTATGTCTTAGACCATTTAATTTATTACTAAGGTGTCATAGATGCTCAAAGATTTTTAAATTAAAGGCAGTATACACTAGCACATTGTTTTACTATATTATAAAAATTATTAAATAATGTTTTTACTATATATACATTTTTTTAATTAGTAAGTCATGCATTTCTAGAAGTTTCAAATACTAAAAAGTTAAAAATACATCATAAACAACTACATAATATTCTAACAACACATCAAATACAAATATTAATCAAAGTTAGGACCCCGTAAATACCGTGTAAAACAGTCATAAAAGTTTTTCCATATTTCGGTAAAAAAATTTTTTTTACAGTATCTTAAATTAGAAAAAAATTTAACGTATTTGTTCACACGAGAAGCCGTTTCAGGCAGCACAGAACCACACGATGTCAATAAGGTTAGATGCGGCCTATCTCCAACACTGGATGTCAGTAGGCTGATATGATAACGGACAACACCTCCCCCATTATGTTGGCATTTTAAAATTCAAATTATTTATACCTACTTAACATTTTAGTGGTATAGTTATAGTTATTATAGTTGGTATAGTAGTATAATATGAGTATAGTTGACAACCAATGATATTGTATATATTAAAAGAACAATGTTTTTATGACATGTAATACCATTGGTTAAGAAGTAACTTCCTGGATTTTCTCTTTTTAGAAATGTTAGCAAATACTTTGTGATTTGACTAATTTTTAAATGTATTGCACTTGCGTCTTAGAGTATTAAATAATATTTGTTTATATTTGTCTTTCATTCTTTGGTTGCTGCAACGGAATGTGTTTTTAGATTTAGTTTTGTGAAATACTATTTAATTTTTTAATCCAAAACGCTGTGTTGATAACCGTCTTCTATCGCCAAAGCAGTTATTTTTGTTGCCAAATCAAATATGTCATTAAAAAAAAGCTGTGGATCTGTAGTTGAATCAAAAATTATTACATTACATTAAAAACTATATTTTGTATCAAAAACAAATAAAGTAATTAAAAGCAGATCGAATTTAATAACCTCTCTTTGAGATGATAAGTTACTATATTAGGTCACAAAAATCGGAATTGCTAAAATTGTGTTTTCTTTACGTTTTGAGGCCTGACTATTTTCAGACTGAGCTGAACCTGACTATTTTCGTGTATGTATGTGCACGTGTGTGTGTAATTTTTACTTTGGATATAAGCTTAACTGGGTCGGCTAGATCTTGCAAACTGCCCACTCTCTTGACTCGATTCGACTTTAACAAGTTGTAAATTTTCTGACCATGCGTTCTGGCCATCATAAGGCTAAATGTTTCAAAAATTTAAAAAAAATGAGATTATGAAGATGAGGGGAAGTAATAATATGTTTTTTGCAAAATGTTAGCTTGTTATCTTTTTATTGGGTGTAAATATATATGCATGTGCCAAATTTTTTGCTTTAAGTATAGTCTAGTTGCCTTAATAGTATCTTTAGAAAAAAACTACAGCGTCATACGGACGGACATGGCAAGATTAGAAGGGTTTTGTGTTTAAACTTTACCATCTTAACTGAACCTTAAAAAAAATAAGAATAAGTAGAAATGTATGTAAACGCTAAGCTATATTATGCAACCATGTCTATTAATTTTGAAATGTGCAGATAGAACCTCCATATTGCATACAAATACAGCTATCGACCCATCTATTCCATATTCTCCATATACTGAACCCAAAGACTGATTAATCCTGTTGGCCCGGAGCTGTCGTTAAGCTTATCTGCCTCTGGCGGGACCTAAAGGATCACTGGGCATTAGTGGGGTCGAAACAGTGCGAAGGATAGACTCACATTAAAATTCTATGTTCGTACGACGTGTTTTCACTGGGCACGGGTACCTAGGATTATGGGAGAATTTGGAAGCAAAACAAAGGGTAAAATAAACCACAGATATTTTGAAACACACATTTCACGATAAAGGTTAGGTTGACAATAATTGCATGCAAAACTTTTAGACGCTTATACTAACGGAAGTTCTGAAACAGAAAATATTTTTTTTATACTGAAACTAAATATGGATGGATGCACAATTATTTATACCATGTCTGTGCGATATTATACAGTCATATTTTTGCTCCAAATTTCCTTTGGAAGTAATTTAAGTGATTAAAATTGTAGATATATTTTAAACATGTGCTCTATGGATTCACCCGCAGAAAAAATAATCCAGTTGGAACTCTCGATTAAAATAAAAAGTATTCTATATCCTGTTCCGTCTCCTGATATGCCTGCACCATAACTAAGGATAGGCCGTTGCTTTATTGCGACGTGAATTATTAATAGGGATATGGGTGTAGAATTGGGTTCTTCAAGAAATAAATTATTAGATTTCTGAAAGGTCGGCCACGTGCAAGTGATACCCCTGGTGGTGCAAGCGGCCATAGGCTACGGCGACTACTTACCAACAGGCGAACCGCAAGCTTGTTTGCCACCTTAGTGGTATAAAAAATATATATGGTCTATATATATCTATACAATACCACCAACCTACACTCGAAATAGCACCGAGGCATAAATAAGAATTTTCTTATGGTATAACATTTAGTAGTCAACATATCATAAATATTGCTTCTTGCCTACATCACTTGTTACCAGAGTAAGTTACTAAAATTATAGGTAAAAAACACAACTATAAAAAATAAAACTAATATCGTCAAATTATATATTAAAAAACATATCATAAAATTAGAAATAATGGAAACACGAAATAATGCCTTATTTAATATTAAAATAAGGCAAAATAAAGTATATTCATGTATTTATATATTTGTATCTATTTATGTATATCCTCTAACATAAAATAAAAAAAATATATAAGTAGCTATAATAGTAAAAAATATAAATAACTTAATTATATATATTCTTTTAGGTTTAATGTACAATTTAACATTGTTTACTATGATCGTCATAACATTAACATCAAGCCGTTTGTTAAAAGTTAGCCCGAGTACAGTTATAGATCTAATTGGGTTGCTAACACCAACACCAAAGACTGTCATTAATTATATGCTATTCTCTATTCTATAAGCAGGTGTAACTGTGTGGAATATTTCTAATACAAATAATAAATAAATGAAAAATAAATAAATATGTATTAGATTGACGATTTGAACTATCACATATATACTAATCAAAAGAAAATATAAGCTGTTATTCAGAGATAGCGTAGCCTTTTATTGTTAAAAAAAATTTTAGTGTTAGTTCAGTAGTTGCAGAGACAACCCCTAATATACAAACGAGTCAGTATAGAAAACGATGTACCAACATTTTACATACAAGTAAGAAAAAGATTGTAGCAAAATAGCAAGGAACTAAACCTTCTCGACTTAACTTTGTTTTCCAAAGTTTCCGCAATTGTTATCCCGCGGTGTAATCCCCACATATTACTTCTCGCGAAGAACTGAAACTGTGTTGCGGTGTCTAATTCCATCCATCCAAGTATGCTATCTTATTTATACTATTTTATTTTGCCATGTCTGTTTACTTTTTATACTATTTTATTTTCTTATGTCTGTTTACTTTTTATATTATTTAATTTTCTTATGTCTGTTTACTTTTTTGGGATATTGTTATTAGAAGAATATTTCTGTGAAGAAGATAAATGACACATGTGTAATTTTTTTTAGCTCTGTAACACAATACAGAAAAAGCAGCTCTCACTGCTTACCATGGCTACGTAGCCTCACTGCTAAGGTATGGCATTTTACTCTGGGGTAATTCTACAGACATAAATAAAGTGTTTGTTGCCCAAAAAAAATGTATCAGAGCAATTACTGGCATTGGTCCTTATGAATCTTGCAGATTATTGTTTAAAAAATTAAATGTAATGACATTGACATCTCTGTATGTGTATGAAATAAGTATTTTTGTAAAAAAACATCCTCATTTATTTGTTAAGGTAGCAGATGACCGAATTCGGAATTTCACATGTCGAGATCCTACGAAATTAAAATATCCTCGATGTAACATAACCCTATACCAGAAAAACTGCGCAGTAATGAGTATAAAAGTATACAACAGCCTTCCGAAATTTTTAAGAGATATACAGTTAAAAAATTTCAAATAGATTTAAAGAAAATACTTATTGAGAAAAGTTTTTATACTTTGCACGACTTTTTTAAATGTTCCAACGATTAATAATATTATATTTGTTTAACTTGGTATTTTTTTTTTTTTTTTTTTTTTTATTTTCAATTTTTGACAGGAAGGTTGGTTTATAATATTAATTGTACATTAAATATTTTGTTCTATAGTTAAGGTTAAATCTGAAATTTGTAAAAGTTCTATTAGTTTTTAGTAGTAATTGTGATGACATATTGAAATATTGACATAAAATGTAATTATAATAAAATAATGCTTAGTTGACATTTGGTTTATAATATAATATGATTTGACTCGAATTAAAATGATGTGGCATTGGAATTAAACTAAAAAATTTATTAGATTTTATTAATACGCCACTGAATATGTTAAAATATGTTCATATATGTAACAATTTGCATGCCAATGTTTTGGCGAAATATGTTTGGACAATCTGTATTTAACATCTGTAATGTACCATATTTCTGGCAAATAAAGACAATTCTAATTCTAATTCTAATAGGTAATGAATTGCCTTCAGCACCAAGAGTCGTTGGTTCGATGCCAAACATTTACGTTATTAACATTTGTAGTTGTCTTTCGTCTGAGTATTTTCTATGCATAAAATGTATGTATTTAAAGATAGGTCAGATTTTAGACAAAATTACTCGTTTTCTTGTATCCATTATATTCATCTTATGGACTTGGCTGTGTATGAGATTTCACTAGTTTGTATAGACAAATCATCTCAAATTTTTATAACATAAATATTTGTCTAGTTCGTGAATCAAAACCGCGTTCTCTGCGCAGCAAGCAGCCTCGCTACCAAATAAGCTACAAGAGAATTATTTTTGTTAATATTTATTGTATAATTCCATGAAATATTAAACTTAAAATTAAATTAATTGCTACTGTTCTATGTTTTCGTCATGTGTTCCAATAGCCATGTGAAAAATATTTTCAAATCATCTGGAAGTAATTTAAACAAACGCCTCTCAAGCCTTAAAATGAAGAACCTACTAATCTTTCCGCATCGATTCCCGTAGCTTACGACGTGCTTAATAAGGGAAGGGTTGAAAGCAATGACGTTAGCTGAAAGTAACGATGTGACGTGGTACGTGATGTAGCTTTTCCATTTCGCTGAAGGCGATGGTTGATGCGAAGTAAATCATGAAACGGCGTGAAAGCCCCTTTGTTTAGATATGTTTAGTTTTTAATTAATTACAAACATATTTGTCTATTTACACAATATTGAGGATGCTAATGTGATCTTAGTATAAAAAAATTATAAAAGAAAGATATGTTAAAAAATATGCATAGAAATACGTTTCCTTGAATGTGAGATGTCTTAAAGGAATACTACTTTATTAGTTCAATTATAAATAAATTTAATACTAGCTTTTTGCTGCGGCTTCTTTTGCATGGATGCATTTGTAAACATACGTAGTTTTCATATTTCAGTGGCAGACAGTGTCAGGGAGTGTCCCTTTTGCGATTTCCTTTTTTGTGCTTCCCTAAAATATATGATGACACTGGCAAAATTTCGTGAATGCACTTTGTGGATATTTGCTTTGCGGTTGCCAAAATGTTTGCACAATAAAATATCAGTAAGTAATAAGACTGCTGCAATTTCTGTAGGTAGATCCAAATGATTTTGTGATTTTCTTTATACAGGTAAAAAAGGGTTGAATTTATGTATTCCATGCGATTTTCAGGATTTTCAGTTTAAACAGATATCCAAGGGCGGGTTGTTAGCATTAAAGGTTTATTCAATGCCTTTGCTCGTAAAGTCTACTTTATTATGTGAACGAATTATGCGGAAAGATACTATTTAGAGCACGCGTTAAATAAAACACTACTGAAATGTAGTGTTTTATCTCTACTGAAATCTTTTATTTCACGAGTGCAGCAATGGTTTTTTTTTTAATTTTAAGCTTGCACCTTACACCATAAAGCAGAATGCAAGGAGGTTTTGATGTTTGAAAAAATCAACTTTTCATAAGTATGCGCGCTCTATAAGTAATAAGTATATAATAATAAACACCACACGACACAATTTAATATTAAATTTTTGAATATGTCATTTAAAAATACGTATTTTAAATTCTTTTCACAAACAAAAATATATATTGAACATTATTTGACTGTACATAGGGCAGACCTTTGCCTCTTGGAAAAAAATCCGTATGCGAGTCTCTGCATAAAAGCGCGTCATTTCATTGCAAAATTGCTTTGTCTTAAGTAAATATTACTTTCAAAAATGAGTTACTAATGAAGTTTATATTTATGTCAAACTTTTAATTCCTCGCAAAATGCATTGTAAAACGTTGTATGATACGTGACCGTAAAGAGATATTCCGATTGGCGTGCATTTAAAAAATTAATAACCTATTAACCGCACTTGTATCATAAATATCTAGAAATTTGTCCTTTGTTTCAAAGATATGTATGATACATTATGGAAAATAACCTTTGAATAAATTATTAAAATATTTTAAATAAACGTCTTATACAATAAAGCTTCGTTTACTAATTGTGCTTTACATTTGTTTTTAACTAAATGACGCCCGTGACTTTGGTCTTGTGGATTCAAAAAAAGGAATGAGTGAGGTATTATTAACATTGTTCGCTATTATTCCAAAATGATATAATTACTTAACAGCAATAATTTGGCATAAAGTTAGTTTGCATTTAACTCGCTTTTAAGCGGCTGGATATACTCACCCATAAGTATAATTTTTTTTGAACGTAACTATGTCCTCTATGATTTTATTTTTGTTCTATATCAATGGCATAAAAATAAATATGTCGTTTTAACAAGTTATATCTGAAAAAGACCATAACTTTTTTGTTTTCAAAATTTAGAATTTAGTTATAAAAAACATTACTCTTCCTTAGCAGTCGGGTAATAAAAGTAGAGGCAACAAGTATAATTCATAAATGTGTGTTCTTATTACAAAAATAACTAATTAGCAATAAGCATCAGATTGATTCCATCGCAAAGTTTCCATCGCGTTGAGTCGACGTGACAAAAAATACCAGCGTATATTAATTAGTGTTTTACCCGGATAATATTATAAAAATAACAAGTCAAATAGGTAATACAATGCACTGCACTATTATTAAATATGTAGCAACTATGTCTATTATTTATATCTATACCAAATTAAAAATCTTGAACTCAATTTTTGTAGGGTTCCGTAACCTAAAGGTGCTAACGGAACCCTATTACTAAGCCTACGCTGTCGGTCTGTCCGTCCATCCTCAAATGGTCTCTATCTTTTAGACCGAAATAGGTAGAAGCTTAAAATTTTCACAGTATATGTGTTAATATGGCGGATGTCCTAATAAGTAATAAAAAAAAAAACATTCTTTTAACAGAAGTGTAAGAGGATTAGCCGATCCAGATATAGAGAAATAGGGCCGGTACATTAATATTCTATCTTCGTCGAATACGTTTTGTTTTTAGTATAAGGAGGGTTCCAGTAATTAAATTTTAATTAGTTGGCCTTTTGGGATTCGGTAGTAAAAATATATGGTTGGATTTTAGTATCTGTGACGACTGTAATTTTAATTGGAAGATTATCAATAATTAACAATATACATTTACCTTCTACTTAGGTGTTTGTTTTAAACATAAAGCAAATGTACATAAAATAGTTTCATAACAGATCCTGCAATCCTAAGCATCCCTCTCAGTGCTCTGGCAATTGAGCTATCGAGGTTTAAAACTCGCTGGGAAAATCCCGACTAAATGTATCTTTACTTCGGAAATACAAGATGTGCTTGTTTGATGTGTTTTTCTTCGATAACATCTACCTTAAGGGATATTTTACTAAGATAGTTTATTTCTATGTATGTATATTTAATATCTTCAATTTCAAAATGGTCACTCGCTGTGATGTTAATCGAGCGATACGCGGGTTGGGTAGCAGAGCCACTGGCAGCGATGATGTAAGCCTGTTTATGATAATTCCTATAATTGATATACTCCTTCCTCATATTACCAATCTTATTAATCTTTCTTTTCTCACTAACCGTTTCCCTGATAGCTCGAAGAAAGCTTTCATCATCCCTCTACCCAAAATTTCCAATCCTTCTATACTTTCTCACTACCGGTCTATATCCATTCTTCCCTTATTGTCTAAAGTGACCGAGCGTTTAGTCCATGAGCAACTTAGTCAATATCTTTTCTCAAACAACCTCCTCAGCCCTTTTCAATCAGGTTTTCGCCCAGGCCACAGTACTGTTAGCGCATTGATGAAAATTACAGACGACATTAGACACAACATGGAAAGTCAACATATTACTGTGTTAACTTTACTAGATTTCAGCAATGCATTTAATACTGTTGACTTTGATATTCTACTTTGCGTACTACGTTCGCTTAACATATCTCCGGCAGCGGCCATGTGGTTTGAAACTTATCTGAAAGGTCGTCAACAATGCATACGTATCGATTCTGTCTGCTCGGACTGGTGTGTTCTGCCTGCAGGTGTTCCACAAGGTGGTGTTCTGTCACGTTTATTGTTTTCCCTTTTTATAAACTCGCTGACAAATCGACTAACACAGTTCCACTTATATGCTGATGATCTGCAGTTATACACAGGTTCAAAAGTTGACCAAATTCAGAATGCTAACGGTATCATTAATAATAACCTTAAAACTGTATCTGAATGGGCAAAGTCCTTTGGACTCTTATTTAACCCCAGTAAATCTCAGGCTATATTAGCAGGCAGCAGCCGTCAAATTGCTAACCTAGACATAAATAAACTGCCACAAATTATAAACAATGATGTACCTATTCCTTTTGTCGAAAAAGTTAAGAACCTCGGAATACTCATTGACAGTACGTTATCATGGCGCCCTCAGGTAAATGCACTTAGCCGTAAGCTGTTTGCTTCATTACACTCACTCAAACGTTTTCAAAACTTTTTACCATTCCAGACTAAGGTTATGCTGGCGCAGTCTTACTGCTTCCTATCCTTGATTACGCGGACGTAAGCTATCTAGACCTTACAGAGGAGCTACTCGACAACCTTGAACGTCTCCAAAATTTATGTATCCGATTCATTTTCGGATTACGGAAATACGATCACATTTCAGAGTTTCGTACTAAACTCAAGTGGCTCCCAATTCGACTTCGCAGGAATACTAACATCCTACTCTTTTGTATACTGTCCTTAATAATCCTTCTGCACCCTGCTACTTGCAGGAGCTCTTTAACTACCAGTCTAATACTTCACAAAGTATGATATTAAGGTCAAAGGTAGAACGAACTGTAACGATTCCACCCCACTCCACTACCTTTTATGGCAAATCATTTGCTGTGAAAGCAGCTCTGCTGTGGAACAATCTACCTTCCGACATTCGGTTGGCAGCGTCAAATCATGTTTCCAAAACTAACTTAAAATCCTTCTTTCTTCGATCACTTCAAATTTGATGATTCATACTGATTTAATGTATATTTATTATGTATTATATATATACATTTTATGTATGTATTTATTAGTACCTATATAAGTATGTTTATGTAATTATGGTGTATTTATGTCTGTGCATATACTTGGCATTATTTTATTTATGGTTTTCTTTTTTTTTTTCTTTTCGTTTGGATTCTACCTACTTAAATTTAAATTAAACTTTTTTCGGAAAAAATTGGCTGGAAGAAATCGCATAATGCGATAAGTCCACCTTAGTACATAAGTATCATTTTTTTAATTTTACACTAAAATTGTAATGTACTATAAGAGTAAAATAAATAAATAAATATATTTGTTGCTTCAGCAACTTTTAACTTATCCCAAAGTTGACGAAAAAAGTATTTCCCGTAAGTGAAACCGTAGGCCACTAATTGTTTAGGTCACTCAGTAACGCGATACCTTGATCTTCAGTTCAAAAATAGCTAAAGGGAAAGAAGGCCGTATAATATTTTTTCTGCTACCTGCAATAAAAAGTTCCAAAGTTCCATAAATACTCAGTTTCGAAAAACGAACCGGTAAACCGAAGAGAATAGTACTGGCCCCTTGTGTCGCGCCGCGTCGCATGTTCATTCGATTCAATAAGACCAAAATTTTTTTATTTAATATTATTTTTAAGGTTTCTCGATAGGTGCAAGCAAAGTGGGTCATTCCGGCGCACTTACCAACAGTGACGAAATGACTTTTGAATTAGGAACACTATAATTAAAAAGTACGACCCCGAATCGCTTCGATAAAGTCCGGGCTGGTAGTAAAATAAGGCATTGGTTAACTAAATTTTTAAAAAATACGCGGAAACTACTTATTGGTTTTTTTTTACTTTTTATCAAAATTTTACAGACAATTTAATTTGATTTACACAAATTGAATAAAGGTTGAGTTCTAGCAGTAAAGGTGAAGTATTAACATCAGAAAGTGTAATATTAAACGCTTAAACTGTCATTTACAATTTTCTACCAAAAAAACGAGACATAAATTTATAATTTGGTTATGTAAATTATTACTACACACTATTATCACTACTTAAAATTTTTTTTTTCTGATAGAGTGGAATAAAAAGCAGAGTGTGTAACACGGTACCAAAATTATTTAACCTCGGGTGACGTACTTTAAATCCCTCGCTACGCTTAGGATTCCACTCTAGTATCCCTCAATATTTTAGTCTGATTAAAAGGTTCTCACGGGAGCACAATTTCCGTGGCTAAAACTGCAATAGTACATTACTTAAAGGCCGGGAAATTAGTCATCTATTAGGTCCAAAAATCGAAATCGCTAAATTGCGTTTTCTTTAAGTTTTGAGACCTGGAGTACAGTTTGCCATAATTTTTAGTTTTTTTTTTGTTTCCCGATATCTCAAAAACCAATGGATTAATTTGTCTCGCGACCATATCAATCCATACGCCACATCATGACTTAGATCTGAAAAGAGATTGAGCCAAATCGGTCTAGCGGTTTGTTTTTTATCGCTATATAAGTTATTTTTTAGAGACGCAAAAATATTCTCAAGAGATTACTGTATATATTAATAAAGTGGTACCTATCAAAACCGCGTGATATGGACTTTGCTATTTAAGTCGCGCTCCGATCACTGCGAAGTTTGAAAGCACTGACGACTCTGTTAGACTTACGAACGAACGTCCTTTGTCACTTTATTTTACATAGATTGTTGAAATTAAAAAAAAAAAAACACTGACCTGAAACGAAAATAGGTACTAACGCCGTTTTGTCTGGGAAGTCATATTTTATTTTACTTTTAAACCCTTTATCTACGTACTTTAAGTTTTCTTTTTTCGAAAGAAAACCAAACATTTCCTAACATGTGTAAGTAATGTATGATTCTTGCCCATCTCAACTCTTAGCACAGGAACTCATAAAAGGTACAGATAATAACAGTAGTTATACTTTTATGCTAATTACTCAAGGGGTTGTTGAAATTCCATGCTGATGACCAAATCTTGCACGAGATAAGCCGCCGGTGGAAACTATTAATAATACAAAAATATATAAGTCAAAAACAGATTTTGAACATGTAATTATATCCGAAAAAATAAAATAGAAAACATAAGTGGTTTACATAATCCCTCATAAAAAAAAATATAAACAAACATATAATTGTATATGTTAAAAGTTTTCTGTACATCAGTCGCACCAGGCAGATAAATTATTTTCCTTCCCCCATGTCAATTGAAGCGTATAATTACTACAAAGTAAAAGTACGTAGTAAGTAGTAACTTCATGTATGTTCATTGTATGTATGTATGTAAGTACTCGTATGAAGCTACCTTCCTACACCCCATTCTTTTTCTCGAAACAGCCCGCGGCTTTCAATTTGGAGGGAAAAAATCCCACAAACGCTGACTTTCCCGGTTCAGATCACACCGAACACTATTTGAATTATCTACTATAAGAGGGTGGAACCAATTTAAATTTTAACTCACATTTAGCACACCCTTGTTTGGTGTCTAAGTGGTCTGTTCGGCTTTACCCTCTGTTTGGCTGGCAAGAAGAAAACATTCTTCCCAAATTGTTTATAGCAGCATTCTTGTTTATTAAGGATTTCGTTTGTTTAGAACAAATTTTATTGAGAATTTAAAATTTTTGAATTACTTCCCTCGATTGTATGTATTTTTCTTTTCCTATATAGTCTTCGATGTTCGATATCTTGGCAATTATTTCATTAGTCAAGTCGTTTTATTTTAACCGACTAAATCAAAAAGTAGGTTATCAATTCGACTCATAGTTATTTATTTTTTATTAGTTAGAATTTATATATGATATACATTCATATAGATGTTAGGTTCTAAACAGATGTGCCAAATTTCATAAATGTATGTACAGTCATTTGCTAAAGTGCATGCATAGTGTAAAGGTTAAGATTGCGTGAAGCCATTCTGTGAATCTCGCACTCACACATTAACATTATCAGAACTGTCAATAATTTTAACCTGAAATCGACAAAATTCGGTTTATGTTTCTTTATACTAACCAGTTTATTTAAACCGTTCTTCTATCTTTTGGTTTCTTAACCTAACAAATTAATTAGGTGTAAACTGCAGTGTTGTTCTACATACATATAGTGGTAGTGTAGGTAGGCGTTGCGACTTAATCCAGCGTGCCTATGGTTCAAATCACGCTATTTCCGTATTGAGTATTTTTGTTAGGAATAACTTTTTTTTATGTTTTGACATCTAGTTGTCTCTGAAAAGGCCCAGTTGGTATGAGAACTTTTTGTTTTGTTTGCAAGAATTAAAACACATGCAATCAAATAAAAATGGTTTTTATTAAAATTTTGTTAATCATAAATAATGTTTTTGATAAATGTCTCTTTTTTCTATATATATATTTCCTATGGTTATAGCTTAAGTATGTGTTTTCAAAATGAAAAGAAAATTGAAACTTAACCATAAGAATAAAAAAAAATACAAGTCACATTTGGTTGAAAAACAACAAAGTAAAAAAAATATGTTATGTCTTAAATAAATTGAAATGTAAAATAATATCTGTAAGAAAAATAGTACTTTATATTTAGGGTTCCCTATTACTAAGGCCCCGACTGTATCTCATGAACCGTGGGGTTAAGGGGGCTCCCACACAACAAACGTGATTTTTTTGCTCGATTTTGCTCGATATTGATAACGGCAACAGATAGACGCCTAAAATATTTACAAAATATTTATTTATATAGTTATTTTAAAAATAAATAATTAAATTAAAATTAAATAATTAATTTAATTATATTTAAAAAATAAATAATTAAATTAAAATAAAACAAAAATTTAAGGGGGGCTCCGATACAACAAACGTGATTATTTGCCGCTTTTATAGATAATGGTACGAAACCCTTCGTGCGAGAGTTCGACTCGCACTTGGCCGATTTTTTAGTTTTTATAGACATCTGTTCCTCCAATATTATTCCAAATTTCTAAACAGTGAGCATTTGGGACAACATTGTGTTCGGCATAACGGGTTCCATTTCTGCGCCACAGATGAAGCCTCCCGTTTTCAGATGATACGAACGACTTCTCATCGTTGAATAATGTGTGCTCCCAGTCAAAATCTTAATACTCCCTTGCAAACAACAATCTATTTTGTTTATGGGTATTAGTTAAATATGGTATTTTAGCTGGCTTTCTCTGATGCAATCCTTCAATATGCAGAGCTCGACGAACTGTGTGTGTAGATGAATGAAACATGTGTCGAAACACAGCAATCGGTATGAAACCATTGTTCTCGTATTGTTCCACCATGAATCTTCTTTGAGTCGCATCAATGTGCCGCGGGGATCCACTTTGAGGTCGAGTTGATAAACTCCCCTCCTCTTGGTTGCGCGAGACCCAACGCTTTACGGTAATCCACTAAAAACCAAATAGCCATATTAAAATAAACATTTTTCAAACTACTGAAATTATATTTTAATTTTTTTTTAGAAATTTACTTATAAAAAAGTGTGGTATTCAAAAATTATGATATAACATTAACATCAAATAAAATACTTACGGTAAAACCAGTCCCATTGCAAATTTGAAATATATTGTAAGCCTAGTATGTAGTTCTATAATACGCATCCTCTCTTGAATATTAACATTGGCCTGCATATTATTTTTAGCAAAGAAATTCAATAAAAACACAAAAGAACCTTATCAACACAACCACCTTCAGTAACACATCCACAACGACCAAACGGCTACGACCTAAGAAAATACCGCATCTAACTTTATAGCTAAATGAAAACACCAAGCAAACTTGTCAGCACATACCCCCAGAAGCAAATCGGATAAAATATTCATAATTCGTAAAATGTAATAAAAACAAAAAGAAAGGCATAAGGTGAGATTCGAATCCACAACCACTGAGAACACGCATTAAGATCTGATACGTCTATTCACTAGGCTACGGATATGATAAGTGTCTTAGTGAAATTATTATATACAATATTAAATGAAACTAATATTACTCAGGTTCTACAAGACATAGTACTTTATTTCTTTAAGTTTGTGAGTGACTACGCCTCACTGCCATTCTATTTTGTTTTGAAATTCTATATGCAGTTCTGCAACTGACCGTACATATGTAGATAATGTATGTTTGTCAACGTATTTCTTTGTTCATTTATTTTAAGTTTTTAGTTAGTTTTTTAAAGCGCTGAAATTTTTTAATTATATTTTTTAAAGTAATGTCAATCTATTTCAAAAACGAGGCATAATTTTAAAAAGATGTTTATGAAACCTTACAATGATCTTTAATTTCCTATTCAACAATATTTATATCGATTGTGTAGGTAATAAAAAAAAATTACATTCCTACTTTACACACTTATTGCGGGAAAACAGATAGGTATGGACTGTCTACAAAAGGTTGGCACACTGTTGCACCCCTTCACTGTACTTCATAGTTTGTGGTTTACTAACACATAGACACTAAATAAGAGTTTTGCTGTGTATTTACAAACAACACACACTCGTTTACATTTTGGTATTTTGTAGCACGTGTCAAGATTTTGTAGACACACTATTAAGGTGAAACTTGCCTTTAATATTTTTCTTCCACGAGATTAGATACAGAGTGCAGAACTTTATGTAACCAACATGAATTCTTTTGAATCAAAAACCACCTATTTTATTATAAATATTTCTCATTATTATTAATGTGAACAGTAAAAAAAAAATATCAATTTGAACTGTGAAGAAAGTACTAAGGTTTTTATATTTTATGTTATTTACAGGTTTTGAGTGAATCAAAGCGCAAAATTTAAGGTTACGTAAATTGTTTTTTATTTGAGTTTTTATACAAAACATAATTGATATATCGTTGAATTTACGTCAGACTTATCCATCTGCATCAAAGATTACCGTTTTTTTTTTCATTTAAAGTTTTAATTTTAAAATTCCACCGTAATCATAACATAACTCGAAGATAAAAGAAAAATATTGAAATATTCCAAGCCTGCATGACTGGGCTTTACTTCGAAAGCTATTTCGATATTCCCTGTTGTTTAGAGGAAAATATCCATTTCGATCCATATAGCTTACTTACGTATAGTTGTGAAACTACATTTTGCGTTAGAGATTTAGCTTAGCTTACTTGGTATTCGTTATTGTTCACGTTCAACTATTGGAAACAAAAGTTATGAATCTTACGACACTTACCGATGTTTTTGCTGTCCTCCTTATTGCTTCTATGAACAATGTATGAATGTATGTCTAAATTCACGGTTTTAATTCTCAGAAGGGTTAACCAGTATGCCTATATCATAATTGAATCACGAACTTTTCGAACCCTACAAGTCCAATTTTTGGTGAAAGTGAGTTAATAACATTTTTTAGCTGGCAATAATGACCAATCATATCGACAGTTCAATTAAAACCGCATAATGACCGTATTTTTGGCATATTTTTTTTATTGTATTGACTTCGAAACTTGATTTTTTAAAACTTTAAGTCAACTTTGTATTTAATTATTTTATTAAATTTAATAGACTTTAAATACTTAATAATAATCTCAACTAGATACCTCCACGCGTTCCTGAGAAAAAGAGTCTTGACAGACAGACAGACGAACAACAAAGTGATCCTTTCAGAGTTCCTTATTTTCTTTTGAGGTACGGAACCCAAAAAATTGACGATTTTGAGGAAATAAAGAAGAAATAATTGATTTCTATCGGAAAATTTACTTGTTGCCGACCTCGCAAAATACTGATAAGGACGAAATAATTGCTTTGCAACAATAACCTACTAACAAAAATCATTTAACTTTGTTTTTTCTATTAACAAAGAAATTACAGTAACAACACAAGTTTTAAACCCATTGTCTTAACATCTGTAAGTCTGATACGGTTCAGAATTTATGAAAATATGTAAAATGATGTATGTTTCAAATAAGCTTAACAAACAGACAGACATTTCCTTGAATATATGTTATTATTAAGTTTTTGTCTCTCCTGAAAAATTTGATTCCATGGAAAATACGTGATTCAATTTGGGGGACAACGTCATAAATAACCAGCTCTAGAGTAATAAGTGACAAAATGAAAGACCAGGGACAGAATTTAATCCATCAAGAAAGAATATGAATCATGTTTTGGGCTCTGTCATGACCTCCAGTAATATTTAACCACTTTAACTTATTTCATATAGCTTGCGAGATCAAACTTCATGTCAAATCAAGAACCCACGCCGGTAACTGAATTTAGTTCGAGCAAAAGCTAGTAATATTATAATATTACAGTAATTAAAAAAGATATTTTGTGAAAAAATCAACAAATAACCAAATAAAGTAGGAGATCGCTAATTTAAACGAAGGAATACCGAAACAATTACAAAATTTAACCTACCTATGAAAAATTTGAATTAATAAAAAATGTTATAACAAAATTCGATTTTCTACAAAAAGGATACGGATTAGCTAATAGATAGGTAGCTTTATCCTTTTACTTGCTTTAGCTGGTAATAAATAAGATTTCCGAAAGCTCTCTTGCTAGTTGGCTCGTTTCCAGAAACGCTTTAGACTAAAAAATCTTTTTATTTTACCAGGCAAAGTGAGAAATTTACGCGAAACTACTTTCTGCGAGGGGTTTTTGACATTTAAAGGACTTAATGATAGCAAAAGTAATGGATCCTAAAATTTTTACTAGTCAGTAAAGTTTAGAAACGATTAAGACTACAGCTCTGAAATAAAAAAAAACTGGTTAAGTGAGAGCTGGACTCGCGAACTGAGGGTTAAAAACTTAAAAGGATTCTTAATTAGTTTTTTAATTATTCAAGAATTGTTGATTTTGTAAGTTTGTAGTCACAATGTTGAGAGGTTTTTCAAGCAGTCTTTAAGACCATAGACTTCTTATAGGTATTCCTATAATCTATCTAAGTAAAAAACTATTTTATTTTCAAAACGACAGTACAGTACGAGTAGTTTTTACGGTACACGTCCGTACTTGGGTATCAAGAATTCAGGGTACAAAATATGAACTTAATTGATCCAGTAGATTTGGCTGTATGACGGATAGACAGACACATGAGCGATCTTACACAGGTTCCGTTTTTGTAATCAAACGCACAATACCCTAAACATATTTTTGAATATCGAATCGATAAAAATCCTTGCAACGTAGTATGCACTTTTGCTGCAAGAGTTTTTATTCAATATTTAATTATTTTTTTGTTTAGACATAGTTTTTTAGCAAAAAAACTGTGACATGGAATGACGGATAAAAAACAAGCCAAGCCAAGCTTGATAGTATGTTTAGCCAAGCTTCAAAAATTTTATTATTATTTATATATATATATATATATATATATATATATATATATATATATAAAGGGAGGCCTACGTTCAGCAGTGGACTTCTTGCGCCTGAGATGATGATGATGATGAAGTTTTGCAGACGCCAAGTTGTGTTCGAAAACTAAGAAATTGAGTGGTATATTTTATTTTTGTAATTCTAACCAACCAAATTAACATGTAACATTTTATAAGCTACATCTTAAACTTAAATTTTTTTTTATGCTGTAATGTCTGTTATGCGATAAATTTCTTATTCTTATACATTAATATAATAAAGATATAATTTACCGTCCTGATAAAAAAAATATTCATGGTTATAAAATAAATAAATAAATGAATAACAAGTAATTTTCAAAAGGTATAAGTTATAAGACATTTAAAACAAATGCAAAATATCGTCTGAGTCTTAAAGCCCTGTGACTATTGTCAAAAATTGATTAGCAAAAATTTTATTTATGTCAATGATAATCATAGATAACTATTGTATTTAATTTTTCAACAATGCTCAGGTAATCGTTTTTAAACTAAAGAACACAGGTTAAATAAATTTGCAATTAAAATGATCTCGACACAAACATGGGGCAAATAGAGAGACAAGTTTATCCAGAACACCAATGGGGAAAGATAAAACGTTGCAGTGTAACCGCCACGTGTCGTTCTGCACTACATGTCACTTACTTTGTCGGCAAATTGATGTACAATTTTATTGTACACCTATATGTTTAATATGTTCACTTGTTGTACATATGTAAATTACTCTTGGTTGAATTTGTAAACTACAAATACAAACTAAGTACTACGTTAACGATGCAGCGATGTATCACATAGTTATCTTATCTTGAGTGAAGACTTAGTTTGATTTGAGTTATTTTAGGAATTGACGCTTACTCCAGACAAATGTTATTTATTGGACACACATTTATTAAATGTATGTCTCTTTAATATCTTATGGATATTGGATTGTTTTATTCATATTCGCATTTCAGAAATGACAATTGATCGGTTTTATCAATTGTATAAAACCTAACATATAGCAACGCATATTTTATTTTAATTATAAAGTTTTTTAGCGGAAAATTACACAATTCTCAACTACGTAATTTTTTTTTATGAGAAGTATTATTTATTACCCTTTTTTGTGTGAATTTTTAAAGGATCCCCTTCTACAGTATCTTATTGTCAGTTGTATTGTTTAGTGTTTGGCAATGATTTTATGTTATAACAAATGTTAATGCTTGCACAGAGTTGCAGTCTGTATGTAGTAACTATATAGACATACAATATTTACGATTTTATTATAAATAAAAAAATCTACGTGTTTTGTTTAAAATACTGTATTTTAAAACATTAGTAAGTACATATTTTTTTTTGACAGAATAATATAAAACATTTGTTGTAAGTCAAATTAAAATTTATCAACGCATATGCAAATGCAAAATATTTAACATTATTAAACACTTAATAGAACGTGATTTCGTATCTCTTGCTTTGCGTTTTAAAAGATGCAAAGCATTGTACGTATTTGACATTAATTAAGTAATGATTTCATATCTATAGATTTGGGTTTTGAAAAATGTAAAACATTGTACGTATTCAATATTAATTAACACTTTTAGTAATTAGCATTAAAAACGTTAAAAATAAAAAACTAAACGAATCAAATAGATATCTGATTTTATTCTAGATTGTCATGTAATATTTAACAATGCGAATATATGCAAAAAATAAGTCCTTCAACCTTTTGACAACGCAGTGTAAATTTACTAGTCTAAACTAGATATGTGTACAAATATTTGAGCACTTATTTAAAAATATTTGCATAAATAAACAAATTTTCAAATATCCAAGCCACACTGTCCTTTAAATATCAAAAGCTATATAATAAACGATCTGGCTATGTAAAGTGCGCCTGTTTTATAGCAGGTATTTAAACCAATGTAATCAAAATGGAGGGAGCCGGTTTAACTGCATGTAACTAAATTTGGGATATGGCATTCCTAATTGTGCGGGACATCAAAGAGTCTGATTGCGGAGTGATGGATTAACATGAACGTGTTGAACAGCACGTGCCGCTGCAGATAAGAGGTCGCGATACATCTTATAATATTAAAGCTTTCAGTGGATATGTAACTGATCTCGGGGGATGTAAACTTTAGGGCAGCTAGTAAAATTTATCGCTAACTAAATCTTGGGATATTATAAAACTTTGCGTCTCTCTGTCTGTCTGTTTACGTTTTTTTTTCACGCGAGAACCACCTATTCGTTGTACATGTTTTTTTTTTAATTCATGGCTACGTTATTTGGCCAGGTTTTAGGATATTTAATAAGCAGTGACGATAATGATGAATTAAGACGTAGAAACTACACTTTTAGGGGACTTAAATGGTTAAAACTGAGTAAACCATAAAAAATATATCTAATTAATATGCCTACCACATAATACATATGTTTTAATCATAGTTGTTGTAGGAATCAGCACGAAACCTAAACACTTTGAATTTTCATAGGTAACTGATCAAAACGTTCTTAACTTCCTATTTTGAAGAATAAAATTTTCACTATTATAAATGCTTCTGTACATTAAAGATATTTACAAATAGTTATAAAAATATGGCCTAGGCTCTAATTTACAAAATTTTGATTTTTTCTCCTTATTTTTTCTGCTCATAGCAGAAAATACTAAAAAATATCACGTTAAAACTACTTACTATAGGTAAGTAACCAATAACATATAACATTTTGTGTTTTAAAACATACATTTAGACTAAAAAACTGGTACTATAGAAGTGGGTATATATTTTATTCCAAAAGAAGCCGGATATATAACCAAAAACACCAAGAAAGTGTTACCGTGGTAACTTTATTTTTGACACAAATATAATTGAAGGGTTAAAGAAAGACAACTTTTTATCCTAATCGAGAGTTATCACGAAAACCTAATCCTAATTCCGTGCTCAGGATATCATCCTTCACCGAATAAATGTAAATCCGACCAAAATGTTTACATACAAACTGCATTGCACCTAAAAAACCTTAAACTAAACATATTTCACTACTCAAACTGTGTTACTGATAAACAGCGCTAGAACCATAGTCGCAGCAGTTCATGAGTTAAGTACCAAAATTATCAAATTTACAAAAACGGTATTATTTAGGCTGGGTTGCACCAAATACCCTTGACGTTAACCAGCCATCAAAAATGGGAGATTGTATGAAAAGGAGACGTTTCATACCTGGTCTGCACCTTGTACACATTTTAGAAAATCCAGGAAAAATCTAGAGTTTATTAAAAAAATACTAAAATTACGATAAATGCAGTATTTTTTTTTGTACAAAACAAAATTTTATTATACCATATTACCTAAACAGGCAACAATTAGGTACGCCATTATGAGTTCATTCTGAAACCTAATATGAAGTATTCTAAAAATATATAACTAACTTTATTTCAAAATGTTTGTAATAATTATAAAAAAATATAGTCTAATTTTTATGCAAAAAAGATAGCTATCTGTAATTATTAATAAAAAGAGCTTTTTTTTTTAATTTTTTCATATTAATCGAAGATACATTTTGTGGCTCCTGACCACCGACCATCCCGACGTGTGATTTCTAAACGTAGGTACTATTAAACGTCAAACTATTTACATATAATAATTGTCATTAATTGTCATGAATATAACATACTACATAAGCTTCTTGGTTTACCGTAAACAAAGTGTTTTTTGGATTTATCAGTGACGTACGAACGACCCCTGCTTTGTTATTTGGATCTTTTTGCTTCGCGTATTATATTGGATTTGGCTGTGTTAATTGGCCCTGATTTATCTACTGCAATTCGGATTTCGTCGTTTAAAAAACATCTTTATTTCTGTGGGATCGGGTATGTATTAGACACACAAAACGGTTTCTTTTATGAATAAATAAATGTTATGGTACCATATAATTGTAGACATACTTACGAATGTCTCTTGTACTTCATAATCATGGCATTTTAAGTCTGCATTGGAGCACAACCCTCTATCATCTGCCGGAGACAGACGGAGGATTTGGCATACACTCCCAACGCAGGCCAAATGGGTTGAGGAGAATTAAATACAGATATTTCCTTAATCGCCTTATTTAACATCCACGATGAGATTAGGTCACTCCAGGTAGGGGCAAATTCTTTCTACTAGTCTGCCAGAAACCACACGGCCACACGGTCTTTTGTACTTATGCTATTTTAAACAGCTGTGCTTGCTTACCTTAATAATATTGTCTGAGCACATTCTTAGATTTGTATGCCCAAGCTTGCAAATGGATAACTGTCATCTGAGCATACGCTTTGGTACGCTGCACAGCATTATTGGTCTAAATCATTGTATTTATCATTTTCAGACTAGCAAATATGGCGCATTTTTTGCTATGTTCCTCTGCAATTATTTAAGATGCTCAATACATGATATTCCCCCAGAAATAACTTCTGCACTAGAGATTCGGATTTGAGGTGATTAATAAAATACGTTATTGAAGTCCTACATCTCTTTATCTCGGACTCTACATTAAGATTTTGCTATCATCTTTCCATCTAGTAGCCATTCTATCCGATCCATGGCCGTCACTCGAGTACCTATCTTCCCCAACGGTTATCGGTTCCAAATGGCAATGGGCAGGACAGTGACGTGTCCTGCCCATTGCCATTTCAGTTTGCTGACTGTTTGAGCTATGTCGGCGGATTTTCTCATTTCGGATTCTATCGCGCAAAGAAACACTTAGACGCGCAAAGATTTTATGTACATATATTAAAAACATAGATCTCTGGTATCTCAACAGTTCATGCATGAAGAATTAGATGAATCCCCTTTTTTATGTAGCTCCCTAAAATGCCTACCAGTAAGAGACCATGTTTCTGTAGCTTAAGTCATCACTGGCAGCACACACTAATTCTAGACTTTTGTCTTTAGGCACAAAGCAGATGTTGCGTAATTTTCCGGACGCTACTGAATCGAGTTGAATTCTTAATAAACAGCATTATTTCCCCTAGGTTTGTATATTCGTCAACAACTTCAAGAGTAGCGTTCACAATAACAACTTGGTTAGATGCGACAAGGACACTGAACATTATTTTCATTTTAAGACTCACCTGTTGGGAAACTCTTCTGAAGTCTTCGATTCAGCGATTCTGTGATTATATTGATGCCTTAAACATTAATTAAATTAAACATTCAAAAAAGTATGTAAACTGTTTTTTAAGCCCGATATTCCTTCCTATCCTATTTATTAATGTCATACTTTAACAGAACAGATCTGAGATAGTTCTAGCCACAGGCTAAATAATAAACTTGTTATATGGCCGCTGGCAAAAGCTAGTATATTCATAAATTAATTATGTGTTGCACAATTTGACATGTAAAAATGATAATTTTTATTTGTTTGACATAAATAAGTTTATATCTATTTTTATATTGACTAAAGGTACATTGTATCTATCTAAGTATAGTAAGCAACAACTGTCTACATTGTTAGCATATAATATTTTTAACTCCTCTGAAGATATCTACTTGGACAACACTGTTAGTATTGCTACTAATAGTGCGGTGGCTCTTTATTCTTTAAACTGACTTCCATAACAAAGAGGAAGAATAATGTACTTAAATTATTTCACCAAAATATTTAAGGCTTCCTTGGCAAAAAATTACAAATTGAATTATTGATTGAAAAATTCAATACAGACGTCTTATTTATAACAGAACACTGGTTAAATTCGCATAAGATGTTGTTAAACATTACGAATGCTGAAGTTTCAAGATTGTTCTACAGACAAAACCATATTCTCGGAGGGTCATTAAATCTAGTAAATAGTATATTTAACATAAAAGAACGAAGGGATATTTACTTTTTATATAAAATTCTTCTTATATTACTATTTATATAAAAACTTTTTTCAGTCAGAGAAAAAAACTTACAATAATATTTAAAATTTAAGCAATTAGATGCAGTTACAGGCCTAAATTTTGCGACTGGGCTACAAAAGGAATTTAAAGAAGCAGAGATAGACTTTATAAATTATATTCACTAAAATCGCTAATCCGTGACCCAAGCCTTAATACATGTCAAAAATTGTTTAAAATTTTTGTCAGTCTGTCATGTTGCAAAGTCTAATCAAATAAGCAGAAAAATACAATCAACTAATAATGTGATCAACACTTTTTGGAATGTGATTAACAATGAAACTGGTAGATAAAGGGCCCGTGAAGTAAGTAAACAGAACTTTAATATCAAAACAGTCTCTGGTTTGATTGATAATGCAGAAAAAGTTGCCCAAATATTTGAAAATTTCTTTGGTGAAATACCATCAAAAAATAACTAAATCCTTAACTTCGTCTTGCCAAGCTGCTTAATCTATTCTTAAAGACAGTGTTACTGAGTGTAATGTTAACTTTATTTTAAACATGTGAATCAAAACATTTAAAACACTTATGTTGAAAAGTACTGAAGATTTGTGTGGGATATCTTGTTGGTATATTTAATGCATGCATTGATAATGGTGTATTTCCAGACCTTATGAAATGCAGTAAATTAATACCACTTATTAGATCTGGTGACAAAGAAGATCCCTCAAATTTTAGATCAATATCTGTTCTACCCGTCTTTATTAAGATATTTAAAATAAATTTACTAAATCAATTGCTTTAACATTTTTTAATACAGGGACTTTTACATGATCGATAATTCAATTTTACCAAGGGACGCTCAATTACTGATGGCTGGAGCCATGCTTATGGAGCATATTCTCGCGGCATGGGAGAGTTGCCAAGATATAGTTGGCGTTTTTTGCGACTTATCGAAGGCGTTTGATTGTGTTGATCACTATACGTTGTTAGCCAAATTAAAATAGTATGGTTTTAGATATAAATCTCTTAAACTTGTAGAATCATAACTAAGCCAAGGTTTTCTCTAAGAACTACAGTATGGGGCACTTCAAGAAAGAAGTTACTGGATTTTTGAAGGGTCGGCAATGCGCGAGTGATACCCCTGATGTTACAAGCGTCCATAGGCCACGGTGACCGCTTATCATTAGGCGGACCGTGTGCTTGTTTGCCACCTTAAAGGTATATAAAAAAAATAAGCAAAATAATAGAGCAAGCAAGCAAGAATTCAAAAAGTGGTTATAGATGGTGCTAAATCTCAGGTATCACTAGTGAAATTAGGTGTACCACAAGGGTCAATATTAGGGCCTTTCTTGTTTTTAGTATATTTAAGTGACTTACCCTTTATAGTGCAAAAATTTACAGAGATAGTATTATTTGCGAATGACACTTCATTATTGTTTAAAGTGAACAGGAAACACGACAATTCGAACGACATAAATAGACAACTTACAAAAAATTCCAACTGTTTTACTGTAAATATTCTTGTTCTTAATGCAAATATAACAAAATGCATTAAGTTTTCACTACCTCATGTATTAAAACTAAAATAAATAGAAATCAGGTATTAAATTATGAAAAATTTGAATGAGTTGAGAAAACGGTCTTTATAGGTATAACTATTGACTCAAAATTTCAGAGTGTAATGTCTAATCGTATTTTGCTATGGAGTTCTGCTGCTGAAACTCAAACCATATTTATAATACAAAAAACGGCTGTACGAAGCATTTATAAGCTAGGTATCCGAGATTCTCTCAGGGATATTTTTAAAGAAATAAATATAGTAACGATACCGTGTCAATATATCTATGAACATATTATGTTTCTCTGTAAAAATATATTATTATTTCAGAGAAAAAGTGATAAGCACAACTTATATACTATAAATAAACATAAACTTGCTATGCCAAAGTTTGACTTACTAACGCCAACAAATCATTTCCGGTAGGCAGTGTAAAATTTTATAATTTGTTATCTGTAGAGATTCTCAACTTAAAACAGGTGACAAACTGTTTTATTTTTATAATCAACATCTGCTATGAAAGAAAGCATATTGTTATGCAGATGAATATTTGAATGACAAAATTGGATTGCCTAGTAACACTCAAAATTAATGTTAGATTTTCTATTTAAACTAAAATAATTTACGTTTGATAAGTTAAATGAGCTCTCTTAAGACCAAGTTAAGTGCTATTGTAATGACTTTGTTGTTAACTTTATAGTGGTTGTTGGCAAGCTACCAGGGGATGCACCATGTGCAATCCGCCGTTGGTTGCCTAGTTTTGGTTTAGAGTTTCTTGTTATTTCTTCTTCCCTTAGACTAGTTTCCGAAACGATATGCATTTGTTGCCGGGCTGTAGTGTGGGAGCTGGTACACTTTCGGGTGTGCGATGTCTGTTTGAATGTGTGTGTGTGCATATATGTATATGTGCGTTTTTGCGTGATGCACTCGCTCGCGTTCGGAATTCTGCGGCTGTCGGGCGACCAAACGAGGATTGCATCAGATAGGACATATCTAAGTTAATTTACGTATAGTTTTATTTTATATATCTTTTATATGTTTTTGTATATTTATATATATATGAATTAATATATGTCTGTGTGTGTATATTTGAATATGTGCATGTATGTGTTAATTATTACATCTTTAATATGTATATGAATACCTATTTATTTATTTATTTACATGTTTGTAAAATGTAAATATGTATGTCTGTATATATGTATATGTACGTCGGCTGTGTAGTGATATATGAATTTATTTACCTGGGAGTTACTTTAAATCCCGTAACAGAATAAATGAAGACTTTTAACTTTTTAATCTGAAATAAAGGGGAATTGAAATATTATCTAAATTTTGATCTTTTTAAATCAAACTATTTACATTGTAAATCTTATTTATTAAGTGTTTCAATGCAAAACATGTATTAATTAGTTGATTCACTATAATATTATGTTTCGTTTGTAATTTTACAAAGAGTACCTATTGGCCGCACGCAATAAAACAGTATTGTAATTAGTTTGTAAAGCTAGTTGAAGTTGAGTCACTTGACGATTCGAAAGTGTCCTTAGAAACCCATTTGAATTTATCCTTTATCTGATACCCATAGTGTTTGATTTGCTGTAATTCAATCCACTTTCTAATTTGTGTTTATATAATATACTATAACTTATATTGTTTTAAATCATTACAATTTCACATTTCCTCAAAATAAAACAACATAGAAAGTAAACATTTTATCATATTTTCGATTACATCATCGTTCGGCGCGTCCCTAGTCGTTAAAAATAATTTCCGGGAACAATAACTTGGTTATAAATATAAATGAGATCATTTTTATCAAATAAATTGCGGCATTAATTTTGTTTGTTTTAGTGACTAGATAGAAAATAAAAAGTTACCGGTAATTTTACAGCAAAAGATAAAACGCTTTTTTGTTAAAATCACAACAAAGATAATGATAAATTTCTCGTTTTGCTTTCTTCCTTTTCGTTTTCTTTTTGTTTTTGTAGCGTTCAGTACCTTCATGAAAAGAACGAGGATTTATTCTTTCTTTTGCGATAAGACTTGTTTTCGGTTCGTATGTTTTTGTGTGTTTAATGTCACGGATAATTATTACAGCATAGTTCCGTAACTAGTCTTTTGTGCACTCGGTGCGAGCTTCTATAACTGCACCCGTAAAAAATTGTTTTTTTTTTTTTAATTTACCACCAAGGTGGCAAACAAGTTTACGGTCCGTCTGATGTTAAGCGGCCACTTTAGCCTATGGACGTTTGAAATACCAGGAGCATTACTCAGGCGTTGCCGAACATTTAAAACTAATTATTTCAGAAATTAAACCTATGGCGTGATGGTAAGAAGTACCCATAGTAAGCCATTATACAAGTGGTTGAACACACACTGGCAAGCAAAGTCTTTGCTCAGACTTAATGGTTCGATACCGCTTGTGAGTTTGGGATCTTCTACAAACCAAGTCAAAAGGGCTAAGCTGGTATCTAGGTGCACCAAAGATGGCAGCAGTACTTCATGTGTTGTTCAAAGTGTGTTCTGGAATTGTAGGACCGTAAAAATGGGGTTATCTTTGCGGTAAACATGCATAGTAATGTCTTGATTGAGTTGAATCGCACCAAGCTTTCCTATCCCCATTCAAAGATCTTTGGACAAAGTGGTTTTATTCTCATGTCATTCTCCATGGCTTTCTGTTATTTCAAAATATTTGCCAAAACATACAATAATACTATACACAAGTGACATAAAATACTCGTGATGGTAATGACAAATTTCTTTTATTTAATTGCTGTGTATAAGTTTTTTTTTAGTTTATTTGTAGTAGTATTAATGTAGTAGTATTATTCAGTGTCGTATGACAGGAGCTGTGCTGTGTCGCGTTTAATCGACAAAATCGCGTGGCCAAACAATCTTTCTTGGTCCATCATCAAGCGGAGGTACGTCTTATTAATCTGAGCTTACTAAATGATATTTTACAAAAAGCTACAGACACTGACATCGATAATCTCAGCTTGTTTAAAGATGTGCTTAGAGGCGGCGCCTTCCTTCAAATAAATTTACATCTTTTTGTCCTTGTCTCACGGTATACTTTTGTTTGGGTATGTAATCGTATGTTGCAAGTGTTGTGGTTTGAAAGATTATATAGTACAGTAGGGTGGGTGTTATACATCTGAATACGTTATAAAAAATATTGTATGTATGTACTATGTACTCTGTGACCTCTGCTTCTTCTGCTCCCCTCCAGGGTACTGCGCCCTGTACCTGGGCAACGCTGACACTGCCCTAGTGTACTGTAGTAACTACAATTTTCTGAAAACTATTTATATTTGAATTCGTTATACTTAGAAAAGTTGTACTAGAACATCTATTAACAAAATTAAAAAAAAAACAAAGAAATAAGTGTCTAGGTTTTGAAAATATTTTGTAAATTAGATTAATTCGATTTTTGAAGAGAGGCTTCAGTTGCTACAGCAAGTGGGTTGTCATATATAAGAGGACTTATTTCTCTTTGTTCAAAAAATTGATCTCAATTTATATACGTCGGTTATCCCCATTTATCCTTAAGTAATATTTTTTTCACCTCACCAGTACGAAAAGGATAGTTTTGCTGTCCTAATTCAGTGTGTAAAAACGAGTTTTGCTCACTAGTGAGGCAAAGGAATTTACTGGTCGAACATTGACTTTTGGAATTAACCCGATGATGAGAAAAAAAAACAATACAATAACTGGTCAGAAACAAATTTCGGGACAGATACTTAACCTTGTTCATTTCAATTAAGAATATAGCTACATAGCATTTTTTTCGTTTTTAAGTGAGTTTTTATAAATTATTTGTATTATTAAAAGTTTATACAGCTAACTTAAAAATATCATACGTTGTTTTGATAGCAATGGCAGAGGTTGTAGTAGATACAATTCCGAACGCAAACTCAATTTAAAAAAAAAACAAAGTAAATTGGCGGCAAGCTAGTTTTTTTAACATAAGATTGTTTATTTAATAAATAATTCTGTTTTGTTTGAAAAATGAGCGATACAAAGCTACGAAGATATTCCGCTGACACCAGAAGAATTAAGACAACAAGTCTCCAATGCCGAACTTAACTTTTTACCAGAAAAGTCACGTGAAAATATTTCTCTCTCTCGCTACGCTCGTGATTTAATTCTAGCCTTTTTCGCTAGCTTAGGATTTAAAGTCGGCACTTCTTCCAAAAAACGCTTTTACTCACTTGTATAACAAATAACTATTGTCAAATTATTAAAAACATTATGGCTGGTTACCTTATAACGTGTACCTTCCTTAAGCGTTTCAATTCTTTCTTTCTTCGATATTTTCAAAAATAAAAATTTAATTTCTTTCACGAGTTTTTTTTTTTTTTATACCATTAAGGTGGCAAGCAAGCACACGGTCCGCCTGATGGTAAGCGGTTACCGTGGCCTATGGACGCTTGTATCACTCGCACGTTACAAAGTAAAGAAAAATTTGCAGGACCAATTCTACGAAAAAACCAAATCACTTCCCACATGACCACCTACATATCATTTATCGTCAGAACAGCAACCTTAAATCAATACTTTCTAAAACCAAACCAAACATACGACTAACATCATGATATACTGGTAGTGTCCCATGTCGTCGACCACGATGCCAAACATGTCTCATCATTAACCAGAACATGCCCATAATAACTCTTCATTCATCTTTTTATTTTCTTTCATTAGCAAATACTAACTGCAAATCTACGTACCCTTAGGTTATACCGTTTTGGTTCTATAACAATCATGTTATCGTGGATATAACGCAAAAGTGGCGGTAATTATAAAACTTTCATTTGTATCATGATCGAATAGACGTCATGTAACTTAACAAAAATTGTAAAGTATCATTGACATAAGCTTCATAAGGATACCTTGATGTCAAAACCGCAGTTTACCAAATGTGAGTCGTGCACTACAATATTTAAAAATTGTCGTCACTATGTCGGGCTAATCATATTTTTGTCTGCCATGCTTGTTATCGAATTTTATTTCACTATTAAAGTTAAATTTGGTGTAAGTAACTCTTAGTATCTAATTTTTTTGGGAAATTAATTTCTCGACGATTGTATATTTAATTCTTCTCAATTTTTGAATGACCTTTTCTAATTATTGTAAAATAATATTATTAAATTAACTTTTTTATTTAATGTATTTTACTATTACATTAATGTGATGTAATGTAGTGATGATAACTATTATACGAAATGATACAACTGTAGATCATATTACACGAGTTTAATTCATTTATTGTCACCATTTTCAGGGTACCGTAAAAGCAATGAAAACCCATGGCACAAAGAATATCGGTAAAACCATTTAATAATCAAAACTTTAACAACAACCAATATGAACTTTTTAATAATATAAGCTATTTAATTATTATTGATCTGAATATGCGTCTTTGTTTAAAAGTCGTGTAAGCATCGTCAATAATTCTTATACGTAACATGTATATGACAATACGTTATACAGGAGGGAAATTAATGACCATTATATGATTAAAATGTAATAATCTATCTATAGTCTTATAAAAGAAATAATTGTGACCTGTATACGATCATCTTGTAAGAGTCATTTAACTGTCAAAAAGTCTTAACGTGGTCGTAACGATCGATGTCCCCGTGTCCCATCCTGCTGATGTAGTTATGTTTTCAGCTACAGGTTAACCCCCTCCGGAGACTAAAAACCATTACGCTATACATACATAAAAATTAATGACAATAAAATAAGCAGTACTTCATGGCGGGGCAAAGGTTGCTGCTTCACAAGTCACAAGTTCGGCCCTATATGGAGTACAGCTGCCATTACTGGATGGGTGCAACAGAATACCAGCTTGGCACTTTTAAATTGGCTTAACGATAGGTTGTGAATATTGTCAACAATCCCAAACTCACTTGCCGTATCCAGTCTGTGGAGGGGCAGTGTCTCCCCATGTGTGTTCTACCGCTTGTACATAGGGATGTGCTCTAAGTATTTTTTCGAAATTATGCCCACGGCTACTTTCTACCATCAAAGAGCTTGCCTTCAACATGTTCTGGCTTAGCGTACAGTGCGGTTTCAGAGAAACTTTCTCCCGCGAACGCTTGGATTGTGGAATGAGCTTCCTGCCAGGTTTTCTCTAAGGACTACAGTATGGAAACATCCAGGAAGAAGATATGAGATTTTTGATGGGTCGGCAACGCGCGAATGATACCCTTGGTGTTGCAAGCGTCCATAGGCTACGGTGACCGCTAACCATCAAGCGGACCGTAAGCCTGTTTGCCACCTTAGTGGTATTGAAAAAAAACTTATAGGTAGCACGTATAGGTAATATTGAGTCATTCTGTCCGATGGAATCGGAATCGAGGAATGGTATTGAAACAGCTAATGCGCGGTCATTTTCAAAAAATTCTCTTTCAAACAAAACTTGTATTCGCGATCAAAAAAAGGTTTTGGATGCCAATACTCAGCAGTGGACATTAATAATCTGAACTTCAGCTGACGATAAAACAGCAACTTCTTGCGCTATCGTAGACCGTTTCAGATAACATTAACAATAAGATCAGTTCAGATCAGAATATTGCTTTAAAACTGCGTTCATCTTACATCTGTGGCTTCAAACTTAATGAAAACAGTATTTGCTGGATAAAAAGCACATATTTTTCAGAATACCAACCTATTTTGCTCTGTTTATTGTTGGCTCTCAACTCTCCGAGGCAGATGCGAGATGCCTTTTGTGCCTTAATGTTATTACGGTATTATGCTAAGCAACTCGAAGCAATTGCTGCATGCCTTCCTTGTTTGCTTGAAGCCCGAGTATTTTCAATTCAGCAGAAAATTACATCGTTTGAAGTTGAAAAGCAAGGAATTACGTAAACGTAGAGAATAATACCTGTTGAGGTATTATTTTGAGTTAAAAAGAGAAGTACATCTAATTAGGGTTCCGAGCTGACAACCAGGATTAAATGCTTACAGATCTGTAATTGGTTTTGTTACAATACAATTTGGTAAATACGTTTTTCTTATTAATTTTACTGGGGTTGAGAACCTATATAGCAGAATGACTCGATTTTTGTGGTTTGACTACGGAACACTTATATTTATCAGACAGATGGGCGGACGGATATGTAGAAAGTGAAATTATTTAAAGTGCTAGCTGGATTCTGTCCGTTAAAGTTAAGGCACTGCAGTGCCAGCTATTGGCGAGTTACAAACATAGGGCATAGCACAAAACTTTCTCCATGAAAATCACTTGATGCCCCAATTTTTATGATGATCGGTCGAACGGTGTCGGAATTTATCAAGCGTATCTCAATATTATACTTACCAACATCCGTTTCTTATATATATTTAAAATATAAGGTTTAGTTTTGGATACAGAACCCTAGGCATTAAAAATTATAAAAATCAGTTTTTTTTTACGTTTCTCACAAAGAATAATAATTTGTGTCTTTTGGCATAGTTTACGCTTCTTGCACTACGAGATTCGCCATATAATTTTGCACGTGTAAAAAGTGACACTACAATTCTATCGTACATAATATAGATGTTCTGACAGTAGCCACTCCTACGCCGAAACTTGCGCGGCGTGTAATGTAAGCAAACATTTTAATTGATCGTCTAGGTAGCTACAAATGTTAGATTTCACAACATTTTCTAAACTAACTCTGGTTTTCCTTGGCTGATCCTATCCGAATTTTAATGGGACTAATACTGAGGAGAACACTTCCATTGAAGTTAAAAAAATAATTTAACTCTTTTTAATCGGCTAAGGTATCGCGTAACACTTATACAGAAAACAGACAGACGAATTAAGAACCGCCTCTTTTTTTAAAGTAGGTGAAAAGGGTTTTGTTTTATTATGGTTCTAAATTATTTTTGATACGTATATTCTAATGTATTTATTTGATTGTGTGGCGAAAAAATAATTTTATTATTTTATTATTTTTTTTTTTAACGTTGCTTATCATATTCTAAAACGACTGGCAAGCCACCTATATTGTCAAAGGGTAGTACCTACTAGATAAAAAAAAACACCCCAGCGTGTGCACAACTTTTTGCGTGTCCATAACAAATAACCCTTAGTACGCGACTCCGACTCGCACTTGACTGGTTTTTTTACAAAAAATAAATCAGATAAATCAGTCGAGTTATGCGTTCTCAAGTGATGCTGTGTCATACATGTGGCAATTAATTATTAATAGGGTTCCGTACCCAAAGGGTGTACAACGGAGCCCTATTTCGAAGCCTACGCTGTCTGTCTGTCTGTCCGGCTATTAAAGATCCCGTAAAAATAAATTCATTTCTATTCGAAGTCACAGTGGTCATCTGTTTTTCTTTGTAAAACAACACATGTGTTTTAAACTGCGAACTTGACGTTTTCATTATAGCAATCTTAGCAGGAGTAGATTTAGTGCACACTAAAGTCATCGAAATAAATGGAAACGGGCATGAGCTAAGCCAGAACATGTTGGCAAAATTTACAATTTCAATTTCAACATTGCCAAGAATAACTTGGTATGCAATGCAGGACAATTTAGCCAATTCGTTTTCCTATGTATGAAAAACAAGATATTTGTTATCATTTCATTTTTTTATTTAGTACCGTTTATGCACGTGATATTTTTATTTTTATTAAAAAAATTTTTTTTTTTCTTAACGTCTATTTGTCTCCTATATTTCTAAGATATTGTTGCTTGGAATTTGAATTGTGGTACCCTTAACCTAAGATATTAAGACTGCGGTATAGGCTAGACCGCGAAAATACGCCGTTTTTGTGCAAATTTTGTAGATGAACTATAGCACCTAAAGGATTAAAAAAAATATATGTTATAGAACTTGCTTTTGTCTAGTGCATTACCTAAATGAGTGATTTTTATTTATTGTATTGAATGCAATAAAAAATCTGGAAGTATACATTGTTTCAACACTTGGGCAAATTTTAAAGCGTGTATTGCATTTTATTGTAATGAAAGTTGATTAAATAATTAGAATAGCTTGTTATCTAGTGCAATGACTCTTAGTTCTAGCAAAAACTAAAAAAGAGTGACTACAAAACGGTAAAAACGTTAAATCCCATACTAAAAAAAATCAGGCGTCCTAATGGAATAATTTACTAAGGAAGTATATAACAAATATATCTTATAGTAATGTATATGAAATTGTCTAATGATTTTGAGTACATTTGGGTAAGTTAACCTATCATCAAAAACTTAAACTTAATGCATTAATTTTCAGTAGTAGAGCAAGACGATGTTATCTAGGTATATAGCTATTGTATTGTATTGTAATAATATAATTTACTAGTCTATCTAAAGAATAATTTATCGTTCGAATGCAAAATGTGTTAGTTCTGTTTAGTTGGTAACAATAATAAATTACAAGCACAAAAGTAATGGGTAATAGTCGACGAAACTTAAAAATGTAAATAGTCGGATAAGTAAAAATTCGTACAAACTCCTTACAGTCACATACTCCGTAAAACAGGTATTAAATATAAGTTTATGAATGATGTAACATAAGAGAAAAATAAAATTATAACATTCTGAAAACTAACTCTTACTAAATTTTTTGAATTCGGGCGCGGCGCTTATACCCTGTACTGCCACAGGGTACAAATTATTAATCTAGTTGCTCTTTCGTAAAAACAGTAACACATATAATCTTGCAGTTATCATAGTGTGAGTAAACTCTAAATTATAACAACAAATAATAAAAACCGGCCAAGTGTGAGACGGGCCCGAGCCATTTACCATCTTAAATCACCGTTACAGCGCCATCTAGTTGTTATTAAGGGGAACAGTAACATTTTTGTTTCTTGGAAACGATATTTAAAGTTAAGCAACGTCAGGCTGGGTCAGTTATTTGATGGGTGACCGCTTAGTGGCACACGTTTTTTTGGTTTTTGTGTTTGTAAATGGTGGTAGGTACGGAACCCTCGTTGTCCGACTCGCACTTGGCTGGTTTTAATTGTTTGTTATTATACTTTAAAGCTCTCACTATAATCACTTTAAGTTTGAAGCTTGTGTGTGTCACTGTTTTAACAATACAGCAAAAACAACAAAAATACGTTTTGCGGTTTTAGTACCATACCTAAATTTTTGATTTTTTATTTATTATGTAAACCGCTGTTTAATAATAACATAATATATTCTGAGAAAATTTCAATCTTAAACCTACTTCGGTCTAAAAGAAAGAGATTGGAAGAACGGACGGACGGACTGATGACTGAGCCAGCGTAGGCTTAGTAAGAATGTTCCGTTGGCATCCATTGGGTACGAATTCCTAAAAATCGGACTTTAATCAACATGGCTATTTTTTTATTGTCTGCTTAAATAGTTCTATCAAATCATTATCTTTTCTTTTCACTCAGCTATTTATTATAAGCCAACTCTTGTGTTCTTTATCATGATACTCACCCTCTACAAAACGTTCAGACAGAAAACTTCATAATGCCCATTTAATGGGCCCCCAACACGGCTCTAATGCAATATTCCCTGTAATTTTCTGCCATCCTGCTGCATACAGAGCAGTCGCAGCTGTTTCAAAATTAGCATTGTTTAAAATCACCAGGAAATAAATTCAAAATAATTACTCTTATTTGTCGCGTCTTCTAACTTAAATGTTTTGCTTCTTTGAATATTACAGTCTAATTACACGTTAAGTTTTGAGCTTTCACTTAGCGCACTGATTTAGCTACAAATTTTTGATCCTTTTTCCTTTTCACCAGACAATTCATAGACACCATCTTAAAACTTACTTACAACTTAAGTGCATCATAGAATTTTATAGAAAATCTAACTCTGTAAAGGTTAATAGTTTTATTATTTACCTCATCCAGAGTAGGTCATAGGTCACGTAGCTAAGTTTGTTGTGAAAAACAAACAAATAATTGTTTATTTAGTTATATCTTGTGTGATTTTTTTTTAAAGGAAAATCAAATTAAGGGTATCATAACGAAAGGGGCGTATCCGCCAAATCGTCAAATCTTGATCTAGGCAATCGTATACCTCTTGCAGCCTTCTGTGTTATAAGAAAAGGTCGTAAAACTTAGATCAGAAAAATAAAATAATAAAATAAAAGGCGTATGTTCAAGATATTTCAAATGGGGTCATATGGTTGTATGTGCATACGCCCATTGCAAACAATATTTTTGAGGGCATTTGCACATGGGAATTTCTGTTATAACGAAAACGATTTTTCATTGGGGCATAAGTTAGTTACAAAATTTCTAGGAAACAAAGTAGAGTCTCATCCTCAGTCAATAGTAAATAACTTTTATCAGTACCATCAGTATCTGGATTACAACATATATATTATTCTTAATATTTATGCCTTCCATTTCTAGAAGACTTTAGCAATAATGTTTTAATCTCTAGATCAGGACTTAAAAAAATTTTAAAACCTTTTTTTCTTTGAAACCGCACAATACGTAACCATTTATGTTCGAAGGTGTGACGATGATTGATTGACTGAGGATGGACGAAGCTTGATGGTAAGCGGTTACCTTAGCCCATAGACGACGATATATATTTTAAGAGAGGTAGGACACTGCAAGTACTCGCTCGAATATACTGCTCCAACAAATAAAGCGGGGCATAGCGAGTACTTGCTCGAATGAGCGGCCCGAACTGGGGAAGTACCTCCACCTTACAGAGAACCGCGGCCACAATAACACTAACATTGAGTAGTGCTGTGTTCCTGGCGGTGAGTAAGGTTACCAGAGCTCTCTTTGAGGATTCGCAGCGCAGACAGCGGAGGACCGGCGGTGCTTATCGCTGTCATTGCTCGGCCTAGACGCGGCGTGCTGGTTCGGCGGTCAGGGAGACCTGATAAAACGGCTGGCCACTGGACGCCCGCAGGTTGAACGGGTTCCCGAACCCAGGGATCACTTAATCTCCGCCCTGGAAGGCTGATCCGCCAGCCTGTGATAAGTCTCTGAAGTGGTAGTCGTGCCGGAGAAGGAGACCGGAGCGGCCCCGGCTACTGCAACAGAAGGGGATCAGGGGCCCTTCCGCCCGCCGTGCCAGCAACCGTATCATCTGTGTTGAGCTTCGGCAGTCTTAGTACCGCACCTTTTTGTCTTCTAAGCTGTCTGTGCAGTGAATCCTCATCCCTAGTCTAAGTAACTTTATATAAAATGGCCAGAAATAGAAAAAGGAAAAGAGTTTTTACAGCGGCTACTCCATCCACATACAATGTGGATTTCTGCAACATCAGGGGTATTCACGCAAAACTTAATGCAGTCCACCATCACCACTGCCCGGCCGACACATCATACCTTCATCAATTTTTTGAGTCGTGCCGGGGTATGTATGTTCGTCCGGGAGAATATCTGCTGTCGCCGACTTCATAGCCTTGAAGACAGGGACCAGTCGATATTGTGGGTGCGCATAGATCACGGCGGTCATTGATATGCAGTACAAACATTGTACCAGCATTAATGTCCACGAGCAACCACCGTCAACTACGGCTCGTGTGCGTTGTCCAGGCTACATGCCAATGCCTCCCACTGACTCTCAATGGCTAGTGCCCATCGGTGTGTACCGTGTATCGTCGAGCTACCATGGCGCTAACCAGGTCGTGTTTTTCTATGTATCTGTGTGTTTATCACACGCTTCATCACCTTGAAGAGGAAAGAGGTAATAGCAATAGGCCTGTAATTCGATAGATCTGATCGTTCTTTTTAGGCACCAGGTGCGCATTTGCAGTCTCCTGTGAAAACGGACATTGCCTAGTGTGGTAGGAAAGCGCGAAAAGGCGCGTAAGCACAAGACACAACTCAGGAGCACTCTGTTTGAGCACCACTGCTTGTATACCTTCTAGCCGACTCGACTTATAAACGTCTTGAGAAAGCAACGCCACTGGACCTCCCGCTGTGTTATGGAGTTTTCTAGTATGGCTTTTTTTATACCATTAAGATGGCAAGCAAGCTTGAAGTCCGCCTGATGGTAAGTAGCGACCGTAGCCTATGGTATAGTAGTTAGATTAAATTAGATTTTCTTATTTCTCCATATGCCGTCTTAAATTACATTCTATTAACATTATTTTAGGTTACATAAAGAGATCGTCTATAAAAGGCTCAATATTCAAAAATGTCAATAAAGTTAATCAAAACCAATTACATATGTCAATAAAAAAAATTTAAAAATTAAAATTAAAATTGAAATAATAAATAATATGATGTAAAATTAAAATTAAAAAAAAAATCGTATTCATGTACTCGTCAATAGTGTATAATGAATTATCCAACAAACGGTTTTCAAGTTGTCGACAGAATGATTCGTCATCCGGTTAATGTTTTAATTTAGCGGGGAGTCGATCAAAGTATTTAGGGCCGATTACTCTCGCATTTTTGCTAGCTTACATTGTGCTCCGCGGAACCGCTTTCATGCCAACTAAATTTTGTCTAATAAACACTATTACATTGTATAAATATAGGCAACGTAAGTTATTATTTTATTCGGTGTCGTTTGAATAAATTTCTGCAAGAGTGTTTAATATCAACACCGGATATAAACCTGATCGCTCATTTCTGAATTAGAAATACACGATATGAATCACTACAGTTAAAATAGGCAAAAAATTAAAGTTAGTCTTAATACGTCACCAGACACAATTGGCTTCAGTTTTTAAAGTGTATGTAGCACTGCTCAGTCTGTCGCAAAGTGATTTAATATGTTGTTTCGAGTATGTATGTATGTTACAATCGAATATCAGACCCAAAAAAGGTTATTCATAGAAAAAGGGATAGTACTGAATAATTTGTTCGGCCTTTGGATATTACGTCCACTTAATAAGATTACGTTGGATTTGGCTGCATTCATTACTAAGCCATTCATTCGCCAAAAACCACTGCTGCAATTGCCTGCAAACTTTGTTTATGACTGCATTTAGCTGCTCCTAAGTGGGTGCGCTGACCAATACTGTGATATCATCAGCAAACAAAATCACTTTGCCATCGGTGACTGCAGAACATAAATCGTGTATGAAAATTAAAGGAAAAGGAAATAATGTATTTCCCAGGGCTGAGCCTTGGGGAATACCCAATGACACGGCTCCAGAGTTCGACTTAAACTTACGACCATTTACATTAATCTCCACAGACTTCATTCGGTTTGATAGGAGTTCGGTTCGGGTAGTACAGGTTCTTTGTCGTTCATATTCCAGTTTGATACAGATCGGCTTTCTCTTAAGCTCTATGTGCCAAATCACCACCGGTCTTTTGCAGTGGTGGTAGCGATAATTGGCACAATTATAATATTTTTTCAAACTCGACTACAATGAGGTTTCAAATTAATAGATCTACAGGACATATTAAAGCTACCATTATTTAACAGAGTTGACAATGAAGAAGTTACCCTGGCCTCATCCAGGGTTTCCTATATAAGAAGAAGACGAAAGCGTTAAAAAAAATATTTTAAAAGTTTTGTTACATCACATTTACTTTTATTTGTTTGATGGAAGAACCTTTACGCCCGCACTTTACTAAGATAGTATGCTGTATTATAGGGTACATTGAACGAAACATAGGTGACCAAAAACCATTTTTTTTAATGTTTTGTTACAAAAGATTTAATTGAAGAACCTAACAATATAGAACTACAGAAAACCTAATTACATTACGTTAAATAATGTTAAATTTACGCACTTTTTTGTTTTTCCTGTAAAATTACACTAAATACAAAACGTCCTCGAAATTATATTTTGTTTGTAATATGTAGAACAAATAATAAATTTGTTTCTCAAGAAATCATTTATTTTAGTGTACCTAATTTAAAGTCAAATTAAGCTTAAGAATAGTATTTCAAAATAAAGAAACTTCAGTATTCATTTAGTAAAATTCCTTCAAATGTAGTATAATATGATCTTGTGTTAAAATATTAGCATTTTATTTTGTTTTAATTATATATACATATTTTAAAACATGTATCGAAACATGTATTTATTAGTTGATACGCTATAATATTATGTTTCGTTTGTGATTTTACAAAGATTAGCTATTGGTCGCACGCAATTAAACAGTATTGTAATTAGTTTGTCAAGAGAGTTGTAGTTAATTTACTTGACGATTCGAAAGTGTTCTTAGTAACCCATTTGAATAAAAAGATTTTGATTTTGATTTTACGTTATTGTATGTAGTATAAAATTGTTATTTATATACTACGTTGTACATGTTCTAATAAGCCAATACGAATACCAGAACAATGTTTAAAAAATAAGGCACAATACAACTGAGTTACCATATTTTCTCCTTTGAAATCGAATTGAATATGATTTGAATCCTCAAGAGGGAAGAAATTCAATTTAAATTCTAAATCATACCCTTATTTGGTGTCCAAGTGATGATATACTTGCCCTCTGTTCGTGTCTTAAATGGAAGTTAAAAAAAGTTTGAAAATAAATATCAAAGATATACATTTTCCTTTTCCAAAAAAACTAAATACACTTACTTATCAAATTATACTTTGAAACTTATCAAATTACTATCATAATAAAACTGTAAAAAGCCATCTATCTACCTACATAAACTATGTTTAAAAAACACACATTTGTTTTATTTTTCTGTCGCCAAATAATTAGTGAGAGTATTTCAGCGTTGAAGATTTGTGATCCGGTCGATGAAGTACTTGTATTTAATAACTGATTAAACTTAAAATTATTACAATAACCATTAATTGTAATTATGTACTATATTTCTAGAATACAGTAGCTTAAGTTCAAAGTGTGCTTTAAAACAAAAACAAACACATTGTAAAATCATTTCGTTTATGACAATGAGATAATTTCCTTTTCGACGACACAAAATGCTACTTTACTTATAACATGTGAATTGCCTTCGGCTACATTATCACATTGTTATCACTTTGATAAAATTTATAACTTCGCCATAGACTTTGATTTTGTTTGCTTTTACTTAACGAATGCAAGCTTAAGGCAAGTGAAGTTACAAGGACTTGGAAGTTCTCTGTTCTGTGATTAAAAGTTGTATTTTATAGGACAATATACCTGATTACAATTTAAAACTCTGAATAAGCTCTATTAATTTTAATAATTTATTTTACTGTTTATTAAATATAATATTTTCAAGAAAAAGTGAACATGATTTTGAACTTTGAAGTCAAAGAGAAAATTAAAATGCTTACTTAAAATATGTTTTAATATACTTACTTCTTACTTAAATATTTACGAAATCAAAAAGTGTTGCGCAAAGTAACTACGAAACTATTTTAAATTTATTCCAGTGTAACATGATTTAAGGATTTAAAGAAAGCATGGCAACATTCCTGAGCTATTAATTATTTACTAATATGCAAGCAATCTCTTTTTAAGTAATCCCATTTTTTCTATATTATTTCATATATGGCTTTAATTATTCCTAGGCTAATTTTATAATTAGTTATTATTTGCAAAATAACTATTATTAATAGAATAGCATTAAATAATTTTAAATAAAATTTGATAAAATTAAACCGGTGTGAAGTTAGCAGCCAAATTTAGCAGCCATTATAATCCGACCAAATTAAAGAGTCTGAAAAACCAACATAAAAATCAGGTAAAACAACTTATAGTTATAAGAAATATATAGTATATACAGTATATTTCGCTTAAAAAATAAAAAAAAAACACTTGTGAAATGGCTGATAGACACGAAAATCAAATTTTAATAACATTAATTGGTAGTGCTCATTCAGCGGTAAAAACTAAGGTCTAGTCGATCGACTGACGTGATGTGACTGTATTTATTTTATGTATATTTTAATAATCTATCAGAATAAATGCATTAAAATTACTTAGGCAGGGGACTAGGATACTACAGAAGCTAAAAACCAAAAAGATAGATTTTTGGCTGCTGTCCAATTTGACTTCGATCTCGATTGAGTGACACGTTGCCATTATATACACGCAAAAGTTTATTCAGACTCCAAAAATAGATATTTTCCAGGTCTTGAGAAGAGGCGTATAGTACAAAAACTGAGAAAACACATAGGAACAAAATATCAAACAAGTTTTGTAACGCAATAGTTTGGCTGCTGGTAAAAAAGTAAAAGTTTTTGAACAACTGACATGTTCATCTATTATTTTTTCATTGATCAATATACAATCAATCTAAACTTATGGTTTGGGGTTACTTATAATATGTAATATTCATTTGTGAGCATTTTTTCCTACAAGTAGGTAACAAATGTCAACCCATTAAAGTTTATCGTTGAAAAAAAAGTCCTAGACGATCGACTGACGTCATGTGATCACTTTTATTTTGTGTGTTAGTTACAGACGTACTAAAAAAAATACATTAAAATCACTTAGGCAGGGGACTACAGTATCAGGGACTGGGAAAACTGAAAACAGCAATTAATTTTGGCTGATATCGAATATTTTATTTTGTTTTAATATTTCACCCAATTATTCTAAGTTTTCATCAAATAAATATTTATATAGTGAACCCTTACGTCACAAAAAACACTTGTGCGAAGATCAAATGGCTGATAGGCACAAAAAAATTTTTTTAATAACATTAATTGGTAGTGCTCATTCAGCGGTAAAAACTAAGGTCTAGTCGATCGACTGACGTGATGTGACTGTATTTATTTTATGTATATTTTAATAATATATCAGAATAAATGCATTAAAATTACTTAGGCAGGGGACTAGGATACTACAGAAGCTAAAAACCAAAAAGATATTTTTTTGGCTGCTGTCAAATTTGACATCGATCTCGATTGAGTGACACGTTGCCATTATATTTACGCAAAAGTTTATTCAGACTCCAAAAATAGATATTTTCCAGGTCTTGAGAAGAGGCGTATAGTACAAAAACTGAGAAAACACATAGGAACAAAATATCTAACAAGTTTTGTACCGCAATAGTTTGGCTGCTGGTAAAAAAGTAAAAGTTTTTGAACAACTGACATGTTCATCTATTTTTTTTTCATAGATCAATATACAATCAATCTATAACTATTGATTGGAGTTACTTATATTATGTAATATTAATTTGTGAGCATTTTTTCCTACAAGTAGGTAACAAACGTCAACCCATTAAAGTTTATCGTTGAAAAAAAAGTCCTAGACGATCGACTGACGTCATGTGATCACTTTTATTTTGTGTGTTAGTTACAGACGTACTAAAAAAATACATTAAAATCACTTAGCCAGGGGACTACAGTATCAAGGACTGGGAAAACTGAAAACAGCAATTAATTTTGGCTGATATCGAATATTTTATTTTGTTTTAATATTTCACCCAATTATTCTAAGTTTTCATCAAATAAATATTTATATGGTGAACCCTTACGTCACAAAAAAACACTTGTGCGAAGATCAAATGTCTGATAGGCACAAAAAAAATTTTTTCATAACATTAATTGGTAGTGCTCATTCAGCGGTAAAAACTAAGGTCTAGTCGATCGACTGACGTGATGTGACTGTATTTATTTTATGTATATTTTAATAATCTATCAGAATAAATGCATTAAAATTACTTAGGCAGGGGACTAGGATACTACAGAAGCTAAAAACCAAAAAGATAGATTTTTGGCTGCTGTCCAATTTGACTTCGATCTCGATTGAGTGACACGTTGCCATTATATTGACGCAAAAGTTTATTCAGACTCCAAAAATAGATATTTTCCAGGTCTTGAGAAGAGGCGTATAGTACAAAAACTGAGAAAACACATAGGAACAAAATATCAAACAAGTTTTGTAACGCAATAGTTTGGCTGCTGGTAAAAAAGTAAAAGTTTTTGAACAACTGACATGTTCATCTATTATTTTTTCATTGATTAATATACAATCAATCTAAACTTATGGTTTGGGGTTACTTATAATATGTAATATTCATTTGTGAGCATTTTTTCCTACAAGTAGGTAACAAACGTTAACCCATTAAAGTTTATCGTTGAAAAAAAAGTCCTAGACGATCGACTGACGTCATGTGATCACTTTAATTTTGTGTGTTAGTTACAGACGTACTAAAAAAAATACATTAAAATCACTTAGGCAGGGGACTACATTATCAGGGACTGGGAAAACTGAAAACAGCAATTAATTTTGGCTGATATCGAATATTTTATTTTGTTTTAATATTTCACCCAATTATTCTAAGTTTTCATCAAATAAATATTTATATGGTGAACCCTTACGTCACAAAAAAACACTTGTGCGAAGATCAAATGGCTGATAGGCACAAAAAAAAATTTTTAATAACATTAATTGGTAGTGCTCATTCAGCGGTAAAAACTAAGGTCTAGTCGATCGACTGACGTGATGTGACTGTATTTATTTTATGTATATTTTAATAATCTATCAGAATAAATGCATTAAAATTACTTAGGCAGGGGACTAGGATACTACAGAAGCTAAAAACCAAAAAGATAGTTTTTTGGTTGCTGCCCAATTTGACATCGATCTCGATTGAGTGACATGTTGCCATTATATATACGCAAAAGTTTATTGACACTCCAAAAATAGATATTTTCCAGGTCTTGAGAAGAGGCGTATAGTACAAAAACTGAGAAAACACATAGGAACAAAATATCTAACAAGTTTTGTACCGCAATAGTTTGGCTGCTGGTAAAAAAGTAAAAGTTTTTGAACAACTGACATGTTCATCTATTTTTTTTTCATAGATCAATATACAATCAATCTATAACTATTGATTGGAGTTACTTATATTATGTAATATTAATTTGTGAGCATTTTTTCCTACAAGTAGGTAACAAACGTCAACCCATTAAAGTTTATCGTTGAAAAAAAAGTCCTTGACGATCGACTGACGTCATGTGATCACTTTTATTTTGTGTGTTAGTTACAGACGTACTAAAAAAATACATTACAATCACTTAGCCAGGGGACTACAGTATCAAGGACTGGGAAAACTGAAAACAGCAATTAATTTTGGCTGATATCGAATATTTTATTTTGTTTTAATATTTCACCCAATTATTCTAAGTTTTCATCAAATAAATATTTATATAGTGAACCCTTACGTCACAAAAAACACTTGTGCGAAGATCAAATGGCTGATAGGCACAAAAAAATTTTTTTAATAACATTAATTGGTAGTGCTCATTCAGCGGTAAAAACTAAGGTCTAGTCGATCGACTGACGTGATGTGACTGTATTTATTTTATGTATATTTTAATTTTTTTTTCCTGTGGCAACCCATTAAGTAACAGCTGACCAAAAGTCGTAATTTCATTTAATTGTTTTTCAGTAAATTGTACCTTTTTAATATAAATTCACGCAAAACATTACAAATAACTAAGGCCCCTAATCTTGTTTCTGCTGCAACTAACAATACCACCACTATAGATCTTACAGGTGAAGACACCTTTAATTCTTCTAAACCAGTGAGGCTTGCTAAGTGCAGTAGAAACCAGATAAAAAAATACATCAAAATCAAACGATTTATAAAAAAAAATGAAAAAATGATCAAAAAGCAAAAAGTATTAAGTAGAAATGTAAATTACTGCAAAGAAAAATTACAGTTAGTGGAACATCTGGAAGTATGTAGGTTGCATTTAGAAAACAGTAGGCTACAACATAAAACTGATACACATTTACTCGACTTGCAAATAAAAGATTTACATACATCCTTGCAGATGATGACCTGCAAGTATGAAGAGTCTCTGAGAGAGATGGAGGAGCACACACTGGCTATGAATGAGCTAATAGAATTAAGTAAATATAATGCAGAGCGTTTTGAGTCATTACAACTCAATCACAGTATGTGTAATTGTAAACGCCTCAGCGATTCACAGCCAGATTGTGCATCCTTGTTACTACCTTTACCAACACCAGTCATCAATGAGTTTCAGTTTGGAATCCAAGCAACAATCATATGCTCACAACAGTTCTCACTCAACTAGTGTTTCACAAAAATGTAATGTTGATGACAATATAGTAATGTTTTGCGATGAAATAGGAAAAGGTTTTGGACACTTTCTCAGCTCAAGTGTAGGACAACCAGTTTTAAATAATTGTATGCCAAATGCCAATTATGTTAATTTAATGAGAAGTTTAATTAAGTCTGACAAAATTACTCCATCCTCTACATTAGTAATATTTATCGGTAACAGGGGTAATGTAAATAAAAGTGAATTAAGACAATATTATAATAGTATAAGCGCACTTAAAGTAAAAAAAAATGTAATGTTTACATTTCCCTATTGTAAGGGTTTGCCACAGGAGGAAAACAACCTTAGATGTGAGTTAAATTTAGCTTTGCATACTATGTCTAGCAATAACAATAACTTTCATGTGATAGATACAAACAGTATTTTTAAACATAATTATATAAGGACAAGACATAAATATTATCTCACACACCATTGTACCAGAGTGTTAGCCTTGTCGCTATCATTTTATATTAATACCACAGCCAATAACTTAGCTAAGCAATCTGCTTTTATTGAGCAGTGTAATTATAGTAGTGTAATTGACATTTCAGCCAAGTATTTGGCTAAACAACCTGCTTCTATTGAGCAGTGCAATTATAATAGTGTAATTGACATTTCAGCTAATCATTTAGCTAAACAATCTGCTTCTATTGAGCAGTATAATAATTTGACATGTAATAATTTCAATTAAATTTTCAGACAACAAAGGACCACTTTGGCATATTATATAATTCCAACATTAATAATGATTATATTAAACAATCTATGTCTACTCAAGTTTTATGCAAACAGAAACAAAAAAATAAACTTTGTCATACTAAAAATAATATTCCATTGAACCTGGTGCATCAGAATATACAAGGAATGTCTCAGAAAGAACTAGAAATTGAATTGTTTATAAACTGCCAAAAGATTGACATTTTATGTATCACTGAACACTGGCTACGCAGCCATCAGTTTATGTTCAATTTCACTAATCACCAGGTGGGAAGTTCGTTCAGCCGAGTAAATGCTATCCATGGTGGCTCTTTAATTTTAGTTAATAAACAGCTAAAGTTTAAGGAACGTAAAGACATTGTGAGCCTCTCAGTTGAGCGAACTGCCGAGCTCTCCTGTATAGAAGTTGAGAATCTCATTGTTGTGAGTGTATACAAGCCGCCTTGTGCAATTTATGATAATTTTGAATTAGTTATGGAAGAAGTGCTGAATAAAATCAGCAATTCCAATAAACAAATCGTTGTTTGTGGAGACTTCAATATAAACATTTTGGAAAATAGCTCATTAAGCACCAGATTGCTTGCCTTATTTCAGTCTTTTAATTTAAATAATTTGTTTTGTGAACCAACTAGAATTGCTGTATCCAGTGCCACTTGCATCGACAGTATATTAACTGACATAAAACCAATTCAAAAATCAATTATAAGCAATCTAGAGTCAGATCATTGTGGACAGTTAGTGGTTTTAGAAAGAAAGAATAGTATTACTAAAAAGGAAATTAAATTTATACCAATAACAACTAAACGGGTTGAATCATTTAAATCTAACTTAATGCATAAACTTCCAGATTTGCTTTATAATGGCGACCCAAATGATATGTACAATACTGTTCTTGACACTATTACTACAGAGTATAATAAAATATTTACTGCAAAAAAGAAACTTGTTTCCAGTCGCTTTAGTTTTAGTGAATGGGCTACCCCAGGTATTCATAAAAGTAGGCGTAAACTGTATGAATTATATAAAGAAAAAACATATAATAATAGCCAAATATTTAGGGAATATTTAAAAAAATACTCAAAAACCTTTAAAAAGGTCTGTCTTGTTGCAAAAGCAATTCACCTTAGACATAAAGTAAAAAATTCAACAAATAAAATAAAAACTACATGGAACATAATAAATAATGAAACTGGTAAAGCTAGGAATTCTTGTCAGGACTTTGAGTTGATTGTAGATGATGCTAGTTTTAAAACAAATTCTGAGGTAGCAGTTGCCTTTGAACAGTTTTTTAGGAATATCCCATTCAAAACAACTGAACATCTAAACTCAAGTCCAATCTTAGCAGAAAAAATATTAAAAACTAGTGTTCCTGAATGTAACGTTCCCTTTGTATTTAAAAACATTAGTCCTACGGATATCATTAATACATTTGAAACAATAGAAATTAAAAACACCACAGACCTTTGGGGACTTTCTGTAAAAACTATAAATTCAATTATTCATGTCATAGCACAACCCTTAGCCATTATATTTAATAGTTGTGATGATAGTGGTGTGTTTCCTGATGAGATGAAACTTAGTAAAGTTATACCTCTTTTTAAATCAGGTAGTTTAACAGATCCTAATAATTTTCGGCCTATTTCAATACTACCTATACTTAGTAAAGTTTTTGAAAAAATCATACTTTGTCAAATGTTAAGCCATTTCTGTATTAATGAGCTACTTAGTAGTAAACAGTTTGGCTTTATGAAAGGCCGTTCCACAACCGATGCAGGAGTGGCACTATTAAAAAATATATATAACGCCTGGGAGGATTCGCATGACGCCCTTGGAGTGTTTTGTGATTTATCTAAGGCATTTGACTGTGTTCAACATGAAAATCTCATCAGGAAGCTACATCACTATGGTATTAGAGGCAAAGCTCTCGACCTTTTGACATCCTATATGAGTAGGAGAGTACAGAAAATAGATGTCAACGGTGAAAGATCTCCGGGATCAGCAGTCACTATAGGAGTCCCTCAGGGCTCAATTTTAGGTCCTTTTCTATTTCTTATTTACATTAATGATCTCCCATATAATGTAAAAAACCATGACATTGTCTTATTTGCTGATGACACCTCTTTGCTTTTTAAAGTTAAGAGACGACAGACATGTTATAATGAATTAAATAATGCCCTTTCTAAAATTGTAAATTGGTTTAACGCTAATAATTTGTTAATGAAAAAAAAACCAAATATGTAAAATTTACATTACCAAATGTTAGTCAGAGACAGACATGTATTAATATTAATGGCGAGCAATTAGAACTTGTTAATTCAACAGTCTTTCTTGGCATAATGCTGGACTCCAAACTTCAATGGGGTCCTCATATTCATAACCTAGCCAAAAAACTTAGCTCTGCTGTGTATGCGATCAAGAAAATAAGACAATTGACCGATGTCGACACTGCAAAAATAGTATATTTTAGCTATTTCCATAGTTTAATGACATATGGTATCCTATTGTGGGGTAGCGCTGCTGATGTAAATACAATATTTTTGTTACAAAAAAGGGCAATTCGTGCTATTTATAAATTAGGATCTAGGATATCTCTGAGGGATAGGTTTAGGGAAGTAAAAATTTTAACATTAGTGTCGCAGTACATATATGAAAATCTTTTATATGTACATAAAAATATCAATAGTTTCAGCAAGAAAAGTGACGTTCACAAAGTAAATACTAGAAGTAAAAATAAGCTGTTGGTGCATGATACACGTCTACACAAAATAAGTAACTCTTTTATGGGGCAATGTATACACTTTTACAACAAAGTTCCCAATAAAATACAAAATCTATCAATAAGTAAATTTAAATCTTTTATCAAGCAGGTACTTTGTAAAAAGGCATACTATAATATTTCAGACTATGTAAATGATAAAAATCCTTGGGACTGATGATGCTCAATTACAGGATGCATAGGTAAACCAAATTAAAATAGAAATAACATAAAATTGTACGACTAAAATTTTTTTATTTAAAACATTAATTGTATTTTAGTTTATTTGTATTATTGATAGTGTTTTTAAAAGAGTACCTATCGAGTTTCTTGCCGGATTCTTCTCGGTAGAAATCAACAACATTGTGAACCGGCGGGAAGGTGGGAGGGTTCAAAAAATAATATTTTATAACTTTAACGATTCAAAAGTGATTGTAAAATCCTTATTTGAATAAACCATTTTGACTTTGACTTTGACTTTGACTTTAATAATCTATCAGAATAAATGCATTAAAATTACTAAGGAAGCGGACTAGGATACTACAGAAGCTAAAAACCAAGAAGATATTTTTTAGCTGCTGTCCAATTTGACATCGATCTCGATTGAGTGATATATAATGGCAACGTGTCACTCAATCGAGATCGATGTCAAATTGGACAGCAGCCAAAAAAATATCTTTTTAGTTTTTAGCTTCTGTAGTATCCTAGTCCCCTGCCTAAGTAATTTTAATGCATTTATTCTGATAGATTATTAAAATATACATAAAATAAATACAGTCACATCACGTCAGTCGATCGACTAGACCTTAGTTTTTACCGCTGAATGAGCACTACCAATGAATGTTATTAAAAAAATTTTTTTGTGCCTATCAGCCATTTGATCTTCGCACAAGTATTTTTTTGTGACGTAAGGGTTCACCATATAAATATTTATTTGATGAAAACTTAGAATAATTGGGTGAAATATTAAAACAAAATAAAATATTCGATATCAGCCAAAATTAATTGCTGTTTTCAGTTTTCCCAGTCCTTGATACTGTAGTTCCCTGCCTAAGTGATTTTAATGTATTTTTTTTAGTACGTCTGTAACTAACACACAAAATAAAAGTGATCACATGACGTCAGTCGATCGTCTAGGACTTTTTTTTCAACGATAAACTTTAATGGGTTGACGTTGTTACCTACTTGTAGGAAAAAATGCTCACAAATGAATATTACATATTATAAGTAACCCCAAACCATAAGTTTAGATTGATTGTATATTGATCTATGAAAAAAAAATAGATGAACATGTCAGTTGTTCAAAAACTTTTACTTTTTTACCAGCAGCCAAACTATTGCGGTACAAAACTTGTTTGAAATTTTGTTCCTATGTGTTTTCTCAGTTTTTGTACTATACGCCTCTTCTCAAGACCTGGAAAATATCTATTTTTGGAGTCTGAATAAACTTTTGCGTGTATATAATGGCAACGTGTCACTCAATCGAGATCGAAGTCAAATTGGACAGCAGCCAAAAATCTATCTTTTTGGTTTTTAGCTTCTGTAGTATCCTAGTCCCCTGCCTAAGTAATTTTAATGCATTTATTCTGATAGATTATTAAAATATACATAAAATAAATACAGTCACATCACGTCAGTCGATCGACTAGACCTTAGTTTTTACCGCTGAATGAGCACTGCCAATTAATGTTATTAAAAAAATTTTTTTGTGCCTATCAGCCATTTGATCTTCGCACAAGTGTTTTTTTGTGACGTAAGGGTTCACCATATAAATATTTATTTGATGAAAACTTAGAATAATTGGGTGAAATATTAAAACAAAATAAAATATTCGATATCAGCCAAAATTAATTGCTGTTTTCAGTTTTCCCAGGCCCTGATAATGTAGTCCCCTGCCTAAGTTATTTTAATGTATTTTTTTTAGTACGTCTGTAACTAACACACAAAATTAAAGTGATCACATGACGTCAGTCGATCGTCTAGGACTTTTTTTTCAACGATAAACTTTAATGGGTTGACGTTTGTTACCTACTTGTAGGAAAAAATGCTCACAAATGAATATTACATATTATAAGTAACCCCAAACCATAAGTTTAGATTGATTGTATATTGATCAATGAAAAAATAATAGATGAACATGTCAGTTGTTCAAAAACTTTTACTTTTTTACCAGCAGCCAAACTATTGCGTTAGAAAACTTGTTTGATATTTTGTTCCTATGTGTTTTCTCAGTTTTTGTACTATACGCCTCTTCTCAAGACCTGGAAAATATCTATTTTTGGAGTCTGAATAAACTTTTGCGTAAATATAATGGCAACGTGTCACTCAATCGAGATCGATGTCAAATTTGACAGCAGCCAAAAAAATATCTTTTTGGTTTTTAGCTTCTGTAGTATCCTAGTCCCCTGCCTAAGTAATTTTAATGCATTTATTCTGATAGATTATTAAAATATACATAAAATAAATACAGTCACATCACGTCAGTCGATCGACTAGACCTTAGTTTTTACCGCTGAATGAGCACTACCAATTAATGTTATCAAAAAATTTTTTTTGTGCCTATCAGACATTTGATCTTCGCACAAGTGTTTTTTTGTGACGTAAGGGTTCACCATATAAATATTTATTTGATGAAAACTTAGAATAATTGGGTGAAATATTAAAACAAAATAAAATATTCGATATCAGCCAAAATTAATTGCTGTTTTCAGTTTTCCCAGTCCCTGATACTGTAGTCCCCTGCCTAAGTGATTTTAATGTATTTTTTTTAGTACGTCTGTAACTAACACACAAAATAAAAGTGATCACATGACGTCAGTCGATCGTCTAGGACTTTTTTTTCAACGATAAACTTTAATGGGTTGACGTTTGTTACCTACTTGTAGGAAAAAATGCTCACAAATGAATATTACATATTATAAGTAACCCCAAACCATAAGTTTAGATTGATTGTATATTGATCTATGAAAAAAAAATAGATGAATATGTCAGTTGTTCAAAAACTTTTACTTTTTTACCAGCAGCCAAACTATTGCGTTACAAAACTTGTTTGATATTTTGTTCCTATGTGTTTTCTCAGTTTTTGTACTATACGCCTCTTCTCAAGACCTGGAAAATATCTACTTTTGGAGTCTGAATAAACTTTTGCGTAAATATAATGGCAACGTGTCACTCAATTGAGATCGAAGTCAAATTGGACAGCAGCCAAAAAACAATCTTTTTGGTTTTTAGCTTCTGTAGTATCCTAGTCCCCTGCCTAAGTAATTTTAATGCATTTATTCTGATAGATTATTAAAATATACATAAAATAAATACAGTCACATCACGTCAGTCGATCGACTAGACCTTAGTTTTTACCGCTGAATGAGCACTACCAATTAATGTTATTAAAAAATTTTTTTTGTGCCTTTCAGCCATTTGATCTTCGCACAAGTGGTTTTTTGTGACGTAAGGGTTCACTATATAAATATTTATTTGATAAAAACTTAGAATAATTGGGTGAAATATTAAAACAAAATAAAATATTCGATATCAGCCAAAATTAATTGCTGTTTTCAGTTTTCCCAGTCCCTGATACTGTAGTCCCCTGCCTCAGTGATTTTAATGTATTTTTTTTAGTACGTCTGTAACTAACACACAAAATAAAAGTGATCACATGACGTCAGTCGATCGTCTAGGACTTTTTTTTCAACGATAAACTTTAATGGGTTGACGTTTGTTACCTACTTGTAGGAAAAAATGCTCACAAATGAATATTACATATTATAAGTAACCCCAAACCATAAGTTTAGATTGATTGTATATTGATCTATGAAAAAAAAATAGATGAACATGTCAGTTGTTCAAAAACTTTTACTTTTTTACCAGCAGCCAAACTGTTGCGGTACAAAACTTGTTTGATATTTTGTTCCTTTGTGTTTTCTCAGTTTTTATACTATACGCCTCTTCTCAAGACCTGGAAAATGTCTATTTTTGGAGTCTGAATAAACTTTTGCGTATATATAATGGCATTGTGTCACTCAATCGAGATCGAAGTCAAATTGGACAGCAGCCAAAAAAATATCTTTTTGGTTTTTAGCTTCTGTAGTATCCTAGTCCCCTGCCTAAGTAATTTTAATGCATTTATTCTGATAGATTATTAAAATATACATAAAATAAATACAGTCACATCACGTCAGTCGATCGACTAGACCTTAGTTTTTACCGCTGAATGAGCACTACCAATTAATGTTATTAAAATTTGATTTTCGTGTCTATCAGCCATTTCACAAGTGTTTTTTTTTTATTTTTTAAGCGAAATATACTGTATATACTATATATTTCTTATAACTATAAGTTGTTTTACCTGATTTTTATGTTGGTTTTTCAGACTTTTTAATTTGGTCGGATTATAATGGCTGCTAAATTTGGCTGCTAACTTCACACCGGTTAAAATTAAAGCTAACGTAACCACGAAAACGAAAAATAAACGAAAATCATAAGTCAATTAATGAAAATGGCAGGTGTATATTTTACGCGCTACCGAACCGAAATAATATGAACAATTTATTTATGTCATACCACCGTTTATATAGTAGATTTATTCTGGCATTAAGCCTGTAATCCGAATTTTCCACGGCCTGTACATTTTCAGGCTTCGACGCTCGATGACGGGATTACAGTAGGTACGCCAATAGCTGTCCATTCTGAAAAACTAAGCTCTACGCTTATTTTTGTGTGATTTAACGCAACTTAATTATTAAAAAAAATCCGGCTATGTGCGTGTCGGACTCGCGCACCGAGGGTTCCGTAAACTGTATTGCAGAAGTGATTTGTACTTTTGCGCAGACTTAAGTAGCAATTTTATCGACTGTTTTACTAAAAGCGACATTAAAGCGTCAAAATAGAAGCAGGAGCGTAATGAACATTACCTACTTATTTGAATACATTCTGCTATTTTTATTGGAGAAATCACATTTTATAAAATATTTGAGCCAGTTTGAAAGAAATATGAATGGAGCATGGAAGTTCAAACTAAGAACTGGTGGATATCGCAAGAAAGTATAGAGAGTACGGAGAGTTAAACAAATTACCATTAGAGAAGTTGATACCTGCAGTAAGTACGAAATAAAAGTGATTGTAAAGACTTGAACTGCATTTGTGGTACAGGTATTACTTGGACCTTCAGAAGAGTGAAACTTAACGCTTTGACGCGCAGAGAGGAAGTATTAAGGTTGAATTTGCAAGTTAAAGCTGCTTCTCATAGACGCCATGTTTACAAGACAATTATTTATCATTACTTGAGAAGTTTATAGGTTTTTATCTCAATTTGTAGTAAAATATAACTAAATATAGAACCAGCAACTTGTGTGATATTATTTATATAATAATATTTTACATATTTTACGATATTCTGAGATAATAATTGAGGTGCGTAAAAAATTCTCCAATAATTTTAACTATATGCACGACTAACTGATCTGCGTTTTTAGCCACTTGCATATAATACAAAGTATAGCTCAAAAACACTTAACTTCATTTCATTTATTATTCATTTATTATTCAGTAATTTCTGACTCAGGAACAACAGATGTATATAATAAATAAAAGAGACAAGGTGAATGATCAGTGATCCTTTATTCGTTAAGTTAAACCTTTCTTTCGATAAACGCCACAACAGCTTTAGTGTGGTATTAATTTTTAGTTGCAGCTCCTGTAGCGGTTTTATGCCACTATTATGAAGATCTGATGGAACTGTAGGTTGCAAAAAGTTGTGCCCCTTTTGCTGCAAAGCGGCTGCATAAGGTCTGCAGTGCACGCTTTGGCGCTTGAGCTTGGCGCCTTTAGGAATAATCGGATTAGCTCCAAAGCTCTTAAGCAACTAGTTTGTGCAAATTAATTTTTAACTTGATACATCCGCCTTTATTATGTAAAAAATCGTATAATCTTTTTTCGTTTTGAGTTACGGAACTCTAAAAATAAAGTATAATCAGTATTTCATCACGCTGTGTCTGTTGAAGAAACTGCACAAACGTGACTAACACAAACCCATTAATAACGTGATGTCACATATGCTATAGAATTGTTACGTGTTAATTTTTGTGTAAGATTCTCAGAGGCTTTCAGAAGACATTGATTAATAGCCTAGGAAGAAAAATATATTTTTGTTTCTTGTCAGCAAGAAAAGTTGATCAAATAATAAAAAAAAACTGGACAAGTGCGAGTCTATAAAAAAGAGTCGAGGGCCTCGGTAAAAAGTTTGTGTTAATTACGGAAATCAGGTAGACTTTTGGTCGATTTTTTAATCGCGTTGACTTGAAAGCTTGTCATTTTTATTGTCCTATGAGACCCTGAACTGAAGTATTTAGAACTTATTTAATTCAACTAGATACCTCTACGCGTTTCCTGGAAAAAGGGTCTTAAGTGACAGCCAGACTGATATCTTTATGTGTGATTGACCTACAAATATCATTTTTTTTTGTCTATTCGTGCTTACAAAATTTTATGTAGCAAAAACCTTATAGGTTTGGATTTATTTGCGATTTAGTAGCTTAATTTATATACATCATTAACGTACCGGTCTTCAGAAGAATGGTCTTCAAAGACCGACAGACAGAAAGACGAATAATAAAGTGATCCTAAAAGGGTTCCGTTTTTTTCAAAGCGGGGATCCACCGCCAATTTTCATTTAAATTATTCAAATGTTACACTAGATTTTACCGGGGAATTAACCTGCCTTAAAGTTTGTTATCGGCGTGGAATTTCTACGGCAACTCCTTGATTACAGTAAAGCAACTCCCACTTGACGTTTTTAAGTAACGTATGTTCTTTTCTAAGGTATAAGTTATCACCTTGAATTTCATCGAAATCATTTCAACGGTTTAACCTTGAAAAGGTAAGAAACAGACAGACAAACAGAGACACCCGATGCATTTATAATATTAGTAGGTATGAATAGTATAAATTTTACATTATACAATAAAAGTATTATTTCTGTTAATTATTTTTATATTGTCACCTAAGTAATATAACCGAATTTAGAGCGGGCGGAGCCGCTAGCAAAATCTAGTACATACAAATATTCTAAAAGATAGTATTAGCTACATGAACACTAATATTCTCTTACACTAGAAAAATTAAAAAGATACCTCTAGTATTAAAGTACTTTCATAGCGAAGATACAGTCAAACGATTAACCTCGAGCCAGGACTTGAACCTGTGACCCTTACATTCCGCGTAAGTGCTCTTTTTATATATGTAATGTACATATTTATATATGTCTTTTTATATTTATATTGGTGATATAGCCATGGATATTGCATGTATAATATATTATCTTCTAAGACTCTAACCTTCAGGAAGTCATAAACGAAGAGAGATTATTTCTATGTTTGTATATTAATATTGTATTTCACCGGTGTAAAGTTAGCAGCCAAAAAGTTAGTGGCCGTATTACGCGACCAAATTAGGAAGTCGAAAGCTTGAGTAATTAAAATACCGGCAAAACATTTGTAGAACTTGTTCTTATTTCAGTTGAAGGTTTTTAATGTTGAATTCAATACATTTTTACAACAATTTAGAACGAAAAAAATATTTTTTTCCAAATTCAGATATTTAAAAATTATTCAACTAGAGACAATCGATCACGTGCAATAAACTTAAACGCATATCAAAGGTAAGAAGTGTAGGTGAATAAAACTAAAACAACATGGTAAAGTTACATGAATAATCAAAAACCTTAAGGCACATGAATCCGTCAATAGCTAACGGATCGTCTTACATACAGTAGAAAAGTAACGTATTAAGATAGAATGAAGAAGCAAAAACTTAAAATTTAGCAAAGTGTCAAGGAAACTAGATTGCCTGTCGCTAATTTTACACAGATTGTATATTCTAATACCATTTGCGAAAATAATAGTGAAAATCACTGACGGACCGTCTCTCACAATGAAAAAAAATGAAGTGTGAGGATAGGAACAGAAAAAAATCCTATTAAATTCAAAAATTCAGGAAAGTGTCAAGGAATCTAGATTCCCTGTTGCCGATTTTACATATACTGTATATTCTTATACCATTTACAAAAACAATAGTGAAAATCAATGACGGACCGTCTCTCACAGTGAAAAAAAATGAAGTGTGAGGATAGGAACAGAAAAAAATCCTACTAAATTCAAAAATTCAGGAAAGTGTCAAGGAAACTAGATTCCCTGTTGCCGATTTTACATATACTGTATATTCTTATACCATTTACGAAAACAATAGTGAAAATCACTGACGGACCGTCTCTCACAGTGAAAAAAAATGAAGTGTGAGGATAGGAACAGAAAAAAATCCTATTAAATTCAAAAATTCAGCAAAGTATCAAGGAAACTAGATTCCTTGTTGCCGATTTTATATAGACTATATATTCTTATACCATTTACAAAAACAATAGTGAAAATCACTGACGGACCGTCTCTCACAGTGAAAAAAAATGAAGTGTGAGGATAGAAACAGAAAAAAATCCTATTAAATTCAAAAATTCAGGAAAGTGTCAAGGAAACTAGATTCCCTGTTACCGATTTTACATATACTGTATATTCTTATACCATTTACGAAAACAATAGTGAAAATCACTGACGGACCGTCTCTCACAGTGAAAAAAAATGAAGTGTGAGGATAGGAACAGAAAAAAATCCTATTAAATTCAAAAAATCAGCAAAGTGTCAAGGAAACTAGATTCCCTGTTGCCGATTTTATATAGACACTATCACTTCATTTTTTTTCACTGTGAGAGACGGTCCGTCAGTGATTTTCACTATTGTTTTTGTAAATGGTATAAGAATATACAGTATATGTAAAATCGGTAACAGGGAATCTAGTTTCCTTGACACTTTGCTGAATTTTTGAATTTAATAGGATTTTTTTCTGTTCCTATACTCACACTTCATTTTTTTTCACTGTGAGAGACGGTCCGTCAGTGATTTTCACTATTGTTTTTGTAAATGGTATAAGAATATACAGTCTATATAAAATCGGCAACAGGGAATCTAGTTTCCTTGACACTTTGCTGAATTTTTGAATTTAATAGGATTTTTTTCTGTTCCTATACTCACACTTCATTTTTTTTCACTGTGAGAGACGGTCCGTCAGTGATTTTCACTATTGTTTTTGTAAATGGTATAAGAATATACAGTCTATATAAAATCGGCAACAGGGAATCTAGTTTCCTTGACACTTTGCTGAATTTTTGAATTTAATAGGATTTTTTTCTGTTCCTATACTCACACTTCATTTTTTTTCACTGTGAGAGACGGTCCGTCATTGATTTTCACTATTGTTTTTGTAAATGGTATAAGAATATACAGTCTATATAAAATCGGCAACAGGGAATCTAGTTTCCTTGACACTTTGCTGATCTTATTACGTCAATTTTCTACTGTATGTGAAGTGATCCGTCAAATATTGACGGATTTTTGTGACATGTCTTTTGATTATTGTAGTTACTTTACAATCTTGTTTTATTTATTTTCCACCTAGTCTAAGCTGAATTGTCATTTCTTTTAAAATTATTTGGCATTTTTTTGCTCTAAAATTAAGTTTAAAACTTTATTAATTTTTTTTTAATAGGATATGCAGTTTGTTTTTTGGATTTTCTTTACTTTTGAAACCCTGTTAAGCTTATTGCACGTGGTCCTTTTTCACTACTTGAATTATGTTTGGAATATCCTAATTTAAAAAAAAACTTTTTTCTGATTTTGATTTTCGTAAAAATTAAATGAATTTAACTTAAAACACCTAAAAAGAAAAGAACAGCAGTTCTACAAATGATTTGCCGGTATTTTAATTACTCAACCTTTTGACCTTCCTAATTTGGTCGCGTAATACGGCCACTAACTTTTTGGCCGCTAACTTCACACCGGTTGTATTTCTTACTTCTATGAAGGTTTTGTATGTTTATAAAATTGATGTACTAGGACTTTATAAGTCACTAGAAGTAGTGTTAAAGTATATACGCTATGTATTTGTGTGTATGTATATAGACCCATTGCAGTAATTACACGCTTCATCAGTGAAGGGAGGGGAACAAGAACGTTGAATGCAGTCGTAGTCGAGCGATTTAATCAGACCTAACGTTAGACGAGCACAAAAAGATATGAATGACACGCGGCGTGTTAGTTACACTCTATATGATCTTTGCAGAAAAAAAAATGGCGGAAAACTTAACCTAATGGGGGCTGTAATTAATAAGTGTATAGTTTGGTCTGTTTACTTGTTTCACTTATAAGTTTCTTAGCATATATCCCCACTTTGGTGCACACCAGAAATACTAGAACATGTGGTTAATTTACCTCTAAATTAATTTAAGATATAGGATGTCAAAGATAGTTTAGTGAAAAATTAGCTATTACATAGTTGATGAATACATAAATGATAAAAATGCTTGGAAAAATTAGAACATAATTGATTTGTATTGGTATTGGTACATTTATCATATTTTATAATTTAAAACATTGTATTTTTTATTACCTAGTGTAAGGCTATATTGTATTTTAATATGAAGATGAAAAAATATAAAAAGATTATCTGCTGAATTTATTGCCGGTTCTTCTCGGTAGTAAATCATTCTGAACCGGTGGTAATTTTTTGGTTTTTTTAAATTATTTTTTTAACTGACAATTAGAAAGTGCTGTTTAAAAGTGTATTTTAATAAAAAAGTTTGAATTTGATTTTTCTGTAGCGAGTACGAACATTTATTTCCATTACAGTAAAAACTATTAAATTCTGCTCAGAAATCTATAGGTACGAGTTTATGATTACTGTTAGCGACGGACCACACGAAACACATAAATAAGGATAGGATAGGATAGGATATAAGGATTAAAATGTAAACATGTTTAAATAAGGATTTTTTGATAAATAAAGTCGTATTGACACAATAGGGTAGCTCTAAAACGATACGTAAAATAATAAGTTAGTAAGTTGTAAGGTTTGTGAATTATATGATAAATAAATAATACTAAGTTGTAACGTTGCAAGTGACGAAAAATAAAGTCACAACAACTAGGATAGAAGTATGTCGTTGCAATGTGAGATAGAGTACATAAGGTTTGCTCAACTATGTACATTTTAAGTAAGAAGGTTAAATAAATAGTAAGATATATAAGAAATAACGTAGAAATAACTTAAGGAAGCGCATGTATTTCGTAAATAATATCTCGTGTAAACTTAGTAACTATAGGTAATGTCAGTAAGGATTTAATATGTAGGATTGTCAAAAATAAAATATACGATGTAAAATAATAGTTTAGGCGTAAATAACATGTAGTGTAAGATATGTACTCAAGCAGAGTTGAGTTAAATTCTTAATAATTCTTAATAATACGTAAATAGTTAAAATCTATCAGTGTAAAATTTGTATTTGTGTATTGTATGAAAAGTAAGAGCGTGAATTTTTACAAAATAAGCAATACGTTGTGGATTACGCTCTTAACCTTTTGCTTAGTTCAACAAACTCCCGCGCACTTTGCCGTGGAGCTACTAGGCCGGGTGTGAATTTTGAAATTATAAGCAATACGCTTGCGAGACGCCCTTTGCATTTTTTGGCTCTTAAAGCCACAGTTTGTGAGATATCTGTATGAATTCTATTTCATAATGTTTGTAAAATTAATAGCTATCTGTAGAAAGTAATTGTAATGTAGAGAAAATTCATTTTTATATTTTAAAATAACAAAAACATGTACCTCCATACAAACGAGTTGTAGACAAGGACGGCAAGAATTGTAAGAGTAGGCTAGCAATAGTTTACAACCGTAACGGTAATTTTATGGCCTGCCGCTTTGTTCGAAATTGTTTAAAACTCGAGCGATCCAGCAGTCGTGGTCAGGATCGGCAACGTCGGAGCCATCTTGTATCGCGTGTGTACGGACTATTACGTTTTGTAACTCTGCCGATTTACCTGTAAATCGTTCCAGAGTGCGCCTGCGCGCCGACGCGCAGCGGGGACAGCAACTCAGCTCATTTGCCCGGGTGGGTGGTAACCCCTCCTGTTGGCTGAGACCCGGTCTGGCACCAGCGCCAAGCCCCGGGGTTCAGTCGACGGTTGGAAGGGAAGCTACCTACCTGTTGGTCGCACACTCTGCTCCGTTCCCACTTCGTTACAACATGTCGGTCGACGCCATCTGAAGACTACAAGGATGAGCGAAGATAACCAACCTAGGCCGCCGGCCTCATTTCCAGGCGCGGCTAGCCCCTACGCAAATAATGCCCTTCTACGAGAAGCAAGACAGACGGCTCGGAGTTCCTTAGAGCTTGACTCGATGATCGCTACGCGTCTCGGTCGCTCAGGAATGTTGTCCGAGGCGACTATGGCAGGGCTCCTACGGAGCATTCAAAGCCAACGGAGAGAAATCAGCAGGAGGGAAGCAATCGCTCCACTAGCCCCTGTTGACCTGACCGCGGTTGAACAAGCTGCACATTTGCCGCTGACGTTGCCGCCGCTGACGTCGACGGACATCAAAGCTTATGAGCAAGTAAAGTTACGGCGCTCGCGCTCTACACTGGATAGCTCCACAGACGAGGAAGACAGTGAGTCAAAACGCCACTGTGCCGCGACTTCGCGCCCGTCACCGACCAGACGCCGTGACCCGAGACTGAGCCGCTCAGCCCTCGTACCTACAGCAACTAAAGATGCACAACACCCGCAACAAGGAGGAGAGGAGTCACCGCCGATCTTACGATTGCCTGACGCCCCGCCCTTTACGCCGGGAACACCCGCGCCACTCCCGCTAAGGAAGCCAAAGGCGCCCCCTGCGCTCCCTGCTATGGGCCCGCCCTCCGCTCCGCCACCGATACGCAAGGGTACTAGTCTGCTGCCGGTGCCAAAACCAAACGTGACGCGTGCCACCGCGACGCGCACCGTCGCGACGCCGACCGTCGCGGCGCCGTCCGCCGCGTTGCCTACCGCCGCGTGGCCTACCGCCGCGAGGCCTGCCGCCGAGTCACCGTCTGCCGCGACGCCGAGAGCCGAACAGCGCGCGGCCGCCGCGACGCCTTCCGCCGCGATGCCTACCGCCGCGAGGCCTTCCGCCGCGTCACTGTTCGCTGCGAAGCTGACCGCCGCGACCATCGCGACGCCACCAACCAAGAAGCCGACCGCCGCGTATCCGACCATCGCGACGCCGACCGTCGCGACACCTACCGCCGCGATGCCTTCCACGGCGACGACCTCCGCGTGGCCTACCGCCGCGAGGCCCAACGCCGAAACGACGACCGTTGCGACGCCCACCGTTGAGACGCCTGCTTTCACGTACGCAGCGGCCGTAACAGCAACAATCTCGCCGCCTACCACGTCGCAAGACGGTACCCAACCTTCCCAGACCAGTGCCGCCAAGAAGGAAAAATACCCGCCGCTGGTCGTCGAGCACCTCCCCGACTGGCAGAACCACTTTAAGGCGCTAAGGCAGAAACTAGGCAGAGCAGCAAACGCTCGCCCTTTCGGCCGAGGCATACGTTTTTCGCCTACAGACGGCCACGAGTACCGGATAGTACAGCAGTACTTATCTACGCTGGAAGGTGTCTCGTGGTTTTCATATCAGCTGCCATCGGAACGGAATCTGAAGGTGGCCATCAAAGGGCTCCCGGCGGACACGGATTTAGAGGCCATCAAATTAGAATTCGTGGCCCTGGGCTTCGAACCGGAATATATCCGCCATATTTCGGCGCGGCAAGGAAGACCGGGCTGCATTTTCCACGCCCAATTTAAGCGTACACCTGACCTCACGCCAGCCATTTACGAGATAAATGAGCTGCTCAACATGCCTGGCATCAAAATTGACGCCTGGAGGGGGAAACGAGGGCCGGCGCAATGTCACCGATGCCAGCAATTTCGCCACTCCTCCCACGCCTGCCACCGCAAAATCGCCTGTGTTCGATGCGGCAAAGATCACTTTGCACGAGACTGTGATCGGCCCAGAGACCAGCCGGCCTCATGTGTAAATTGCGGCGGCCCCCACGCGGCAAATAACGCGTCCTGCCCCGTCTTCAAGAGGGAGGCGAGAAACAAACGGGCTGGTACGGTGGCAATAACCAGACCAGGCATTGTGCCGGCTCAACCATCAACAATTGATGCGGAACAAACCCAAGCAACTCTCATGGCACCGGCAAATGACCCGCAACAGAGAGGAGCTCAAGCCAGTGACACACAACCCAAAAAGAAGAGGAAAAGGGGCGGGAAACGAAAGCCAAAACAGACCTCAGGCACCCCTGCTCCGGCCCCAACTCAGGAAACAATTGCTACAGTTCCTGTAGAAAAGCCCCCTCCAAAGGCACCTCCGACTACCAGTCAGGAGCCTCAACGGACGGCCCTAGGGAGAAAAGATGACTCCTTGCACCTGCAGATCATCGAGGCTGCGATCGAAGTTGTGCAGGACATCCTGAAAGCTCTTCGAACAAACGAAGACCCAATCGCCGTGGCCCTTAGCGGGCTAGCGAAAATCCTAGCGTACCGGCCTCACCTTCACTAGATCGCTAAGGATCATACACTGGAACGCCCATGGGCTCGCAGGCAAGGTTGGGATGCTGCGGGCCTTATTATCCAGCCAAGACGTCGATGTGGTGCTTATCAGTGAGACACACCTTCAGTCGCGGGACCGTCTAAAAATCCCAAATTATTATGTTTATCGTCAGGATGAGCTGTCTGCCTACGGTGCCTACAGAGGACTGGTAGTGCTGGTCAAGCGAAGAACAGTCCACCAACCGCTACCAACAGTATCGCCGAGCTCCATCTACGCCTTGGGGATAGAATTGTACGTCTCAGGCCAAGCGTTAAGGATCTACGCTATTTACAAAACTCCGAAAACGCGACTGAAAGTGGCTGAGATACAAGATCTTCTGGACTCGCCACTTCCAACGATCCTCGCCGGAGACTTCAATTGCAAGCACCCAGCATGGAACTCGACAACTACGAACCCAGATGGTAGACGACTGTTCGACCACGCTCAGACAAATGGCTACAGTGTCTACGGCCCCGACGTGCCGACACACTATCCTTTCCGGGTGGCACACATTCCAGATGTCATAGACTTAGTCATTTACAAAGGTCTGACCAGCCAGATTACCCAGGAATTCCTTCTGGAAGACATGAAATCGGACCACTTGCCAGTCCTAGTGGTAATCGAGGAGCAACCAGCAGTGGTATCTCCCCCAGCACCACGTCACAAGACTGACTGGGAAGTTTTCACGCGGCGAATCAACGAGCTGACGAAAACACGCCCAGTCATCAACCCAGAAGATGTGGAGGAACTGGCCCTGAATATTACCAACAATATTCAGGCAGCCATGGCGGAAGCAAGCTCCGTAGCCAGCAGAGGCAGGCTCTCATCACTTCCCTCGTTCATCATGAAAGCCATTGCGGAAAAGAGAAGGCTTCTGAGATCATGGCTGCGTGATAGATGCCCTTCCCAGAAGACCCGCCTAAACAAAATGCAGGACCACATCAAGAAGCTGATTGATGAACACCAAACCGAAAGCTGGGAGCGTCACATCGCTACCATAAGTGACGACTGGACTGGCATACACCGTCTTTGTCGTCAAATGACAAAAGGGCAAGCTCCAGTGCGTCCACTTCTCGCAACAGATGGGACGCCGAGATATAGAGCAGAAGACCGGGCAGAAATCTTTGCCACACACCTGGAGGAACAGTTTCAGCCAAATCCGACCACTGACCATGCTCATACCGAACTAGTGGAGCAACACCTTCGGGACTACTTCGCCCGACCAATAGCTCCCGACGAAGACCCAGTGGTTTTCTCACCGAGCCAAGTGGAGCGGGAAATACGAAGATCAGTGCCCCGAAAAGCCTCAGGCGCTGACCGGGTTACGAACACGGCGCTACGTCACCTTCCTCCCAGAACAGTAGCGGCGTTGACACGCCTATTCAATGGGATCATGCGCACGGGGCACTTTCCCACCTTGTGGAAGACAGGGCATGTGATCATGCTCCCAAAACCTGGGAAAAATATATTGAAGCCAGGAAGCTATCGGCCCGTCACGCTCCTCTCGAATATCTCGAAGGTGTTTGAAAAACTCCTGTTAAGGCAGATGAGTCCGCACATCGTACCCAGACAGGAGCAATTCGGATTTCGCGCTGAACATTCCACAACTCTCCAACTGTCAAGGGTACTGCACCACATAGCAGTAGCCCTCAACAAGAAAGAGCACGCTGTTGCAGTATTCCTGGACATGGAGAAGGCTTTCGACAGGGTGTGGCACCAGGGACTTCTGTTCAAGCTGACCTCATCCTCGCTACCGAGAAGGATCTCAAAAGTCGTCGCTTCCTTCTTAGAACAGCGACGATTCAGAGTGAGAGTAGAGGACGCGCTATCAGAAGAGCGCCCAATTTGTGCAGGTGTACCCCAGGGGAGCTGTCTCTCACCGGCTTGTTATGGCAGATATACCGACGACTTCCCTAAAACCTCTGAAGCAGAACTGGCCCTGTACGCTGACGATGCGGCGTTCATCACCAGCTCTATCACCGCAGCCCACGCTCGCATCAAAATGCAGAGATGCCTAGACCTCCTGCCAGAATGGCTAGCCAAGTGGAAGATGTCGGTAAACGTCGGGAAGACACAAGCCATCCTCCTCCGGGGTTATACCAAAATACCGCCGCTACAGTTCCAGGGTCAGGTCATCGAATGGACTACCGAGGCCACCTACCTAGGGGTAAAAATCGACCGCCTTCTATCCATGAGGAAGCACATCACAGCCGTGATCGGAAAGACGAGAGCGGCACAGGCCCTCCTTCAACCGGTATTCACAGCTCGCCTTCCGCTTCGTGTGAAAGTCGGGATCTTCAAATTGTACCTTAGACCCCGCCTCACGTACGCCGCACCGGCTTGGTATGCGCTTGCCAGCACGTCCCAACGCCAGCGGTTACATAGGACCCAAAACCGCAGCCTACGCACCATAGCCGGTGCACCAAGATACGTGAGGAACTCCACGTTAGCGAGAGACCTCCGCGTCGAGACCATTGAAGAGTTTGTCGGCAGGTTGGCCACGAGAATGTTCGCGAAGGTGGACAACTCGGTCTGGCCGCATATCAGAGGACTGGCGCCGCTTCACGCTCGGCCGCCCGAGGGCTTGGGGTATCCTCGAGACCTAGTAGTCGAAGCAGAAGACAAGTGAACACCAACACCAAGCAAAGAGGACCAATTTGACATAAGTCAACCCCCAGACACCTACTTTCGGTGCAAAGTAGCGAAGACTACCACTGCAGATGGGCAAAGCCCAAAGACAGTTACCCCATTTCCCCGTAAGGGAGAAATGTGAGAAGACCAACGGCTAGTCGTGGTCAGTTCGCAGTTGCAGTTCGCAGCAAGAAATCAAGAAAGGAAGAACCAACAATCAAGGAAGAAACTCTGCAAGAAAATAAGTGCTCAATTGAAGGTTCAAGAAAGAAACGCTGCTAGGAAAAAGGAAGAAACTCTGCTAGAAATTAAGTGTAAAATAAGTGCTCTAGTGTAAATAAATTCTTCACAAGAAGACTCAGCTTCACTTCGGCTATTTTATTTTGCGCTCAAGAAATCTTCGTGGTCAGCGGTTCACAAGTGCGACACCCGGCTTCACCCGTCCGGCCCGCAATACGGTCGCCCACAACATACAGTCCACTATAAACACGTCAGTGGCCTAGTCTAGTAGCTAGCTACCGTACGGTTGTCTAATTTCTACGGCGCTTCGTTGTCGTAGCTTCGTTTTAGCAACCGAGGAAGCTAGCCTACGCCCGTCGCCGCTGTGCGTGTTCGTAACAATTACTTACTGACAGGCAATGTTAGTCTTATATTTGCCATTGAGATAAAATAATAATTGATATTTGCATTTTACTTTTTAATGTCTGTTTATTATTTCCTATACCATATAATATGGTATGTATGGTATGGTATGGCATAAAAGTGCACAACGCCGGTAAAGATGTTTTCACTTCAAAAATAAAGAGCTTTTCAGGCATAAGCAAAATTCTTGGAAGAATATGTGTTTGTTCCGGTTTGAACAGAACTAAGTCCTTAAGTAGTGTAAATAAGAAAATAAATAATAAGAAGTCTGCCTCGACGTAGTGAACAAAAAATATTTCGGTGTATGTAATACCTAATTTAAGGGTTATAAAAAAAAATGTGTTCCCTTTTTATTTCATTTTTACTGTAAAAGGCATATAGTATTAAGCAATCAGAACGTTGGTAATCTGTTCCATTACCTAACATGTAAATATACTACCTAACATATGTACAAATAAAAAGTCCAATAGATATTTGAATATAGCATTTCATTTATAAAATTCTTTTAAAATTGACAAGAATAGATACGATTGTGTTGAGATTATTATACATGGATATTAAGTTTAGCACTAACAAAAATTATGTAATAAGCACTACTAAAAAAAAATGGATTGATTTTATTTACTATTTGGAAGCACGTAATAATATATCGCAAGACATCCGTACCTACAAGGTAGCCATAACCGACGTTTCGTTATTTGCGAGGATACCTACCCTTCAAACATCTGCCAAAATCAATCTTGAATATTGAATTTGCTGCGTAATCTCGTTGAAACTTTTACGGGGAAGAAGGTTCTATTACAATTGAACGCAATTTGTTTCGAATTTTCACCTAACTTTGCCTAAGAGGATGTGGTACTTGAAACTTATAAATACGGATAGAATTTATAATTATTTTTGCATATCTAAAGCAAAAGTTTGAACGTTAATAATGTACAATCTTACGTCAAAATATGAGGTTATTCATTCAAAGATAATAATGCAACAAACTTTAGTAGATTTGAGGCCATAGATCACACGAAAACTTTAGGTAGATCAAAAATAAAAACTACAGTTGCCAACTCGAAATTGTTTGTACATATAACAACACAAGCGACCAATTACCCAACTTACTTTTTACTTTATTAATGTTAATATCAAATTTTATACAAAAAAAATAACACCCGTTTATGACTTTGCCTATAATAATGTCTCAATTCATGAATATTTTTAATACAATAAACGGTCAACGCTCTTGACAGGTTTGTACAATTAGGGTTCGGTACTAAACCATAAAAAACTTTTATTACAGTACTTAATTTTATGCCTTTCATCACAATGGCAAAAAAACCTACATTTGTGTGATCTATGGCATCTACTAACGCATTATAATAAAAAAAATAAGCTTTAGAAACCAAGGAAAACAGAGGGGAACAAGAAGTATAGAAAATGAAGGGATACAAAAGCTAAGAAACGTATTTGTTAGCTAAAAACATCTTCGCGATGAGCAGCGAGGCGTCAAATTTGAAATGGAAACAAATTGTAAGGATGACGTTCCTTCTATTTATAGTTGTATCGAGTCGTTTGTTTTAACATAGACCTGTAAGGTCTTGATGAAAAATATTGGAGTTCGATTCCTGCTTTTATCTTTTATATATATTTATATATATATATATATATATATATAAAAAAGCATACATAGCATACCTCTGAATTTGTTAGGTAGTGAAAGTAAGTTATTCCCAATAGACATAGAAAAATGGATAGTGTATTTCCTAGCCAGATGTAAAAAAAAGGTTGCAAAGCTATGATAGAAACAAAGCAAAACTGTGGTGTATCTTGTATCTTTCTAACTAATTATAATAAACATCAATACAACAAAATGGTGGACGTTGATAGAAAGCTAAGAGTGACCACAGTTTCACTTTGTCTCTTTCTAAAGTATGGCCGATTTTGTAAGACTTTTGCGCAATCCATATGACAGATTACAGAACTCGAAGTCTATGGGTATTCTAATATTAAATCGTTTATCCTAAAGTCCACAGTCCATACAGATTAAAAAAAGGCATCTCCTCGAAATAAATCGATTCTATGATTTACTAGATATAAGATTATTGTGGCACTGTTCTAGTGTCAAATTTTGTAAATCATGTTTATACTTATATTTAAGAATTACTCGGATGTCTGAAAAACTCGTCAACCGATTTTATTTAAAACAAGTTAAGTTCGAAGTATTTTAACGACTTATTTTGCTTTGTTACGACTGTGTGAATATTTTTTTTATTAACTATAACGGCCAGATCATGGTTGTGGTTATAGTTAAACAAGCCACGCTTGGTGTTTCTTAGCGCAAAAAAAATCCGAAACCAGGAAATTCACCGAAGAGCCAAAGTTACCAACATAATTAAACAGTCCGCAAGCTTCAATGAGCAGGCCACGTCGCTCGTCGAACCGATAACCGATGGAGAAAAAAAGGTTCCTGGTCCATCGTGGCGACCATGGATCCGAAGACGCAGCGTAAGATGGCCTCCTACCAGGTGGATAGACGACTTGGTCAGTGGCTCAGGAAACCGATGGGCACGGTGGCTCAGGACCGGCCATTGCGGAGAAATATCAGGAAGGCCTACGTCACATGACTAAATAACCAACCAGACCGATAGCTTAGAACAACGTTTTAAGAATCATACCTAAACTGGTAGGGTTGTCAACTGACAAATTTAGTAAATTAAATCAATAGTTCGCTGATATCGATTTCGTCCCTGAGTTCAGTGTATGGAGCTACCCCTAATTATTTTTTCTTAATATCATTACAAGATTGTTTGGCGGTTCACATAAGACTTTCCTGTAAAATTTCATCACAATATACATTAGAAACATACGGAATTATAAAGCTGTGACATACGGATACACGGACGGACATGATGGAGATTATAAGGGACCTTTTTTCTCATTTGGCTATGGAACCCTAACAAAGATCTCTGATTTAATTTGTATTCAGTAGGGAGGTACCAATAATATAATTATGCATATTTATGCGTACATATACATTAATATATGCATGTTTATATATATCATTATTATTGTAGGTACCTACCTACGTACCTAAGTTTTTTAAGATTCACCTTCCTATTGTAATTATTTAGCAAACTTAGAATAAAAAAATATAGGTATTTACCTGTCAAGATCTTTCAGGTATGTAAAAAGGAAATTTCCTTTTTTTTATTAGAATTGTTCATACACACAGCACATGTATTTAGCATTTCGAAAAGGCTTTGTACTAATCGATAGCAAAAACTAAAAGAACTATAATTTAAATCGCTGAGCCAGTTGAAACCGGTTTTAACTCTAGCGGGCGCCAGTCCTCGCCCCGCGCGTCGTGTCAGTGACAGGCCACGCACACATACCCATGCTTGTAGTAGTGCTCTCACAAGCGCCGGTTGTTTAAAGCTATCAGTCCGTAGGTTATTTAGTCATGTGCCTACGTTCAGCAGTGGACGTTTTCCAGCTGAAATGACAAACGACGAAATATACAAAATGCAATTGCGTCACATAACCCTTTCATATTTTACAGAAATATTTAATTTATTCTTCTCCAAAAATAAAAAAAACCTAAAGAGAGAAGAAATAAGTCATATTTTTGTGTCAGTACGTAACTCACTAGCTTGATAAATTGTTACCTAAATTCACAACTAATCCTATAAAACCTTTACGGTAAGGAAAACAAAGAAAAACGAGAAAAATGACATCATTTTCCCTCTTCATTAAAAACCTGAAGATAAGCTCTGTCAGGGCTGTCACGCGGTACATCGTTAATTTAATGGAGTTTCTCTTTTAAGAATTCTTTCTCATATGTTTGTCAGTTACATTACATTACTTGTGCACTTTTAGGATAATTATAATCAAGATCCTTCATAATCCTCGCGGTTCTATTTACTTCATGTTTTAACTGTGAGTGATACCTCTGTTGTTGCAAGCGACCATAGGCTATGATGACCGCTTACCATCAGGCGGACTGCTGGCTTGTTTGCCACCTTAGCGGTATAACAAAAATAAAAAAAAACTTATGAATAGAATAATTTATGAAAAGATGTACTAACCAATTAGAAGGAAGATGTTATAAATTATCCTTTATCCCACCCAATCAGCGATCAAATTTTAGTCCGTCCTAAAGAAATCCTGAAAATTGCTTAAAAGATTACTAACCTCATTCGTATTTTCCAATCATCCGGTTGTTTGCAAACGTCCTAGGGTTTTTGTCAAAAATCCTTATTTTTCGATTCTCCTAGGATACTTGTTAAAGTTAAAATTAATATAAGGTACTAAAGTATACGGTCACTTAAAGTTGTAAAAAAATCTAGCTTCTAAGTCAATGCATTAAAAAAATGTACCCAAGTTTCTGGCTGTTAGTACATTAATTTTGTCGTAAATTATTTTTCAGTCTAAAAGCTCTAACAGGACACTGGAATTGATTTAAAAAATGCGCAAAAAACTGCACATTAGGGTAGGGCGCTACCTAAATAAGGTCTCGTACGGTCGTTTACTGGAAACTCTCACACTAATGAATGTATTGTATTGCAGAACAACATAAAATAGTTTATTATATAGTATCCTTTTTACCATCACATCTTACTGATTTTTTTTTTACCACTAAGCTGGCAAACAAGCTTACGGTCCGCCTAATGGTAAGCGGTCACTGTAGCCTATGGACGCTTGTAACACCAGAGGCATCACTCACGCGTTGCCGACCCTTCAAAAATCCCATAACTTTTTTCTTCCTTACAGAAAGGTTTTCTCTAAGGAAGAAAGAAGTTCATTCCACAACCCAAGCGTTCGCGGGAAGAAGTTTCTCTGAAACCGTACTGTACGCGAGCATTTCGGTTCTAAAGTGTGAGAATGAATTATCTGCTGATGGCGAGCGATGCAATGGTAGAAAGAAGGGCATCATTTCGAACAATTCCTCAGAACACATCCCATTGTAGAAGCAGTTGTTTATGTATTCGCTATACAAATACTATTTAGGCTCAGCTTAATAAATACTTTTCAATAAAGCATATGTAGTACCTATAATTATTTATATACTTATTTATATACGTGTTTATGTATATAAATATTTATGTATGTGAATTTAAATATATATTTACATATATGTATCTATGTATTTATTTAATTCATGTATTCAAACCCTATACTGTATGTTACATTTATGTTAATAGATATAAACCGTTCCTACTTAAACAACTACCTTAAGCTTTCTGCATTACCCTAAGGTCGACTGGTAGAAAATGCCTAAGGCATTAAGTCTTTCTATAGTATTTTATTGCAATAAAGTTATTAAACAAAAAAAAAACCTTAAGTTGCAAGTCTGGCTCGCACTTGTAATTTTGTACAACCTTGCCCAAGTTACACCTTCACAATATGTATAATTTGTACTCCGTCAGCATACGTTAATATTTGTTCAAAAAAGTTTTTAAAATATAAAGAAAAAGTAAAAAAATATTTTTTGTAAGAATGTTCATTTTCATTTTAGAGCACTAAACAATTCCTTGCAAATATATGTTTAGTAATGAAAATTCAAAATTTTAAATACACCTAAAAGAAAAACTCGAAGCTTCCCATCATTAATTCACATGTCATTCTTTCTAAGTCTTAGTAATGTGAAACATTTCCTACCTGCTTACGATATTGCGCTCGCTAACATATGGAAGTGCGACCCTCTGAGCTTTCGAATGTATGTATATGTATGGAGTGCTTAAGGTATGAGATGCGCGCGTCTGTTACGGGGATGCCTTCTGGAGGTTGTATCTATCCCTCCCCTCAGTAACGTTTTCACTGTCGTGAACGGTATACGGCTTAGGGAAACAATTGACTTTCCATCTAGAGAGACGATAACTTAACTGTGTTTTATTTCACAAATAAAAGTGGTAAAGTGCGGTGATAAAGTGGTTTTTGGACTAAGCTTCTGAGCAGATTTTTTTTATATCTGAGGTACTATTCGTTATTTTTAATCGTAAATAGATAATATTTAAAATTAATGTAAGAATATATATATTAAAAAATTCTGTATATCAACTATTACGGAACACAGTAAGTTTAATATATGTATATATCGTTTTCACAAGTTTTCTCTTTAGCAGACATGTATGTAACTTCAACCAACTCAATGTAGCTCATATATAATTTGATAATAACCAACATAATTTCAAAATATAGGATTTTATAGCTATTTCCATGCATTTTTAACAACTCTGCGATGAATCTATTGGGCAATCGAATCTAAGTAGACTGCAATAATTTAAGCTTTATATTCGCAGAAGGTTGTATTCAATTTTGTTTTTTCAGTCGCAAGTTTTGAATTTCCGAACGTTTGGGATCGCAATTTATTTAACAAGCGATCCGCGCGGAGGGCGCAATGCTGCGATCCTAAAATACCTCTACGACCTTTGCTTTTTAATCTTCATCCCTCTCAGTTAGAAACATTCAATAGATATTACACTTTATTGCGTACGTAGAATTTTTGCCATGGCAATACGTTCTTATTACGTTTTACTTGAATCAGTATTTGATAAGTAAATCGTACATCATACATCATACATATAACACCCCGAGTCCAATAATAATAATAATAATAATAAATATTTTTGGACATTACACACAGCGCCGTCTGGCCCCAAAGTAAGCAAATTATAGATACCAGACAACGGATACGAATATGTATATATTTTTTTGTGTAAATACATACATATCATACATAAATACACCAAGACTCAAGACAAACACAAATGTTAATCACATAAATGTTTGTCCAGTGCGAGAATCGAACCCACACCCTCTGCACAGCCACCGGCCACACTAGCAACTAGGCTGCGAGTTCATATAGGTTGTCTACAATTGGCAAAGAGGGTATATTATTCTATCCCTGGTATTTTTTTTTATGACTTATTACAATAAAGCTGGTATTTATGACTTATGGAACTATAAAGGCACCTCAGCTCAGATACATTGCTATCCTATGCAGTGTTGCGGTAATATGTTCACTACCTGTCAGGCAGGACTAAATTGGTTACTGAAAAGAGGCTGTCTGTGACCCACATTATGATGTGGGTGTTTTTCCAGCCACTTATACATTATGACAACAAAAGGTTTTGTGTATTTGTATGTTTTTGTTTCTTTATAACTCCCGAGTGGCTAAAAAAATAATTAGAAACTTGCTAAATAGACTGTATATTAAATCAATAACCAATTAATTTAGTCCATATGGATAACCTTGACATGGACTTTATTGCTTAACTATTTGCAGGAGAAAGTTTCTCTGAAACAGCACTATGCGTGACAATTTAGGTTTTAAGGTTCATCCTCTCCTTCATTTGGGTCTTCCTGTGCAAATGTACTACCTGCCAATGTTAATTCCACAAACCTAAACAAAATAAAACAAAACCCATTATTCAAGCGGCAGAATACACTCATGCCGGAAGGCAATTTGTGTCTTCAGACTTAAGAGTGCGCCTATGCAAGTGTCGTAGCAAAGAGGTATGGCGTTATATAATTTCTGCGTACAGTGACAGCGATAGCCAACGCGTAAATCTTACGAAAAATCAGTAACACGTTATTTATAAATTCACTAAAATATTCAAGTATCAAAAAACTGGTTTGAGCATATTGAGATATTGTTATTATTAATCATTTAAAAAAAAATGCGAAATCATCTTACGTTTTAATGATCCAACCGAATACAGAACGGATATAAATACATATATGTATATATACTTGTTTTCTTTTTAAATACATTCATTTTATTATACACAGATATCATCCAGTCCCAAGACAAACACAAATGTTTATAACATAAAATGTTTGTATTGAGCGGGAATCTAACAGACGCCTCTCGACTCAGCAGTTGGGTCATGACTCACTGAGATACGGACCCGACAAAAAATAACTACATACATAACCAAAGACTATACAATGCTAGTACCTTCTAGTGCTATACTTAGACACATTTAATTTTAAGATAAATGTAGGTACTTCAATGATGTCAGAAAAAAATAATTAAAATAAAAACATACTGAAAATACCAACATTACCTATCTATACGACATATACATATTATCTTTAATATATACTACACTTCAATGACAGATTTCCAATTATAGCCGTACTGAAAATACCAAAAACGGTAACACTACACTAGTGAGTAATTATATAAAAGATCTTAAATTTTTTATACGTACGGAACCCTAAAAACTATAGAAACCTTCAACAAGAGTGCGTGTCTATTTTATAAACGCAATACAAACATGATTTTTCTTTAGTTTTTTTTTAAGGGTTAAGTACCTTCATGCTTCTTGTCTGTAGTTTCGTTTTAAACTTGACAAAAAATCTCGGTTATATAACAAACACCTGAGTCAACAGTATACGAAACTAGAAGTAAAACTTAAAAAAAAAATACCATAAATTTAACTCTAACGCTTTTTGTGTAAAATACTTTTATTTGAACCAGATGTCAGGAAATAAAGTCATCTGAATCCATTGTCATCTGTAACGTGCCTAGTAGAAGAAGTACGTACAATTTATTCACTCAAAACAGCAGGTTTATTCAAATTTAGACTTTATATCTATCCGTTAGAAAATTTAAAATAATAAGAACGTATATCAGTAGTTTTAATAACAAAAGTGGCCAGTGATAAAACTGATACCATCATTCACATACAAGAGTACAAAAGGTGTCATTACGTACAAATACTGAAGACCCACGCTCTTTGTTATATAGGTACACCTGTAACACGCCCACTATATCCTTTGATATCAAAGATAGATAGAGATTAGAACGTGTTTCTTGTCTTATATTGGCAGGATAAGATTGACGAAGTAGAAAAGTTAATCATATGAAAAAAGCTTAGTAAGGTTTGTTAGGGTTGTCAATACGTAGCGTGATGTTTTGATTATATAAATAAAAATAGCTATTGCTAGCCTTTTATTATTTTAATTATTTATTTAGTTGTTTTAAACAGATATTAGGTACAATATGCGAACTCTTATAGATTACAGTGAAAACTAACTTATTTGTTGAAATATATAGGTATAGTTCAAAACATGGATTAACTCTAACCCGCGCCGCGTACTAGTTAGAAGTGTGTCACAGTGGGCTAGGGTTCCTAGTTCTTGTTATATCATATTATACATATTAAGTGTGATCAATCCAAAAAATAACAATTAAGTTAGAAACATTAAGTGAAGATTAATTATGACCTTAGCCTCATTACTCTAAGAAGAGGCCTGTGCCGTTGCAGTTAGGTCAAAACAACGACGAAATAATTTTGTTTGAAACTGATTAGGATTAAAGTTCAAATTAAGATAACCGCGTAATTAATAGAAAGTGTGACAGTTATTAAGTAAGTGTTGATCTTCTTGGCAACTTGAAAGAAAGAAAGATAAGAAATACTTAAGTTAAAAACCGTAAGGCAAAATTCGAAAAAAAAACCGCTTTTTTACCCACGAAAAGATACATTTTGCGTTCGACGTTGCCAAAAATAATTCTTGAGATATCTTAGCGTTGCCTTATATTAATGTATAAAATTATAGTAATCTGAATAAAAACCGTAAAAAAATTAAACCGGTCGACATGATGCAATAGATAAATGGCAATGGGTGGAAAATTATGATTGGGTTATCACACTAACTAATTAATTGTCTACAATTTGTTCAACCAGTTACTATTGTATACTAACTAGTAACTATCGGTTATCGACGTAAGATTCTTATGGCAACTCCTCGGTCATAACGATGTTTGCTTTAGCAAGATATAACTGTAGGTATAGTTTATTCACACAAAAGTAGCTTATGTCTTTCTCCGGCTTCTTAACTAAGGTATATGTGCCAAATTTTAGCTCAAATGGATTTTCAGGAGGGGCCTACAACCAAACTCACCTAACATTGATATTATTAGTATCGATTATCATTGTCAAAACATTTTAAATACAACATAATCATAATGACAAAGTCAGAAAGTATCACTAGATAGTAAAATCACGTTGACCGTTTGTTCATTTGTCAACCTCTGTCATAAAATTATGAAAAGGACGCTTGACCTCAACTCGTAGAAGGTAAAGAATAGAGAGCGATCAAATAAAATGTGCTTCTTCACCTTAACCTTTGTCTGGCACAGGGGTGGAAAATATTAAGGCAGTGTACCTTCTAAAGAATTTATGAATTAAAATTTGGTAGGAAGTCCTTTTATTCGATACAAAGCGTGTTTGACGATTATTATTAAATGTTTTATTTTTATCTTTTTTATGTTGTACAATGAATTTAAAGCTAAGGCATTGTTTCTAAACAATATTTTGTCCATAGCTCCATTTGCCATTTAGAAATTTAATGTTTGTTGTCTCAGAACTCTATCATTTATAAATCGATTAAGATTATTACATATATGGAAGGGCTAATCCGCAGATTGGTCCCATTTAAATTTAGTAAGTATCGCTCCAAGAAAACCAGAGTTAGGTGAGAAAATGTCTTCTGTATAATTTTAGACTTTTGATTATATACATACTAAGACCACCTTCTTAATATGTCTGGCTGTTTACACTGCGCGCCACGTAAATTTCTGCACGGCGGAGGCACCACTGTGAATAAGATTAACAAAACAATATACGATAGAGTTATCGCTCTGCATTTTAATACGTGCAAACTTGTATGACGCACACTCTAGTTGACAACTCAATATTCTAAGGCTGGATGCACTACGCTGCGGCGGGTTGCAGTCCGTATTTAAAAAAAAAATCGGCCAAGTGCGAGTCGGACTCGTGCACGAAGGGTTCTGTACCATTGTCTATAAAAACGGCAAAAAAATCACGTTTGTGGTATGGGAGCCTCCCTTATATGTTTGTTTTATTTCAATTCAATTTATTTTTAAAGTGAACATACAGCTTAATATTCTGTGAATCTTTCAAGCGTTTATACCTGTTTTACAGATGTACCACTTCATTTAAGTAAGTTTTAATGGAATTTGTACGAGAATTTCACTACGTAAGTACATTTTATAACTTGGTCGACTATTTTACTCGTTAGCCTGTAAAGTGTACTTGCCCGTGATAGTTTTCCTTTTAAATTGATTATATGCACCACCCTAATTTTTTTTTCAACATTTCCAAATACTACACTTTTGCTGGTAGAGGGGGGGACACTTGACTCTAACAAAAATTAGTACTTTAAAGCTAAATGTTTCGCAAGCAGGAGCCCTAAATCAAAAAATGAGCTTGCAAAATGAGCACACCACCAATGTTTTTGGAATTCCTATCCAACGATACCCCACACGATGGGGTAGACGAGAAAAAAAAATTACGTCCCCTCTTCACATGTAGGGGAGGTAGCCAAAAAAAAATTTTTTTTTCTACCACTTTGCAGCCAAACTTTGCCAAATTGCAGCTTTCTCATATATGTAGTTTTTGAACTAAGCCGCCCCGACAGACGTAAGAACGGACGGACATGGCGAAACTATAAGGGTTCCTTGTTGACTACGGAACCCTAAAAATGATGTCTCTAAATCAGACGGTCTGACAGAACACTAAGCAACAGTTTCTTTGGCTTAATGTCGAATGCCAACAACCTTTTAAACCTCAAAGTGAAGAGATCCCACAGTAATAGATTTCACGTGGTTGACACTGCGGATAACTATTCCTTAACATTGCAATGCTGGAACGAGGTGACATGAGTTTTATTTTGACACAAGGGTAACTAGAGTTTTATTTTGACACAAGGGTAACTAGAGTTTTATTTTGACACAAGGGTAACTAGAGTTTTATTTTGACACAAGGGTAACTAGAGGGACAAAGAAGAACTCAGATATTTTTTTTATCCACATACATTACTGTGTTCCTCTGAATATTCCACGGTGAAGGCCGAATTCCGCGAGGTAAAAAACTAAAAAATCTATGTAATACCAATTTACAATAAAAATGTTTGTTTGTTGGCATCTTTTTTCTTAAATTAGGCAATGGAGCCTTACGTAAAACAGAGATAGTTTTTTAGATTAGATAGAAATGGAGAAAGCTTATACCCTTATTGAACACAGAGGCTACATATTAATTCAAAAAATTAAAAAGTTTACGAATAACTTTAACCGATTTCCTATAGTTATAAGAACTTCCGTAGGAATCCCACACCAGAGCCACGTGCAAAAGCTAGTTGCTTATAATTTTGTTAGCAAAACAAAATAAACTATTTTTTTGTCATCCAAATACTTTTATTTTACTTTCACTTCACTTAAATAGAACTAGTTTTATTATTATAACCATTTTTTAATCATTAGATTGCTCGGTTCACAAAGTTCCCCTTAACGATTTAATATTTTTTATCTTAAGTGGGATCAAGAGGGTATCTATTTCGAAATTGCAATTTATAAATGACTGAACATTAATTTAAGCGCTGCAATAAATGACAGCGCTTAGCTGAGAACGCTTCCATGCTTCCTTATTTTCAAAGCTAAAAATTTCACTCACTTCTGTTTGTTATGTAAAATGCTGAGTAATAGATGATGTTTTTGCTACAAGGAATGTTATTTCATTTACTTACTACTGCTACTAATATTCAAATAATATTCTTGCGAAAGTTTTTGTTACTAAAAATGTAACCTATGATCAAAACCTTGGACCAAATTTCAAAATTAGATATCTTTGTTGTCTTTTTAACTTTCAAGTAAAAATTTAATCCTAAATAAATAAAATGTTTAGGCCTAAAAAACAAAATAGGTTACATTAAGCAGTGATAATAAGTTTCTCTAATGGATTTCTCTACAATAATAAAATCATCTGAAATTTAATTAAGGTTCATAAGCTTCTTCTTAAAAGCTGTCTCTTAGCTGTTTCTCCTGCATATCAATGAAATGTTGTCCATCAAAAACATACATAGCTAAGCAGATGACAGTACTGGAGACGCTTATTACACAGGTCCTGCAAATATCCCTCGTTCCGTTGTGGAGGAAAAGCGCTGAGAACTTGTGCCTTAAATTAAGACCACTCTACCAAGGTCTCTGACTGGGGAAGAAAAACCTTAGGCCTATTCAACCCTAAGAAAACCCCATTCACTAAGGTGCCACAATTCCAGAACACAAACCTCACCATCTCCAAGATCATTGGGATCCTTGGTGTTGACATCACCAGCGATGCTCAGTTCCAAGATCATTTGCAAGATAAGGTGAAGCTGGCGTCCAAAAAACCCGGTGTACTAAACAAAGCGAAGCAGTACTTCACTTCGGGGCAAGGGTTGTTGCTTTGTATACAAGTTGCTATGGAGTACTGTTGCCATCTCTGGTGCACCTGGATACCAGCGTGGCCCTTTTGTCTCGGTTCAACGAAGGGCTGTGACAATTGTCGACGATCCCAAACTCACTTGCCTTATCGAATCCTTAAGACTGAGGAGAGTCTGCCTCCCTGGGTGTGTTCTACCGCTTGTGCAATGGGATGTGGTCTGAGGGATTGTTCATAATCGCACCGTTCGCCATCAGCAGGGAATTCATCTTCACACCTTAGAACCTAAATGGTTGCGTACAGTGCAATTTAAGATAAACTTCCTCCCGCGAATGCTTAGGTTTTGGAATGAGCTCCCTGCTAAGGTTTTCTTTAAGGACTACAGTTAATATAGAGTTCTTTCAGAAAATACGATCCGGAGTCCGGAAGATCCGTTCTTCATACAAACGATTTTTTCATTTATTTTTGACACTTGCTGACCAAACACCACGAAATTTTAAAGATACGTTCTAGTAATAAATACCTAGGTCTGCAGTGTGCCAGTTTTCTATTAAATTTTATAGTTCAAAAGTTAAACAGGATACTATTTTTCATACAAATGGTTTCAAAAAAGATTTCTAGCTAAAAATACATTTTACAAGATTTTGGAAAACCACAGACATAGGTATTCGGCTTGAGATTATGCCTAAGAAATTTTCACAATGATTGATCAGTAAATGATATAAAGGCGCCGCGAATCGTATCCTCTTAAGAGAAAAGTTAAAAATTTTTGAAGGGTAAGTAACGTGTGTGTGATGCCCCAGGTGTTGCGAGCGTCCACAGGCTGCGGTAACCGCTTACTTTCAGTCGGAACGCAAGCTTGTTTGCCACCTTATTGGTATTAAAAAAAAGAAAGCCAAGTGTACCGCACTGGTCCCGTGTGAAATGGTGAACGTTGTCGAACTAGTGGCCAGTGGACTGTACCATAAGGCCTCTGAGTTGACTTAACACGACTAATCTATACATAAAATAAAATGGTAGGAAAGTCAAAACTGTACATTGAATATTTTTTTAAAAGAATACTTGGGGTGTGATCTACAATCGATACAGAAGCCAAAAATATAGTTTTTAGAATTTGGCACGAATATTATTAAGAAGTCGGGTCAACATATAGGCTACATATTATCACGCTATCACCTACGAGGAACGAGCAGTGAACCTTTATTTCTTCAACGCATTCTGTAACAACGTGTAATCTAATGACGCATATTTGACTTGCTTCTTAATTATTAATTATTCTTCTCACACATAGCCATTTATTTTATGTTAAAAAATCGTGTAAAGTCATAACTTAGATGTGTTATAAATTTTTCACCATATAAAAATGTTTCCTATTTGCTAACTAGATTGCGTTGGCGTCGAATTAGATCGCGCTATGGTTTCGTTCACAAAAAGTGATGTTGTAGTATAGCGTTCACGCAGCCGACGTCGCGGGCAGCAGCTAGTGTTTTCATATACTAATCATTTCATTTATATTCTACGGGATGAAATATACATATGTTTATCTATATCAGTGTTCTATGTAAAACTGTTACGGGATTGTTTCCGTTCATTAGATATATTTTTGTAAAATTTATCAAACTATTCAGAAGTGTTATAAATGTGCAGTGACAAGCGAGCAAAGTCGTGAGCAAAATCTGGTATAATATTTATATTTTTAATATCTCCATGACAATGCAAATCTTTAACGTTTCGTGCCGCGCGCACGTAAGTAGGTACCAATCCACTTTCCGCTGCTTTATAAATTTTCTTCGTTCGTTGCTCGAAACGAACTTTCTGTCACGCAAGACGGTTTGGTAACCAAAAACGTAGCTTAAAAATATGATACATAAGCTTTTATATAATGAATATAATATTTCGAAATTTAGATTAAAATAGTATAACACATATATATATATATATTATTAAGGGACTTGGCTATATAGCTGTATCCATAGTTACCACGTTCACGTGGAAATTAGTTATAGCTATACCTGCGGAAGCTTATGAAATTTGACGGATACAAAATTTGAAATAATTTCTTCAAAAGAAAAAATAACTATTCTTGTGTCAAATTTCATCTTAATTGGATGCTTCATTGTGACGTGAAGGAAGGTCAAACAAACTCGCTTTTAACTAGCATTTGTTATATTATAAGTAGTATGGGTTATGAATAATTAATCTTCAACATACTTTTCCGTACTCAATGATTACATATATTATATACAGAAATTTAAAATTGCACATTTAATATGAGGTATCTGAAAGACCGAGCTTTGCTTGTTTTTTTTAACAACGCCATCTATTGTCAAGCAGCTTTAGTGGTGCTTAACAGCGCCATCTATTGTCAAGTGGTGAAAAAAATAGTATTACTACTCCCCGAAAGATGTCAGGAAGAGTGATAATTTTTAGTTTATCATTGCTTGAAAACACGAATAAAACAACGTTTTCTAAAAATTAAACCTAGATAGATCGATTTAACGCCCCCGAAACCCCCCGCATGCTAAATTTCATGAAAATCGTTGGAACCGTTTCCGAGATTCAGATAATAAATATATATATATAAAGGTATTAGATTTAAAACATGATAACATTCAATCTCAGGCTATTCTGTAAACTATTTGCTAAGTTTAGTTTTCATCCGTTAATCATAACAATGCAATAAATCCATCCAAAAGAGGGTGGAAAAAGAAACGGTAAAAAAGCCCAAGGATCATTTACACGCTTTTATTAGAGCTATTTACTAAGGCGCGCCACTAAATTATCTGCTCTGTTTCTTTGACTACACCCTAGGAAGAAAATGATCGCGTGAGAAGCGAACCAAGCTTATGTGTAGCCACCCTCCACACGCGATACTGAAATTTACTAATATTCCTCGCAGATTACGTTGTTACAATTACTCTCGCAATTCCTCACGAAATCTTGTCGTCGGATCGGTAATGATGTTACAGGTACAGCTGGTGCTAATTTCGAGGGTGGTAATGACTAATACATTGTTACGAATGATCGTTAACATTTTTCCTTATACATCTATATTTTTATGGTTCCGTAGTCAAATGGTGTAAGCTTAACCTAAGTTTCTTATGCCTGTCATACGGTTCATTTTTTATAGTTTGGTGTCGTTATTTTACGCATAGACAACGACTTGAAAACTAGTGTTGCCAGTAAAACGCGTCTTGTAATGCGCTGCAGATAGCAACGGGTGGGACGAAACAATGGGTATTTCCAATGTATTCAAGGTTTTCGAGATTTTTTTTTTCTTTTAGGTCATTGATATACGTGTTTTTAAATTTCAATGCCTTAGTCTTAGATTCTTACGCCTTCTACTTCTTAATGTATTTATATCCTCACAGATTACGTTATTACAATTGCTTTTGCGATTCCGCACAAAATCATGTCGTAGCTCGTCATGATGTTAAAGGTATGTTAAAGGTAGCGCTGTGCGCTAATTTCAAGAGTGATTATGACTAATACATTTCTACGATTAATCGTTCGCATTTTACCACTAGTTTTAAATATCTTCAAATGTTTTTTAGAAATCTGCAATATTTATCATTCTACGGAATCCTAACTCAATGCGTGTACGATACCCGCTTGGTCACTTTTTTATTTCATAAACAAAACCTTTATATTAATTAAAGTTGTGATAAACATATGATATAAAAAGTAAATAAGAGACTTCTTCGACTTGAAACAGGCTAATTCGGCGTCTAGGTACCAACAAGGACTTATTATTCCCAGATTAGTATATAATACATTTTAACAGACATATCTATTTAATGTCATGTACAATAAAGTAAATAAATAATAAATGACAGAGAATTACAGAGATATACAGAGAAATGTGTAATGATATACGGTGATGAAATAATATACGAATTCTATAACCAGTGCGCTACGGTAGTCGTTAATGGAAAAATTATATCGGATAATTATATGTGTAGCAGCTCGAAGCAAAACGTGTATGAAATATTAATTTGCTCTGTCATGCAATGAGTTACAACATTCGTGTTTCATGAGGAGGGAAGAGGAGAAAAGAAAAACGTTTCGCTGAGTGTGTCTGGTTTCACTGAATCAATTTACATATATGTTTGTAGTCATGACAGAAATTAACAGTAATACGCTTTTTTTTATAAAATTTAGCTTTAAGCATTGTAGGTATATATATTGTAACTGGATGTACTATGCTTAAAGCCAAATTTTTTGTTTCATATTAGAGGTGACGGATACTCGGTTTTAAATGTAGAAATTAACGCTCAGAAATATTCCAAGTAGGAGAATGTTTTTATGTTTCATTGCTGATTCTTCTTGGTCTTCATTTTTAATAATGATACAATTTCAATTTTTGCTTGTTTTTGGAGAATTTCTTTTCTAACATCAGCGTCTAAAACTTTGATATATTTTTCGAATTTCTTTGAAATCATGAAATCGATCCGACAACTATTGGGACACTTAAAATTTAACTATTTCAAAGTTATTGAAATTCATTTCATTTTATTTCATTTTTTACATCTTGGTATTTAGTTACTGTCTCTTGTTCCTTTTTTTGTTATGTTATAAGCTAACGGCACAATAATATCGATGAGATAATCTTAATTTTTTTCCATTTTTCATATTAATAATGTCCGATCTGTTGTGTTCTACTCTTACATTCGTTTGAATGTCGATTTCCTATAAATATTGTATATTCATGATTTTATATATATATAGACATTGATTTAAATGCCAAAGTGTGTTTCCTTATATGTCCTTTCTTTACGTCGTAAATACAATTAAGCTGAAATTTGCACAAGGATAGTTGAAGAAATGTAGCTGAGAATAACTAACTAAAGTCCACGTGGACGTAGCTTTATCTTTGTATGTTGCTTCCTTAATATACCTAATTAAGCAAATTGGCAAAGGAATCCTATATTGAACTTTGCGTGGGTTGAGACGCTACCAAAAGCTAGTAAGTGATATATGTCTACTTATTATTTCTGATTGTGTAATCAAAAACATAACAACATTATAGACTAAACTTACGTAATACAAACTATATATTTACCACTTTAAGAATAATAAAACGGTATTAAACGCGTCGTTATTTGCCAAAATACCTTTTTCCCGACATTTCGGCTGGGTTACACCAGCCTTGGTCAGATCGGGACAAAGGCTTAATCCCGTTTTATTATTTTTAATTAGTAATGGAACGCGTAAATTTAAAAACTTATATATATTTACCATTTACAAACTTCTACTTTTTACTAATCAATTCAACTCCATTCAATTCAAATTCAAACTACATAGTTTGCAATTTATAAGGTTTATTTGGACCGATCTGGGAACGAACCCAGATCTATCGATACGGAGTGCAGACGTTTCACACTGCGCTACTTTGGTAGTCTGGTAAAAGTTATTGTTTCAAACAACATTAATTAAATTTTACTTAAGTTTTCCCCAATCATAGGAGGATGCTTATTTTAAATGTATATAATATGTATGTTGTATCTACAAAATTAACTTATACTATTTTTATGTAGAGTAGCTTCAAAAATTAGATACGACACGACATTTCAATATTTTAGTCTTATAGTGGGTACCTACGATACATTCAATGAAAAACCAAACGCATTTGCAAATCAAAGGTCAAGGCAAAACAACAACTGGAAACGTAAAAGCGGCAATTAGATTAGTGAGGGAACGTTCCATAGTCGTAAATTGTGCTGAAGGGGTGTCTATCGAACTGTCCCGTTTCCGTCGATTGTGAGAAAGCGAGACAGCCGACCACAAGGTAAATTGACGTAATTTCGTTACGATTTAGGGACGCCTAAAAGAAAACAAGGTAAATTTAATTTTACTTGTTTGCACTTTAAGCATACTAGAGGTCCATTACGTCGTTTTGTTTGACTTTTCTTAATTACACTTTTAAAAATAATATCTGTTATAGCAGTTTTGTATACAATATTTTCTAAGGAACAAGACAAATTAGCCCATTTTTTTTGTATACAGATATCCATAGCGTCTATTAAAATATAAAAAAAAAACTATGAGACAAAGCGAAGGATAACACACTTTTGCCGCTTGCTTTTCTTAGTCCGTGGGATTCAGATTTTCAATTTTGAAATAAAAATCTCCTCACATGATTTTCGCTATAGATGAAAAGAGGGCTGGCTCCTTGCTCAAAAGATTAGCATCGCTATCCAACGCAGAAATGCAGCCAGCATCCTTGGCACACTGCCACATGGACAAACTTTTTATTAATTTAAGATTTTATTATAGTTTTAAATTATTTTAGTTTTAATTTATATATGCTTTAAACACTTTTGTATCTTAGTAGATATATAAAGTGAGTTCGTATGTATCCAAACGTCCTAATCTCAGATCCTACTAGTCTTTTTTTTTAACCTAAGTAGCCCATTTATTTTGACAATGTTTAGTATGAATATTTTAAGTAGTGGTGTAGTGTAGCAATTAAATTAAAACGAAATTAAATTAATTCTTTTGATTTCCTTAGTTATGTACCTATGTATTGTTAATGTATGGAAGAATACGTGTTGTAAGAATGTGTTTTGTATGACTTTGTGTTGTGTTGTAGTTTTCTCGTTGTTTTGACTATAGAGCTAAAACAACAAAATAGTGTTTTGTTTTTAACTTTTTATTAGTTTTAAACAAATCCGCGATTATAACACATATCCAGTAAAATAAATACAAACAGCGTAGGCTTAGTAATAGTGCTCCATTGGTACCCTTGGGCACGGAACCCTAAAGAACGGGTCCTTGATTGATTTACTACCACGCCCAACTAACTGCAAAGAGGCGTCCATTTTAGTATCCATCTAGGTTTTAACACAAAGAGGATGCATTTAAAAAAAAATTACCAAGTTCCCCGTGATTTGTTACTCAATAGACTCCCCTGACTCCCTAAAAGTTGCAACAATCAATCCGTCACGCGTCGTGGTAAAATATTTTGTCCTTTCTCGCCAAAGTCCACCCGTATTGAAACCTTTAAGGGTATTTAACACCCGTAGTTACCCATAGTCCACTTTCGAAAACTGTACAATAGACCAATAATTACTTTACATCGTCTACAAGGTAATAATGTTAACATTATTCAAAGTGACTATTGTTTACGCGGAAGTGGTAAATGTGTAGAAGACTTTTATCTTACACTCAAAAGTTCGACAATTTATCTTATGGCCTTGCTGTTGGGTGCATAATTGGTTAAAACGTGTTTTGTTAGGTGTAAAATATTGTTTGCATTTAGACGCGTAGGGTACGAAGTTAGTGATTTATATGTGTCTTTTGTTTTTGACTGTTTAGCTAGCGGCGGTATCAATGGCAGACTGTCTCGGTAGGTCGTTATTCTAGTATTGTACCACTTGTATTGTCTCCAAACGACATCGTTAGTAAGTTAGCGGGTGGCCATATGCATTTAAATTCTATTGATGACATAATAAATCTTCAACTGTTTCATGTTATTGCTAGAAACGCATTCAAGATAATTGTTTTGATTATAGATTGTAATATTTGTATGTAATTTGGTTTTGAATAAATTCCGATTATTTACATATTCAATGGACTATGCTATAAATACGGCATTACGTAACTTATGTACGACATTTTTCTACATTCTGAAATTATCATCTACATACTATATGTCACTTATTGGTTGAATTCAAAATAGTTAGGCTATTTCACATTATCTACACTAGGATTTATTAGCTGTGACATACTAGAAACAAGACTACTTTATGTTTAACATCTAAGTACTATTGATTTTTGCCTTTTTTGTAGAGGTTCTAAACCTTTTATTCTGAGCGCCTAGAAATGTAACATGTTCTTTTATACTATCCCGACTTTAATCCCCAAAATGGTGGTCATCAACTTCTCGTTAGTATATTTACATCAAATTTGCGTAAATTTGACGGTTTAAAAAAATTGATTTCGCCTATAAAGACTGTTTATAATGATTTCGTGTAAGTATAGGGGTTCGGCTGTCGTCGCATAATCGGATATAAGAGTTGCGACGATATTTTGATGATTTGCAGTAGAAAGTTTTTTTTAATTTAATATTACTTTTAGTTTTGGTGTTTCTATAATATAAAAACTGTGGCTTTAAGAACTTCGATTGAATTAGTTCATTATTGACTCTTAAAAAGTTACCTATTTATTATCTGACCTATAAAATAACTTAATTCTACCCTATTTTGAGTAAAATAAACAAAATTTTAATAATTAAGTATGTAAATAAAATATTTTTTCTCAAAAGGAACAAATCAATATAATTATATATTTAGCACCTTTCACTTTTACCTCACGAATGTCAAAAAATATAATTTTCTCAAACACACTACGATATTCGACTATATCTTGCACGAGCTTCTTTGGCATAAATCGTACTTGCAGTACAGTATCAAAGAGCGACCCGCTGTTTTAGCCGTCCGCTCGAGCAGTCAGATATGAATTAGAAAACGGAACGAACTTTTTTAAACCCGAATATTGATAACTAAAGAGATTATTCAAGTTTTATTTAAATTTCGGAGTGGCACAACAAAAAGAATGCGCCATTAAATTAATTTAAAAAAGTAAAAAAAATAATCTTACCTAAACTATTTTTATTATTGTCTATACACTTGTTAATAGAATTAGTTTTTTACACGTATGTTTGAGAAAAGCACTATACAAGCATTGGCCACAACTGAGCATAACCGGTCTTCGTAACGCGTGCCTCGGCTATGCCCGGCTTTGCTGCGTTTGCGGGCCGCGGCAGTAATATAACGAGCGTTTAGGTAGGTACTATATTGTCATTTATATTAACAAAGCGTAGGTATTAAAATATATAAGACAGTGCTTGAACGCTACAAATACAAAAAAAAAATATTACATCAAGCTTGACAAAGAAAATGTGTAAGAATTCCATTTATTGTCAAAACATATCACCACGATACGCGTCCATGGGTCTAAAATTCTTTATACAGAGTGTTACGTTTCTTACTGGATTAGTGTCTGTTATGTAGTCGGCCAGTATGCATCCGCAGTTTTGGGCAGATAATGCGTGGCATGCCTTAGTGAGTACATATCCAGATGACGCAGTGACAGCGAATGGGAATTGCAGCATGGACAACCGCTCAGCCATAGGAACGATAACCTTGAGAAGGCTGTGTCCTGTTTTGCGTATGACAGCTTGTAATCGCTTTTAATTGAATTTGCAATATCTACTTGAATTTCACCGATATTTTGGGAAAAGAACATTATGAAGGTACATTGTACTTGTCTTTTACTTGCATTTTCATAAAAAGGTATTTTATACGATATAAGTAGTAAGTGCCTATTTATAATGTATGAATATGTATCTGTTAGATAATTAAAAGAAAAGACTAACATTGATTTACTTTGAAAAGATGCAAGTTAAGCATTATACTTGAACTACAATGTTAAATTGAGAATCAAAATTAATTATATATTTAATACAAAATATTTAAACAAACGGTTTTTTTTTATATTTGGATTGTCAAATCAATTATATGCTTTTCTTTTCTTTGATTTCTTTTAATCATGCTCTATAACCTATTACTTTTAATTTGTTTGTTATGTAACCTTTTCAGTTTACTAAATTACATACACAACATTAAGATTTTGCATTAATATTAAACATATAATTCTAGCACTTTCCCGCGACTTCGTTCGTGTGGACTATTGTAAAAAAGAAATCTTTTAAATTGTTTACGGCTTTACCTACAAAAATACCAAGAGGATGATTTTTCAAAAACGGTTAAACACTTAAATCTTAGGTTTCAACTTTAAGTCTAAAAACTAGTTTTAATGTACTAAGCTTTAAAATTGACGGATTTTCATACAAACTTTCAACCCCCATTTTACCCCCTTAGAGAGTGAATTTTGCAAAATCCTTTCTTAGTGAATCCCTACGTCAAGTGAGGAATTGACATGCAAAATTTCAAGTTTCCAGACCCAGCGTTTTGGGCTGTGCGTTAATATGTCACTAAATCACTCAGTCAGTTAGTCTCTTCTTTTATGTATATATATATATATATATATGTAGATTATATGTAGATTAACACATTTGTGTATCCGACTACAACCAAAAAAAAAAGTAAATTAAGCATAATATCACACATTGTAATCCCTGCAATCAAAGCTGCCATAAAACAATGACAAGTTGAAAAACCGAACAACATTTTACATCAGCTATCATAACTAACTAATATATAACTTTGTTGAGCTATTTACGAAATCATAAAATATGCAGCAACATCAAGAGCCAATAACTAAACTAAACTAAAGTAAATAGATTTTATTCAGAATAGTAGTATCATCCTGTAACTTTTGTAATAATAAACTACTCCTACCTATCAAAAAACCATGAATGTGTATTGTTAGGAAATATAACCGTGTTTGATCCTCAAGCTTATTACACAACCGAAGTTGTATTGTTATCGAGGGATGGGTGATCTGGGATCTCTTGCATTGTACCATTTCGGCATTGAACAATAAAATTGACCGTCAGAATAGTTGTTTTGTTGCCGGCAGCTGAACACTTTATTGAGTCCCTGTGTCTAAAGTGAGGTATTAGAGTTAATATTTTGTTGTTTAGTTATATTTGAGAGGAAGTAATACAATATGTTATAAGGAACTTATTGAGTTTTCTGATCAGAAGTTTTCTGGCGATTACGTTTTGTGGATCAAAAGCTTAAAAAGTAAAATAATTTCGACAGCTCGAACAATTCTTTTTTAGGTATTTTTCTTGAGATCTATGGCAATTGTTAATTAATCTGTATCACTTAATAACAAGCATTTCTACAATTGGATGTGTTCTTAGGAATTGTTCGGAATGATGCCCACGGCTACTTTCTACCATCACACCGCTCGCCATCGGCAAGGAATCCATTCTCACAACTTAGAACCTAAATGGTCGCGTACAGTGCGGATTCAGAGAAACTTCCTCCCGCGAACGTTTATGTCGTGTAATGAGCTCCCTGCCAAGATTTTCTCTAAGGCCTACAGTATGGGGTTCTTCAAGAAAGAAGTTATTAGATTTTTGAAGGGTTTCCACCGCGCGAGTGATACTCCTGGTGTTGCAAGCGTCCATAGCCCACGGTGACCGCCTACCATCAGACGGACCGTAGGCTTTCTTGCTATCTTAGTGATATAAAAAAATAGTCCTCAGAAGGTTATGACCAGCGGTTAGATACATATCCAGTATCCACATTATAATGTGGAGGACAAGCTTTTTCAATAACCACTTTAGTTTTGCTTAATAAGTGGTAAACCCATCGACGCAACCATGCTTCTTATACAGTTTATGAGGACAAAGGTCTCCCACAATTAGTAAATTAACAGTTTAGAGTAAGTCATTGATTGAGAGATGGAAGATAATAAAAAATCCCATTTGCCAGATCTTGACGTACTATACCTTAATAGTATGTAAGTATTTAGTATTGATATTATTTAAATATTGATAGCTACAATAACACCCAGTTGCTTTTGAAATAGCAAAAATAACAAACTCTTCCTTACTCTATATTTTCCCTAGATTTTAGAAATTTTCATAATTTTTGGTAAGCTGTAATACGAGACATATGCATTCATTTACAAAGTGCTTAGAATATAGAATGGCCAAAATCTAAAATGGAACGTAGGTAATTATGTAATTTTATAAAAAAGTTACGTTATATGATTACAAAATGAGAAATCGAGCGCAAAGCTTAAAATCGTAAAATTACTTATATTTATGTACACAACTACTTGAGACTGAAAACACAGCCAAATTACTACTTATCCTAACGACGCCCGGCGAAGAGGGACGGAATTAAAACGCATCAACTGAAGTACCCTCTAAAAGATTTCATGGGCATCCAGCATTAACACTACTGTGTTAATGAGGTAGTGAAACTTTGGAATGATTCCAGAATATCTGGTAAACACTGGAGTAGGCACCGGGTGCCTGTTTATGAGCTTATCGTGAAGTGTAAGTAAAAGGTGTTGTTTTCTTGGCTTTTTATCCAATAATTCTTTTTAGATTCTTCTTTATGTCTGAGATACCCAATGAATTTACAGACAAGCAAATAACCACATAATGATTCTAAAAGCTTTATTGCTCAGTACTCTAAAATGTTTAACAATAGAAGATGGAAATAGGAAATTTGCTTTTAGAATTCTATAGATCTAGCTTTTATAGCCCATCCAGTCAATAATTCATCAATAACCATTGGCAATTCCAAAAAACGTAACAAGAAATATGTACAAGTATGATCAATGGGGTATAGGTATATTAGGCCCGTACTTGAAGTTTCCTAAGATGAATTTCGGAATAGGCATATATTTTCAACTTCTACGAGAGTAACTGCTGATAGAGACATGAATTCACATTTCCTACCTAAGCTGTAAGCTATCGGTGTATCATATATGTATATATATACTATATCAGAATACACTATATACCATATCAGAATCATATTACGAAAATAATTTCATCTATTTTTGGAATAAAAAAGTTAATATTTTTAGACATTACACAAAGTTCCATCTGGTTCCAAACTATGCTAAGTTTGAATTATCGATGACAGACAAAAATAATTGTTTGACTGCACCTTAATATCTCAATCTTCTTCCTCCTAACCTAAGCTTAAAATCTGAATATAATGTGTTTGTTTTGATAATGTAGGCATAGGTACGGCAATTATGATATGTTTCGTTCAAAAACTCTTTCCTTGAGGCAGTCTCAAACGAAGATAGATTATTTTTATGTATGCGAGTAAATTTATTCTATTATTCCTAGTTCTATCACTGGCATTTTTTAAGATTGATGTGCTAGGAGCACATAGCTCCCTTAGTAGTTGTGAGTCTCTGACGTTTGTAATGCTAATGAGCGTATTTCCGGATTAAAGATATAGTCGGGATTTTCACGAGCTGACATCGTGCCTTAATTACTCAATTGGCAGAACACTAACACGGACTATAGCTGTGCTAAGATAAAACTCGCTTCCATTGAATCGCAAAGATACTGTACTGTAAACAATAAAAAGGGGCGCATCGTAAATATTAGAAAATAGGAGCGTCAAATGGGTTGAATCAAAAGATTTTACGTTTTTGTACGGAAGTGACTGACAAAGCAACCTTGTCTATGAATTTTTGATCGGGTTCAAAATTCCGCTGAAAGAGGATAAACATCTTAGCAGTTTTCAAGTCCGAAAGCAATAAAAAACTTAAATCGCCATCTTTAAACTTCAGCCTTTATCTGCATAAAAAATAAATTGGCAAACTTAATGGACTAAGCAACCATATTTGCTACATTTCACACTCGCAACTTAAGTAACGTGGATTGTGTGAAATTCCCCACTCCTCGGTGCAGAATTAACAACGCTAGAGGTAAATTATGGCCCGGCTCGAGTCGCAGGGTGCTTGGCTTTACGCTTGAGCTAAAGCTTGAGGACGACTTGAGCTTAATAAATTCAGGCACGTGCGTCGCGATCGTGCTTTCGTTTGAAGTTTGAAGCTGCATCGACAGTGTCTGTTTGCACAAAAATGATTGCAATGCAGTTAAGCTCGTCTATCTCACTTTTAGTCTTTTTCAAGGATATAGAAATTTATTTTTTAAAACAAATTGTAAAAGACGCACTGTGTACTTGACACGTTAAGTTAACGTTAAGTAAAATAAACTTTTCTTCTTTAGGCTCAATAATATTATAAAGGTAGTTTTAGTTTTTTTTCGTAATGTTTTCGATCCTTTGATTACCAACATACGGATACTAAATAGAGATTACAGTTTTAGGGTTTAGTATGCTAAAAATAATATCCTGCCAAACTCTGAGTTCCTCCTTATAGTTCTTTGTCAGGAACTGGCAACATTATTCTGTCCCTGGGAGGCAATTCTCGCGCGATCGAATTGATCACGAATTTGAAACGAAGTAAGAATTTAAACTTTTTTCGAACGAAAATGAAGGCGATTCTGGTAATGTCGAATCTAACATTTCTCGAACGCAAATCGCTCGAACTGCTTCGGGTGGTCCGGAACATTCGAGACTAAATCTCGCATTCGAATCATGATAACTTTCGTTCAAAATGATTGGACGTTCTAAAATCTAAAGTGAATACCTAAAATGTAGGTCAGAGTATTTAAAAGGGCGGTAAAAAGACTTATAGTAGCAAAAATGATAATTTTTTTACCTTTATTCCTTACATAATACATTATCATAGTCTTTCCTCAAGTTTTTATTGGCCAATTTTCGCATTTATTAAAGTCGCCAGTGACAATATTATTCTTCGATTTCCAATTTTCATCATAACAAACACTTGGTTACACCATATACATTGACAATAAATGTTTTAGTTTCGGTGCTACCACCTTAAGTGCTGCGCAGTATTTTGATATTACTTGATGGTAATTTTAAGAGAAAAAAATATAATAAACACAATCACACCTTAAAAATAAAAATAACTTAAAATTTTCAACTAAATAAACAAATAAAAAACTCAACAAAAACGACGAGTTTTTTTTTTTATGTTCAAAAACGTTCTGTTTAAAGATTATAACAACTACTCAGAATAGGGTTTTTTTTACAAACTAAGTTATACTTTATTTTTTAATTATTAATGATAATACACACGTTAAATGTTGCTTCAAACAGTTTGTAGTCACCAAAATCTTTTAGGGTTTCGTACCTGAAAGGTAATTAGGAACCCTATTACTAAGGCTTCGCTGTCCGTCCGTCCGTCTGTCACCAGGCTGTATTTCATGAACCGTTATAGTTAGACAGTTAAAATTTTCACAGAAGATGTATTTCTGTTGCCGATATAATAAGCAACAAATACTAAAATTCAGAAAAAAATAAATATTTAAGGGGGCTCCCATACAACATACGTGATTTTTTTGCTCGTTTTTGTAGATAATGGTACGGAACCCTTCGTGCGCGAGTCCGACTTGCACTTGGCCGATTTTTTAATATATTGTAAGAGGTATATTAAAGTAGCCGTTTTGAAAAACGCTCTAAAACTGCGCAAACGAACGTCTCGCAGCGTAATCAGTTCATAATGGCAACATTCCACTGCTTCAAACAACATTTTGTTTGGAGGTTGTTTCAATTGATAGTGAGAATATAGCAAACGAGAAAATGATGTCACATTTAAAATTTTACAGTCCAGATGGTGTGTTCTAGATAATCTCTAATTCTAAATTATCTCGGATGAAGTGAATATCGGAATATCGGAAGAAGGCCCCTGGTCTTTTATTTTACCTTTTGTAATATTAAATCCGGTAATTAACGACGTATGAGACATATATGAAACCACCTTAGTCCAGATAAACGGTATCACTAGCACCATTGCAGTGATGGGCTCACCCCCTGTCACGCAAGACTAAATTTAGTAATAGAGGTTGTCCCCCACATTACGTTGTGAATGTGTGTCCAGCCGCTGGTAACCCCCTTCTGGAAATAAGAACCGTGAAGGTATACATACATATGTGTATAAATTCATGTTTTTAAATTGGTAATGTACGGATACAGAAACAGGTACAGAATTTTATTGATAACAATGTTACAGGAAATGTTACACAACAGTTCAAAGTAAAATGTGGTATATCAAAATATTCAATTATATAAAGTCATGCTGAAGAAATTATAATCAACATTAAAAAAAAAATATATAATAAGATATTCAGAATTGCTTTGCATTCACAGTGGCACATTCCATGAATTCTTTAAAATCATAAAACGCATCTGCAAGAGCCAGGTCCTTAGTCTCTCTTTGAATATATTAGCGAAAGAAACATCTCTTATCCACTGCGGCAGACGGTTGTAGACTGCAAGACCTATCACATAAACAGAGTTCTCCGACCTAGATAGAAGATGAGACACCACGCTTAACTCTTCCCGGTGCCGTTTAGTGTACGTACTCGTATGACGTGTACCCGGTTAGGCAAACTAGTATGTAATAATAATAATATACAGATCCATACACTGCAATGCGCCTCTTTTTACCAACCACTTTAGTCCTACGTGACAGGGGGTGGGCCCTAATGTGGGCAATAATTTACCCCCCTTTTGTCTTGCATGCAATTCTTAATATCTTATTAATAAGAGATCTTAATATCTAATTAATAATAAGAGATAAATCAGGATTTGTTAAGACCCTATGGGTTTGTTTTCGCTACATTGAACACTGTTTTATATGATTTGTTTTCATAGGGTGTCAACGGAACCCTATATTACTAAGCCTACGCTCTCTGCCTGTCTGTTTGCTTGCCTACATATAAAGTCGTATAAAGAACCTAGTGTAAAGAACTTTTCAATTTGTACAATTATTGTGGAATCCGTAACAAATAATGAAAAAAAAAACATAATTTAAGGGGAGTCCCATACAAGAAACGTTTTATTTGTTGTTTTTGCTTGTTGTAAAACGGTTATAGGTAGTTTAATTAAAGTAAAACACCAATTAATAAACACCAGAAAAATGCGAATCGGGCTCGAGCATTTGAGATATTACAGAACCTTCGATGCACGAGTCCGACTCGCTCTTGGCCGTTTTTTTGTTTGCATTTTATTACGAATAATTTTATTTAAAGTTTTATGTTTTACTTTTCATTTGACTGATTACCTAATTTTAAGGCACACAGACAATAACATACTTAAAATCATTACTGGATTTCTATATGCCAGAGGATCTGTTTGGCAATTTAAAGAGGTAGCTCTGCTAGCATTCTAGGCACCAATATAGCAACATTTTAGAAGCTTTTTTTTATTATTTAATCGTAATTTTGTGCATTTTAAAATAATCACATTTTAATCTTTAATCACAATAAAATAGCCAATAGCTAGTGGTTGAATCACAAAAGAAAGCAGTTTCTTTTTTATAATAATAACATCGGTCGTTTTTTTTATTTATTTATTTATTTTATTGTACAAAAAAAACATTACAAGAAATTATAATTCTAGAAAAATAGTATAAAGGGGGTATGTATCTCTGCCAAAGTTTTTTTCACGCAAACCCAGAGAAAAATTAAATTAACAAAAAAAATTGGCCATCGGCTTATAATCTAGTTGCTCTATCGTAAAAATCGGCCAAGTGCTAGTCAGACTCGCGCACGAAGGGATCCGTACCATTATTTATAAAAATGACAAAAAAATCACGTTTTTTGTATAGGAGCCTCCCTTAAATATTTGTTTTATTTTAATTATTTTTTTTATTTTTAAAGTGAATATATAACTAAATATTCTGTTAATATTTCAACCGTCTACCTGTTGCCGTTATCAATATCGAGCAAAAACGAGCAAAAAAAATCACGTTTGTTGTATGGGAACCCCCTTAAATATTCATTTTATTTTGTTTGTTTGTATTTTGTTATAGCGGCATACAGAAAAAAAAAACTTTATCTGTGTAACTATCAGAGTTCAGCAAGATACAGCCTGGTGACAGACGGACGGACGGCCAGCGGAGTCTTAGTAATAGGGTCCCGTTTTTTATCCTTTGAGTACGGAACCCTAAAAAAGGTGGCAAGGGCTTGTTCAATAAAGACTGTTTTGATTTACGCTTTCTTTTGTTCTGTTTTCGTACAATTTTTATATTCAAAATAAACCGCTTTAGTTTCCTTCACTTCCCGTTGACTCTTCAATAGTATGACAACCGTTTGAATAAAATAAAGATCATGTAAATCGACGCCACAGCTTTATCGCTACGGGGTGGCATATATCAGTCTACTTTCTTTAAATATATGAAGTATTTATAAACATTCCTATAATTGTTTATAGGTTTTATATGTATTGGATAAATATTGTTCTTCGTATGCAAATGAAATAAAAAAGGAAGTTAGACAATCCGTGTCCGAATCGTGATCTTTGTCCGTAATGTTATACGTGTATCGGGAAATCTGAATTTAACACTAAACTTAAACTAAACTAAACTAAAAATTCTGTGTCCCTGTTGTGGGTACAAATTACGGTCGATGCAATCAAGTCAAAAAATCTACATCCTATCGATTTTTGTCGTATATGAACCACAATCGTCGTGTTTCGAATGATTTTCGTATCAATAGGTTGATTCTGCTGTTGATACCTGTCTTAGATGCTATGCAAAACCGCAACGAGGGTATCAAAGACGTAACTCGTATATTTGATTACCTTGAGCCTTCGAATTACAGAGATATAGCTTCTCTTAGCATATTCACTACGGCAGACGTTTTGAAGATATTTTTAATCTAGTACGTCATTCTTCATTCTGTTACAGAACTACTTCATCAAGACTGACAAAGGAATTCAAAAATATTACTCTTGAGTAAAAAAAGTTGAAAATCCTGCCTAAACCATTAAGTGGAGTTTTAGTCGTATTTTACATTTTCTTCCTCACTTAATTAAGAGTCTTTTAATGACGTGAAACAAGATTATTTATTTGGCATAGCGACGATAGCGGTTACAGCTTGTATATTGGTTGCCTCCATTCTCTACACTCATCTATTCCTTGGCCAATTTGCCCTCAGGTGAGATTGGAGTCACATGTACAGCTCAATAAAAAACAACAAACGGTTATATACCCAAAAAAAAAAAACAAAAAAAACTGTTGCTAGAACACATTTAAAAAACGTTAAAGATACCGAAACACTGTTAGTAAAAGCTCTACGTTTATATACAAAGCGGTACCGAGACTAGTAAACAGTCGAAAGCTCTATCGCGTCGGAAGATTTTGTGAGCTTAACTCGGCGCTAGGGATTAACTAGCTCTCCTGGACTTAGTTCAACATGCAAACTTTACGTTTAACGTTCCTTTATGGCACGTCACGTGTCTACATTACTTATCATATCACTAAGTGGAACTCGGCAGGTGAACTTTCAAATTATATCATACAGTTCCGGAAACTTAAAAAGCAAAGTATTAGTAAAATGTGATATTAATATTTTTTGTAACCTAAGGCTAGGAATGATTTTTTTTAAGTTGCTTTGTACTCAACGCGTCTAAAAATAAATAATATCAGACGGTTATTTATCCGTCTGATCGTGATTTGTAGCTCCCTTACTTAAAAAGAGCTTGAAAATTTTACTTAACCAGCTGATCTTGCAGACGTTGTTCTGCCGTTTTTCTTGCTGACAGCCTGCATCACAACGTTTGCCCGCGCTATTTCATCTTTTTCGTTAAGGGTTATTTCTGTCTGTTTAGTTGTGTTCAGCTCCTAAGTGTCATAGCGTGATTTTAAATAGCCTATGATCCAGGAACTGTGCTATCAACATTGATGAAAACAAAATTTTATCAATGGCTATCAAATGCAAATCTGCAAATTTCAAACCCGACTTAAAGTGCCATAGATTAGCGCGATGAAACAAAAAAAAACATTCAGCTTGATTACATTAGTAATTATAAATATACTAGCAGGTAACTTTTAAGCTAAAATTATCTTTTATCTAATAATGTTTAAACAATCTTACCTAATACAATCACACCTTGAAACTTTTAGTTAGTATGGGTATTGTATTCTACTTTATTGTATTGGACCTAACTGCATAGGAATGAATTTTTTGACGTTCGCTGCTTTAAATGGTAATACATTCGATAACAGTTTTATTACAGGTGAATGCCATACTTATACCTATATGTTTTTTCAAGTGCTTACGCAATAGTAATTTTAAGACTTTTTAGCACTGCTATAATACAATAAATGAATATCATCCGATTGGCTTTTGGACTAGGCAAAAGTTAAAATAATGAATTTTATATTTTTCAAGTCTCTATAGTTTTTTTTTTGCTTTTTAAATTTACACAAAAACTGTTATAACATTAATAACATTGTAATTTGACAAATAAAAAATCATCTAACGAAAGGGGGCAAAATAAGCATTTTTAAACTTTTGCTAACGAAATAACGTATTTTTGAATTTAGTGCATATATTTCCCCTAAAAGTGTAGAATACCTGCATTTTTAAACTTTCGTTAGGCGTAATTTTTAAACTAGTGCCTTTTCTAATTTTTTGTCAAATTACAATATAGAATATATAAGCATATATAGAGTTATGTACTTGTAGCAGATGCTGTTCTTGTTTCAACAGCTCACAGCGAATTGGTTCAGATTCTGTTCGAAAGAAAAAACGAGACTGGAGTTTATGGTTAAATGCGATTGTTTCAGACCCTGGACACAGATTATAAGACACTATGCAGAGACTATATAATACCATACCAATACCCAAAATATCATCTAAGGCCAGAGTGCTTGTCACGATAAATCAAAGTAGTCCAAAATCCTGGGGTTGCGCTGTTGCCACATACAGATCGGCTCTAGGGTATCATATTATTGAATTGTCACCATAGTTATATAAGTATATCGAATTTAACGTCAATTGGACACCGGCAAGTGCAGTCAATAGGCATAGCATAACATTTGAAATCGTATTTTTACTTATCATAAAATCGTGTTATAAATGAAAACTGATTCTAAAAGAGTTAACTCCAAAACTAACTATCTATTTTTATCCGCATTTTGATTTAAATGTTAAGGTGATAGTATACCCAAACGAGTTAAGTTTTGAATTTGCAAATATTTTAATAATTATATAGTCTATTTTAGCAGTAAGAAAAAATCTGACTCTTTTTTTGGGCTTTTATTCAAATTTTTTGGAAAACTATGGGATATTCTCTTGATTCTTATTTTAAAAATATATATTTATATGACCAAGTGAATTCGCTAATTTCATAGTTTATTAATAAAAAAACTGGATCAAACCTGCTGTCACGTGCTGGCGCCTATCATACTTGGAACTTTATCTATTTGTATGCTTCGATAGTGTATTATGTATTAAGTACAGTGGTCGAAACCGCACGTTTTTGCAAGGGTATATGACATAGGCTTAAACTGAAAGTGGTAAAAATGTTATAATAGTCATATTTATTCTATTCACTTTGTTCATACGTGTAATACAAACGTAAGTACTATTTTCTAAAATTGCTTTGTCACTACGACTCTATTATTCAGTGCCAAGTTAAACAAGTACTGGTAATAAAGTGATGTGTCATACATAGGAGCATCAATTTGTCATTTTACCCGCATCTTTTGTTTTAAGAGAGATTGACGATACATATTTTAAGTAATTGTGTCCATCTTACAATTTGTGGGACGGAATACCATTGGCGAAACCTGGATATTACGAACTGACTTGGAATATCTATGACACCCTTTCGGGGTAAAGTGTCGTGATGGTATATTGTTATACTGTAATACTGGGTTTACTGATTAAAAATAATAATTTCTTGTCTTACTCCGACAAGTAGTAAAATTTTAAATCCTACCCTACAATAATTTTTTTTTTAATTAAACGACTCTGCGTTTACGAATTATAGGACACATATAGATATTAAACCAACTTAGTCCAGAAACACAATATACAAAGCAATGTTGCAGATGTGGGCTTACAGCCTTGCACGCAGGACTAAAACGATTGCTGATAAAGTGACTGAGCCCCACATTTTGACCTCATTATGACCTGTATGATTAGTGTGAGTTTTTGCTAGTTCGTAACTCTACTATCGCGTTCGCCTATTTATTAAAAGTCCAGTGATAAAAAACCGTCTTTACGCTACTTCATTTTCATGCATTTATTTCGTTGACTCGAACACGATAGTAGAGTTACGAACTAGCAAAAACTCACACTAGGCACTCAGATTAAGCATCCAGCCTCTAGTTTAGAGAATAAAACCATTACGCTATAAATAATAAAATATAGTCTAGCATATGTTGTTACAAAAAAGTTCATACGAGTCCGCGCAGCCAGAATCTGAACTAAATTTAAAATAGATCAATACAGTAGATATCCACTAAATCCAGTGCACTGGCGCTGCAGACAATTTATTAATAGCAGACCGGTTTGCAGCTCTATGATCTACTGTTTTATAACTTGTGGGTTGATTTGGATTCAATTATATTAAGGCTTATGAATTTTTAGAATAGTATTCATATTTTTAAAAAGACATGTGTGTTTGCAATTCTGCATTTTCTTCCATTTTCAGGTAAGCTAGTTTTAACCCGGTTATCTGGTAGAAATCGCCATCTGGTGATTAGACTGCCCATTGTACATTAAATGTTATTTATAAGTTTGCATTTTTGTGCAATAAAGCTAAATGGCCTTGTTTTATTCGACTAGTAAGCGTTTCTTTTGTATAGGTTGTACGAATTTTACAAGCCAAAATAAAATTAATAATCAAATCTAAAAGCATATTTCTACAATTTAGAATTAAGAAATTTAAAGACGAATCAAAGATGAAAAAGAATTATTACAAATTCATATTCGTATTCAGCAAATAGAATCATGCTTTTTTATTTACATTTTTCTTGTCAAAAATATTCATTTACCTACAATTTCTAAAATAACAAAAAAAACATCTAGGTATTCGGTTACGTAATCAGTGTTCTTATAAATCGATATTCAAGATGCTCGGCTACGTCAATGTCGATGCAATCTCAAATTAATATTTAATCAAACATTTCCGGACATAAAAGCTCGAGCCGGGCCATTTTCAGGACAAATGTTGGCTAGGGTTGATTTGCCCTTATAATTTCACCCCGCAAACCTCTCCCCTTACCGCCCAACAGCTTTCCCGGTATCGCACCGTTTATCCAGCCAACGCGGCAACGTTTTGAACGATACGTTTCGTACGTTAGTCGCTTCCCTAAGCTCGCTTGAGACAGGAGAGTCGCTAAGCGTAGAGAATTTGTCGCAAAATTTGTCGTCAGAGTAAATATCGTGACTTTTGTTTGATTTGGCAAATTGGTAAAAGTTGGATTGTTTGTGTTTTCTGTGTCTATTGATTGTGACTTTGTTGTGACCGTTGGAACTTTTGTTTACTACGTGTTGAGCTTTGAGTGGATTATTTTGGTGAATTAAGTAAGTTTTTTTATTATTTATATCAACAAAATATATCTGAATGGATCTACATTTTTTTACTTGAAGAGAAGCCACTGAGTATTCCCTTAAAAAATAAAAAACCAAAAAACATAATAAGGGCGTAAAATTTAGATAAACAATGTTTAAAAAATCCAAAGTTAAAGCTTTAGGCGAAAAAAAATATTTTTTATATCAGGGTATCCGGGTTTTTTTTAAAAAAAACAATTTAAAAAGAATCGGCTTGAAGGGACAGAACAGAAATAAATATGTAGTGAAATGATATAAAAAATGGTTTATGTATTAGGACTATTACACTATTAAACTTACATGGTGTCAAAAGAAATATTTACAAATTCATTTCTTAAATAGACAAACCAATTTCGTATATTAAAAAGCGTAAGCAAAAACGAGCATTTCAAGAGGGCTGTCTTAAGTGCTGTGCTATTGTCAGCAAAGGATGTCAAAATGTACTTAAGGGAGAAAATGTCGTTTCGAAGACATTTTGCAATGTTCTTGAAAGAACCCAGAAGTAAAAAGCGACTTCCGGGTGAGGCGACCACCACTTAACACCACCGCCACCGTGAGATACGATGAATTTGCAAAACCTCGCACTGATTACGAAGTAAGCGAAAATGTTTTTTTCTTTTTATATCTTAAATGTTACAAATTTAAGTTATTATGTGAGCAAACAAATTTTTCGAAAACATCGCGAAAAACTTACCTAGTTTACTTACTTAGTTAAGACAAAAAAGCGTTTATATTCTAATTTTTAGATATGTTGCCTAATAGTTTCAATTGGTTTTCAAAGTTACAATTTTACGTCCTAGCGAAATGTTTAACATCCAAAGAAAAATAATTAGATTATTCAAACGGGAACATTGAAATATTTAATATATACATACATATAGTATATATTATATAACAGAAAACCTATCAATTTTTTGGTGTAGTCAAGAATAATTTTAGGCCCTTTCCAATCAGTAGAGTTACATAACTTAAATATGTATGTAATTATATAGGAAACTACCTATAGTTCCTGAAAATAGGTTAATTATTTAAATTGAAATGCAACTACAAAAAGGTACAATTGCAGCACGTTTTTCAAAACTCACAACTATATCTAACTGGAGTTATAACGGATTTTTGGTACTGTTTTTAACAATATCTTATAAATGTTATAGAAAACTTTGTAGTGCTATTACAATAGATAAAAATTAGTAGTAAGTGAAACTTACACGAAGTTATAGTTATTGTTATAGTTTGGTTATTTTAACTATGACCGATATATGTCATTTTGGTATATTTTAAGTTTAGACATAACAAATTTTAAAATCAGCTTTATTTATTTTCTTAGTTTTCTTCTAGTTTTAAAATTCTACTGCATTTACTATCACTTTTAACAGTCATATTAAAATTTACTTAAAAGCTCTTACAACCCCTTTATTAGCCTTATATTTCTTAATCTAAAATTAAGCGTAAAATGTTGCATTTAAACTTTACACGACAATTAATCTTATTTTAATTGCTCGAGGCGCCACCTTCGAAAAGTAAAAGCCGGAAACGTTCCAAGTTACAAATAGAAACATTAATTCTTCTAACCAAGATATTTGATACGTGCATTTAGAGTTATGTTTTCTTCTGCATTGGATAGAATGGGAGTTAAAACATCTAGCAATTTTTCTATGCTAATACGGTTTGAAGAGACATTTTGTGTTGATTCATTCATTACTTTTTTTAATCTACGTTAGTAGAATATCAATAATATGTTACTATTTAGACTAAAAAGGCGAGGTATTAAGGCTGATAAAAATAAAAGTAAATTATTATATGGTCCTAAGGAGTATTTGCAGTTCAGATCCACAGAAGGAAAAAAGTGGAAACCTAGTAATAACCCGTTCAGTACAAAAATAAAATAACAATAAATTAATATGATATTTGGAACACATCCTGGTTACTGGCACACATATGCACCTTACAATTGAAATTAGAAAAAATAAAACATATATTAAATTCTGAAATTATTGTGAGTGAAAATTACGTGAAAGAGTATTTTCGTAGCTGTAGAGATGTTGCGAAAAATTATCGTAAGAAGGCATTGCTTTTATTTTGATTAATAATATTTCAAAATTAAAAAAAATCCAAAATAGTAAAAAGTTTTTGTAAAATTGGGGTGGATAAAGTTTAGTTTAGCTAGTTAAATTAGATTTAGTAGTTAAATTGTAGCCAGTTTTTTTTATTAAAGCATTAAAACTACGATAAAGTTACTGTAAACGGTCAATCTTTGTCATTATGACAACGGTTTGCAAATTTTTTTGAGAATTGCTAACTTTTTAAAAATGTTCCATAAAGAACTCTTTACATATTCCATAGTAGGATCATTATTTATTTTATTAGTGGTTATGGTAAACCACATTTTTTTCCCGGCTTCAATAATCAGATAAAATAATGCATTCCGTTTTGTACTTCAGACATTGTGTAACAAGCATTCAGATGGATTAATGCATCAGATCCTGTCGCCTCAATGGAGCAGCGGTGTCGGGATAGGTCATCGGTTACTAAACGGATGCGTCCCATCTCATATTGCGCTGTTCAAACTGTTTCTTACTTAACATACAATACAAATATGCGCATATTTACAACAAATAACTCTTATATCTTACTTACTACATACCTGTGTGATTGTACTAACAACTGAATAAAAAGGTATTGAACAAATGTTAAATATTTCAGCTTGGCAAGCTTCAGCGTAGACTTCGAAGTGTAGCCTATGTTCTAAATACACTTAATCTTACGCATTTAATATGTAAGTACCTAATATCAAATAAATAATAATAATACAGGAATAAATATTTAAGTATATAAAATTTACACCATAAAATAAAACAAATTCAAATTATACCGTTAACACAGTTAGTACAAACTTTGCCTCGATACAAAATATAATAAGATACGATACACTTAGGTTAAGTCATAAGCAAGCAAAGGCAACTACATTTTTTTGGCCAATTATTATTCACCTACCGTTTGTCGACGTTACATGACCGAATATTAAGATCGTATCAAAACTAGCATAATCATACACAAAATAAACGTTTAAAATTAAAGTTGCTACTAAATACAGCATTATAATAAAAGTTGCTAGTAAACACAGCATTATAATTAAAGTTGCTAGTAAATACAGCATTATTAATTTGCAATATTAACGAAAAAGTCGTCCACCGCTTTTTCATCACAATAGGTTGTTGCTACCTTCGCTTCTATATAACTCTATAACTTATTTGATATAATATCAATTATAGCGTTTTTTGGCATTAATTCATGCTATTTATACCACATTTTATTCATTTTCGTTAGCCCACAAAAGCTTATGTACACTAAGGCCCAAGTTCATTCAAATTTGACGGGTCGTTTAAACGAACTATTGTTTGAAGAATCCGTCAACCTTTTTTTCTGTTCTCCACCCAAAACACATTGATTAACTACGTCAATCAGCCGTTTAACTTAACCAGGCTTGGAGTTCGGTTGAACACCCGATCAGTTGTTTCTTTATTGTATGTGTGGATTCATACTTAATTTGTTTCCAATAGGGATACTTTGTTTGACATAAATTAGTTATAGGTAGGTAGTATAATTCAAGAAGATAGATTAATAAAATTTGAAAGATTTGGAAATAATTGAGGCGGCCCGATCGTCTAGTTTATTTACACCATGTTTTGAGGAATTGCGTTGAACGATAAAGTTGTAAGAGTATAATTGTATCTATTGGAGTTGATGGTTAAAATTTTAACTACTAAATCAACAAATGCACTGACTTATTCCGTTTAAAATTAACATAATGTACGTTTTTGGTATTTTGACTACTCCGCATCGCTATAATCACCTAGTAAAGTATTAAATTTATTCGCAAATAATAAAAAAAATACTCATAAACATTACACAATACACAAAGGCCAGGTAGATTTTTTGTGATAAAAGTAAACAATTAAAAAAAAAATGTCGAATATATCAACATTTTAACTTAGAAAATTATGTCTGTTATCTGCAGTCTAATATTCTAATGAAATAACAGACTACTCTAAATTATTTTATAATGTATATTATTGCCATGAAGTATGATGTTCTTTTTAAGCGGTTACCCGTACTTCTGTGCACACATTCTCAATTAGGTCGCACGATATGGTTCACTCATTCATTCAAAAACGCTTGATTACGAAATCGGTCGTCAGAAGTCTATGGTGAACGGTAAAATTTCCGCATCCCATTTAAACAGCAGTTACAGTTTAACAAAGCGATTACAAAACCAATGGTTAATACTTGGTCGGTGAACTTAGGCCTAAATAACATGATAACCACCATGTATTAAAATATCCGCGTGATAAAAGTGAAGCCAATCTATTACATTATTTACACTTAAAGTATACAATTAACTAAATCAAAATACAAATCAACATTGAACAATGATTTAAAATATATTATCTACTAGTTAAATTTAGTGATTTTCCAAGCATTATAGTGTATTCACACTAGAATAAAGTTTTCTCTTCTAAAAGCTACCTTGCGTAGTGGTGGAAATATTTCACGATTAGTTAGCAGCCTTTTTATTTTGTCCGTCAGTGTCATGCTGAGATTGAACTTTAAAGACATAAGAAATAGATTAAAATATCGGTATAAATTCTTTAAAATATTCTTAAACCCATAAAGTCACTGCTTACACCCAATTCATTCACTGAATGAATCACCACATCTTAAAAAGTAACAGCCTCATGAATTTCCAATTCAGAAAGGTCGCGTAATTATTTACCCTACTGCGTTATCACTCGCTCCCTCTTCTTTAAAAGCCAATTCTTGTTACTGAGATAAAGCTAAGATATCTCCTGACCTCGCTATATCTTTTTCCAGGATAAATGAAACAATGAATTTTAATTCTGTGTACAACCCGACCGACTGGGTTCATAAATAATTCTTATCGTATGGGTAATTGGTGATGTGGGCGATCACTTCGAAATGTGTGGAAAAGTGTCGGTATCTTAGATGTAGACTATATAAATAAAATCTCCTTATCTTTACGCGCTGCAGACAAATTGAAACAAATTATATTTCTATTGTGAACTTGGTAAACCAATTGCGTCTAATGCAATGCTAGATGCTACTAGAACAGTTTTAATTACAAGAATAGAAATAATATTTATTTTATGTATCATATTATTTGTCATTTAATTCTTAAAATTGCTTTATAATTGCATATAAAATTCTGTGGTTTCTGGTTATCAAATGATATCTCCAAAACAACTTTTGAGATACAGGTAGCTAAAGGTTTATGTTAATATAGTAAAAAAAAGTCAGATTAGATAAAAATATAAGGTAAAAACATAATACAATTTAACTAAACTTTGGAGTTATCAAATGTTAACCAGACTCTATGGAATGACAAATTTAAATTGTCAAATGATCAATTGTATCGTAAAAATAAATTCCGACCTTATTAATTATTTAAATGAAACTGTTTTTTTGTGTATGTCTCTTATTTATTTTTATTAAACGTAGTTTTTTTAATAAAACAATTGCATGTTCATAATATTTTCAATTTAATTATAAGTACATTTAAGAATTAGTATTAAACAGGACTGAATAAAATAAATTACATCTGTTTACAAATAAACTACATTTTCATACATACCTACATATATTCAAATTCAACATTTACATATTCTTGTCTGTTATTTATTAGACTACTTTTTTTTTTCAATAACTGCCAAATATCTACTTATGATAAATAAAATAGTATCTGAGAGAAATGACTGATTACCTCCAGCGGATAGACGGACCTTTTATGTATTGTATGGAACATTATAAAACACAAAAGCAACCACATCATTCATCCTTTATTTGCGTTAGCGGTTAATTATGTTGCTACCAAATAGCGTATTAACTTCTTTAGGTATAAGTAATTCATATATATCATTAAATTATATATTAAATTTATAGAAAATTAAAACATGGAATATTTTACTTTGTTAAGGCGTTATTAGTCGATTTTTATTATAAAGCAATTACGAACATCGACTGATGACGCCCTATGAACATGACGGAATATTTCTTTTTTTAATGTTTTTAATAAATTATAATAAATTTAATTTTATGATATATATTTTTGTTCGTTTAGTAATACAATTGCCAATATAACCTAAAAATGTGATTGCATATAAGAGGCGGTGTTACCCCCAAACAGCGATTTCTGTCAACCTTATTGGGAGGCAGTTACACAACCAAATAAACGGAACACAGGTGGTAATAAAAATAAATAATTAAAATAATAAAAAAAACCCGACTGCAAGAACATTAAGAACTAAACAGAAATTAAAACATATATTTAAACATAATCACGCGGGACTAATTTTAAAGTAACTACAATAGTGTGAGCAATCTGTACACTATTTGAAATTGCATTGAAATGAGACCCGCCTGCTTATAGTCATGTATTTGTTTTAATTTCTGTTTAGTTCTTAATGTTTTTTGCATTCGAATTTTTTATTTATTTCATAATTTTTGCCCAGTGTCGCTCTTACAATTGAGATCTAACGCTGCCTCTCAATCTTAAATACGAGTATATCAAGTCGTTTAGGCTACAGAGCGTTTAAACGTACATACGTACATACAATCGAAAAACATAACCCTCCTTCTGGCACAGTCGGGTAAAACTAGATTTAAAACTAACTATATTACTACCAACCTAAACCTACGTATTATACCTATACATTTTTAAAATAGTTTAATTGTGATATTAACCGTAAATCTTTAAAACAATACTTAGTTCAATTAAATCTAAATTAAGTGAAGTGTATATGTACATAATGGTAACGGCAAACAGAATCGAAATAACATAAAAACATTGTATATACGTTATAAAATTAATGCCTCTTTAAAAAATTTAGCATAAATAGCATATCAATAAAGCATATCAAATCCAAGTTAACATATTTTGTCACTTAATTTGAAACATTTTTATACTCAAATTGAAAATGTTTAATGTTTTCTTACGGTGCTTATCAGCTGAGAAGAAAAGCAAACACAGTCAAAATGCTACTTCAGAAGTTATTTATATATGAATAAGATAACAGAGCATCTAAAAAAATATTGTTAAAGTTTTATGACAGAGGAACACCCAGCACGCGTTGACGGACCTTTATTTATCTACTTAAGGGTATACGTATCCACGCGGTAGTTTACTTATGACTGTAACTTAAAGGAATGCAGGGGTTGACTTTTTGTCAAATTACAAAAAAATAACTACTTCTAAAAGCCTCATTGTTGTAAACACCTTTAAATAAAAACTTAGTTGCGCAGTGGTAGAACATTTGGCCGCTAAGTTGTCTTGACTCGGATTTGTGCCCGGTACAGCGATAGGATCACCACTTTTATCATTGGCTGCTTACCACTTACCTATCACGTTTGTGGAACGGAATACCATCGGTGATCTCTGAACACTTCTTCGGGGATGAGTGTCGTAGTGGTATCAGGAACCCCTAATAATAGTTTAGTTATGCCCGGGTCGTTCGTCTCTATGTATCTAATTGGCATTTTAGAGAAATTTGGCACACTTAGGGGAGCGGCGAAGTAATATGGAAAAGAAACTAAGCCATATTTATTGACTATAAAAACATTTTTATTGGATCAACTAAGTACCTATTTAGTTAAAAATAACTTATCACATCGTTAATAACTTTGAATTTAAACTATTTTTTTCAAAATATCTCGGGTGTTATTTAGGTACAACTTCGGCGTTACATTGTTTTTAGTGCTAGTTATGACAGGTTTGGGAATGTAATAACAACAATGTTTTATAAATGTTATTTAATGAAAGATATATAATCACAAGTAGATATTATAATAATTTGAACACTTAATATGTAACTACTAAAAAGGAATCAGATTATTCCAAACTTTCCTTCAATAAGTAATATATATTTTTAAAGCTTACAATCACAGCTTATACCATATTCGTTAAAAAATTGGCTACAAAATTCCCCCCAACCGACCTCGGCACGGTCGAAAAACTATTGTTGGGCGGCCTCGGCAGGTACTAAAGGCCCCAGACGACGATCTCGCTATACGGATAGCTAGACTAGTCTCAACGACCTCCCCTCCTTTAGAGTCTCGCCCCAAAAGTCCGGTGAAGCAGTAATAGCTGCATCAGCCAACTGCATTGTCAGTTTAGAAAAAAAAAAATACAAAACTCCATTGAACACACGTAACGTACACGTTACACATAAATTATATCTCTAAATCTAGATAAAAACTCTTTCTGATATAGGTATTCCACTTTTTTATTCAAGCTTGTCTGCCTGCATGTCTATCTGACTGACTGTCCGACTTTTAAGGGACTCTATCTTTTAGACCGAGTATTTTTACAGAATGTGTGTTATTATAAGGGATTTCTTAAAAAATAATAAAAAACAAACTTAACATCAAACATGCTATTTTTGTTTTTTCTCTATCTATAATTAACACACACAAGCTTCTAACTTTAAGCTATTATAGTGTAAGCTCTAAAGTAAAACAACTTATAATCAAAACCGGTCAAGTATGATTTGGGTTCGTGCATTATCTGTTAGTACGGAACCCTTGGTACGCGAGTCAAACTCTCACTTAGCCAGTTTCTTTTAAAACGTACATTTAATCGCAGCATCAAATTTACGAATATCTAAAGGTAAGCGGCGTGGCTCCGACCTTGTTGTTAAATCTTTTAAAATACATTACTGATTCCTTGCATTGAGTAAAAAGGCGAAACGTATTTATCACTTTTGTCTGACTGACAGCGAGTCCTAAATTCATCAAGTCTGTCGAAATCGAATAACGCACAATTTTCCCCATTACCGCCCTTCATATCTTCCGTCATTTTACGTATCACTTCCGATTTCAAAAGAGGGTAAGATGTAAAGAAAGAGGAAAATAATAAATACGTATCGAATATGCATGATCGGAGCGAATGGGAAAATATTTATTGGAGATGCGATATTCGGATTACATGAGCTCCGACTACCGAGTAGAATCTATGGATCATAGTAATCCATCACCAATTAAATGTTGGGTTGTTGACGATGGTGTTACTGTATCGGGGACATGGCGAATCTCCACTGATTGATGGCTCTGGTACCATGAAACCACACCATTATTATTTTCCCTCTCAATCTCAATACACTTCAATACAGCTGAATGACCGATAGGCCTTTCTCTTACTTCCAAACAAAATAAATTTAAGATTCCAAGAAAACTAAGCAACTGAGCGTGTTTTATGGTGACAGATTTTTAATAGGCAGTATTGTTTCACGTCGGAATTATTTCAAAACAAATATTAGCTTAATTTATTGGTCTTTGAAAATAACATTAGAAGCTATAATAGTGTTAATTCGTTTTAATCAGTGCTTTGTTATATGTATTTTTTAACTCACGTCGAAAAGAAGGAGGATCTAAATTTGGTTTTATAATTTCTAATGTTTGTTAACTCGGAGCCAATTCTATAAACCGTCATTTATAAACCGATTTGGGAAATTGTATTTAAAAGGGTTCTAGTTCAAGATTGAAAAATATTAGTTCTGATGACGGAATCCGTGAGGAATTGAAGGAAGTCCTCTCAATTAAGCATTTGCATTCAGAAAGTATCCTTTGGTGAAGTGGAACTGATGAAGAAGGCCACAGATAGCAACCGGAACTTAATAATGATACCTTTTTCAAGTGTGGCGATAAGATAGAAAAATTTTATTCAGTTTCATTACCAAATTGTTGTGATGATGAAGCCGGAAGGTAGGTACCGTAAACAATAGCTAAACCTTGTTGGACGATTTTAATGGTAATATCTCGCGTTAAAATTGCCCTACTTGAGTTATATTACGTATCTTTCGCTTCTAATGAGTGGCCTTAATTGTCAGAAGACAGATTATGTAGCCTCCTTATGTTTATGTTTATCCATTCCTCGTTTGACTATTTAAGGGTTCCTTAGGAATATGTCAAACAATGCTGTTTTAAGTTTCTTTATATTGACTTTGATGATCTACTGAAATGTGATAAAAAGTTCAATAAAAATTAAAAAGATATATATAATCTGAATCTCGATAACAGCTCCAACGATTATCATGAAAATTAATATGCAGGTGGTTTCGGTGGTGATAAATCGATCTAGCTAAGTTCCTTTTTTTGGAAAAGTCGTTTTATCCGTGTTTTTAGGCAATGATAAACTAACAATATGACTCTTAGATAAAAAGATATATATAATCTGAATTTCGATAACAGCTCCAACGATTATCATGAAATTTAATATGCAGGTGGTTTCGGGGGTGATAAATTGATCTAGCTAAGTTCCTTTTTTTTGGAAAATTCGTTTTATCCGTGTTTTTAGGCAATGATAAACTAAAAATATGACTCTTCCTGACATCTACTGGCGAGTAGTAATACTATTATTTTACCGACACAGCAACACTAAAGCTACTTGACAATAGACGGCGTTGTTAACCAACACTAAAGCTACTTGACAACAAAAACCGGCGAAGTGCGAGTCGGACTCGCGCACGAAGGGTTCAGTATCATTATCTATAAAAACGGCAAAAAATCAAATTTGTTGTATGGGTATGTGTACCCTTAGATATATGTTTTAATTTAATTTAATTATTTGTTTTTAAACTGAATATATAACTAAATAATCTGTTAATATTTCTACCTGTCGCCGTTATCAATATCGAGCAAAAACGAACAAAAAAATTACTTTTGTTGTATGGGAGCCCCCTTAAATATTTATTTTATGCTGTTTTTTAGTGTTTGTTGTTATAGCGGCAACAGAAATACATCATCACAGCCTGGTCACAGACGGACAGCTTAGTCTAAGTAATAGGTTCCCGTTTCGTACCTTTTTGACCCGAAACCCTTAAAAACGAGCAAAACGCGGTCTTCTAGCCACTTTATTTACACTTTGTACCAAATTCACAAATGACAATAATCTCAAAGATGACAATAATTAATTTATTTTATTTACTTTATCAAGGGCGAAAATTAAATTATCAAGCGAAGAAAAGCTTAACTGAGGCAATGAATTACCAACAAGCAATTAATCTCGAAAAAATAATAATTCAAGACAGGTATTGAGGCAGCCTTCTTTTGTGCTTAGATAACTGGGAAAAATCCCCGTCGCTTCCGGCTGATGCCCGGAGTATCTATTGTTCCACTTTCCGCTTGATTCCAATTTGCGCGACTCTTTCATCGCGTGACGGATACTGATGCGTGATGTATTCGTATTTGATTCCTTTTGCCTTATAAACTGTTTATTGAACGGGCGTTTCTAATCGTATCCAGGACGTCTCCCTCGATGTCTTTTTGATCTGAATCCAAACGGCAGATTTGTAGCCATTTAGCGATGGGTTGTGGGGTCGAGACAATCTTCGGTTCCCATGGCAATGGGGTGATGCGCTATTTTAGTGCGTCGTCGCGGGGTAATTTATGAACTTATGAGGCACGCAACCGGGCCTGCTTTTAGTGAGATGGTCTGGAATAGCAATTTTTCGTAACTTTATGTCGCTTTAAAGATGAGTTGTGACAATGATAAAGATTTATCTTTAGTGCAATCTTATTTATATGTGATATTTAAGTTCCATTGCATTTATAGGAAGGTTTTTATTATATTTTCATATCACCTAAGAATTTCATAATAATCAATGACTTCTAATTAGGTAATCTAAATGTGTTTTATTTAGTAGTTAACTATGTATATAGTTATATATTTATATATATTTAGGACTTCCTTTTGCCCGCAGGTTTACCCACTCGTAATTCGGTTATCGGTGTAGGATTTTAACGGCAACTACTCAATTATAGAAAAACGGGACTCAAACTATCTCAATGCCAAATTTTATCTTAATCGGTATAGCAGTTTATGCGTGAAAAAGTTCCAGACAGACAGAAAGAGTAAGCTCCGCATTTATAATATTAAAATGGATTCTAATTTCTATATATACCAATTTATATAGTAGATACAACTACCACCACAAAAATACAAACAAATTACTTTCGTTACTTACAGGCCTTGTAGTCGACCATATGTAGAATGTGTAGAATCCATCCCCCCGATGGACCTCGGTATGGTCGTTAAACTATAGTTAGGCGGCCTCGGCACGTACTAATGGCCCCAGATGACGATCTCGCTATCCGGATAGCGAGATTAGTCTCAACGACCTCCCCCAATAGGGTCTCCCTCTAAACACGACGCCGACGTCCCCGGGTTCGTCGGCGCCCGAACGGATACACGAGGTATCAGAGAGTGCCGAGGCGCTTCTCGCCCCCACTCAATCGCAACGACACCCGCGTAACGGGGAACTCCCCTCCTGGCGGTGCCTCACCTTCGGGTTCGAAACTCACGCCGGTCGAAGGGACGCCCCCGAGAGCGACAACCCAAGCCCAGGCTCCCCCCGCGGGGAGCCCTTGAGCGTTGGGCGCTATACGGGCTGAGGCTCTTTCAGAGACTCGCCTAAAAAAGTCCGGTGAAGCAGTAATGGCTGCAACAGCCAACTGCAATGACAGTTCAGAAAAAAAAAATGTAGAATTAAGACACAGAAAATATTATATACATAAATACTATATTAAATTGGAGTTACAGATTGAAATTTATTACTTTTTTAAATGAGGGCAGAAAGTTAGTGTTAGTTTTAATATATCTGCAAAAATACTACAGAAGCCGATAAATTTTATAGAATTGCTTAATGTTACGGAAAATGCAATGAGGTGTTCGTTACGCGAGGACCAGCTGGTGTCATACTGCGAGATAATGGTAGCGACCCTCGGAAACAAACGATGATTCTTCCGAGCCCTTTTTACGGTGAAAATTCTTGTGGTTACTTATTTCATGTATATATATTAGATGGTAAATACATCACATACTTACTATGTATGAAGAACAATGATGGTTTTGTTTTTATCTTGCTTATGCCTGCGGTTCTACCGGCTCTTAGTTCGGTTATCGGTTTGGTAATTATAGAAAAGAAACCGACTCACACTTTTTTTCAAGTAGCCTATGTCCTTTCCCGACACTCAAACTTTCTCCATGCCAAATTTCACCTCAATCGGTACAGTGTTTTAAGCGTGAAAAGGTAACAGATTTTTAATATTTATATATGGATTTTAAACTAAGAAATCTCAATTATTTATGTAATTAACAAATATAAAGACAGCCAAAATTATATGATTAGATTCCGGTTACATCTTACATCCAATTTATTTTTTATTTATTTTATTTTAATATAAAATGTACACAATTTTAAATATTACTTGAAAACTGTAATATAAACAGATATATATATTTATAGTAATAATGCAATCAAATTTAACGTAGAACCACGACTTGAACCCGCAACCCTTATAGTACTTGTAAGTTAATAAGTATCTGTGTGTTGAAAACTGTTATGTAACAATAGTAAATTTATTTATAAGTTATACATATAATAAGAATACTAGTAAGTGTTTTATAATATACATACATATATTTATTGTATTTACATAAATATATACTAGTAAGTATATATGTAGTATTTACTTTGTTTATTAAAAAAGTAAAGAAACATATCTGTATCTGTAATTTTTTTAGAACATAGCTTAATATATATATGTATATACATACAATAATAATATTTTAATTACACCTTTGGACACTGAAAGCGATGTCACCATTTTTGTTGTCTTAATAGTTTTACAGCATCCAAAGATATATAACTAAGAATAGAATATTAGGTTGAGTATAAATTAGCTGTCAGAACGCTAATCGCTGAGACAGGCCGCGATGAAACTTTAGAATCCATCAGTGGTAGTCTAACCGACACATGTTCCTACCGAAATAGATCCACAGTAATGTTACCTATATATTTTATTATCCATTTAGCAAAAGCCCAAGGGACGATGCCAACTGCTCGTTATTTTAAATAGATATTCATTGCGTTCTCGTTAACTTACCTATTGTTAAACTAAGTAATTTGAACTTAATACAATATAGGTACCATTATCAACCACAACTGTCCCATATTACCCATATCGTATTTTCTCTTTCAAATCTCAACAAAATTAAATAGAAATTTGCCTGAGAGGTATTGAAATTGAATTATTATGTGTCTATATTTTTTGTTTACTTAAAAAATAGTTTACATATTCCTACAGCGTACGTTGGAAGATGTTATGAATGAGAGGCAATTTTTAGACTTTGGCAGGTCCCTAGTATTCGCAGGCCATAGCTATGGGAAATTCGTTTTTCAGGGTTCCGTACTCAAAGGGTAAAAAACGGGACCCTATTACTTAGACTCCGCTGTCCGTCCATCCGTCTGTCACCAGGCTGTATCTCATGAACCGTGATAGTTAGACAGTTGAAATTTTCACAGAAGATGTATTTCTTTTGCCCCTATAACAACAAATACTAAATAAAATAAATATTTAAGGGGGCTCTAATACTACATACATATACATTTTTGCTCGTTTTTCCTCGATATTGATAGCGGCAACAGGTACCCGCTTAAAATATTCATAGAATATTTAGTTATATATTCAGTTTAAAAATTTATAATTTAATTAAAATAAAACAAATATTAAAGAGGGGCTCCCATACAACAAAAGATGATTTTTTTAATCCGTTTTTATAGATAATGGTACGGAACCCTTCGTGCGCGAGTCCGACTTGCACTTCCAAATCCATTTTATTTTTTAGTTTTATTTTAACAATGCATCACAATATTATGCTTACACTGCAATTTTTAACAACATATAAACAAAATAGTAGGTAATGAGATTTTAACGCAAAAAATCGACACAGAAATACGTTTTCTATTAAATACGTGATTCTAACAGAGAAGATCAGCAAAAATTTTAAGCAAAATTACTGAGTTAATGTCCCCTCGTTCCAAATTCACACGCTCTGCAGAAAAATGGCGAATCCACACAATAGGGCACAATTACGTCGGTCGCAGTAATGAGCGCGCCAATGAGATAGCAATAAAATTCTCCTAACAATACGGTAATAATTAGAATTAACTGTCTCATTCCCGCCCACATCCGATGGCCATCTCTATTTTGCTTCATTGATGTTAACCAGAGTTGTATGGAAGTCGTTTGCCAACTCCATTCGAATGTCTGTTCGCGCTTACATAAATTCTAAGTTTAATAGAGAGTTACGAATTTAACATTTAATTTTATGTGAGTATTTATTACACATGTAAGTCTATACAAAATAATATTTACAGATAGAAGATCTTTAATTTATAGATCAGATTGATAAATTTAGCATTTTCTGCGTATAAAAGTACGTTAAAGTAGTAAAAACTCAACGTGCAAACAATGCCTCTACTCAAATGTGCAGTTTTTTGCTAACTTTTAAAATTTCTGTGCTATTGAAGGTATAAGTCTGGAAAGAAATAATGTGCCTTTAGACATTCTTTAACTAGAAAACTACTGTATTTGTTTAAAAATATATGATAAAACATCGCTTTTAAAAAAAAACGTCCAACCCTCTTGTTTTTCTAATGTTAATCCATAACTTTTTATTAACTAGTAGTGTGTTGAGTTACTATAAAAATAGGAAATTACTGTAATATAATTTATATTTCTTATGTGATATTAATTAGTCACCATTTTTTACGCTAAGCTGTTCGCCAATTTCTGAGATTTTATTTGTTACAGAAAAATGAACTATATTTGAGATTAACATCATCGACTTCAGCTAGACGCCCATAAAGAAAGTGTATAGCATATTAGGGGTCCTCGTAACATCAGGCGGGCCGTAAGCTTGTTTTCCACCTTGTATAAAAAGTAAAACAGTTGCTTAGTTAAAACTTTAAGCAACCTTTTGTTCTCCTGCCTCAGTTTTGTTAAAAATATTACTTAAGTAAACAAAACTCAAAAATGAAGTGTTTGGTTCTTTGGTAACATGTGTTGATCGCATGAATGGAGGTCTTTATTCCTTCAAATAATAAAAGAAAGAACGTATTGTTCAACCATAATAAAAACGATACACTTTCTAAAGACCTCATACTGTAGTTGAAATTCACGGATTTTTATTCAGCGAGTTGGTACCTACTCATTTAGAGGATTTTTGAGGGATTCTAGAGCAGAATGCTTAAACAGTCCTACTATTGTGAAGGGTTTGAGGAAACAATACTCCATTGTGTAAGTTAGTGGTGGCTTTCTCTTTGATAATGTAATCTGTAATTCAGTGTGGAATTTCTTGCTGAGGTTTGTTCTGAAGTGTGATCCGCCATTGTTTATACAGTCCCACTGCAAACAAAGTTTTGGTCTTACAACTTTATAATACAATAGATAATTTGCTAAAGATCTACTTAGTGGTTTCACTAATCCGTAACTTAATATGTACTCTATACCTACTTATAAATAATACCTACTTAAGTTTTTTTTTAAGTAATAGTTGTTGTCGTATGACATCACTCGCTAAGTAAAGTCAGAAGCGTTATACGCATGAAAAAGTCAGGCTTAGAGTTTTAGCAGTCGAGTGGCCACTAGTTCGACACAACGTCGCCCAATTTACTCTAAGCCAGCACGGTGGACTATAGCCTAAGCTTTCTTTTTCTTCGAAGAGGACTACGCCCTTGTAGTAAGGACAAACAACGGCTTATGCAACAACAAAAGGTATTTCTTTCAGGATAAAGATTTAAATTTATTTAGTAAGGCTTCCAAAGTGTCAATGTGATTGTGAGTCTGTTTCCCGTGTCGATAGTACATGGTTCGATTTTAAATACAGGCTACAGCTTTGCGAATTGTAAAAAACTAAAACTTCCTCCCGCGATCGCTTGGGTTGTGGAATAAGCTCCTTGCCAAGGTTTTCTCCAAAGAATACAGTATCGGGTTCTTCAAGAAAGAAGTTATTGGATTTGTGAAGGGTCGGCAATGCCCAAGTGATACCCCTGGTGTTGCAAGCGTCCATAGGCTATGGTTACCACTTATCATCAGGCGGACCGTAAGCTTGTTTGCCACCTTAGTGGTATAAAAAAAAAAAATACAGAATCATAATGACTTAAGTCTGATTTATACCCAAAGAACGGGAATGTTTTTGTTGTTACTGAATAGGTATATCAACGATAAATTAGAACCATAAAAAATTAAAATAAAATGTGTGCTTATAAAGTTAACAGATTCGAATTTTTTTAAATGTATTCTTTTTTTTTTGGATTGAGTATTCGTTATTATAGAATTTTGATGATACATAAATCATTATCCTCGATACTATAATAAAACTGAACCTATCAATATAAATTTTTAAAATTCAATCTCTCCTTTTAGACCCTTCAATTAAGCATAATTTAAGATAAGCCTTTAATTTTTACATCCCGGGTGGGCTAAAGAAAAGTGTAAGTGGTTATTAGCCACTTTTATTTTTTTTAATATTTTAGTTTTGTATGCAAGAATATTGTAATTTCGTCCGTGTAATCCATCCATAACACATGAGAATATTGATGAAAATATTGTGATCTTCATAGCAATTACGTGTAGTAAATTTAAGGTTAGATATGCCTACATTTTTATTTTATAATCTTAGATTTGTAGGATAATGGACCAAAATCGATTTAGTGTTTCAATTTAGCAATTTCAAAAGTTGATATTCACTTATTTGTGTATTTACAATACTGTAAAAACCCAGAGTATGGTAAAGGTCCAAAATTATGTCAAATAAGTCAGTTTGGCCTTTTGTTTTTTTGACCTGTTTTTTTTTGTGTTTAAATCTACTTAACGTAACCTACACAAGTCAGGCTAGTTTTAAGTATACCAAATATTAAAAATATTAAAAAATTGTGTGATTCAAAATGTCTGTATTTAAAAAGGAGTAAAAGTACTAGATAGGTAGTTAAATTTTTCTGTATTTTTGTACATTGGCTAGGTAAGCTTAGGTTGGTAGTTCTGAGACTGTAAAAAATATTACTGTCCAAATTGGCATTGGTCCAATATAAACTTGATAAATATTTCGGAATATTGCGGCTTTTACGGTAACATATTTCAGTATTTTACTATAATGTCGACGATTTGAATGTTCGAAAATGTTCAGTTAGCGGCCTTATCATTGAAAATAAATGACCAATTAAACACTCTAATTCGTATCGGTTGGGTCCAATCCTTGACAGGGTGGAAACATAAATCAACATGTCGAGTGGCGATAAACATTTTGTGACTTCCACACCAGGTGATAAAAAATGTCCTTTTTCTGGACACTGCTCCCGTAAAATTTAAAAGGGTGGCATTTTTTGCTTTAAAAACTTTTAAATCGTTACATGGCCACCCTTTGCCATTAACTTCGTCCCTCTCAACAAAAAGTGGCCCTAAATAAATGAATTTAATGAGTTGACTGATAGATAAGAAGCGACAAAAAAAAATAGAAATGGTCGTTGTAATTGGTTATAATGTAGATTCGGTAGGTTAAAAATCGTTGTTGATTTTCGATTGATGCCTCTTAATGCCACATTCTATCTGATGAGTACCAGCTAATGGGGAAAGTAAATTTAAAGGTACTCTCACATGTATATTTAGGAGCCACAATGCAACCGCGTGTGGATGAGATGGTCAATATTTTGATAGCGCGCGTGGTAGGATTGTAAAAACAAGCGGTCGAAATGTTGTGCAATATCATATCTATTAAATTTTAAGGTTGTTTTACGACGCAGCTTATAGCTTGTACTAAAACTTGTGACCACTCTTTGACCACGCACTTCACATGTGGAGTAAGTTATTATGAAAATAACTAACTGCCTGGAAATAATTTGATTGATTTTTTTACTGCATCTTAGCTATTACATTGATAATGTATCTATATTATGGCATTTATGATTTATTTACTTTGAAGACTCTAATCTTCAGGGAGTCTCAAACGAAGAAAGATTATTTCTTTGTATGTATATTTATAATGTAGTTCTCATATATAATCCTATTAATATTTGTGTATTTATGAGTTAGATTTACTAGGACTTTCACTAAAAGTTGCATGGAAAGAATTAATGTTTAAAGAAAAATAACTTCTGCTCAAATGTTTGTAGGGTTTTTTTGTTACAATTTACCCCTTTTTTACAGTAGGTATACTATTTCTCCAAGTGTAAACATTGCTTTTGCTACATTTATAAAAATATATCTAATACTAATGAAAAAAGTAAGTTTGACAAGTTTAAGATTGATCATCTGAAAATGTTGCTAAGTTTTAAAAAGTCCAATTTTTAAGTTAAATGCGGACGTCTAATGGCGTGAAAAATTTAGCGCTTTCCTTACAGGGTCGCAAAAAACTTGAGTCAAAATTGTTAATATTGCTGACCAACTTCACATAGAAAACTCATTTACCTATGAACGAATTTTGAAAATATGACAATAAAGTATTCCTTGAATTTTTAATTTATCAAATCCTGACTAGGTTTATTACATTCTGAGTATTTACGTTATCATTCATAGAGTAGGTATGAGTACATCGAATGTCGTATTATTTTATTTTCTTGCAACAATGGAACATTGTGTTGGGAACAAAATTGTTTCAAATCTACTAGTGTGATAATAATAAATAATAAATAATTTTTTTGGACATTACACACAGCGCCGTCTCCTCCTAAAGAAAGCAAAGCTTGTTATGGATATCAGACAACCGATACAAATACATATATAATACTTTTTTTAAGTAAATACATACAAACATATGATACATAAATACACCCAGACTCAAGACAAATACAAATGTTTATCACATAAATGTATATCCAGTGCGGGAATCGAACCCACATCCTCTGCATAGCAGCTAGCCATACTACCAACTAGGCTGCGAAAAATAAATTATTATAATTTTGTTTCATCGTGTAACCGACGTACCACGTATACTCGTAAATAAAGTAAAGATATTAAAGTAAGCATTTACTTAAGTATCTTTATCTCATCTATCTTTGATTATCTTTTTTCTTTAATCATTGTTTCTGTCTGTGATCTGTTATTTATGTATAATATGTATGTACTTCGCCGCGCATTCGACTATCGTGTACCTACCAAAAATCTACTCAATTAGATTCTCAGTTCCAAAGTTCAGCAATAACAAACAAACAAATAGACTCACACTTATATATTAAATTAGATAGATTGTATATATAGATATGTTATAGAGAGTAAATTATAAATTAATTAAATTATTATTATTAATGTTATATTTATAAGAAAGATATAAATAATACTAAAAACTGTGTATTCATAAACTGTAGACATTTAGAAAAGAATGCGCCTACAACTAGTTATTTATAGTATTGCAAAGCCAATAACTATTCTATGTTATATCTTCCTAGTCACAGACAGAAACAATGATTAAAGAAAAAAGCTAATCAAAGATATATGAGATAAAGATATTAAAGTAAGCATTTACTGAAGTCTAGAATTTTGCACACAATAGGCGTTATCGTATCGTATTTAAAAAAAAAAGTAATATTTATTTAGTAATATTACCCATAACACAAGCTTCGCTTACTTTGGGACCAGGCGGCGCTGTGTGTAATGTCTAAAAAATACTTATTTTATTTTTATATTTATATATACGCATATTTTTATTTTATAAATTTTTTTTTTCCGCAAGAATAATTTTAGACATAACTGAATTTTACGTGGATAAACTAAATCTTGCTATAGCAAATTGTCTTGCTATAATCAAATATCCTACGCTGATAACCGAATGTAACGTTGGCGAAGCCGCGGGCAAGAGCTAGTTAATCATGTTAATTAATTAGTTATCTACATGTATTTTTTTCAGATCTTCATACAGTTTTTACTTTTTTTTGTATTCTTCATGTAAAATAATTCATAAATCCGAAGAAAACTAATGTTAGGAGTCTTCTAATTTAAACTTTCATCAGTGATTAGGGGTTCGGATAACCTTTCTCGAGTGTTTGATAACCCACCTATTAATTAAGACTAAAGTTATCCCTTTATTTTAAAGAGCCCATTGTTAGATAAATTGTATAAAAGGAAGTGTTATTCTGCTGTTAAAATAGTTTCATTATAATAAACTTGTCTTGTTTAGTTAATTATCTATCTTTTTGTAACTATCATAAGTATAAGCTCACTGTACCATTGTTCCGCTTTGAAATAGTAGCTAATTGTGTGGTGTTATTGTGTTACCTAGAAACAATGAAAGGTTTCTAGTCACAATAATATTTCTAACCTATGAGATAGATAAAGAGGAGTTCGTGACCTACTGATATTCGCATATCGTTAAGCAACGTCGGGCTTGGTCACTACTTGGATAGATGACCATCTAGTGGCACATTTTTCTGAACTATACTTCGTATTTCAGAGGACACGTCAGTTGGTCCTGGCTGTTTCTCGCATTAGGCTAGTGTGGTAAACCTATGACTAGACTCCTTCTTCATGAAAATGCCTGTGTGGTGTATAATTGCTAAGGTGGAGAAAAATTTACATGGATTGGACGGAGGCAGGTGATTTAAAGGCTAAGTTGCATACATAACCTATAGTTGGTTTGTCTGTAATAAAGTGACTATATCACGGGCAATTTTACGCCCCAGACCTGTCAAATTATCATCGACAATATAATTTATTTTCCGCAAACACTTTGTATCATTATGACCGTAGTATTTTATATATAATAATAATATAATATAATATAATATAATATAATATAATATAACATAATATAATATAATATAATATAATATAATATAATATAATATAATATAATATAATATAATATAATATAATATAATATAATATAATATAATATAATATAATATAATATAATATAATATAATATAATATAATATAATATAATATAATATAATATAATATAATATAATATAATATAATATAATATAATATAATATAATATAATATAATATAATATAATATAATATAATATAATATAATATAATATAATATAATATAATATAATATAATATAATATAATATAATATAATATAATATAATATAATATAATATAATATAATATAATATAATATAATATAATATAATATAATATAATATAATATAATATAATATAATATAATATAATATAATATAATATAATATAATATAATATAATATAATATAATATAATATAATATAATATAATATAATATAATATAATATAATATAATATAATATAATATAATATAATATAATATAATATAATATAATATAATATAATATAATATAATATAATATAATATAATATAATATAATATAATATAATATAATATAATATAATATAATATAATATAATATAATATAATACAATACATTAAAAAAGGCACGTGACACACTCGCTCTCGCAAGTATGGGAGGAACCTATGATTAGATTTTTCAAGGGCAAGTCGGCTGGCCTGGCCAAATGCGTGTTATCCACGTTTGTCGTACAATTGTTTTTTTCTATTACTAACGTTCATGCTTTGTTCCGATAAGGCAGTAAGTTCTGAGTAAAGGCTAATTGTGAATCGGAACGTAAGGCGCTCCAATTTGCTGGCAGTTTATGGGTTGTGAACATGCTCAAATAGCAATGTTTCTTTTACTGTTTCGTGGTTAGTGGTGAAGATGAAACATATTTTTTACACGTAATATGTATTAGTATTATCGTATACGTGAATTTTGCTAATATTATAAAATTGAAAGTTTGGATGTTTGTTACTGAACCACGCTTCAACCACTGGACGGATCGGGATGAAACTTGGCACACATATATAGATCAGGTTTTGGAATAGGACATAGGCTTCTTTATATCCCGAAACATTCAAAAATTCTCGCGGGAATAACTATAATCAAGCTTTAACGAACTATAGCTACAGCTGTAGCTTACTATAGCAAACTTCTTTAGTAGTGTATTTAAGGACGTAGAAATTTCACACCGATAACCGAATTCAGGGCTGGCGGTGCCAATGGCAAAATTTAGTAATAGGTACATATTTGTTTAATATAAAAGTATTCCACTTTTGTTCACTACATATGTAAAATTGTGTGGATGTTGGTTACTCGATCAAAACGTATTGACAGTTTTATTAATAAAGTTGGATAATGGAAAATTACTGCGAATAATAATGGGGCAGATAGTTTTTATCATTATACAGAGTTTCCATCAAAGAAGATTTTTTAGTGGGCGAAACTGCGGGGAACAACAAGATTTTATTTTTATTACAGGTAGGTAATCCCCAATTTCAGGCATCTAAGATTGTAGTACATCATTCTTTATATACATATATACAAATAAATACATATATTTATTTGTAACATTATGAATTAAGTATAATACATTTTTTTAATTAAACTAAATAATAAATACACTGAATTTCAATATTTTCTCCAGCCACCCAGGTTCAGACCGCGGTTGACACTGTTTAATTTCGTATACAGTTTCCGATAGACTCAAACTGGGTCCTTTACTACTCCAGTAAACTCAAGTTTCTACATTTAGTTAATATAAAACAAACAAAAAAAGCACAAGTGACTTTGTATGTATTAGAACTTTTGTCCCGGTAGCTAGCTTCTCAACACACATTTAGACGGAAGTACCTAAATTAAGACGATATTAAAAAAACAACAAATAGTCACTAATAAACATAGCAACAGTGAAACCGTTAAATATACTTTGTCGATGTTTTGACATTTCTATTTTAACCTACTTTACGAAAGCTGTTTTGCTTTCATGTCAAATAAATTTTGTTATATCAGATGTGACCGACTGTAGGAAAGTAAAATATATTTTATAAAACAAAAACATTCTCACATATACGTGCTTAAAAGAGTAGCCAACCGTGGCGTTCCTCTCGCGTGTATACTAATAATTTACTGGGTATACTGAAAACTTGACCGAAGAACAGAGAGAGAGAGAGATCTCAATAAATAATAAAACTTGTATTGCATTCTCGGGATTCACCGTGAAGAGCATGTTCCAAAACAGGGAATTCAAAGCAGTAGGTACTTAAAACCCAGGTGTAGGTTTGAGGGGTCCCATACAATATACGTTAACGCTCACCTGTGAACAGTGTGTGGGCAGTGAACTGCCCAAGTCTTTCCCTGTCCAGAAATAGTCTTAACAACTTTAAGGAATCTACTATATATAAGAGTTGCTTCGGATACTCGTTGTATAGTGTAGTGAGATACTATAGTTCTTTTCAGGCCTTGGTCATCCAGAAAATAAATTTCGCTGGAATACATTTGCTGGCCATAAAAATTTTCGCCAATTGGAGATAAATTTCGTTTTATTTTGTAAAGCCCTGTAATTAAATTGATATTAATAATATATAAAGAACATAAAATTAGTTAATTGGATGACCCAAATCATATATAAACCGCACCCAGCTAAAAAGGACATCGGTAACTGCAAGCCAAAGTCGTCTTTAAGGTGGATACTCAGATTTCTGGCTGATAATACCTACTAAAGCATAAAGCTTTTTGTTCCATAAATCAATCATAAAACTTAGTCAACAGAAAACATTTCGTAGCGTTATGAAATTAATAATGGTCCCAGGTGTAAAACAAAATTCTTCAAGTTCTTTTATTGTAACAGTTCATTTTAAGCGAACACCACAACTTTTTTTGATTTTTTTTGTTATTGTACTATTTTGCTTTATGTCAAGGTTATTTTTTATCTCTATTATATTCGCAGAGATTAAGGGGCTGTTCGCTGAGGATAACATTTTAACTTGCTACGAACGCGTCGCAGCCGTTTTATACACGTTCACGAATCCAGTACCGCATCAGCTCATAACACAGACCGCTACTTCTTTCCTTCAGTGCGAACGAGACTTACGCGTATTTTCATCGATACAAGCGCGATAAGTCGCGAAAACGTGGATAATAGGCCTGATTAAATTCTTTGAAGTATATCATTAGAAATGGGGAACTTAGAAGAACTAAAGTAAACGACAGAATAAGTAAGCTGAAGTGGCAGTATAGGCAGGCCATATCTAACGCAGAACCGGTGGCCGTTGGGGCAGACGTGTTCCAGAGTAGTGATCACGGATCAGTACGCAAATCCCAGGCAAGTAAATGGAGGACTTAAAAAGATAGCTGAAACTACCGAGTGTAGTGGCGTTCCATGGGAAAGGCCTATGTCCAACAGTGGACATTAACATGACGCTGATTGATTGATTAAAGATGGCTCGATGCTGTCATATAAACGTAATAAATGTAAGTGTCGCACATTTAGTTAACGATGCAAATGCTAAAAACTGCTTAATGGGCACTTTCCTTTTCACGGTCGGTTTGTGTTCGTAAAATGTTGTCATGCAAATGTCTTCGACAAAAAATATCACGGATAAAAATATAAATATCAATTTTATACTTAAGTTCTTTATTTTGTATCAAAATAACATTTAATAAATTAATAGAAAGTGTTTTGATATTTTTGTCGTGCGCGCGTTTGTAGCGATTGCAAATTTTAAAAACTGATCGACGCCAGTCCGCTTCCACCGCAGTGAACACACGTTCGCGAAACGCGCAAATGTTGTCATGTTAATTTTGCATCAAAATGCTGTATGTTAAAAGAATCAAAAGTATTTTTAATAACTTTTCATAAAACAAATAAATAACTCTGTCAAGACATGTTTTATTCGTCGCTAAATAAAATTATAACAACACACTTTTCTTATCATTTATTATCATAATAATAATAACAATTAGTTATTATGTTACTAAAATAACTAATTGAAATTCCCTTAAGATCTTATACACTAATAATATTTTTGGGAAATTAAAAAATAAAATCACTAATAATTTCAATAGTGATGTCAATCAGTCCTCCTCCGAAATTCGTTTTCTAAAATAATCTTTTAGTGTTATTGAAAGCCATTTCCGGTGTACACAATAGTGGCATGCAAACTTTGTGAAATGGGTAAAAATAATCCCTTGCCCGAACCCAATACATCACGAAAACTGTCAGCTGAGACCGCACGAACAAAAATATTCCATTGTATAACCGTCGAACGGCGACGCTTTGTCGGAAAGTTTCATAAGAAACTTGTACAATTTTGGCAATACACGATACACGCACTAAAAGTAAAGAAACGATCACAATACAATACAATACATGATAGTTAACAATATACCGGCTCTGTGTTATTTAGACAGAATATTGTCCTAAGTAATTTGGATTTAACTTTTTACATTGCACAAGATTATATACGAGTTATACCTGATCCATACTAATATTATTAATGCGAAAGTAACTTTGTCTGTCAGTTATCTTTTCACGCTTAAAACGGCTGTACCGATTAAGATGAAATTCGGCATGTAGATAGTTTGAGTCCCGAGAAAAGACATGGCTTTAAAGCACTATCTACAACATACAGATGTATTCTTGACCCTTGTAAAAAATGGCCTATACCTAGTTCTTAATAATTGATTTGTAACATTTTGGAAATATATTTTGTAAAGAGAGAAATGGAACGTTACAACATGCAGAAAGTTTTGTAACCATTTATCATAACCTAAATTAAAAAACCCACTGAGACGAAGTTGTGAAGAGCCATTCGACATTTGTTTTTTTTTTCAAATTAAAACTACAATACTTAATTTAATAATTAATTTATAAAAAAGGATAAATTAAAACAGATCCCATACTAATGAATTATGTCATAAGAGGCAAAACTTTAACCTTATCAAAAGTTTAAATAAAAATGTACCAGTTTTTTATTTGTTCCATTTTTAAATCTATCTGTCTATTTTTTAACTGTTGACAAGAATTGTTCTGTCGGCTGGTTTTTAAATTGGATTGTAAAAATGCTCCACATCTCTCAACATCACAACCTGCAATTAATCAATTCTGAAAGTGGAGCGCCGTTCATATTTTACAAGAGCCGAACAATCAATCGTTCTTTGTGTGGGTCTAACTCACGTCGACACTTGCCTCTATAACGTAAATATAGTAACCCCAAGTCATAACAAACATAACATTTTTAAAAAGCTTATTACCATTTTGTTAACAACACAAACCGAGCCAAGTGCATGCAATAAAGTTTAACGTAAGTATCGAGATTCAAGTTTTAAAGGTTGTTATCGATGAGGTTTTTGAGATTAAATTTTTTCTTTTTAGTAAATGGCATAAATTTTTTGTAAACCTATATTACAAAAATACACTTAATGGGTTAACAAAAAGTGTATGCCAGTTAGAAATTAAGGACGAACAGTGATTTGTAGAAACCGGGGGAACAAAGCAGTTTCTGTTGAAGTATTTCTATATAATAAAAAAAGAAATTAAACTAATGCAAAACTTAAAAAAATATTTGTGGCACCTAAATGTAACAATATACCACCACGTGATAATAATACTATACGAACGAATTTGTAAGAAGACTTCTGGTAAACAAAATAAAGTTAAAAAAAATATTTTATATTATTTTTCAGTATAATCAAATTTAAAGTGTGTGAGTCGCGTACATTTGCCCATCGGGGTTGATATGGAAGGTGGCCCGTTTACCGATAACAATATTAACTAGAATTTTTTCCACGTCTACACTCGTACTAATTTAGTTATCAACGTGGGATTCCTACGGCAACGACTTAAGTAATAAGGATTAAACGTATAAGGTTAACTACTCACTTGGATTACTAAACACGACCGTACTTGCTGGCTACCGTACCGTAGCTATAGGGATTCGCTTTTAGTTATTCCTGCGGGACTTTCTGAATTTTTCGGGATAAAATTATATGTATAAAAGTATAGCTATATCCATTCCAGTTTTCCTCCGCATCTGTTCAGAGTAAATACGCGTAAAAGGGTAACAAACATACTAACTCACAAACTATCGGATTTATATTAATATTCTTAAAATACGAGAACTTACATTCATATTTTTATAATAAACGCCTACATAAGTCATCTAAATTTTGTAGCTAAGGGACAGTAAACATTTCACTACTAACATTTCACAATCATAGCCCGTTTGTAACGCCTCCATGCATAAAAGCTGATATATAAACAAATCTGTGCCACTTCATATTCGGAATAATAATATTAACCAGTTCTATATACAAACTTCAAACGTTAATAAACTATGTTGACGCAGTGGTATGTGAAGAATAAACATGGAGGCGACCGCTTAGTACGTTTGCTAAAGTTATCTTTGAACCGCGCCTTAAAAGTAAAAAGTCAACAGTTACTATTATATTTTCATGTGTCGCTACATCACTAACGACTTTAATGTCACCACACAACACTATGCTCTGATAAAAAGTTAAAGAGTCAAAGCGGTTTTTGGTGTAAGTACCGTACCTATACATTGTTTTTTACTATTGCCATTTGAAAAGGGGCATTTTATTTATCGATAACATTGAATAAAAACATTTTGAATTTGGTACAATTGTTATATTATTGTTATGGTTGTTATATGTTATTGTTCTCTTTTCATCCGTTAATTATCACCAAATATATACCAAAATGTGAAAGTAGTACTTTTTATTCTCTCGCAGTCAAAAATGGCAAAAATTAGAGTATATAACACGTCAAAAAAAATCATCTCGATCCTTTGTAACCCTCGCCCCGTTTAGAATTCTACTCATAAGCCCTTGCTACGCTCAGGATTCTACTCTAGCATCCTTCGCTGCACTCGGGATCCAATTTAATACCATGAATTAAATTCCCTTTTTTTTACTTGTTGTATAATCTACTATTTTTTTTTTAAGTGCAGGCATACCTTACGTGTATTAACTATACATATTCTTAAATATGTACTTAGTAAGTTACGCCGAAGTAAAGTTACCCTCTACTTATCTTTTTGTTATGTTTTCAAATTTTGTTTTAAAGAAACCCTTTGTTTATACTAAGCGATATGTTTTTTTGTATAACTGGAGATCTGTCGCTGTGAGTAGCTATAAATTATAAACTTAACTTTTATCACGTTTATTTTGGGCAACCGTTACTCACTAGGCACATGTGGATCGTGAGAACCGTTGGTTAAAATGTATTGGTTATTGTATTAGACCATCGAACCCTAAGGAGGATGTGATGAAATAATAACGATCAACCCTATCATGACATAAAACAAATAAACTTAAAAACCTAAAAACAACACCCCAGCGTTTAATGTATAGTGGTCGGTTTTAGCAGACACCCGTACTACACTCTAAGAAACTACCTTTCTATGCTACCTCTGCCATGACCAAGAAATCGCAGTTTGAGTAACTGTTTAAATACTTCTACAGTATTTGATCAGTTTATTTATTCAATTAATTCATCAGGCTACAGCACTCCACTGCTGGATTATATGGCTTATGCCTTTCCAAATGAACGCTACCACACCCGGTCGTCCGCCTTTCTCATCCAGCTACTTTCGGCTATCTTAGTCAGGTGACTATGTAGGTGATTTTGGTTCTACGTTAAGTATCTTTATTGCTCATCTTATCCTTCAAAGAAACTCCGAGTACAGAAACATGGGCTACAGATATATCTGAATCTGAAATACCTATATCTGAATTCAGAAATAAACATATTCTTTCCTATAACAGGGTCTGGAGATGGTCTGGAGCATAGGCAAAGGAAAAAAAATTATACATAGAAAACAATTTTTCATATCGAGGGCATTTCAATCCATAAACGTCCCCCCTGGATACGCCTATGCACTCTGGAGTACGAGAAATTTTCAGAAATGGCACCTTAATTTAATATATATATGTAATATTATAAATCCGAAAGTGAGTTTGTTTCTTCTTACTTTACGTCGCAACGGAGCATCCAATATTGAGCTTAAATTAGAAACAGGCACAAAGATAGTTCAAGACACGAACACTAAAGGCTGCCTTTTCATCACGGAAAAGTCAATGCAACAATAACTTAATTAGAAATCCACGTGAACAAGCTATAGCTAAAGTTATATAGCAAACTTTCTTACTTTAATCACTGTAAAGTTAACAGCTTTATATTCAAAGAGTTACCCAAAATCTCACGCCAATGTCCGAATAAAATAAAACTGCTTTTCGTGTTAATATTTTGGTAACACGAACAGTTGATTTAACTTTTCGTCATCGTAGTCTAATAAATTGTTTGTTAACAATTTCCCTTTGCAATATTTAGTATCATAAAACTCTAAATCACATCCGTTATCACGTTGGTTTTAATAACGTTATTTATTAGTTGTCTCGTAATCAGGTTACATTTTATAACATCTTACTAGGAAATCTTATCATCTCATTTTTTAAGGTGAATAAATATTTAATGTATATGTTTCCTTCGTTCGGCATTATATTAAATTATCAATCTATTAATAACTACTAATTACTTATAAAGTCCTAGTACAACTTACAAGTACAACAATATGTAGAATTAATAAATACATTATAAATACATACATGGAAAATAATTTTTCTTCATTTGAGACCCCCTGCAGGTAAGGAACATTCGATTTGGAATTTTCATTAGCCAGAGTTGTGCCTCGATACCTCAATTGGTAGGTACACTTATACCTTCCAACTGTAAGGATTGTTGCAGGTTCAAGTCCCGGCTTGAGGTAAACCTTTTTATTGCATCTTTGCTATGAAAACACTTATTTATATTCATTATAATGAGTATAGTAATAGGTATTCTTACTGCACCTATTTATACAACAAAAGGTATACGTAGTCCCTTTTTCTTGTTTCTTACCTTTCCAGAAGAATTTTGCGGAATAATTAGCACCCTCATTATTCAGTTTCAGCAAAGTGTTAAAACTTGAATATGTGTTTCGCGGCAATTGGTGAGCGAAATCATTTTGTACATAACGAATGCTCAATTACAACGTTATATCTATTTCAGTTTTGAGGAAATTTGGAAATGGAAAATATACCTAGTCAAAACTCGTAACTCAATCACTTACTAGTAAGTAATAAAAAACATTGTTTTTGAGATAACTTTCATAATTTCAGGAATTACAAAAATTTGTAGATATGTTGGTATACCAGTGAAGGTACCTAACATACGCAGGGAAAGTCATACCAAGATAATCCCTAAGTGCCCAATTAGCAAAGCCTATCTGTATATCGGTCGTAGAAACGTTTCCTGGAATTCAAAATAGTGTTCATAATTGGTCATAAATTAGTATTAGAAATGTTTCTACAACGCGGAAAGGGAAAGTGATTTAGAACGTTTTACTGATATTCTATCACTGTTGTGTCGACCATCCATAATTTTTATAAGTTTGGAGACCAAAATAATTGTTAAGTTATTGTTTATTTAATATTAATGTTTTTGTTACGAGTGAGAATGTATTGTAATAAATTGTGCTATTTCACTTGCGCTCGTCTTCTCATCGATATTCTAGCAGTATATTAATAGTGTTTTGGCATGCGCCTTGTTAAAGTCTTATATATAACATAATAGCTCGATAACGACTGTTGTGAGTGCCAATTTAAAAGTAAACGTTTATGTGATATGATCATGTCACAATTTTGCTGTAAAGCCTTATACAGCTAAAACGCTTGTATATGACCAACAGTCACAAGCGTTACTTCTATATTACTTTGTTATCACTCTTTTGTGTTATAAGATTTTCTTTTACATTTTTGCTAGTTGGGTGTGTACATATGCATATACATTAATATATGTATACAAATACCTTTTGCTCGCGGTGCTTCCCGTCCTAATTTCGGTTATCGGTGTAGGATTTCAACGGCAACTCCTCCATTGTAGAAAATAAACCGATTCACACTTGTAGTTTTGAAGTAGCCTGTAACCTGGGACTCAAACTATCTCCAAGACAAATTTCATCATTAATTGGTATAGCGGCTAAGCCGTGAACAGGTAACAAACAGACAGAGTTACTTTCGTATTTATTATATTTGTATATGGATATCCTATGGTTATCTACACTTCTTAACTGAGAAAGGTATAAAGACCTGCTGATAGACGCTTATTGTAGCTGTAATAGCTTTATTATTTAATGAAGTTGGACTTATTTCATTTTTCCATTTACTTACCTTCGCTGACAAAGCTCTGTAAGAACTTTAATACTTCTTACGAGAAACCTTTTCAAGAAGCACTTGGCCTCTTTTACAACAACTTCATGTATATATCGCACGGTCAGTGTTATGTTTCCTTTCATATTGATAAACACATCATCGTCACCAACCACTCGTCATGTGACGGAAGTATATTTTAAGAACTGTTTAATAACTGAATACTTCAAACAACGAATAAGGGCCTAAAGGGGGCTAATAGTTGAAGTGTTGGCAATACACAACCAACAAAGAGACGAAATTATTTTTATGTCGGTACATATTCCAAACAATTATTGTTTCTAATGATAAATGAATTTAAGTACCTACTAACTGAAAGTACGGGTGATTTAATTTAAAAACATTAATTGTTTAAGAATAGCGACTTGAATTTGCTCTTTGTTGATAATGAATACTTCCGCCTTCACCCTTTATCAGTTTTCAATTAGTTTCAGTGATTTCTATTGATACAGTTCGGACCTGTCAGTTTCTATTAGCACATCCTCATTTTCGAAGCCACTATACTTTAAGCTGTCCATATCAGTTACTGCCTTCTTCGTTAACGGAATCTTGTGGAAGTAGCTGCACGTTAAAGAACGTTTTTTTTGTTCTCATAATTTTTTTTTATGAATGTTATAAAATCCACCATAATCCATACTAACCATATTGATATTATAAGTAACTCTGTCTGTCTGTCTGCCTCTTACCTCTTCACGCTTAAACTGCTGAACCGATAAGATGCAAATTGTCATGGATTTAGTTTGAATACCAGAGAAGGACATAGGTTACCTTAAAACATCAAGTGTGAGCCTTTTTTTTCAGAGCGGGTGAAACTGGAGGCAAAACTAGTAACACATAGAAACTGAATTTTCAACATATGTAAATGAAAACGTTTTTCTAAATTAAGAGCCCTTAAAATGGTTCTATCTAACGGTCTAATTCTATCTTAGGCTTAATTATCCGTACGCGTCATACCTACTGATTTCTGTTTTACAATGCCTTAAGATTTAGTATGTATTACATCTCAATCCAGATAGGTAGGTATGACTTGTCGTAGGATGGTTATTAAAAAGTAAAAATTGTGTCAATATTATCTAACGTATTTTCTTATTTACGAAAGGTTGTGAAATATTTTTTTTCCGCATTTGTCTCTGCGCCGTTCCGTTACTAACGTTTTGCTAAGCTTAACGCAAAAAGCCTTATCAACATGACAGGTAGTCAGTGTGTCATTTATTTGGAGTGCCAGTCCTTGTTGTTATAGACGGACAGTTTTAACCCAATTTGTTTTGTATGAAACGTAGATACTATTATATGATTGTAATAAAATCCTATTTAAGTACATGGCAGAGGTATCTCGTATGAATTTATGGTAATATACATGGTACCTAAATTAAGAAACAGTTTAATAATTTTTTTAATCTTCAGTTTCTATTTAGTATTTGAAGCTCTTTGTATAATGATATTAATTTATATATTTTTAATATGCAACAATGTAACTAACAACTTTAACAGAAAACTAGACTTAAATTATATTTTTTGAAAAAGAGCTTTAAATTTGACCGGTTTCTATTTCTTCATAAGCAGCTTTGCGTGATACAATTTAAAGTTATTTCGTAATAATATGACATAACGATCCCTACTTTAACAGTAAACATATTTTTTATCTGCATTCAGTGCTCTTGCTTGAGCAAAAATTATAATGTTTAATTTGAGACTGGTTGTGCTGTGGTAATATGTACTACTAAAATTAGCTAAATCGATAGATACCGAATGCAATGAAATAGGGCTACCACGCATCCCTAGTATTCATTCATTAGTGTGGTGGTTTTTTCTTTTTTAGGGTTCCGTACCTGAAAGGTAATTAGGAACCCTATTACTAAGGCTTCCCTGTCTGTCCGTCCGTCCGTCCGTCTGTCACCAGGCTGTATCTCGTGAACCGATATAGTTAGACAGTTGAAATTTTCACAGAAGATGTATTTTTGTTACCGCTATAACAAAAAATACTAAAAAACAGGAAAAAATAAATTTTTAAGGGGCTCCCATACAACATACGTGATTTTTTGCTCGTTTTTGTAGATAATGGTACGGAACCCTTCGTGCGCGAGTCCGACTCGTACTTGGCCGATTTTTTAATTCCTTAAAAGGGTTCGTTTAAACTTGTGATGTTAAATAAATGATTGCCTGTATTTGATATTGATTAGGCGGCCTAAACCTGTATTAATATGCGGATAATGATGCATCATCCACATATAAGAAATATACACATATAATAACATAATTATATACAATAATAATATAATCAACAAACCGTTATGTTTAAATCTTCTTACTATGTATTGTAGAATAAACCGAGTAAATATCCCCCTCGGATGTAAACGGCTTTACTGGTCTTGTTAACGTAATCACATAAAGTAAAAGGCCTTTATGAAACACAATGTTACCATGCGAACGAGATTAAAATTTATTATTTTTATTAACAGTACGAGAAAAATGTTAAATGTAGAAAAAAGAATATGCCAGCACATTTTGTGGTTTTTTGACAAAGAATAAAGGATGTGACATAATTTCATTTGGATTTTTATGTCAGCAATCCTGTTTTCTAAACAAAATTAATTTAGGTTTACATATGTGCAAGTACGACGTGCAGGTAAATATAATAAAAATTATTACTGATTGTGGCTTACTTTGTTAGTAAAGAGGCTGCCTGCTGTTAAGAGGGCGTCGGTTCGATTCCTGCTCAGGACACACATTTATGTGATGAGCATTTGTGTTTGTCTTGAATCTATCATCTATATGTGTGAGATAACCAGAAATATTTATTGTATTTATTTATATTGTCTATCATAAACATTATGGTTATGATGATATGTATTTCATACCTAAAAAGTATTTTATTAAAAAATTTGTTCTTAACTTTAATGTATAGAGAAATAATTCTACTGTTTCGTTATTCACCTATAAATTTTAGGTTGTAATCATTTTATTTGTTCATAACAAATGCCTGCAGTTATGCACAAGTAATGTGCACAAGTCGTAAATGCGTTACATTGCTGACTATATTTGCAATAAGTCAATGTAAACAACTTAGTTATGCACAATGTAAATGTATATATTGAAATATGTATTTTAAATTTATTTTAATTGCACAAAAGCGCAATTTTGACGTGACAACGTCTTATAAATTGGTTTGCCGGGTGACACTTCAAGAAACTGCGTTACGCTCCGCTCACGTTATGCGCTCACAATGAGAGCGAGTGAGAGGCACGCGTCGAGGTTAGCCCGCCTAAGAGCGAGAGAGACAGACATAAAAAGTGAAAGGCACGCGTCCCTTCCACTCGAGCACAGTTAGCCCGCCTTATGACAAATTAAAATTATTTTACCACTCAAAGTCGTTGTCACGTAAAACTTTCGCCCGTATACCGACTTTACAGGCAACCAGTATTTTTTTTTTCTTTACTTCTCTCCTTCCTTCCTTATCAGTCTTCTTATACCTGCAAGGTGCTTTGGACCATAGATCACACGCAGGCCTAGTGCGGATTGTGAACTTCACATGCATAAGTTTGTCTTTCGACGTATGCATGTTTCCTCGCGACATTTCCTTTTACCGAAAAGCCAGTAGTGTGAATAATCAATTAACTTGAGAAATTAAGAAAAAGACTTATCGGGACTTACATGCCGGGCTCCAACCTCCGTCACCAAACACAAGGAGAAATCGAAACCTTTGGGACTCCACTAAACTCTAAGTGTTTAGTCTCTCCCTTAAGTTTAGCAATTTAATTCAATTTTCGTTTCACAACAAAACAATCAAAAAAATAATAACCATATCATACCATATTATTAACATATATTTTTATTTGTTTCAGATGAAAACACTTGGTAGATGTAAAAAATTCCTCATGCGACGCCGAAAAAGATCTCTGAAAATGAAGTTAGACATATGGTTGTAGTTGTGCACCAAAATGGATACTTTGATCACGGCTACTTATGTACTGGGACTGTTTTATTTACAAACTGGTAAGTATTTTTAGATTTAGTTTTAATTTAATCTAAGGTCTACTTTTATAGCTAATAATAATTATATAATAACAAAAGCCAAAGTATTATTTTGTGTACTTATCCTTTAACTTAGACTATTGGTTAAAAGTATGGGTATTGATATGAATTAAGTCGGTAAAGTGAGGATAAAGCTCCGAAGAACTTGAATCTAATGTTTTACTTTATAAACTGTTTTTGGTAGTAAAACATTTGAATTGAATTGCTTTTTTTTATCCATACACTAAAAATATCCATACTCGTTACAAAATTTACAATTTTTAAATTCATTACATTAATTTGGACCACCTGGGAAGTATATACTTTTAAATAAGAAAAGAATTTCTTCCATCGGTCCAGGAACATACATAAAAAATAGATTCCGACGAATCCAAAACCTTCTTCTTTTTTGAAATCGGTTAAATTCTTTAAATGGTTGAAAGTAAAAGGGTGTAGGTAATAGGTAGGGTGTGTGTGTGTGTGTATGTTTGTATGTGTGTGTAACGAAAGCCTCTTTTAAAATTAAATTTTTATACTGTGACGAGCAACATGTTTTATATTTAATTATTTAACTGCTGCAAGCTATGCTCTATGCCAAAAGAAGCCATGTTGACATTTTTTACATATAAGATGATGTAAAAAATATAAAACTGATTCCTTTTAGCATATAAGCCTTTATAAATAAAAAAATTAGAATTTAAAATAAATTTAAAATATCAAAAATACAATACAAAAATATACAAATAAATAAGATGTCGTAGGTTAACCGGTGCTAATGGCTTCGTATTTACCCTCCCGCGGGGCAACACTCCCCCACACTATTTGATATTTAGTGCCTTGTCGTACCATCTTAGATTTGTGGCAACACTTAGCGATACCAAAAATAGACATGCCATTCCAACAATATTGCTTAAATTTGTCAACGGCTGGAAAAATGGGGTCAACTGTAGAAGTAATTATTTAAGCACGCATTGTTATTTTTGTTTATTTACTTTGTTTTAGGGTTTCGTTATTTGTTTAGTGAGAACTTTTTTTTTTGTTAGGTGGGAAAATTTGTTAGGTTTTGGTTAGAATAGGATTCGATTTATTCGACGAATATGTAAGCAACTTTTTAAGAAAACATACAGACATATTTTCCTGTAACTTTATACTTTAGACCTTGTGTCAGATCTGGTAGATCGGATTTTTTGATAAGTCATTTCTATACAATTCGGTTGAGATTTGGAGGAGGAAAGTGGGAAACAAAAAAACACCGATTTTGATGATTGCCACTAGGTTAAAATAGCCAGCGGTGCAGTTGTCCCTATTGCCCATCGGTTCCTTGGTCATGGTTTCAGCACGACAGCAATTGTATTTCCCAATACCTGTGTGTATTTGTTTGAGTCTGATATTTTCACTTAAATACTTAGATTAAAATCACAATTGCCATATGTATAATGGGCACTTTATAAAAAGCCCGACCGAGTTGAATGATTTCCTTTTTAGGGTTCCGTACCCAAAGAGCAATAAGCGGAACCCTATTACTAAGACTCCGCTGTCCATCTGTCCGTCTGTCACCGGATTGTATCTCATGAACCGTGATAGTTAGACAGTTGAAATTTTCACAGAAGATTTTTTTTTGTTGCCGCTATATAAACAACTTCTAAAAAATAGAATAAAATAAATATTTAAGGGGGCTCCTATAAAACAAACGTGATTTTTTTTGCTGGTTTATACTCGATATTGATAACGGCAACAAGTAGACGCTTAAAATATTCACAAAATATTTAGTTATATAGTCACTTTAAAAATAAATTAATTAATGAATATAAAACAATATTTAAGGGGCGCTCCCATCAACAAGCGTAATTATTTTGCCGTTTTTATAAATAATGGTACGGAACCCTTCGTGTGCGAGTCCGACTCACACTTGGCCGATTTGTTTTTGCTGTGTTAGTAATTGCCAGGGCAAGGTTTTTATAAGAGAAAGAACCCGATCAAATGCGATTCGGACTCGCGCACTAAACTAATTGGATGAATGGTAATGAAATTTTTATAAGTTATTGTAGGTGCGAAAGGTTTCCGGATTAGTACAACGCTTTGCCAATATAGGCGGACCTGTGGCGGTGATGGTACTTTGGTCGATTTATCTGTATAATTAAAAATCATTATCAGTAGTTCATATTTTCATATAGGGGAACAGGCTGGATATTGGAGGAAGGGCTAAAGAGAGAGGATGCTAAAGCGAGAGAACGTCCGCGGGTTTAGCTAGTATGTTATAAATCTCAAAAAGAATGGGGTGCGGGTGTAGCCAGTATGTTATAAATCTCAAAAAAATTAGGTCTAGACCTGTAACATACTAGCTAAACCCGCGGACGTTCTTTCTTACCTAGATGAGTTTCCTAACATTTTTGAATTTCTATATTGTTTTTGTTGAAACAAAATAAGGACCAATTAAAAAGTAAGTAAGTTGAATTGAAGAAGGTTCAGACAAAATATTACACAAATAACTTTTGTCACATATTATTATATTTTTATGATACTTTTAATTTTTTTATCCAAGCCACTTTTGATATGTTTTTTCAAATATCCATTCATCCAGCCCTTTGCAAGGAAATCTTCTCACTTTTCCAAATTCTATAAAAATGAAAAAAATCTTTGGCAAAAAAAGAAAAAAATCCAGTCCCCTAAACATACAAACAAAATATTTACAACTGTAATATAGCAACATTCAACAAAAAACACTCGTGTTTTACCACAGTTTTATTCACCGTATGCCGTATCTAAATACTCTTGGGACTCGTAAAACAGCGTACACAAGGCACCGTAACTTAATGATATAGCTAATTAACTTAACTAAATACACATGCGTAAATTCAGTCCCACGTATGTTTGTTTATAGCTAATACTGTACCACAAAAAAACAGGATGTTTCACAGACTACAAATCTTGCTTCTGGATAATCTCAATACCCCAATACAATGTCACTGTGATTGAATTATTTGAGTCCTTGTTTTGTAGAACATCCATGAAAAAAAAACCGGTGAAGTACGAATCGAGACTCTGACAGCCAGTGTTCTGTCCAAAACTATTCAAGTAAATGCTGATCAAAAATTGTTCCTATGATCTTAACCCTATTATGAACGTTAACGGTTTATATCAGATTTAACTTGGCTATAGATCTAAAACACAGAAGTAGGTAGTAAGTGGTATTTGGGTATGGTCACAAAATTACAAATATTTTCTATTATAAAAGATTTTTTTTTGTACAAATTCACAAAATCTTAATCAACGCAAAATACTGCAGCACTTTTAATAATTAATTCAATCGTTGTAAAAAAAAAAACTTTATTAAAAATGCTGTAACTAACTTCATAAATTGCAATAAGGTAAAAGCCTAATTTTTACACGACTAGGTAAAAGGTAGTTGAGTAGACCTTAATATTTGATATTCATTCAACTTCATACCTTTAACAGAAAGCAGATACTATACCAACAGGAAGACGTACCATAAAGTTCCCCTAAAAAAACCTTCAGTTAATTTATTCTGAAGTATGGAACCCTAAAAACTAACCAAAACGCTCCGGGTGGCTATCAAAGCGTAAAGAAGTTAAGCTAATGTTAAACGACGCCTATCTTTTGTGTCTAATGCGTGATGGATGCTGCGTAAATGCAGTAAAAAAAAAATAGAATAATAAAAATATACACAGTCAATCGCTTGGGGACGTTTACAATAGGCGTATAGTGCCGGTCATTGTGTTCAAGGAGGAATTGAAAAATGGTTCATATATCTGATCTTATTCTAAATAAGTTGTGACTTTTATAACTATTGATCGTAGTGTGACCTACGTAAAATATATTGGTAGGTTGGTATGTATGTATAATAGTCGTGTTCCCACGGTAATAAAATCTGGTGTATTGTGTCTGTGACTTATAATTTGGAATTATGTACTTAATTTTACTTCTCGTTGCCTACCTACAAGGGAAAACGACATTTTTAAAATTTTGATATTTTAAAATCTAGTTAATATACGTTTAATAGATATGGTACTTACCTATTCATTTATTGTTTAATTTATAAGGTAAAGTAAACTGAGAAGGCGTTAATCTTGTGTTTATGTACCGTATGGAAAAATGCTTGTTAGAAAATTTATTAGCTGATAATAAAAACAAGACTTAAAAAATAATAAAAAAACCTCTTCTTTCCAGAGAATATTTCGCTTAAAAGCAACTGAATATTATAGTTATTTGTTCAGTTTCGTTTTTTCATCGCCCAGTAACGAATGTAAGTGTAACAATAAAATTGTTTATTGCTACATGATGATCAGGGTCTGATGATTAAGGAGAAAAGAAATAAGGATAAAATGGCGATTGCTGGTTGAATCTAAGCTACTTTTACTAGTTCGATAATGTGCTTTTATTAGTCGGGGGTACCTATATAATTAGGAACATGAACCGTTTCATATTAATATTTCTTTTATTTTTTATGTAATAAATTAAGGTAACTTAAGCAGTGTATGAACAAATTTATAAGGTTTTAATAACCTTTATTACAACATATTCAGTTTTTAAATTGCGCAATAGTTGCATTGATATAACCAAAAAAATAGTTGAAGCAATGTAACATTTGTCATTTTTAGATTTTAGCGCTGAAACCGATTTATTAAAAGAGACATATAACAACGACGAATGACAAAAATAAGTATTATAACATTTTTTTTTTAGATATTTAAATGATTTAATTTCGAAGTAAAATTTCACCAAATCTTACATAAGAATTCATGCGTTGTTGCCCATATTTTTAATTTGCCCAAAACTTCCACTAGTATTAATGCGTTGTTGCCCAAATTTAAATTTGCCCAAAACTTCCATAAGTATTTATTAATGCGGTTTCCCACATTTTCAATTTGCCCAAAACTTCCAAAAGTTTTAATGCAGTATTGCCCATATTTTTAACCGTTTGAACACAATACAAAAGCGTGTCAGAAACTATAAATTAGATACTTAAATAAACATGTCCCATCCGAAAATCTTATTTCATGATTTCTTATTGACATTTTTGTCCGTGGAAGATTTATCATTAGACAAGCTGCGTCGAGCACAGCTGAAGAAATAAAAGGTTCAGTTTGCAAACTCAAGGTTATCAGCCTTTTTCTTTCAAACGATCAATAAAAAATAAACTGTTAAAATTAAAAAAAATAATGGTGATGGCCTCTGATGATATCGCTTCTTAGAGCTACTACTTAGGGTTCCTTACCCAAAGAGATACTATTACTAAGCCTATATACGCCGTCTGTCCGTCCGTCCGACCTTAAAAAGGCGCTATCTTTTATACCGCAGTAGGTATAAGCCTGAATAAATTGCAACAGAATATGGGTAATAATAAGTTTCAAAAAAAAGTTCAAAAAGTAAAATAAAATTTTTTTTTCTAATTTAAAATATTATACATGTATATAATATGTAGTATATGTAAACCTTAAACCTGTAAACCTGATTTATGCATAATGGGTATTATCGGTGACGGCTTAGCAACACATTTTATATTGTTGTTTGTGTTCGTAAATTATATGGTGGCAGAGAACCCATGGTGCGCGAGTCCGACTCGCACTCGACTGATTTTATAATGAAGACAACATATAATAAAAGTACCTTCTATACTACTACACAAGTAGTAGGTAATATATACTTTCTTAATTAATGTTAGATTTAACTGTTAATGTAAAAAGAATATCTTTGTTTTTATATTATTTCATCATTAATAATAACCTGCTTATATTTCACACTTTAAAACTAATATTTTCGTGGTTTCATAACATTATCATTATAGTTTAGCGGGACTTGGCACACTTTTTTTTCGTAGCGTGGTAAGTCCCGTCAAACTATTATGTATTACATTATAATATACTTAGATATATTTATTTTAAAGGGGATATAAAACGTTCAGTAGGTAATATTTTCTTTTATTTAAACTTGAGATTACCTAAGAATTTCAGTATTTAATAAAATAACGGCTTTTAACTCACACAACAGCTTGAATATAAATCATGGTTTTACATATCTTTTATTTATACATGTTTATTGGTGACGCAAATTTATTCTAAAAAAATTAAAGTATACCTATTTTGCTACATATATAAAAGTATCAAGTCCTAAGGCGCTTTTATTAGCTAAAGTAAAAACGCTTTTATTAGCTTAAGTTAAAAAAGAGCTACCATTGCTCGTCCGTTTCGAATACTTACAATGCAAATGCGATTGTTTCTTATCTATTAAAACTTAAAGTTTACATTCGAGTAACTGATCCTCCCTACTTCAACAAGCAACACGAGGATGGCAGACGGCTCTTGTTCCTCGAAGGTATGCGCCGGACTTGCCCTGTGAAAGATGACACTGTATCAACAATTTGTCCCTACATTAGAAGAACAACTTACAACACAAACATTGTAACTCACGAACTTCACATTAAGTTAATCCATCCATCCGTAGAACAGCGCCGAGGACTAATTTTCTAAACATGTGCAAAGAAAAGGAACACTTATTTTTTGCGCTATAAATTAAGTGATATTTCATTGACTGTGACATTGCTTGTTTCTTACACACATTGCGCTACAAAAGCAGCATTTCTAGCGCTAGATATAGTTAGATACTTACATTAAAATATCTAGCAGCTAGTAATGTATCACCATAAACAGTTGTTAGGTAAGTATACCATATAAAATCTAAAAACAAACATTGTTCAATATATAAGTATTTAATGTGTGTATTACGTTTAAAACTTATATTGACATATTAAAACTATTTAGTTTCTAGACATTTTTTTTTTATTTTAAAAGAATTTATGCAAAGACGATGGAATTAAAAGGCTGCAATAACCTGTGATATATGGATGGACGGACAGACATAACGAAATCACAAACATTCTTTTTTTTGACATTTGGCTACGAAACCCTAAAAATACCAATTGCGTTCAAGAGTACCGAGGGTTGTAAGCAAAATGAGCACGTGTACAATATTTGAAAAAAATCGTGATTACCTCCTCCGGGAGCCAATCACAGCAATCAGACGGAGATATTTCGAATTCAAACTGGTATCAAATTGCTTGAGGGTGATGTTAGATAGTGATCTTTGCCTAGATTTTTTATTAAAGAGAGAACGATAAATCAAATGAGTAATAATATGATGTTAGACATGTTTTAAAATAGTAGAACGATACATTTATGAAATTAATATCGTCATTAATAAGCTTTTAACAATCCTCCTTTGAAGTTTTAATGACGTTAATTCGTCATCAAAAACTACCTAATTTAAAATAAATCAAAGAAAAACTACATTAGTTAGAGACCATAAACCCATTTTATGCCATGAAAGTATATTTTTATGTCATCCTAATTTTTTTATTCTACAAACACGTGAGGGCTATCAATTTCTAACCAAAAAATTTTAGTTCGAATGAATTCGCAACGGCCTTTCGCTGGTCACGTGGCCTACAACACGAACGCGATAGCTATGTTAGAGGAAACGATTTTATATTTTTTCTTGCGACGCGTGTCAACATGTGTGCGTTCTATAAATTAGCAGGGGACACGCTGTCGCACCCTCGCGAAACTTTTTAGAAATACTTTGAACAAAGGAGAGTAACTACTTGGCTTCGTTGGAGCTAAACAATTGCTCCCCTATGTACTGCAGTGTTGACGACGCTCTTGGTAGTGTATGATGCATTATTGCAAGTGCATTTGTCAACTACTCTTTGAAATTAAGCTTGGATTTTGTAAGCTGACTTTCTTTGTAAAAAAAAGTTCATTAATTTTTTACTTTGTTTCCATAAAAATGTAAAAGCTAGTTTTGTTTGTAAACACTTCTGGTTTCAATCTCCTACAGACTACATTTGTTGTTTTATAATGAGCCAATGTAAAATTAATAGGGCGCCAGTTGGAGTTTGAAGAACTAGTTTTTTTATTTTTGCTCTATATTAACATCAAAGGTAAATAGTTAATTGTGCAAGTTTTTACAAATTCCTGTCGCTATAACTAAAATTGAGTTTACATTGTTTGTAAGTGAGAAACCCTTACAAATCGAACCAAACTCGGGTGTAATCAATGCAAATTTTATGGCAGCTGACCATTTACTTACGAAACCGATTCGATTATATCGACATAGGAAAACTGGCGTTTTCAAGGCAATACGATTGCCGAAATTACCATAAATGTCATTCTCCTATGCTGATTTAATAGAGTCTTGCTCGAAAGTTAATAGCGTGCCGCCATAACTCAAAGCCGCCGCCATGCGCCAGTTTTGTGGCCACTTCGCATCGAGGCGTACATATTTTGCCTAAATGTTTTTAAGAATGTATGTAAGTTTGTATATCATCACGGTTATAATTCCCCGAAGGAGGTCACCAGCGGCTGGATACTCACCTACATTTGGTTGATAATATGTTTATTTTTTTTACGTATTGAAGCTAAATTAAACTGACCCATATTACGTTCTCATGTCAGTGATTATAAGTATTTTTAACACTCTGCATATATCGGAGTTAAGCCGGAAACGTTACTTATTTTCTATAATAAAGTTACCGAATAGAATACATTGAGGCAAAGCTATAGTTTATTTCAATAATGAATGAACTATGTAATTTACTGTAGCCCAGTATAATAATGAACTTTAAACACGGGCTTCGCAAATGCGTGGGTTCCCCCATGAATGCTGGGTCCCTGCACTATTTTACTATGTTTACAACGGACCGCGCAGATGTTAGTTTTTGACACTCGAATTGATGTATGTCTTTTGTTATGCCTTACTATTATTAAAGCGAAGCGAAAATCGATTAGCAAAAAAAAATCAGTGACGTTCAGGGTTTGATAATACTAAAGGAAAAATATATTCTGCTTGTGGGAATTCACAGATAATTTTTTTTTGTGTTTATTTGTTCACGTGTCCTCAAATTGTAAATGCGGTTTATCCGACACAAGGGCTAATCTGTAATGAAATCTCCGTTTGATTTGATGAATTTACCCTACTTTCCCCAATCTAGTCAATGCTATTTTCTTTTGACCTGATTTTGTACGCATGATAAATCTTTTTAGGGAGGCGCCAGCAAATGGATTTTCATTTCTTCTATCCCATTTTATTAAGTATAATAAACCAATAATTTTGTTCTAAAAGATTTTACTTTGTACTTCGTCTTTTACTTTAATGTAAGCTAATAAATAAAAAGATATCGTAAGGATAAATATTTTCATAGTCAATTTTAAAGCTTAATTAACTTAATAAAATTAAAATAGAGCTTTGTTTTTCATTTAAAAAAATGGCTGCTAATAGCGACTTAAGGTGCTGTCACCTCATAATTTATAACTCATATTTTCTTAATTTAAGAGGAGTTTGATTCTCGAATGAAGGATAACAAAAAGGCTTAAAAAAATATATATAATTTAATTAATTTAAAATAAAATTTAAGTTAGGTCACATAATTTTGTCGGAATCCAAAACGTAATTAATAAATTCAAATGTCGAGGTTTACTTTATTTACCTTAAAAAGATAGTTTAGGTTTGGCTCTAAAACACTGTATAATGAATAGATATAAAGAATTCCAGCATTAGTTTAGCGAAAACTATGCAATCATAAAACATATTTTATTAGGGTTCCCTACAATAAATAAAAATTGGCCACGTGCGAGTCGGACTCGCTCACTAAGGGTTCCGTACCATTATCTATAAAACCGGCAAAAAAAAATCACGTTTGTTGTATGGGAGCCCACCTTAAATATTTTTTATTTCAATTTAATTATTTATTTTTAATGTGACTATATAACTAAATATTATGTGAATATATTATATTCTGTTACCGTTAGCAATATTGTGCAAAATCGAGCAAAAATCATTTCATATGTAAGGACCTAATATTAATTTTATTCTATTTTTTAGTATTTGTTGTTAGAGCGGCAACAGAAATACATCTTCTGTGAAAATTTCAACTGTCTTACTATCACGGTTCATAAGATACAGCCTGGTGACAGACGGACGGACGGACGGACAGCGGAGTCTTAGTAATAGGGTTCCGCTAATTACCCTTTGGGTACGGAACCCTAAAAACGGAACCCTCTATGTTTAATCGATATATTTAATGACGTTTGAACTCGACTGAACTGACTGACTCGATTGAACTGACGATTGTCTACGATTGACACAAATATTTATCGGCTTTTACATTCTTATCTTTAATAGTAAAAAAGTACTTACGTAAAATAAATAAGTAAGTGTCTACGTCGTTTATGTAAATTGGGGATAAAAAAACCTCGATAATTAGGATATTGTTGAATGTGGTGAATTACTATGAGGTGTTGTTTTACAGTTTTTAAAAACTATGCCACGTATTTGAAATATTTGTGCCGGTTATGACATTACCATGGACCTCGACCCATTGTAAGAAAATCTAAAAAAAACTAAATATTAGACTACTCTTTATTTTCTTAAGCACAAAATTGAAATTACTTATAAAAAACTAAGCTAACTATAGTGAAATAGTTAAGCTTAATCGCGAACTTAAACAACGATTGTATTGACGTCTTCGGAACACTACAGTATGCATGGCCCGACATGCTCTTGACCATTTTTTTTTGTTACAGGTTTAGTAAATGGTGGCCTAAGTGATGACTACAGCAGTAGTGGTGAAGCCCCATATATAATAGAACAACCCTTGGACGTAACAGTAGCTCGCCATCAACCAGCTACCTTGAACTGTCGAGCTGGTGGATCACCAAATCCAACCATAAGATGGTACAAGGGAGGAGTATTAGTTGTTACTGATGCTCACAGAAGTCTTCTTCCGGCTGGGGGATTATTCTTCCTTAGAGCAACCCATGGAAGAGCGCATTCGGATGCTGGGGTGTACTGGTGTGAAGCAACTAATCCATACGGAACTGCAAGGAGTAGAAATGCCACTTTACATGTTGCAGGTTTGTTGTGCAAACATACATACACAATGCGTTGAAAATTAGTTGGCCAATGCTTAGGCGTCATATTCTGAGTTTTATGTTTTTTTTTGTTATGACTAAGGTGGCAAAGGAGCTTAAGGTCCGCCCTATACATAGCGGTAACCGTAGCCTATTGATGCTTGCAACACCAGTCGCGTTGCATTAGTCGCGCAATGCTGACAAGGGTATACACTACGCCCGGAGTCACCTGGGCAACGGCCACCTCATTTTGAACAAGTAGTACACCCAACATTTTTTTTATGCATTGGAATAGAAATTTTAATTGTTATTTTCTTGATGCACGTTTAGTTCTTCGGGAGGAATTCAGATTGGAGCCAGTTTCTACACAATCTGCTCAAGGTGAAACTGTCATATTAGAGTGTTTACCTCCTCGAGGCTCTCCAGAACCCACAGTTTACTGGAAGAAAAATGGCCAAACTTTACAATTTGATGATGATTCTAGGTAAGTTTATATATATAAACACTTTTCATTCAATTCACGTTTTTAACTATTATACAATTCTCAGGTGTAAAATTGACTTAAAAAATATAATTTGATTTTATATTAAAAAGAATTTCCAAAATTTAAAAAAAAATCAACATTTAAGACAATTTGCTTCTAGCTAGTAAGATCTTTCGTAAACTCATTCCCTTAATAAGTATTAAGATATTCTCTAAAATTTCTACCAAATTAGTTATGGTATTTGTTTTTATATTGAATATTAGGTAATGTAGACCATCTGTTTCATTTATAATGTTATAATTATAATGTAGACAATCTGTTTCATTTATTATGTTATAATGTATAATTTAAGCAAACTGTTTTATTTATAATGTTATAATGTAGACAATCTTATGTAAAGTAAATAAATTATTAGTGTGGTCGGAAAACGTATTCAGATTGCTATAGCTTTAGTACCAGAAACAAACTGTAGCGTATTCGCTAAGAGCTCTTAGATAACTATGTGGGATGGTAGTAACGTGATAAGCTTGGCAATTTCTACCCCATCTCTAGCGAAATCGTTTGATATACAATACCTCTTAAAGCACCTAGAAACCCTTTAAATTGCTTATGCACATTTTGTTTTTTACTAATGTTATCATTTTTTTACACTCTAGTTACTCGATTATAAAATTTAATCGAGTATTACTTAACTTTGGTAAAATATTAAAAAAAAATATCAATCCCGTGTTATTTTATAATCAGTAATGGAACGCAAAAATTTACATACTTATATTTCTAGTTACTTAGTTTTTAACTTTTACCACTCACATAATACGCGTAATTAAATTTAAGTTGTATTCGTACGTATATTGTTATCAATGCAATAACCTACAAAACATAATATTTGCTTAAGAGTAGGCTTAGTTCTTAGTTTTCTATGTAAACGCAGTTAACCTTTAATTTCACATTGGAATCGTTTTTTTTTTAATTTCAATCTGTCAGTAATTGTTAGGCTCTTTCTGACATGTCTATTTTTTCGTATAAAACTCAAAATCATAACAACTTGAAAACTGCTGAAAATTGCGCCTAAAACGAATTGTTTTCATCCTCTTTACTTAAAAAAACTAAAAACAGTTTTGCAGTTTTTTGCCGCAACTTAATATTCGTTAAACATTCGTATCTATCTGGCAATTAGTTTTTCTTTTCAACACTTTACTAGTATTTTCACTTTGAGGGTCCATATATAAATCCGTGCAGTGAAGCACAAAAATAATTAACAGTTTCGGGAGGGAAGTAAGTACGTACATCAAAGTTTTTTAGACAGGGGATGAATAAAGAACTCAAGAATCAATCAAGAAAAATTTGAATAGTTCTGACTCACCGTACCCCTTATTAAATGTTAATTTCCTGTACAATTATTCCGCCCCATATTTGAATTACTTTGTCAGGTAGTGCTTAGTCTGCAGTAATAAAAATTTATTTAAAATTTAAAAGAAAAGTGTTTTCAATTTTAAAAATTCCGTTCTTTGTGATATTAAGTTAGATGCTTTTTTTAGATAAACTATTATTTATATAAGTACCCTAAAAAACTATACATTCTAACAGTAGTAAGCGATCATATGCTTTTGGCAAAGGTGCATGCGACCACGTCAATCTTCTGAACATTACCATGAATATTTAACAAATAAATTAAAATATATAACGTGTAAATTGTTTATTTAATAGATGATAGATACTGAATAGTTTGTATATTACAATTTTAGGTAAGAATATTTTCTTGTTTCATACTTTTTAGACTGTGATTATTCAGAAGTCGGGTTTTAGTTTTCGAACTTATTTTTTTATTTATTCTCTCTTGAAATTTCTATTCTCTATTATCCCATTAAAAATGTTACAAATATTTGTTTTATAATTAGTTATAAGCTATTCTTAGAAGGTTATACATCGTTTCTAGAATATATTTATGACTTGTAGATTGCGTTTCTGCTAAAAGTAGCTGTTTTTAGCTCAGAGATACATTACAGATACAATACTTAAATTCTAAAAATAGTTTATAATTAGTTCTTATAATTGATTTGACACATTTTTGAAATGTGTATCGTAAAAACAGGGTAATAAAGAATATATAATATATAAGGTAGGTACTGCGCCTTAACTCGGCCGATCGAAGAATTTGAGAGCTACGTCTACTGTTTTATATAGGAATATGTAGTATATATAGGATTTATATGATTAAAGCATCCATTCTCAACCTGTGAGTGGCGATCCGCGTTTATTGTTAAACGGGGTTGCACTCTAGTAAAAAAAATAAGACCTGTATGTGTATGTTTGTATTAGAACGCATATAATCATACATCAGGGTTAGGACGTATGATCACATGCTGCAGCAAATGAGAGCTTTTCTGAAGGAGTCTTGAAAGTTTTAGCGACTAAAAAAACTGTTCATTAAGATATTATTATAATTTCTAGTGAAGGGGTTGCGAAACTTTTAACTTAACTTTTTGGCCTATTCGCGATATAAAAAAGGTTGAGCGATGGCTTAAAGTAACACTATATTTTGTAATTTAAGGTGTTCATTTCTCGTTAAGCCTGAGGCTTCGAAATTTAAAATAACAGTAATCATTAATTATTCCAGAATGCATTTAGTAGATGGAGGTAGTCTTGTTATACAAGACGCTAGACAAACTGACGCCGGACGGTATCAATGTATGGCAAGGAACGCAGCGGGAAGTAGAGAATCAGTTACAGCTACACTTAAAATACATAGTAAGTCTTTTGTTAAATGAATTTTAGTTTCACATTAATTACTTTAAAGGGATTAAAATTACAAATTTTATTTCTCACTAGACTCTGCCAGCGGCTCTGCCCGCCCTAAATTCGCTTATCGGCGTGGGACTCCTTTATTTAATCTCACTATTAATACTGTGATTTACTCCTTAATTAGCCCGCCCTAAATTCGGTTATCGGCGACAGTATACTCCTTAATTAAACTAATGATGTTTGCTATATCAAGCTGTAGCTATAGCTATAGTTCGTTTAAGCTCGCTTATAGTTATTCCCGCGGGAATTTCGGGATGCCTATATGCTATTCCAGGACCTAACCTATATGTATGCCAAGTTTCATCCCGATCTGTCCAGTGGTTGAAGCGTGAAAGACTAACAAACATCCATCCAAACAAACTTTCACATTTATAATATTAGTAGGATTTAAAAAGGGATTAAAATTACAAATTTTATTTCTCATTTAAATTATCATATTTCAAGTAATCAGAATGAAACTTTCCTGTACAGTTAAGCCTTACCTAATCACGGGCCCAGAGGATGTCATTGCACAGACAGGCGGTAGCGTGACGTTCCAATGCAGGGTGGGAGGTGATCCCCTCCCGGACGTTTTGTGGAGGAGAACCGCTGGAGGTGGAAACATGCCACTCGGTCGTGTCAAAGTACTAGACGACAGGAGCTTAAAGCTCGATAACGTTATTTTAGCAGACGAGGGTGAATATGCTTGCGAAGCAGATAATTCTGTTGGTGCTGTAAGCGCTACCGGCTATTTAACTGTTTATGGTAAGTTACTATTATAGCTATTTTATTGTTACATTATTAGCACAACATTTTTTGTTGCGTAAAAATAGGAAAATTTAAAATTCAAGAACGTAACTATGTCTGTCTTTTTGTTACATTTTCCTGGATCTCGATTGATCTCATGTTTGATAGGAAAACAAATTTCATCTTGAGAGTGACACCCTTTTAATTTTAGGTAAAACTACGGGTAGTTGTGTATATATAGGTATTTATTTATATATTTACACCGTGGGAACAATTTGTTGAACACTTGGTTACGTCGATAAAACTAATTATACAATATTTAACATACAAAGATTAGTGAGACTTAAAAATAATTGTTAAAAATAATAACATACTAAAGTAAAAATTATTTTAAATTTTCATGTCGAAGGTACGTTTATTTACAGGCTTCTCCTTTTTGTTTTTTTAGTCTGTGATTGTTATTTTACAGATCCCCCTAAAATAAGTATAACACCTAACTCCGTTAATACTGAAAGTGGTCTAGCCGCAACTTTTACCTGCACAGCCACAGGCAGACCTGAGCCTACTATATTTTGGAGCTTGGAGGGCAATAGATCTATAATTTTTCCTGGCACTTCAAAAGAAAGATATCATGCTTCGGTTATTATTGATGGAGTAACTACATTGACAATCAACGAAACTAATAAGAACGACAGCGGCAATATAATTGTTTGCTCGGCAGTTAACTTTGCTGGCAGTTCATTTATCAGAGCGAAATTAATGGTCACGTCGGACGATGACCTCCCACCGCCAATCATAACAAACGGACCCTCCAACCAAACATTACCTATAAAATCGATGGCAATTTTTGCTTGCACTGCCATGGGCACACCTGAACCGATCATAGCTTGGTACTTTGAAGGGGAAGCACTAACAAAAAACTTTAGGAGAAATGTATCGACTGACGGAACTTTAATATTAAAAGATCTGGATAAAGATGACAGCGGGGCTTATACATGCGTTGCTTCATCTGAACGAGGCAAATATGTATGGACTGGATATTTATTAGTTGATTATCCTACTAATCCCAATATACATTTTTTTCGAGCTGCTGATATATCTACCTTACCTGGACCTCCAACGAAACCAACACTATATAATATAACCACCTCTACTGTCACCATCAAATGGAACCAACATAATAAGATTGGATCGTCTTCAGTTTTCGGATATCAAATTGAAATGTTTTCTAGAGAAAATCTGTCAGGAAACAGTACCCCAAGAAATTCCAGAAGTTGGACAATTATTGCCCATAAAGTTTTCCAAACACAGTATATTATAAAGTCTCTTACACCTGGTGTCACATATATGTTTATCGTAAGAGCAGAAAATTCACATGGACTTTCCGAACCTAGTCCAATCTCTGATCCTGTTACTGTGGGTGACGATACACAGTCACTATGGGATAACGGAATATTTTCTAATAATACTGAGTACAGAAATAATATAATGACTGATAGCATTGTAGAGCTTATTGAAGCTACGCCAATTGATTCAAAAACTATAAAACTTATGTGGGAAATAATAAATTTTTACTACTTGGAAGGACTATTTATTTATTTCAAGCCTCTAGACAACGTAACAAACGAATATGAGATGAAAACTATATTACATTCTAACGATGTATCTGGATATGAAATAACATCCCTACGCAAATACACGAAGTATGAATTTCTCCTTATTCCATTTTATAAAAGATTTGAAGGAAAGCCATCAAATTCAAGAACAGCACAAACTCTGGAAGACGGTAAATATCTCACAACGCTCATTGCTATTTTATTATTATTGTATCATTTTACATATTTCTATTAATTTTAACCAATTACTAACCTTTTTTTTAGTACCTGATGGACCACCAAGGAATATAGAGATGTTTATTATTAACACCACAACTGTGCATTTAAAGTGGTCACCTCCAGAAACTCACCTTCAGAATGGCATTATTTTTGGATACAATATAATAGTCAACTGGTTAGACATTCCTGCCAACAAATCTATGGTAGCTATCAATACAACAGTTCAACAAGCTACCAGTCTCATAATGACCAATTTGACAACTGGAGTTAGCTATTCAGTCCAAGTAGCTGCAGGTACTATAGTTGGCTTAGGACCTTTTAGTCAAAAAATGTATATGAACATTGATATGCGTTCTATAGGATTGGATCCTTTGTCGAGGTAAAAAAATTTGAATCAATTTAATATGCAGATTAACAATTATTTACACTATCGTTAGCAGGAATTATTATTTATTTGTCATTTTTAGGTATCCAAACAATGGAGAAGTGTCAATAGTTGCAGGAGACTTTGTATTGGAAACATGGTTTTATGTATTGATTGGAGCTATTGTCGTATTTAAAATAATGATAATTGCTGGCATTATCTACATCAGAAGAAATAATATATTTTCGAAAAAGACTGAACTTCCAAATATATACGGTAAGTGTCATCTAAACAAAAACGTTAATTTATGTTTATAAATATGTCACTAACTAATATTACTAATTCTTTGTTCATAACAATTTTATAAAGTAGATTATGTTATTACATTGACGACGAATACTAGGTCAATATTCAAGTTCAAATCAAATTAGTGATTGCTTTTCAGGCTCAATCAAAGTATTTCGGCCTTTGTGAGTGTAGATTGTTTTTATTTATTTAGAGAAATATACAAATGAATTAAAATACGTCACTCCCGCTAAACTAGACAATCCTATAACAAGGTGACGAGGCGTAAAAAACCACAACTTTTCAGGAAGTATTTGTAACTAAAACGATATTTGAATCTGTAACTTTAGTCAGTATTTTAGAGTAAATTTTGTTGCAGACTGTCTTTTTATTTCTATTGACTCCTTGCTCACGGAATACTTGTTGCGACTTTAATTAATAGAGTCTATATTAGTAAATATCACAGTAGTTAATGAGTTTTTTTCATTGTAGATTCCAATGGTACAAGCTTAGTAACCCAAATGAATATAAAGGCGGCAGTGTCACTATCACATCCACTTACCAGCTGCTACAGTAAAAACACTGTAACCAAAACGGAATCCTTGTTATGGGTAGAAAATCAGCCTGGAGTATGTATGTCTGGAAGTCAAACAAAACAGAAAAATAAAGAACATGGACATTCTGATTATGATAAAGTTGCTCAACCTTTACCTGAATACGCCGAAGTCACTTCAGGAAAAATAAATGGAAATGATTGGAATACCAGTAAAACAGCAACATCGCCAGCTGCATATGCTTCTGTCACATTAGTTGCTAACACAAGGCAGTGTGTTAGTTCTTTGGTACGTATTTAGTAATTTTACATGAAATACTCAGTGAATCTAATATTTGTAAAAACTTCACAAGTTCATCAAAAGTTTCTTAAGAATCTAAGTGTCTTTGTTAAATTTGGGTAAATTTGTACGCCACAAAAAGCCATATGTTTGTAGCATTAAAACAAAAAACATACAGTACTGACTATTTCTTTTAGGATATCTATATAATTTTCCTTTACTGAAAATTAAAATATCTTATTTGAGCGAGTGGATAACAATAATAACATTATAATATAATTCGATAACAAATAAAATCTTTTGCAGGGTTGGTTTCCTTCCGCCAACAAAGATAACAAAGCTTTCAACAAAAATTATTTACCAGATGAAGAACTTTATCCAGCAAGCAATGGTGGATATTACAACCGTAACGTCTACAGTGAAAAATACTTTCAAGGTCACCCAAATGTGTTGAAATTTCATGATTTACCTACGCTAGAAAAGTCCCAAAAAGCTCATGTAAAATATCACCCGAGCTTAGATGAAAGAAAATGTGACAAGAACGCTAAATCTGATGCTACACAATCCCTCATAGGAAGAACTTACGGAATCAGCTCTAGAAAGAATTCAGAAACTGAAACGACTTATAGAGCTTTTGGTGAAGAAACATCAGATGACGATAACTTAGATACTGATGGCAGCTACAATGAATTGCGAACGATACAGTCTCAGAAACAAAGACCACAACATCAGTACGAAAGACCCAATTTCGATAATGAAGAACATCGTACATTAGCTCGGTTTACTTCATTCAAGCTTAATCAGGCTATTCGTAATGGCGATTCTCAGATGTCTGATCCCCATCAACCAACGCGACCCCGAACTGATTCAATTACACGGTAGTATCAAGCCTTACCGGCATTCAGTGATTTGTGCCAAACCGATGTTTAGACAATTTGTAATGAATTCATTTATTCATAATGTCGTCGTGTCGGTAAGATTATGAAGAGATATCAGAGTTCTTCCTGAGTTTGTATATATAAAGATACTTTATCTAAAGTGTATCTTTATTTGCTTACAATAAGCCACAAAACTAAATTTTTAGACTGATATATAAGTTACAAAGCTGTGTTTGCTCTACTTATTTACACTAAAATAATTTTTAGACTATATTTTTTTTAAGTATATCTATTAAGTTTTGTGTTACTAGTCTCCTAATTTAAGACATTTATTTTAATAATAAAATTGATTACAGAATGCATACCGTTAAATACGATCATATAAATAAATATAAATTTTAAAGCTAACTCCTTTTATTACCAAAAGTATTGGGTTTGATATTCATATCTTACTGCAATAAAAAAGCAGTGCATTTAAAGCTCCTCTATTTTTAGCAAATAGAAGTTGCGAAGAAATATGACAAGAGTTTTTTTCCGTCCCATAACTACAGTGGTGATTAAGGTAAGTGCTTTCAAGGGCTAAGGCTAAGAGTGAGCTGAGCGTGTTTAAGAGCTGGTAATCAAAGCAATGAGAGCAAAAGTAACCTGTTAATGTACGAAATAATTTAAATATCTAACTCAAATAAAAATGATCTTTACTATTGCGTACTTTCTTTTGTGTGTGTGCGTGAAATTATTAGAGGATCATTTTGACAAGTAGTAATAGAAAATGTATAGTCAAATAATGCTTGGCAATAATTTGGTATAAAATCAATAATGTGAATATATTATTACCAATGTATTTTAACTAGAAACTTCAAATTTGTACATAATTACTAGAATAACCCTTCTGATCTTCATAGTATGGCATGTATGATTCGTCAAATTAATTTTCTTCTATTTTATAAATTTAAATTGTAAATAAAATGTTATTAATATATTAGTTAGCATGTAAATAAATTTCTTACTTTTTAATTTACTAATGTGCCATAAAAATCTTTTATATTTTAATACAACTATTAGTACCTACTCAACATTGGAGTTGTGAAAAAGATTCAAATTGTGTATTTAACTACGTAAAATATTGTGATATATCCATATGTTCATAAGTAGCACAACTTGTATTAATTGCATATCATGTATACTAGACATAATATAAACTATATGACTTTTACATATATTGTCGATATATTGATTTATCGAAAACCTATGTAACTGTCGGCAATTGCTTCTGTTCAAGACAATGGGTTAAATAATATACTATAATTCTATATCCTTTTATAAATGATTTGTTTTCAAATATTAATAGGACCGCTTTTCTGTTTATCAAATTATATTGTCAATATTTATTAATATGCCACAACTTGTAAGTATTCTACCATGTTTTTAGAAATATTTCACGATTTAACAAATATTCGGGCATATCCATTAAAAGTTAAAATCATATTGCATAGTCTGTCATACCTTCTAAAACAAAAAAAATCAACTTTATCTTTATTCACAGTAAATATTTTAAATCTTTATTAGACTTCATTTTTAGTCTGTTAGACTTCATTTTTAGTCTATTAGACTCAATTTATAGTCTTTTAGACTTTACTGTTAGTCTATTAGATATAAGAAAATTAAGTACATCTTATAGCAAAACCAAAAACAACTAGCTACCATTACATAGTTTATATACCTACCATTAAAAATAATTTGTGTCTTATAATAAATCCTAGTTGAATGCCTTTCAACTTTTTATATACATGATTCTGAATAATGTCTAATATAATATAGCAGGTGTTTTAAAACTACAATAGAATAAAAACTGACAGTCATTATGAAAGGCCTAAAAGTAAACCTAAAAGGTTGATTTATTTATGTACACACAAATATTTTTTTTGACCATGTTTGATTATACCATGTTTTTAACCTTATACCTAATCGAAATCGAAATGGTGATTTTTTATTTAAAACTGGCACAGTTGTAACTATAAGGCCTATTTATTGTACAATCTTTAGGAAGAACACTTGTTGAAATAGTATTATCAGCACACTTAAAAAAAATGTTGATATTATTTTTACTTTTGCTTTCTTTTAATACATATTTTTAATAAAATAACTCGAAAAAATAAATATTGTAATTTTATTTTAAACCCTTTTTATTTTACAACACAGCAGATTTCTATGAAGCCATTAAAAAAAAATAATAAATTTCATATTTTTAGCATTCACTAATTACAAAAACGAGGTATTTACTAAACGTTTATAGGATCACTTTGTTGTTACCTTTGTCTGTCTGTCTTTCAACTCTTATTCTCAGGAACACTAACAACTATAAATACCAACATAAAAATAATACCGAATATTGGAGACTATAAACCTTTAGAAAGAAGAAAAAAAAATACTTTACGTCACATATTTTGCTACAAACTCACTTACCTAAACCTGTAGAGTTATTCCTATTGACCTGCTTAGAATCATGAAAATACCAAGAAGTAAAGTCTCACAGCACAAGTAATGAAAAAAAAATCGCTAATCAGTTGTAATCACAGAACATTATAAGACTAGTAGGCGTCTTATCTACTCTTAATCCTTGGACTAGGCTGCTCATACTGGACCGTTATTTGCGAAGTTTGCACTTCAGATTTAGTAGTTTTCACTTACGCTTAAAATGCTTAACCTCGTTTCTTAGCTAACGGGGGCTACGTACCTAGTCTAATCAGTCAGTTTAAACGGCACCAATTACAAGGGCGGTAATCGATATTTACGCGAAGTGCTCCTGGATATAAACCATCGACAGTTTGGTGAACAGTTATATCGGCGCTAAGTTAGTGGACATTTGAACCCCCTAATAATCCCTTTAAGAAGAAGTAATGTGAGGCAGTTGTTCCTATAAAACGTACCTTCGATTCCTTGTCAGGTAGGCTATTCTCACTTTTAGGGAGTTATCTACCGTCTTTAACTAGATCGTATCAGTGATAAAATGTTGTCCCCTCTGTCATGAATTTAAGCCATTGGCCTATAGTAATTTTCAGTTGGGTAGCCCCACACAACTCTTTCTGAATAGCTCTATCCTAATGTGGCAGTCAATCAGTTGCCTCGATTTTAGTTGTTTCAGCATTATTTCTCAAAACTTTCGGATAAGGTTTTTCATAGGTAATCTACTATCTCCTTCACCAGCGTGTACTTTTGTCCGATAAGATCAACCGTCCCAACCCCAGTCAAGATAGAGCAGTATCATTCTGCCAACTACGGGGCTGAGAAATAATTATGACCGAATACGAAATGAAACTTTGTATTGATCTGTGACTAATTTCGCACCGGGGTCCAGGAAGTTCAATTTTCGAAACGAAATTCGAGTATGTAATTAACCTTTTCATTGTAGGTAATACACAATTAGTTAGTGAGCTTTAATGTTAAATTAAATTTGCGTTTGCAATAAGTGATGCATTTATACAGACATGTTAACGACTCTCTGGTGAGGCAACCAGTTAGAAGCTTGGACTAAAACACACTTAAATTAGGCATGGATGGAACGATGTCGAAAAGGCTGTAGAAGCAAAATTTACACTCTACACTTCGTATTCTGAAAGGGGAACGCAGATAGGAAGAAAGCGAAGAATTAAATGAAAGTAAGTACAAAGTGTTAAGCACACATTTCTTTGAGATAGGTTTCACAAAAGTAAATACCAAATATTCCCTGCCCGTAACCATATTTCATGGATAAAAATTAAGCAAAATCTTTGCAGTAATAGATATATTATTTATGCTTATCTTCATATTACACTCAATAGCTTTTTATAAACGGAGCAGTTGAAAACAAACTTGATTTTGCAGTTTATTATTAAATCAATATATTTTAATCTATATCAACATCGAAAACACGTAAACAGTATTGCGCAATTATGACTTCTGATTTTTAAAATTACAGAAACTTTTGTGAAAACCGCAAAAGTAAACCTTTTACTATCTTTCCTATTATTATGTCGTTTTACATTGCAAAATACTTAAATATTTTTCAATGAACTGTAAAGAATATGAGGTTGAATAGCAGAAAAACTTTGCATGCAGTAGCCAGCGGTATCATTTTAATTTTCCGCTCGTTGGAAAATTTTACCCCGAGCAAACATCATTTATTTTAATGAGCTTTTAAACCACGTTGCTCTCATTTGGAGGCATTTGTGTTTCTTGTCTAAAAATAACAACAAACGTTAATTTCATTTTATTTTGTTTGATTATATGACAAACTAAGCTTATAAGTTTAATTTAGCTTTGGTTTAATTATTTATTAATTAATAAGTGGTTCGTAAAAAGAGGGTGTCTCCCACATTATGATGTGGGTGTGTTTCCAGTTACCGGGAAAAAACCGTGACATACATATATATCATCATGTGAAAAAACTACATATTTTTATTTAGAATACTTATTCCAAATGCTAATTTCATCAAACGGTTTAAGGGTTCCATAGCTAAATGGCAGTCACAAAATCCTTTAGTTACATCATGTCTGTCGGTATGTCACAGCCTTAAAATTCTGCCTTATAATATCAATACTGATAAAAAATTTCAGGTCTCCTCTGGCAGGTCTTCTATGTAAACTGCCATATAACTTTGTACTATACTCTAAAAAACTGACCCATAATATTTCTATGGGTCAGTCTTAGTCCACTGCTTTGTGTTGCTGGAAAATTCAATTAAAGTTTTGAAGTGAATTTTGCTAATTTTAGTTTAAAAAAAAAATAAACAAAGACGGCAAAAGTTAGAAAAGAAAAAAACACTCCGGAAGTGCCGGCAAAAGTGAAAACATACTCGCTATTTACTTCCCGTCACTTCTTATCCATATTTATTTATTAAAAATAATAACTTTTGTTTATTTACTTTTTTGACGTTGTATATTTGACAGCTCAATCTGTCATAGAATTAAAATCCCATATCCGACCTCCCTGTACTACTCATAATCGCCGTATACTAAAAATAAAAACTAACCTAATGTAAATAAAGGTCTAACCCGAGTGACATCTTACGAATTTTCGAGCAGGACACGTGACCTGACGCGAGTTTAACAGTTTTTACCCATCACAAAAAAAGTGCACAGCGCCGCTAAAGAAGTTTTCACTTCAAAAACATTTTTCAGAACTGTCAATTAGGATAGAAAGTATAAGTAGTATCCTATTTCTTTTTCTATTCCTTTAGCTATCTCTGTGGCATTATTAAGTCACCGAGTTGGTTCTTTGCGACGCGACGCAAAAGAATAGTGTCAAAATCTGATTTCGTGAATGTTTTGAATCGGTATATAAAGTATTCAGCATCATTTTCTGACTAACTATTATGGAAACAGTGCTATCTGTACTAATATTATAATACGAAAAAGCTGTCGAGTTAATGCGTAATTTGCAAACGCTGACTTAATTGTAAAAGATATATTTAAAACTAATATAAATCTGACGGGGGTAATTTAAGAAGGTGATGTTAATTTCTGATCAAAATAAATTTCATGTAGATAAAAATTGCCTTTTACAAAACATTATTCTGACAAGTTGTTAAGATTTTACGATTGTGATTCTTTCTCCCCCTTTTCGGCGTAATTATAACTTGTGGATAATCAACCAAGATGTCATCCATCACCATGACTGAAAAAGTCAATACTCGATATAAACAGATAAGAAAATTATTGAGGGGAGAAATAACAATAGAAACCTGACCTCTAAGCCTCGAGACATTGAGGCCACTAATATCAAATAGAATCCGCAGCTGGAGATAACTGTAGCTTCAGCTTCCTCACCAAAGTTAAGGGAAAGCTGTACCCGCCACTGCTAGTTAACGCTGCGATCGACTAGTGAGGGGTGGTAAAGGCTGCCAACTGTCAAAATACGGCGGACGGTTTATGAGCGCCGAAGTAGGGGCCTGAAGGGGTCTGGACCTAATAAATTGAGGCGAGTAATATTCTAACTTCGGGTACTTTGCAGAAGGTAGAGAAAACCTACTGTATCCGGTGTGCGCTTTCTGCCCAAACGGTACGGACTCTTGAAAGTCAGAGAGGGGCGCAAAATATACTTGTTGGAGTAGAGGGGGGAAAAGGGCCCCCAACCATAGGCAATGTAGGTGGGGTCAAAGGTGCTCAAATTCGAAGGCGACCTGCACCCAAGGCACGTCATGCACGAAAGGGAAAGGGAGGTGAAGAGAGGAGAGAGCGAGGTGGAGAAGAGGGGGAGAATCACTGTCCCTAACCCGCGAAACGTCCCCAGTTTTAATACTTCCGCTTTGAGCCGCTGTTTTCTCAGATACGGTCAAAGGGTGCAAACTACCCTTGGTTAATCTGCACAATAACCGGTGTTGGTGATCTCGACAATTTGCGCATTCAGGTGCACCACAATCAGGCATCATATGCCCCGACTCCAAACACATCATGCAGCGGTGCATATAAATCGCCCTTCACTTTCTTTCCTTCAAAAATGCAGGGCACGAAGCCAAAAGGTGGTTCGGCCCACGATAATAGAAGCAGATTGGCTAAGGCAGATTTGCCTGGCCGCTGTCCCGATGACCCTTGAAATTGGAAGGCGGGGCGAGGCCCTTTTAGGCAGTTGCCGTGGTGCTTGTAATGTTCTGAGTCTACTGCTAATGAGGCGGCTTAAGGAGAGCAGCGAGGTGGGGGACATAAAGTAGGCTCTCAGCCCTTCGACACTCGTCCTCAAGAAATTTCTCCATATCGGAAAAGGTAGGGAGAATGGTGGCAAATTCGCCACTACAAACAAACTTAAAACTCTTAATTCCGGTGTAAGACGGTAAAGGACAAAATGGACAAGTAGAACGGACCAATTCTTATCTACATAAAGCCCTAATCCTTTAAACCATTGACTGCCCCCAACATAGGGTTAAGTAGCTCTTGCCGCGGGTTTAACACCTCTGAAATGGAAGGTAACTGCAATAAGGCGCTGACATATGTATAAGCAATTTGCCTAATATTATCATAGCGTTTAAACAATAAATTTCGGCCCGACGAATCTACAATTTAGTCAGAAAAATCCACAGCCTGGTCTAAATCTGCTGTGGGCTTGGTCACATCTTCTTCCTGCAAGCCGACAATGGCTTACGTATATGCACCACGAATGGCGTTTATCCTATTATCAAGCTGCGCAGACAGTTTTAGGTGTGGCTATTTTATATAAATAAACAAAGAAATTAATTAAATGTTAAACTGTTAAAGTGTTAAAAAACAAATTTTACCTAAAACCTACACAAGAATCGTACCAAGTACCGATGGCTTTGAAACATTCCTATCTGGAAAAACTACCGTACCAAGAACTCGCGCACACTTTTTCTGGAAAAGTGTGTTAACTTTAGTCCTCGAAAAGTACTAACAACAAGACTGGAGTATGCAGTGATTTGTGTATAAATCAACAGTGGCGCCAACTAGTACTAACTACACACTTTTACACTTAAAAAAACAACGGTTTGGAACCGAGAATAAAATCAGATCGCCTTATCACAGCTGTAATAGGATTCAAATTCGCGCATACAATACAATAAATGGTTAGGTTAATCCTAGGACCCACCAAAACGTCCTCGGTATTAAAAGGTCCTTGGATGTGCCTTGTATATTCATGCCCATACTTAAAACAAACACGCTCACACACACAGATATTACTCTAAAAATGATGGCAAACGATTCTCCAGGTCTCAAAACGTAAAGCAAATTTAGCGATTTCGATTTACAATTATAATACCTTCACTCTAAAGAAGTTAACTAGAAAAAACAGGGTATTCCAGCCATTTATAAAAAAAAACTGGTTTCTAACAGGGAATAGAACTGGATGCTTCTGGAATTCGGTTTCAACTTAGATCTGTATACTTATTTGGAAGAAATTAAAAGATATTTAAAAAACATTGATTAATTTTATGTATAGCTCAATGTTATAAAATACTTGGGTAAGGTACAAAGACGACAAATACATTTTTTGTCTATTTGTTTGGGTATCTTATAGTATATACGATACCATGGAAAATTAAAAACCTACGAGTCCATGTCGGCCCTGTGGCTCAGTGGGTAATAGACCCGACTGCTGAATCGAGGTGCGGGGGTTCGATTCCCGCACAAGACAAATATATATTAAATGTGTTTGTCTTAAGATTTACAAAAACAGTATATATATGTATTTGTGTCAGGTTGTGTAATTTCCATATAAGCTCTGCTTATTTTGAGTCCAGACAGAGACAGCTCTGTCATGTCCAAAAAAAATTATTATTAATTACGAATAAAAAAAATCGTGGCAACAAGCCGATTGCTTATAAAACTTATAATCCATACAGATATAGTCGCGGGCATTGGCTATACTCATACAAATTTAGGGCATGTCTGCACTTTCCGATAAATACTTAACCACCGTAATTTTACTCAATTTACATTTAGGAGTAATTGTCAAATTCTAACGTCCTTATAAGCTCGGATGACGATTTACTCAAATTTAATTAAGGCACCGACAATCCGTAGAATACGATGGGACTAAATGGGCTCTAAATTTCGAATGGCACTACAGATGGGGTCACAGTTTTGTAATTTTATTAATGATGTAATAACAGTTCTGTCAGACGCATGTGTGTGCCGGTGAGCGATAGTACAGTCGTTATTTTGGACGGGTTAATATTAGAGGGTTGAATAGGGTATTATGTTGTGGACGGTCTATCATACCGACCCTTAGCTGTGAAAGTAGTCGCTCTTAAATTAAAAGTTAAATATGTCAAGTGTAGTATATTATGTAAAGGAAAATATTTAGTATTCCCACTTTGACCTTTCTCCACGTATTTCTATGTAGAACATAACGTAGCTAATTAAAAAAGAGAGAAACAAAAATACTTCTACATTTATAAAATATATATAAATATAAATACAGTGAATCATTCAGTTACATCACTTAATCCAGTCGCGAAAGTATGAATAGTATAATAATTTACTAAAAATAGACTTTGTTATTAACTTGCATTAGCAAGCAAGAACCTTTCAAATGTCTACGCCATATTTACATCACTCAAACACAGTTTTCGTACTGATGAATTTTAATTTTTTTCGTAATAAACAGTTACATGTCAATGCCTTCTTTCATTATTTTATTAATTGTAAGTATATTTATTCATGTTTATGAGGCTTAGGGACGTCTAATATTTGCATGTAAATATTTAGTTAAAACGGTCTTATGTTCTTTTTGGACACTAATGTAGCAATATTTACATAAGTAACTTATTTTTGAAAAGTATTTTTGTTTTAAGTCACGCCATACTAGTGTTCATTTTACTTTCTCACTAAAAGCTTTGGACATAACAAAAGAGGCGGTATTTGTTTTCACTGGTCACTGATGACGTCAGTAGATAAGTGCTTAGCGATCCATCATTGAATTACAGGGTAGGAGGGGATCGCTTATTAATTTTTACCGGTTTTCGCATGTCTCTCCTTTGTCCATACTACCATTTTGAATAGAAAAGTTACGGTCGATCTTGATGTCACTTAGGAGTAAGTAATCAGCGCAATGAAGGTCATCCAGGGGTCAGTTCCAGGGGTGACTGAGCCCACAGTCCACTTAGCCTCATCATCATGGCAAATGTCATGCGTAGATTTTTATTGTACAAGTTATTGCCAGTAATACCGATATTTATTAGGTCACACAAAAATAAATATTAAAAATAGTTTTTTAGTTTATATTTTAGACACTGCGATATCTTATTAAAACCACATCCTAAACATACGTTGCTATATTATAGTTGTTTTTTGTTAGTCACTTTTAAACAAAAAATGCCTGTGTAGGATTGATTAAAAATTTCAGCAACACGGAGCTTGTATGGGTTGATACAAAATAGGGCAAGCTGGCATTTCCAGCAAATGTTATAACGTAAGTATTTAACACAGGGCTTAGGTTTAAATTTCAATATTGAAAAATACACGTTTGTTTTAAACAAAGACTTACAACCCTACAAATCAGATGTTATGAATCCCCGTAAAAGGTAATGTCCTTAACCTTTATCTTAAATTCAGTTATGATACCCTTTTCTAAATATTTTACTTAGTACCCCTATTCTGTAACAGCCTGTATAGATTCTTTACGAAAAACTACATGCTATTTCAATTTCCATCATTTCACCGCCAAACTCACTTGTTTAAACGTGGCTTTATAAGTATGATCTGGTGCATAATTTATAAATTGATTAATAACAATAAAATTAAAACCGCTTTCCCTAATTCTCTATAAAAGATAATGATATGTGTTTGAAAAGATATGTTTTGGGTAGCATTCGAGGGAAAATGGTGATTCTGATGATGTGAGGAATTAAGTATTGATTATTTCTGTCTCCTGAATTTTGTTGGCGGAGCGGTAAAACATAAGTATCACTTTACCGATTCCGAAAAGAAAACTAAAACTTTGTTATTGACTAAAGCCGTAGGGGTTACGATATATTGAGAAAGTGTACCAGTGACTGTTGTACCTACACATCTTTATTCCACCTTTGCAACTTGAAGGTTCTCAGAATGATTACCAAGCGTCATGGAAATAGGCCAGCACCTTGTTCAATCTGGCGGGATTTAGGTAAAGCCGCATTTCGCGGCGGGTTCCGTATAACCTAATAATATAAAAAAATATTAAAAGTGCAAAAACTTTATAAAAGCAATGGGGAAAATATACGTAACACTTTTATAGAACCGTAACATTTAAATAAACTATCCAAAGCTAAGCTCGCATCCAAAATATATTGTTCTCAGCTGCTAATTCTTAATAGTTTATGCAAATGTATTTTAAATACTTGCTTAGGGCTCTACAGTTGTAGTTATATAGTGGCTGTGCCGTATTTCCGTTGGCAAAGTTGTCTCAATTTGAGATGAAAACAAAACAAAGATTAGCATACGCAAACAACAGTGAAACCCGAACAGCAATTTATTTTATTTTATTGGAATTGGAATGAAGTATAAACAAAACGCGTTTGGGGAAAAAACTGCTTTTGACTTTTACGAGTGTTTGTAACAATTCGATATATTTTATTATTTCATATTTTGTTATAATTTATGCGCAAGTAAAAAGCTGTTGGTGATAGAGGTTGGAGAGAAATGGACTGTACTTAGGTGTTTGTCTGTCTCGCTTGTCCGCATCTGTTTAAGGTAAAAGAAAACTGCAATATTGATATTGTTATAGAAAATGGTCTCAGAAACACGGGTCAATCTAAAAATTGCTCCAAACAGGTTTTTTTTACAATTTTTATGACACAGTTTTTGACTTATGGCTAAAAATTTTAAAAAAAAATCAACTTTATCTCCAAAGTTTGCCAGCCTAAAAATCTAATATAATACGCTAATAGTTAATTAGATTTTTGTAAAAAAGCTTAATTAAGACATCAATTTGAATAATTTTGGAGTAATTAAAAAAATGGATTAAAAAATCCTAAATATTAAAAACCAAACCACACCTTAATATACCGATTTTATTTTAATATACCTAACTTACCTTCTCGGTCCAATAGCTAACATTCTTTTCAAATGTGAAAAAATGTGAAACAAACTAACTATATATATAACTTAAAGTAATCTACAATCACAATGTAAACAAAATATGTAACCACATTAAAACACACATATAATTTAATATCAAAATTCATATTCCTAGACAAACAAATTCAGTCACTGCTAAACAATAATTCTTTATCAGCATAACGCCGAAGACATAAAAATGTCGCACGCATAATGCATTCTATAAATAGCTCCCAGTAGATTCTCCTAATGCTAGTTAGTCCCTCTCTAGAGATGTAGGTCAGCGTGTTAGCCATCCCTCTCTGATATAATCTTACTGGTTAAATCTGAATTTATATAAAGACTACATTTGCAGAAAAATAAAAAAAAAACTCATAAAATGATACTTATTTTCTTTTCGATAGGAAAGATATTCCTTTACGTAGTAACACCATTATAAACAAATGCAACAAGCGATTTATGTTAGCGTCTATTGCATTGGGGGTTTCTAATGGTTGCAACATGCGACATGCGCTGCTCTGCCGAGAACACGAGTGCATTTAATTTATGGACATTATAAGGAAGGGTGCAGGATTAGCTATTGTCAGGTTTATCTTACGCATTTTATGTCCAATTAAACTTCTTTTATTTTTGAGGTAATAAATTTAAATGGAGATTAGTAATGTAAATAGATATTTTAGTGTTTACAAAAATATTTTTAAATTTTAATTGTCTTAGTGTGTCCGTAAATTTATAAAGCATTTTGGATTTTCCTGGAATTTAAGTGGTTTTTATTGGAAGGATTAATTATTGGAAACTTAATTTTTATAGTGGGCATTTTACTTTCGTTTTATTTTTCTCCTTATATGCAATTCATAGATAATGTAAATAAACTAATGTATCAATAAAAATTGTTAAGAATGTTAGCTAATTTATGTCTAAGAGGGGAAGCCAGGAGACCCATAATTACAGGTCTTACCTAGTTTGGGCTTCTGTCTCCCACTGTAAAATTGTATTTTAAAATAATAGTGCTGTACCTGTCTGTAATAGTTGTAAGAAAATTGTACTGTGGGAGAACCGAATAAAATTTATTATTATTATTATAATGGTCATTTTAAACACGATATAATTATAGGAATACAAAATGTCGAAATGGTTTTAAGATTCCTTTTGACTAGCAAAATCATCTAAAACGTAGGTATTTAACATGTAAAATTGAAAACATGAGTTTTGAAATATTTAGCAAGCTTCATCTACTGATATATATTTATATATACTAGGTTTTGTAACATTATAACTTTTAAACGGTAAAAGTTGCAGTTTTTGAATTTCTCACTGCTGAAAATACGCCTTCATTGGACACAGGCCGAAGAACATACACGGGTTCAGTATAGGCACACAGAACATTGCAATGCTATGCAATCACAAACTAAGCAAAGCTTTTAAATACTATTATACAAATATGTACATGTTTTTTAAATGAATGTTTATGAATGAATGAAATACATTTTATTAAGCACATAATTATGTACAAAATATAATTATGATGACGCTAATGCCACTAGTGTAGTCTATGTGCTATTTTAGACTGTAATCTATCTATGTGCCAAATTTTACCCAGATTCGTTCAGCCGTTCTAGCGCGATTAATAAACAGATATCCATCTATATCCAATCTTCTTCTCGCATTTATTATATTAGTATAGATTATGTCGCGCAAAGAAATACCTCTGATTAAATATCGGAATAATTCCTTCACTCGATTGACGATATTTGACACTTCACATGGTGCGCCACCTTTGCTACATAAAAACAAAAAAATAATAATTGACATGTTTGACTTTGTTTTTAGTAGCTAACTAACTTATTTTTATTACCTAATGAGTGTTTCGGTACATATTGTATACTCTTTAGCTTATTATAAAAGTATTGTATTATTACTTTAAATGGAACTTCTTGCCAGCTCTTTTTGGCAGAAATTAACATTGTATACATTGTATTGACGATTTAAAAATGTTCTTAGTTTTGTATTTGAGTCATTTCATATGTAAGGACTTAATAATTATTTTAATCTGTTTTTTAGTATTTGATGTCATAACGGCAACAGAAATACATCTTCTGTGAAAATTTCAACTGTCTAACTATCACGGTTTATGAGATACAGCCTGGTCATGGACAGACGGACAGCGAAGTATTAGGGTCCGGTTTTTTACTCTTTGGATACGAAACCTTAAAAACCGAAAAAAAGAAACTAAATAGCGTGTAACGTTTGCAAAAGTAGATCCCTATATAGTCTGATAATAATTAGTAGTAATTATTGCTTTCTTGTCAATTAAAGCGTAATTAGCAGTTTTATGTTCCTTTATTTTGTTTTAATTAGTTTTATTATTTTTTGTAAAATGTGCCATAATAACATTGATAATTACTTGTCACCGGTTTTTTTTTTACTTAGATCCACTGAATAAAATAGACTTAAAGCCACGGCTTATTTAGTTTTACTCATTCGGGAAAATAAATGTACGTTGTGACGTGTGAGTCCATAAGATTCGCAAGTTTTAGCTTTGGGTCTTAATACGCGAAAATGTCATATTCGTAAATTTATCTTGGTTGAATAATCTACTTTGTAAATCAAAGTTGCGAATGCGATTTAAGAATAAGATTATTTTAAAATAATAATAATAATAGTCCATAAAAAAGGAAAAAAAACTATTAGGGAAGTATCCAACTCACATATGTGAGAAAAATTTTATTGTACTATTTGATAATTAAAGGCAAAATGTATTTTTAATCCTGTGTAAAAAATGTAAAAAGCAGATTCGCAAGTTTTCCATGGACCTGACGATATGTACAGAGAGAGAGAGAAGATACAAGTTTTCATTACATAAATATTTTTTATGAGCGGGGATCGAACCCACTTATAGTAAGCAACATCATTCCAACTGAACCACCAAAAATAAAAACATTATTAAACAAAAAAAATCCAAAATAAAATATATTTGTACTTTTTCAGCTCGGAACCCCAAGAAAACAAAATTGTGTCACCAAAAGGGCTATCTTGCGCTTCCAATCTAAGTCATAGAATAACTACCCCTGGGATATGTTTGCACAGTAACCTACATTATGGCGTCACATGAGGGATTGCTTCGTTAATGATCAACACGAGGGAGACAATTTAGGGGACATAACCCTCTGTGACTCTGAATGCATCAGAAACTTCGCCTAGTCATAGATTTTACTAAATCTATAGTTTAGGCAAAATTATATGCGTTATACATATAATGCACTTACCATATGGCTAATAACTTACATTGGGATTACACTCATCTCTTGCCACATTAAACTAATTACAAGACAGTCTGCGTTTAAAATGCTATAAAATGAGACATATAGATACTTATTATGATTTCAACTGTTTTGGCAACTTTATAACTCTACCCTAATCTCAGAAAAATGTTATAAGAATTTTAAAAGGTTGGTAATGCATAAGTGATACTCTTATAGTGTTGCAAGCGTCCATAGGCTACGGTGACTGCTTTTCATCAAACGCACCGTTAGCTTGTTTTCAACCTTAGTGGTATGAAAAATCGACCAACTGCGAGTCGGATTCGCGAACGAAGGGTTCCGTACCATTATCTATAAAAACGGCAAAAAAATCACGTTTGTTGTATGAAATATTATTAAATATCCTTAAATATTTGTTTTATTTTTATTTAATTATTTATGTTTAATATGAATATAAAACTAAATATTCTGTGATAATTTCAAGTGTCTACCTGTAGTGTAGCCGTTAACAATATCGAGCAACAAAATCACGTTTGTTGTATGAGAGCCCCTTTAAGTATTTATATATTCTATTTTTTAGTATTTGTTGTTATAGCGGCAAGAAAAAATCATCTTCTGTGAAAATTTCAACTGTCTGACTATCACGGTTCATGAGATTTAGCCTGGTTTTTTTTTCTGAGCTGACTATGCAGTTGGCTGTTGCAGCCATTACTGCTTCACCGGACTTTTGGGGCGAGACTCTGAAGGAGCCTCAGCCCATATAGCGCCCAACGCTCAAGGGCTCCCCGCGGGGGAAGCCTCGGCTTGGGTTGTCGCTCTCGGGGGCGTCCCTTCGACCGGCGTGAGTCTCGAACCCGAAGGTGAGTCACTGCCAGGAGGGGAGTTCCCCGTTACGCGGGTACGATTGCGATTGAGTGGGGGCGAGAAGAGTATCTAGTGTATCCTTGTGGGCGCCGACGATCCCGGGGACGTCGGCGTCGTGTTTGGAGGTAGGCCCTATTCGGGGAGGTCGTAGAGACTAATCTCGCTATCCGGACAGCGAGATCGTCATCTGGGGACGTTAGTACGTGCCGAGGCCGCCTAACAATAGTTTTACGACCGTGACCGGGTCGATCGGGGGGACGATACGTTGTGGATTGCACAATTAATCGATTCGGGTGATTTTGCGTACGCTAATCGTGGGAAGTATGAAGTCTCTGTGTAGGTCCGCATTGCGAACGTACCAAGAGGCTCCAGAGGCCGCTCTGAGAAAGCGGTTTTGGAGGGTCTGGAGTTTGTGGAGATTGCGCTTGGACAGCGCAAAGACTACGCTAGCATAAGCTAGTATGGGGCGGATACAAGTTGTGTAAAGATTTAGCTTATTTCTAAGCGACATCTTACTATACTTGCCTATCATGGGATAGAGACGACCGAGGACAAAAGCGGCTCGGTCTCTGACTATTTTGGTGTGAGCTTGGAAGTTCAAACGACTATCCATGGTCACACCGAGATATTTGGTCTTATTTTGCCAGGGAATGGCACGACCGAAAAGAGAAAGGGGAGGAGGCCGCGGAGGGCGGCCTAAGGTAAAAAGGACGACAGAGCTTTTGTCGGGATTCACCTCGATTCTCCATTTCCGAAACCACTCGCCTAGGGCGGTGATAGCGGGTTGGAGTCTCTCAGTGATTCGACTCACTTGCCTATCTGTGGTATAGAGAGCGGTATCGTCCGCAAAGAGGGCTAGATTGGTACCTATCGTTTTAGGGATATCGTTAGTGTACAGAAGGTACAAGATGGGGGCGAGCACGGACCCTTGCGGGACTCCTGCTTCTATGGGACGGGGTGAAGAGAGAGTGCCTTCGACTTTGTAGCGAAAGCTACGATTCGACAAATAGTCTCGTATGATGAGCACGAGACGATCTGGCAACTGAAAGTTGTACAGTTTAAAAATTAAACCGTTGTGCCAGACTTTGTCGAAAGCTTTCGCTACATCGAAGAAGACAGCGCCCGTGTGACGGGTCTTACCTAACGCTGGTTGAAAGCCAGTAAGAATATGTTCCGTTATGCGGAGGACTTGATGGACGCATGAGTGTTTGGCACGGAAGCCGAACTGCTCGTCTATTAAAATGCCTCTGGAGACTATAGCGTTCCGTAGGCGAGCGAGGAGGAGGCGTTCATAGAGTTTACCAAGGGCCTTTAGTAAACTTATGGGGCGATAGGAGGACGGCTCGGTACGAGCTTTGCCTGGCTTATGGATGCCTATAACAATTGCGTCTTTCCATTGAGATGAAAAGATGCAATGTTCCATAGCAGCGTTAAAGATCGCTACTAGGAGGCAGATAAGGGGAAGAGTGAGGCGCTTTAGGATATCGTTAGAGATACCGTCAGCACCGGGGGCTTTACGGGGGCGTAGGTCTTTGATGACCTGTACGACTTCGTCGACAGTGACAGGGGGCAGGGGGTCTTGTAGAGGCAGAGAAGTTCTGCGCTCCACTTCGCCGTCTACCTCGCGCACGTGGTCGGGATCGAAAGGCTGTGTGCTTAAGGCACATTGGGCTTGGAGGCTAGACGCTAGGCAATCCGCTTTTTCGTCGTCATTGAACGCGGGAACGTTGTTGGGACGAGTTAACGGAGGGAGAGAGTTGGCAGTTTCGGATTTTAGGGCTCTGGCTAAGTGCCAATAAGCTTGGTGAGAAGGAGAAATGTTCTCCATAAGATCACCGAAACGTTGGGTGCGAAGCTCAGCTACAGCGGTTCTTACACGGCGGTGTAAGTCGTTGAAGCGAGCTTTATTTTCGGTAGTGGGAGCGCGATCGCGTGCGCGACGGGCCGCGTTACGCTCAGTCATTAGCGATCTGATGTGCTGAGGCAGGATTAGGTGGTGATAATCACCAACCGGCACCTGTCGTGAGCACTCGCCAACGGTGGCGGTCAGGTGGCTAGTGAGTGAGTCGATAGCTACGTTTAGGTCGGTCGCGGAAGAGATTACGTTGGGAACGCGGTCTAGATGTGGCGAGCTGGGATTTTCGAGCAATTGCCCAAATTTATCCCAGTCCGTCACGGTTCTAGTTTCGGGAGGAGAGTACAAAGAGGAGCAGATTTTTGACTCTATTTAATAATTTAGAACATATGAAATGGAGAACGCATATACGCTGTCTATTATGCACCGGAGACTGTATAAAAACAACAAATACTGACACAACAATTTACAATATAGTTTGTAAACTGTGACTTAAACAAACCTTTAAAGTCCGAATTGCACTAAATAGCCTATTTTACGTACGACGATGAAACGAATAGAGACGATAGGTATGCGTTTAGGGTTGAAATTTGTTGGTATGTATGATTGTTCTTTACTTCTTTCTTTTGCTTACGTTTCTTAAGAGAATACGATTCGCGGCACCTCACAGCTTGTTTTATTATTTTTGATGCTTACAAATCAAACACCATGACATTTTGAAGACGTGTTGTAGGATCAAATATCTAGGTCTGTAGTGTGCCAGTTTTCTTTTCGATTATAAAGTTTAAAAGCTATACAGGATTCTAGTTTTTTATACAAATGATCTAAAAAGATTAAAAGTAAATAAAAACTTTTTTTAGGATTTCGGAAAACCACAGATATAGATATTCGGCTTGAGATCATGCCACAGTATTTGATCAGTAAATGTCCAAAACAAGTAAGAAATTCCTTTGTATCAAAAACGCTTCGAGGCGCCGCAAATCGTATCCTTTTAAAATACAAAATACTTGGGATATTTTCGTCCTGTGTAGTTAAATAAATTCGTAGTTAAATAATTATATATATTTGTTTTACTTTTTATATATTATACACATATTTTCCACAACTATATAATACAGTTAATTTAAAACTTCATTTTTTTTTATATATTAATAAATATTTGTAGCTTTTTATGCAGTAATCACTTACTTTTGTCGTCTCCAGTAACTTTAAAATGTCTTATAATAATAACAACTAGCATTTACACGCGGCTTCGCCTACATAGAATTTGGGCATCAGTGCTATTAGATTACTATATAAAAAATAGGAATTCCATGTTTTTCTCTGGAATCCCCTGGAATCTCTATTAGGATAAATTTATCCTCTATCCTTCTCTACGCTTCCAGCTATCCCTGTTCCTAAAACTAGTTTAACCCCTGATTAAATGTGATAGTTCTCCGTAGTATCACCCACATAAAAATCTAATACCCCTAAAACCCTGGGCTAAGCACCACAAAGTAAGGATTAGATAGCCGTCAGACCAATAGCAATGGCCGAAAACTTGTGTCTTAGCTTAGAGCTGTCATGTCTCCTGTACTGTCTTTTCTTCTTTTTTTGTGTCTAAGAAGTATCCTATTTCCTTTTTTTTTCGTCCTGTGCTCAGTAGTATCATTCACGGTAAAATCTATTTCCGTAGGAACCCTTGATCAGGATAAAAATAATTCTATGTCTATTTCCGTCCATCCTTTGTGCCAAAAATGAGATTAATTGGTTGTTCCGTTACTACGCTAAGCAATGACGAACAAACAGATTTTCACATATTAGTTAGGATTATTTTTATTACTTTTTCCTCATAGACACAATATTTTTGTTAAATTTGAACATACAGTTAGTAATTTTTAGAAATAGTTTTATAATTTTTTGGTGTAACAATAAGTGAAAGAAGACAAGATTCTAAACTAGATAGTCCCTGTGCTATATAAATCTCAAATTTTCAAATTTGAGGTAAAAGAGATTAATATTAATAATAATAAAAGTGACTTTACACTGGTAGAGTGCATGCAACACAGACGTTCCCTTATCTGGGACCTACGTTGATATAAATCATTTTCACTGGTTATTTCCCTTTCAGCATCAAAAGTGGCAGTTACAAACACTACCACTATTGCGGGAGATATTTAAATATGGAACTGGTTACAATCTATTGACTCTAACATATTTAAATACGGAACTGGTTACAATCTATTGACTCTAACATAAACATTCAGAAACTTGATGATTGTCGATGACCTGAAATTTGATTCTTTATAATATATATATTATATAATATTCTATATAAGACCTTTGTAGTTATCTACTTAATGATTGAGTAAATGATTCAATCAAAATATCGGCCTAGAATTATTGCAAATCATTACCAGTTAAGTCTGGACGGCAATTGACAAACTTCTTGAGGGCTTTACATGGGATCCAAATCTTGTAGCTGATATACTGTACTAAAAATAAAAAAATAAGATCTAATGAATTTAAATTGATATTATGGTGTATATTGTATCGTGTTCTTAACTGGTTAATCATATTGAACTAATTCGCATTTAAACAACAATGACAAATTGGTAAAGGAGTCAGCCACTACCGGAGGAGGGAGAGGATAGCCAGGCAGGGATGAGAACGCGTTCCGAATACTAAAATAGGGCTCAGAGCCTGCTAACTCTCCAAGATTTTCGGATCGGGATTTTCCTTTCTTTGCAAACAGCCTACTCTCGAAGCATATCAATTGCATGCTGTTATGTCGTTAGAAAGTTTCAGGAGAGGGTGAGTCTACGTTATTATCGATCTTGAAGCTCGACGCTTTCGCTTGATATTTGTATTTCTTTTTAAAGTTTTGTACTGTGAATGAAATCTATGTATGACTTTCTGGAGGCTTTTTACGCCCTTGCTAACGTCATATTTTAGGAGGACGAAGTATCAATAATCAGAATTTTCTGAATAAGTAAAGTTATAATTAGATGGTTTTACTAGACTTAAGAATAGGTATTTACTAGACTTTAGAATAGGTATAGGTAAAAATCACAATTTATATTTGCAGGCTTTCTATCTTCTCGTTTGTAGCATAGCGATCTTTACAGTTTCATAGTTAAAACTCTAATTTTTTCATCATTTAATAAAAAGGGAACCAAAGTAAGTTTTATGGTTCCTATAACGTGAGTGAATCAACTACTCTTTTTTTAATTATATAAACCGATTACACAAAGGCTCCCCGACCGATTTGAAAAGATTCTTTCATTTATTAGTACACTTCAGGGTATGTGTATCTTCACGGTTTTAATTTCATGAATAGGGTAAACAGTGGCTACACGCATCCACGTATATATGTGGCCTCTTTTAACCAACCACTGCGGATACGAAACGAGTAGAAGAAGTTTGGTTTGCCGTAACACACGTACGAAGAATCCAGAGGTTAGCAGACCGCCAGTGTTCATGCCCTATATCAAAGGCAAAAATTGGATCGCTTTTGAGTAAATTCTCCGTTATCTATCCGTGTCTACAAAATTGACTGCAGCTGCGGCAGTTCTTACATCGGCCAGACCAAACGCACTATTGCGGACAGGGTCAAAGAACATATTGCGGCTGTAAAGAATTGCCAGATGACGAAATCAGCTATAGTAAAACATTTGATTAACTTAAATTCCAAACACTGGATTGAGCTCCACCAGCCAAAGGTTTTGTACACCGATCGCCAATATTACCGTAGATCGGTACGCGAAGCGATTGAAATAAAAAAGCATGAGAACTTCAATCGTGAGGATGGATACAAACTGTCGCCTGCATGGAATCCAGCCTTAGGGAAATAAAGATCTCGAGTTTCACCAACGAACGCACCCGAAGACACAGTTAGTGTTGTATGTAGTGATTATGAAAAGTATAGGGGATATCGTAAGGATGCCTCCACTCGAAGCCGCAGACGCCGCGAACTGCCAGTCCATCCGTGAAGAAGGTATCTTCCCAAATAACGACGCGATTAATCCCTTTTCATTTTTAAAATAAATATTTGGTAAGTTTTAATTTTGGTTTAGTTCTTAATGCTTTTGCAGTCCGAAGTTAAATGTTAATTATGATGATAACAGCACAAACTTTTATCAATATAATTGTAAAAGCTTTTACATTAGTGTCATAATAATTCAAAACTACCAAATAATCGATATCTGTTAGCGGCATAAAGCTCATGATCCCTTCATTAATTTACATGAAAGCTTCGGCCATTGTTCATTTTTCTATTGAAAGAGATTATCTACCCCAAATACGAGTGACCCTTTGGCTACTAAGTCCATTACCAATCACAAAACACATGGATTGGTAATATTCTTTATACATACATATTTGTCTTAACTATTATTTAAGAAGTATTATATTATTAATACGTATTTCGTAGGCATTTTTTACAATGCAATTACTTTATAATCGCTAAATACTCGTGGTCTAGTTAGAATATTCTGTTGAAAAAGATACCTATGCGATGTTCCGTACCTTTCGGTGTGGGTAGTACCTAGATGGGTGACTGCCTAATTGCACATTTTTCTGAGCCTCTCCTTGTTTTGGAAGACAGGTTCAGCCGGCGGCGGTCCTGGCTGATATGTATATATATCAAGGTGAATTTTTAGACAACAATCGAATCTGTTGATATAAAAACAAAACACACCATATTGTTACACCATTTGGTAGTGTCGCTAATAAGGAACGAATTCTGGGAAGAAAACGTTGGATTTTTAACAAATTACTTTTTTATTTTTCTTAGGTTACCCAACCCAATTAAGAGAATACGATTCGCGGCGCCTCGCAGCGTGCTTGAGACAACAGAATTTGCCACTTATTTTTGACATTTACTAATCAAATTCTGTGAAATTTTGTAGACTGTTGTTTTCCAAAATCCTTAAAATTCTTCTAAGTCTTCATTAAGTTATTCTCTTATTTGAAACCATTGAAATGAAAGAATCCTGTATAACTTATAAACTATACATTTAAATAAAAAACTGTCACGCTGAAAACCTAGTTATTTATTCTTAGAACACTTGTTTAAATGTTATGGTATTTGAATGATAGTGTCAAAAATAAATGGGAAATTTGTTTGTATGAGGCACGATGCGAGGCGATAGGAATCGTATCCTCTTAAACCTTAACTGATTAATAAAATTGTTTAAAATGATGGCTGTTGTTCCCAATACACAGCTGGATTAAACATGTCAAGGATTGTACTGCATTTAGGATCACAATACTATTGATTCCGTTTAGAATACTTTCAAGATCATTTCAAGTGATCAATTTCATTATTCGTGTCTTTGTAGACTTCGTTTTTTACAAACCCCTAGAGAAAATTATCTAAAGGGGTAAGATCCGGTGACCTCGCACACAGCGCCATCTATTATTAAGCGAAACAGTAACACATTTGTTTGTGGAAAACGATATTCAAAGTTAAGCAACGTCGGGCTTGGTCAGCTACTGGATGGGTTAACGCTTAGCGGCCCACTTTTTGTTTTTGTTTGTGTTTGTAAATTGCGTGAATAGTGGTAGGTAAAAAACCCTCGGAGCGCGAGTCCAACTCGCACTTGGCTGGTTTTTTCTTTTACTGTGGCCTTTAACAACGAAAAGATATTTTAAATTAAAAAAAACAAAATGTTTAGATGACTGCACCAAGATTGTATGTTGAAAAGAATGTTGAGCATCATTTTGAAGGTATGTTTATAAAAGACATTATAATAATATATATATAAAGACATAACGCAGTTTATTAAAATCGAACACTTTCCTTAAATTTCCCGTATGTCAGTATCTCCTGGAATTCGTCACTTATCAGCAACGCTATCGAATGGTGTAATAATACAGTGTATTTTTTTTTAAATGAAACGGGTGCGATTCCTGGCTAGGATTATTGATTTTTCAAAAATCTAATGATGCAGTTTTAGTTTTTATTAAAATCGGGTACTCGGACCTTTCGCTACTTGGCGATGAACGCTCAGTTAAAAATTTAGCCTGTATACAGCCACAACCGATTATAAGTATATGATTTATTATTTGATAGTACATCATAGTATATATGATAGTAGTCGCTTAGCCAATTCAAAGGTCTTGAAAACTCTGACAGCCTGCAAACCTGCACTAGGCCAGCGCAGCATGGAAGGTCTATGGCCTAAGCCTCCTTTTCTATGGATGGGTCTGTGCCCTGCAGTGGGACATATAACGGCTAAGGCAAATTGTCAAAAAATATTTTTAAACAACAAAGCTAAAGGGGGCGCGAAAAAAGAAAGAATCTTTACCTATGAACTTAAAATTGATAATGTTTATTATTGCGTACACTTTACTTACAAATACCAAATTATTGATAAATCAGATTTAATCTTTGTAATTCCTTCTTTCTTCCTATTACAACCAACTTGATTTTAAGGTCAAATGTGCAGCACAGAAGGGATTCACTCACCTACAGCTTATGAATAATTCTGTCAGTAGGACTGCTTATATTCTACATTTGGTACGGAAGCCTTAATGTGCGAAGTCCGATACGCACTTAGCCGGTTTTATTTGTTTACTAGACAATATTGTTTAAACACTATTTAAAATAAAATGTTAACTGATTTGACAAATTTTAATAAATGCCTAGATAAAATATAAAGCAAAGTTTTTTCTATGTATATTTTTGCACTCAGATCTTAAAAATGTATTCCCTAATATTACATTACGACACAATATATCGAAATTTGTCAGAAAACTAGCTCTTGAACGCGTCTTCGACCGAAAGTAATATTATAATCGCCGAGCGATTACTTTGAGAACCCCTTGCTTGATTAACTGGAATACAAAAGTGTCTATATATATTACCCATCGGTCCCTGATATCCTGATGCACTATTTTGCGACATAAATAAAAAGCTAATATTTGTTATACCACTAAGGTGGCATACAAGCTTACGGTCCGCCTGATGGTAAGCGGTCGCCGTAGTCTATGGACACTTGCAACACCAGGGGTATCACTCGCGTGTTGCTGACCCTTAAAAAATCTAATAACTTCTTTCTTGAAGAACCCCATACTGTAGGTCCTTAGAGAAAAACCTTGTGCTGTAGCATATATATATATTTAAATAACAGTCTCGATTGGGATAAAAGGTATCCGATGTCTTTCTCCTTTATTAACTTCTATGCCAATAAATTTACAAGGCACCCCGTTGGGACTTAATAGTACATTACTGCCGCGGCCGGCAAACGCTGCATAACCGCGCGATGGTGAATCCGGTTATGCTCAGTTGTGGCCAAGGCTTGTATAGTTCTTTTCTCAAACACGCGTGTAAAAAAACTTATTATATTGACAATAATAAAAATATATAATTATTTTTAAATTAAAATATAAAAAATATAATTTTGCCGCCAATTCGCATTTTCAACGTCTAATAGCGATTTTATTTTTTTGAGGAGTAGATTTAAAAGCTACCTACATGATCTAGGTCGGACAGTTCCTAAATTTTGTGTGTGTGAAAAAGATTGTGATTTGCGGTAGTTAAAAATGTAAATAAGTACCTAATTATACGGCAACCACAACTGTTCATCCGCCATACCGAATATTTAAACACAGTCTTCGTAAGAATAATCATGAGGGCATAATAAAGTATAGGGGTGTACTATCGGATGAACACCGGACGTTCCCTCTGAAAGAATTATGGCCGACCACTTCCGGAGAGCGTTTCCAGTTGGTGTGGCTACAACCATTACTGTAATGACCATTTGAGCGGCCAGCGAATCATAATTAATGAGAAAGATAGGCCGGTAAATTATGAATCTAGAATAAAGATTTTTTGGTCTTTACCCTTGCCAATACAATACCTATTCCATATTTCTATTTGTATATTTATTACATTATATGTAATGTCTGGGCCTTTACCGCTGCGTCAGTATTACGCAAAAATCGCTTTATATTGGCTGATCGGCAGTGGGCCTCAGATTAACAAAGCAGCGGAGACCCCTACTGTACATGTACATATCTTAAAACTTTTTAAACTTATCATTTATAATAATCAGACACAAAATGATATTTAGGTTCCGTACCCAAATGGCTGATACGGGACTCTTATAATCCATGTCTGTCTGATCATATGTCACAGTAGTAGAATTCTGCCAATTTTCTATTGATTCTGATAGAGTTTTCATATCAGTGCACATAAGGTTATGTAAATTTAAGTGCTGCATCTCCATTTATTTTTAGATTGTAACCCTCTGCTAAGAAAAGATACAAACAAAACCCTAATTTAGGTTAAGTTTACCCGAGTCACAGACTATGTAGTACTATATCTAGTGTACGATACGTTTAAGTTTACCCGAGTCACAGACTATGTAGTACTATATCTAGTGTACGATACGCATTTTGCTAGTTTTATCGTTTACAATTCGTGCTTGTTCCAAATTCAAAATGTTTTTATCAATGTAAGTAAAAGTGAGTTTTATTATTTTATTATGAATAAGATGGCCTTTTTCGAGTGGCAATGGTAAATAATATATTAAATTTTCTTGTTTCTGATCGGGTGAATAATATCGTATAATTTCTAGTGTCAAGTGTCGCTGACACAAACGTGGGTCAAACTGAATCATAAATCACCGAAATAGGTACACGTTCCGGACACTGGCCATGTTTAATATTACAAAATACAACCACTAGAGAAATGCGTGATTGTTACATTTTGGAACCAAAGCACTCATAGGAGAGAAGTAGTTGCAAGTTAATTTAAACAAGTTTCTTTACGTTATTTTTGTTTTTTTTTATGTTACCACAAGTGCGTTCGTTTTAGAATAAAAAGTTTCCACGTTTGATACTTTTCACACTTTTGATAACGCCAGTTTTACCACCGCCACCTATATAGTTCGTGTAGCTTTGAAACGTTACTAACAAAAATTTGGGTTTCAAAACGAACTGTTGACGTACACACACTACGATAATAACATACACTACCATAAGCAGTGAATATGTATAGACAGTTTAATAGGTTAACACCAAAAGTCCACCTCCAGACATGGGTCTAAAGTTTCATTTTTCGGTGGCAAAACTGCGAAAAATAACAAAATATCGTAAACGAACGCTTGACAGTTTGAAATATTTGATACTAATGCTAAACGAACGGGAGACAAGTGACAAAAGTAACGGATATAATGTTAAGCGATTAACATAGCCTATGGTCGCCGCCAACACCATGGGCATTACTCGCGTATGAAAGAAATGACACTTTTTTGAAATAGTTTTATATTTTTTAAATTAAATCAAGTTAAATTTTTGATTATTTCTTTATTTAGATAAAGAGGTATGTAACACGTAGCATTACTAAACGATCAATACGATAACTGAAAATGCTTCTTTTGTGTGAATGACATTACAAAAAAAGAAACATCGTTATTTTATTACAGTAAAGATATTGTCGGCAATTTGCCCAAAGTGTAGTTTCGATAAATTATTGCCTTACATTTCGCACATCCCTGAGAATTGTTTCTGACTCAATTTTTCGGCAAGATATGGCAAGTTAGCAAATCGTCAGCACACCTGCGCTTGAATAACGTTTTCCCATTTTCATATAATATCTTTAATAAATCTTTTCAAACTTCGAAATTTATTCATATTTCTGTTATTTCATTCATTCTTGCGAACTTTTAAGGAAAGTGGAAATTAAACCCTGAAGAAAAATTCTTTTTTTGACACACATTATATTCTTCATAATATTTGCATTTTTTTATTTAATTTTTATACATATTCCTTAAAAAATCGCATAGGTAGGTACATACTATCTAATATTTCAATAGCAATCGACGTAAATTTCTATCCTCGGAGATATTTGATCCATGGGGTTCAGATGCTCATGATTTGTCTAATAATATTTTTTTTTTTTTTTTTTTTTAATATCACTAAGGTGGCAAACAAGCTTACGGTCCGCCTGATGGTAAGCGGTCACCGTAGCCTATGGACGCTTGCAACACCAGGGGTATCACTTGCGCGTTGCCGACCCTTCAGAAATCTAATAACTTCTTTCTTGAAGAACTCCATACTGTAGTCCTTGCAAAAAACCTTGACAGGGAGCTCATTCCACAACTTAAGCGTTCGCGGGAGGAAGTTTCTCTGAAACCGCACTGTACGCACCCATTTAGGTTCTGAGTGTGAGAATGAATTCCCTGCCGATGGCGAGCGGTGCGATGGTAGAAATTAGCCGTGGGCATCATTTTGAACAATTCCTCAGAACGCGACCCATTGTACAAGCGGTAGAACACACACAGGGAGGCAAACTCTCCCCTCAGACTTAAGGGCTCGATACCGCAAGTGATTTTGGAATCGTCGACAATTCTCACAGCCCGTCGTTGAACCGAAACAAAAGGGCCAAGCTGGTATCCGGGTGAACCTGCCCAGAGATGGCAGCAGTACTCCATATGGGGCCGAACTTGCGACTTGGAAAGTAACAACCTTTGCCCCGACGTGAAGTACTGCTTCGCTCTGTTGAGTACACCAAGTTTTTTGGACGCCAGCTTCACCTTATCTTGTAAATGATCTCGGAACTGAACATCGCTGGAGATGTCAACACCAAGGATCCCAATGCTCTTGGAGATGGAGAGGGGAGTGTTCTGGAATTGTGGGACTACAGTGAATAGAGTTTTCTTAGCGGTGAACGCGTACACTTGTGTCTTTGTAGGGTTGAATCGGACCAAGTTTACCAGTCCCCAGTCAGAGACCTGGGACAGTGTGATTTGAGACACAAGTTCTCCGCGGTTTTCCTCCACAACGGAACGAGGGATGTTTGCACGACCCGTGTAAAAGCGTCTCCAGTACTGTCATCTGCATAGCAATGTATGTTGTTGATGTTCAACATGTCATTGATATGCAGTAGAAACAGCGTAGGAGACAGCACAGAGCCTTTCGGGACACCAGCATTAATGTCCATGCCATCAGAGCAACTACCGTCAACTACGGTTTGTATGCGTCTGCCGGACAAAAAGCTAGCCACCAATTTGCACAAACCCTCGGGCACTCCGTAAGATGGCAACTTCGATAGAAGATTCCAGTGCCAGACCCGATCGAACGCCTTCGCTATGTCCAGGCTACATGCCAATGGCTCCCCCTGACTCTCAATGGCTAGTGCCCATCGGTGTGTGAGATACACTAGAAGGTCACCAGTCGAGCGACGGTGGCCGAAAGCCATATTGACGGTCACTGCCGAGGTCGTGTACTTCTAGGTATCTTAGAAGCTGTGTGTTGATCACACGCTCCATTACCTTGGAGAGGAGAGAGGTAATAGCGATAGGACTGTAATTCGATGGATCTGATCTATCACCCTTTTTGAGCACCAGGTGCACATTCGCAGTCTTCCATGAAGACGGAAATTGCCTAGTGTGGTAGGAAAGCGCGAAGAGGCGCGTGAGTACAGGACATAACTCAGGAGCACACTGCCTAAGCACCACTGCTGGGTATACCGTCTGGCCCACTCAGCAACGCCCGCCGGACCTCCCGCTGCGTTATGAAGATTTCCGGCATGGTCTTACCGCACCACGGTATAGTAGGTGGTACAGCGCCTTCATCGTTCATGTTCGAGTTCGAGGCAAAGAGACTGCCCAGTAGATCGGCTTTGCCTTTAGCACTATGGGCCAAGTCACCATCGGTCTTTCGCAGTGGTGGTAACGACGACTGGCAAAAGTTCCCTTCGGCAGCTTTGGCAAGCAACCAGAAAGCACGACTTCCAGAAGGATAGCTCGTCAGTCGCCCACCTATTTTGCCGATGAATTGGAATTTTGCTCTGGTAGTTACTTTCTTACTGAACCTCTAGGCAGCATTTAATTTGCGTTTTAGCTCAGAAATATTCGGATCCTTATTATTGCGAGCCGTGGTCCAAGCCTCATATGCAGTTTGCTTAAGAATTTTAGCTTTTCTGCAAGACCTATTAAACCATGGTGGTTTTTTGACGCCGCCCGCTACTCGCGGGTTAGGAATGAAACATTCCATACCAGCGAGGATTGTCTCAGTTACTGCGGCTGCGCAGACGTCAGGATCATCTGATTTAAAGCAGATCTGCCTCCACGGGTACGATGCGTAAAATTCTCGCAATCCATCCCAGTCTGCCGACTTATAGTGCTACACACGACGCCAATTAGTTGGCCCAGATGGATCGGGTTGTGAGCATGACATTTGAGTCCGAACGAGACAGTGGTCCGAGGAGCCAAGAGGCGCATCCACTGAGACGGAGTATTCGTCCGGACGAGTAGTCAACAGAAGGTCCAGTAAGGAGCTCGTATGTTCCTCTATATCTGGTATTCTCGTTGGTCAAAGTACCAGCTGAGAGAATCCATAGGTCAGAGCAAATTCATGAGCAGATCCCTGCATAGTTATTGGTTCGAGAACTGAGCCACTCACGATGGTGGGCGTTAAAGTCTCCCAAAATAACTAGTTCTGCTGTGGGATATTGTTCTAGAACTTTGTTAGTCGTCAAAATCAGATGCGTCAAGAGTCGAGTTACGTCCGTGTCACCGCTATGAGACCTGTATAGGCACGCATAGATACGAGTGTGGCCGCCGTAATCTACGCGCACCCACAATATCGACAGGTCCCTGTCTTCAAGGCTATGAAGGCGGCGACAGCAGATATCCTCCCGAACGAACATACATACACCGGCACGACTCATAAAATTGTGTTCGAGTTTGCAGCCGGGATAGTGAAGGTATGATGTGTCGGCCAGGCAGGTTATCTGCGTCTCCGTTAGAAAAAGAATGGTCGGCTGCGCAGTCTCGAAATGGTGGTGGACTGCGTTAAGATTTGCGTGAATACCCCTGATGTTGCAAAATCCACATTATATGTGGATGAAGTAGCCGCTGTACAAACTAAGACTAAGAATGAGGATTCACTGCACAGACAGCTTAGAGGACAAAAGGTGCGGTTCTAAGACTGCCGAAGCTCGCCACAGATGATACGGTTGCTGGCACAGCGGGCGGAAGGGCCCCTGATCCCCCTCTGTTGTAGTAGCTGCGCCCACTCCGGTCTCCTTCTCTGGCATGACTACCACTTCAGATACTTTACATAGGCTGGCGGATCAGCCTCCTAGGGCGGAGATTAAGTGATCCCTGGGTTCGGGATCCCGTTCAACCTGCGGGCGGCCAGCGGTCAGCAGTTTCATCAGGTCTCCCTGACCGCCGAACCTCTGGCAACCTTACTCACCGCCAGGAACACAACACTACTCAATGTTAGTGTTATTATGGCCGCGGTTTTCTGTAAGGTGGAGGTACCTCCCCAGTTCGGGCCGCTTATTCGAGTTTTCGTGATATACCAATGTAGGTATAGGGGAAGTCCTGGTAAAGCGTATATGTTAAGTTTTGGTACGTCAAAACATTTGGATAAAATCGAGAACGGGTTTCATGTTTATATTAAAAACATTAGACATGAATTCAAGTTTTTGATGAAATAAGAAAATATAAGAAAAGAAACATTTAAATCTATGTTGAATGAAAAACCAAAGTTAGGGAAATTATCTGCTTTACCCAACCCTAACGGGTAAAGCAGAATCGCAATCCGAGCTAATCAAATGGTGTGAAACAAGTCGACTATGATAAACCTTACATCTATAACGAAAGTACATAGCTGTCATATTCCCATTAGACGATGCAACCTTCATGAGCCGATTTGAATTAACGCACTGAATGCAATCTCTAGATTTTTTTTTTTTTTTTTATACCACTAAGGTGGCAAACAAGCTTACGGCCCGCCTGATGGTAAGCGGTCACCGTAGCCTATGGACGCTTGCAACACCAGGGGTATCACTTGCGCGTTGCCGACCCTTCAGAAATCTAATAACTTCTTTCTTGAAGAACTCCATACTGTAGTCCTTGCAGAAAACCTTGGCAGGGAGCTCATTCCACAACCTAAGCGTTCGCGGGAGGAAGTTTCTCTGAAACCGCACTGTACGCGACCATTTAGGTTCTAAAGTGTGAGAATGAATTCCCTGCCGATGGCGAGCGGTGCGATGGTAGAAAGTAGCCGTGGGCATCATTTCGAACAATTCCTCAGTACAAGCGGTAGAACACACACAGTGAGGCAAAGTCTCTCCTCAGACTTAAGGGCTCGATACCGCAAGTGAGTTTGGGATCGTCGACAATTCTCACAGCCCGTCGTTGAACCGAGTCAAAAGGGTCAAGCTGGTATCCGGGTGCACCTGCCCAGAGATGGCAGCAGTACTCCATATGGGGCCGAACTTGCGACTTGTAAAGTAACAACCTTTGCCCCGACGTGAAGTACTGCTTCGCTCTGTTGAGTACACCAAGTTTTTTGGACGCCAGCTTTACCTTATCTTGTAAATGATCTCGGAACTGAACATCGTTGGAGATGTCGACACCAAGGATCCCAATGCTCTTGGAGATGGAGAGGGGAGTGTTCTGGAATTGTGGGACCACAGTGAATGGAGTTTTCTTAGCGGTGAACGCGCACACTTGTGTCTTTGTAGGGTTGAATCGGACCAAGTTTACCCGTCCCCAGTCAGAGACCTGGGACAGTGTGGTCTCGATTTGAGACACAAGTTCTCCGCGGTTTTCCTCCACAACGGAACGAGGGATGTTTGCACGACCCGTGTAAAAAGCGTCTCCAGTACTGTCATCTGCATAGCAATGTATGTTGTTGATGTCCAACATGTCATTGATATGCAGTAGAAACAGCGTAGGAGACAGCACAGAGCCTTGCGGGACACCAGCATTAATGTCCATGCTATCAGAGCAACTACCGTCAACTACAGTTCGTATGCGTCTACCGGACAAAAAGCTAGCCACCCATTTGCACAAACCCTCGGGCACTCCGTAAGATGGCAACTTCGATAGAAGACCGCGGTGCCAGACCCGATCGAACGCCTTCGCTATGTCCAGGCTACATGCCAATGCCTCCCCCTGACTCTCAATGGCTAGTGCCCATCGGTGTGTGAGATACACTAGAAGGTCACCAGTCGAGCGACCGTGGCGAAAGCTATATTGACGGTCACTGACCAGATCGTGAACTTCTAGGTATCTTAGAAGCTGTGTGTTGATCACACGCTCCATCACCTTAGAGAGGAGAGAGGTAATAGCGATAGGCCTGTAATTCGATGGATCTGATCTATCGCCCTTTTTGGGCACCGGGTGCACATTCGCAGTCTTCCATGAAGACGGAAATTGCCTAGTGTGGTAGGAAAGCGCGAAGAGGCGCGTGAGTACAGGACATAACTCAGGAGCACACTGCTTAAGCACCACTGCTGGTATACCGTCTGGCCCACTCGACTTATGAACGTCTAGAGAAAGCAACGCCCGCCTGACCTCCCGCTGCGTTATGGAGATTTCCGGCATGGACTTACCGCACCACGGTATAGTAGGTGGTACAGCGCCTTCATCGTTCATATTCGAGTTCGAGGCAAAGAGACTGCCCAGTAGATCGGCTTTCTCTTTAGCACTATGGGCCAAGTCACCATCGGTCTTTCGCAGTGGTGGTAACGACGACTGGCAGAAGTTCCCTTCGGCAAGCGACCAGAAAGCACGACTCCCAGAAGGATAGCTCGCAAGTCGCCCACCTATTTTGCCGATGAATTGGAATTTTGCTCTGGCAGTTGCTTTCTTACTGAACCTCGAGGCAGCATTTAATTTGCGTTTTAACTCAGAAATATTCCGATCCTTATTAAAACGAGCCGTGGTCCAAGCCTCATATGCATTTTGCTTAAGAATTTTAGCTTTTCTGCAAGACCTATTAAACCACGGTCGTTTTTTGACGCCGGCAGCTACTCGCGGGTTAGGAATATAGCATTCCATACCAGCAAGGATTGTCTCAGTGACTGCGGCTGCGCAGACGTCAGGATCTTCTGAGTTAAAGCAGATCTGCCTCCACGGGTACGATGTGTAAAATTCACGCAATCCATCCCAGTCTGCCGACTTATAGTGCCACACACGACGCCAGTTAGTTGGCCCAGAAGGATCAGGTTGTGTGCATGACACTTGAGTCCGAACGAGACAGTGGTCTGAGGAGCCAAGAGGCGCATCCACTGAGACGGAGTACCCGTCCGGACGAGTAGTCAGCAGAAGGTCCAGTAAGGAGCTCGTATGTTCCTCTATATCTGGTATTCTCGTTGGAGAAAGTACCAGCTGAGAGAATCCATAGGTCAGAGCAAATTCATGAGCAGATATCCCAGCATAGTTATTGGTTCGAGAACTGAGCCACTCGCGATGGTGGGCGTTAAAGTCTCCCAAAATAACTAGTTCTGCTGTGGGATATTGCTCTAGAACTTTGTCAGTCGTCAAACTCAGGTGCGTGAAGAGTCGAGTTACGTCCGTGTCACCGCTATGAGACCTGTATAGGCACGCATAGATACGAGTGTGGCCGCCGTAATCTACGCGCACCCACAATATCGACAGGTCCCTGTCTTCAAGGCTATGAAGGCGGTGACAGCAGATATCCTCCCGGACGAACATACATACACCGGCACGACTCATAAAATTGTGTTCGAGTTTGTAGCCGGGATAATGAAGGTATGATGTGTCGGCCGGGCAGGATATCTGCGTCTCCGTTAGAAAAAGAATGGTCGGCTGCGCAGTTTCGAGATGGTGGTGGACTGCGTTAAGATTTGCGTGAATACCCCTGATGTTGCAAAAATCCACATTATATGTGGATGGAGTAGCCGCTGTGCAAACTCTTTTCTTTTTCTGTCTTCTGGCCATAATATATATAAAAAAAAGTTACTAAGACTAAGGATGAGGATTCACTGCACAGACAGCATAGAGGACAAAGGGTGCGGTTCTAAGACTGCCGAAGCTCGCCACAGATGATACGGTTGCTGGCCCGGCGGGCGGAAGGGCCCCTGATCCCCCTCTGTTGTAGTAGCCGGGTCCACTCCGGTCTCCTTCTCCGGCACGACTACCACTTCAGATACTTTACACAGGCTGGCGAATCAGCCTCCCAGGGCGGAGATTAAGTGATCCCTGGGTTCGGGATCCCGTTCAACCTGCGGGCGGCCAGCGGTCAGCCGTTTCATCAGGTCTCCCTGACCGCTGAACCAACACGCCGCGTCTACGCCGAGTATGACAGCAACAAGCACCGCCGGTCCTCCGCTGTCCGCGCAGCGAATCCTCAAAGAGCTCTGGCAACCTTACTCACCGCCAGGAACACAACACTACTCAATGTTAGTGTTATTATGGCCGCGGTTTTCTGTAAGGTGGAGGTACTTCCCCAGTTCGGGCCGCTCATTCGAGCAAGTACTCGCTATGCCCTGCTTAGTTGTTCGGGTGGCTTATTCGAGCGAGTACTTGCAGTGCCTTACCTCTCTTATGTTCGGGTGGCTTATTCGAGCGAGTACTTGCAGTGCCCTACCTCTCTTTGTTCGGGTGGCTTATTCGAGCGAGTACTTGCAGTGAATCTGTGTATTTCTTAGAGCATAGTATTGTTTTTTCTTTACCACTGCTCTTGCTTCTCTTATATGACAATTGCAGCTATGGGTAGCGTCTATTTCAGCAATACTTCGTCTCCTTGGTGTTAAACTTTTATGATTTACCTAAAGAATACCCTATCCGCTTTGCACAAATCACTTTTTGCTATAAACTTGCAATCTATAAACTCTAATAAAACATTAAATTAACCGCATTCTCAGGCAAAAGCGCTCACAGTGGTAAGGCAACACTTATGCAACGTAACTTACTGAAACACTAAAAACAGTAATTTCTTAGCTTACAAAAATGAGGGCTAACATTTTACCAGTCACCAGAGGTCAGCACTGTGGGGTGAGGTACATTTTAACCAATCACAGGCTGACTTCATCAATAGCAGGTGTACATACTAGCCTGTGATTGGTTTAAATCTTCATTTACCTCATGTCTATGATGTCTGACCTCTATTCGGTGTTACCCCTCATTGCGCGCGATGTTCCTTTAACTTGTTTATTCGAACTGTCATAGCACCGGCAGCCATTTGTTCTGAGAAGCTGATTTGATGCTGCTGAGTTTCCAGTTAATATTTAAAATGAAATATAAAGATTTCGCTTTGCCCAGAGTATTCACTTTCCCCGGACTTACCTTAGGTTTTTGTAGGAAAAGAGAATAATATGTTGGTGTATTTCGGGTTCCACGTGGACGAAAATCAACCATATAACTCCTATGATCAACCCAAGTGCAGTGGCGGATTTGCAGTCTTGGCCGCATCATGTAGACTAGGTACATAATGAATTTACTTTCTTGCCAACTTTTATATAAATCTAAATCAGAGATTTAATTATCTTTAATAGCTACTAATTTGTAATATATTCCAAGAGTTAAGGGTTCATTGCACAATTAAATAAAACATTTAAAACAGTTTTAGGTTTTATTTATTAATAAGTGTTAAAAGTGTTTTAACATGAGTTACAAAAGTCGTCTGCGCAGCAAAATCAATAATTAAATCTTCGCAATCCAATTTTCTTAAAAAATCAGTTTCTATGTTAGGCAAAGCAAGATCATTTAACCTTTGCTCCGTCATTGTTGTGCGTAAATAGTTTTTAACTCTGCGCAAACACAAAACGATCGTTCTCCTGAACAGTTGCTGACGGGACAACACACACACATACGAAGAGCAATATTCACGTTTGGGTAAATGGTTTGAGGACCTTCAGTCCGTAATCATTTCAATAATCTGACTTTGCATATGACGATTCTCTTCTGTTGTGTGTCATTTTCGATAGAGACTAGCGCTTTATGTCTTTCATTCCAGGATTCGCGTCAACTTTTGCATGCGTCTGCACGAGCTGACCTACGAGTCGTTGACAGACTTTTGATGGTGAAATGAGCTTGAAGGCGTTCCCAACGCTGAATTGACGCTGCAAAGAAATTGTATAACTCTTGGAGTAAAGAAAAGAACGAGCAAACCTCTTGGCTGCTTTCAGCTGCACATTCACCTACTAAATTGAGCGAGTGTGCTGAACAAGGAATTAAATGCTGCCTCGAGGTTCAGTAAAAAAGCAACTGCCAGAGCAAAATTCCAATTCATCGGCAAAATAGGTGGGCGACTTGCGAGCTATCCTTCTGGGAGTCGTGCTTTCTGGTCGCTTGCTAAAGCTGCCGAGGGGAACTTCTGCCAGTCGTCATTACCACCACTGCGAAAGACCGATGGTGACTTGGCCCACAGTGCAAAAGAGAAAGCCGATCTATTGGGCAGTCTCTTTGCCTCTAACTCGAATGTGAACGACGAAGGCGCTGTACCACCTACTTTACCGTGGTGCGGTAAGACCATGCCGGAAATCACTATAACACAGCGCGACGTCCGGCGGGCGTTGCTTTCCCTAGACGTTCATAAGTCGAGTGGGCCAGACGGCATACCAGCAGTGGTGCTTAAGCAGTGTGCTCCTGAGTTATGTCCTGTACTCACGCGCCTCTTCACGCTTTCCTACCACACTAGGCAATTTCCGTCTTCATGGAAGACTGCAAATGTGCACCCGGTGCCCAAAAAGGGCGATAGATCAGAACTATCGAATTACAGGCCTATCGCTATAACCTCTCTCCTCTCCAAGGTGATGGAGCGTGTGATCAACACACAGCTTTTGAGATACCTAGAAAAACACGAACTGATCAGTGACCGTCAATATGGCTTTCGCCACGGTCGCTCAACTGGTGACCTTCTAGTGTATCTCACACACCGATGGGCACTAGCCATTGAGAGTCAGGGGGAGGCATTGGCATGTAGCCTAGACATAGCGAAGGCGTTCGATCGGGTCTGGCACCGGGGTCTTCTATCGAAGTTGCCTTCTTACGGAGTGCCCGAGGGTTTGTGCAAATGGGTGGCTAGCTTTTTGTCCGGCAGAAGCATACGAGCCGTAGTTGACGGTAGTTGCTCTGATAGCATGGACATTAATGCTGGTGTCCCGCAAGGCTCTGTGCTGTCTCCTACGCTGTTTCTACTGCACATCAATGATATGTTGGACATCAACAACATACATTGCTATGCAGATGACAGTACTGGAGACGCTTATTACACGGGCCGTGCAAGCATCCCACGTTCCGTTGTGGAGGAAAAGCGTGAAGAACTTGTGTCTCAAATCGAGATCGGTCTGTCCAAGATCTCTGACTGGGGGCGGGAAAACTTGGTTCGATTCAACCCTTCAAAGACACAAGTCTGCGCGTTCACCGCTAAGAAAACCCCATTCACTGTAGTCCCACAATTCCAGAACACTCCCCTCTCCATCTCTAAGAGCATTGGGATCCTTGGCGTTGACATCTCCAGCGATGTTCAGTTCCGAGATCATTTGCTAGACAAGGTAAAGCTGGCGTCCAAAAAACTTGGTGTACTCAACAGAGCGAAGCATTACTACACGTCGGGGCAAAGGTTGCTACTTTACAAGTCGCAAGTCCGGCCCCATATGGAGTACTGCTGCCATCTCTGGGCGGTTGCACTCGGATACCAGCTTGGACCTTTTGACTCGGTTCAACGACGGGCTGTGAGAATTGTCGACGATCCCAAACTCACTTGCGGTATCGAGCCCTTAAGTCCGAGGAGAGACTTTGCCTCCCTGTGTGTGTTCTACCGCTTGTACAATGGATTGTGTTCTGAGGAATTGTTCGAAATGATGCCCACGGCTACTTTCTACCATCGCACCGCTCGCCATCGACAGGGAATTCATTCTCACACTTTGGAACCAAAATGGTCGCGAACAGTGCGGTTTCAGAGAAACTTCCTCCCGCGAACCCTTGGGTTGTGGAATGAGCTCCCTGCCAAGGTTTTCTCTAAGGACTACAGTATGGGGTTCTTCAAAAAAGAAGTTATTAGATTTCTGAAGGGTCGGCAACGCGCGAGTGTTGCCCCTGGTGTTGCAAGCGTCCATAGGCTACGGTGACCGCTTACCATCAGGCGGACCGTAGGCTTGTTTGCCACCTTAGTGGTATAAAAAAAAAAAAAAAAAAATACTCTGCAAGCGGTGAAATTTCCTTTATTTTAGCTTGCAGGCCGTTGTAAATGCCTTTCATGTTAACTGCGTTGTCATAAGATTGCCCGCGGCAGTTTTAAATGTCAATTCCCAATTCGGTTAGAGTTGAGGTAACAGCATCTATCATTTGTTGTGATGTATGACCTGTGTTTGGAATGAACTTGAGGAACCGTTCTACAGGTGATCCATTAGGCAGGACATATCTGATAACATAAGTGAGCTGGTCTACGTGAGATATATCCGGCGTCGAGTCAATGATCAGAGAAAAATATTTCGCTGTTAATATTTCCATTACAATTGTCTCCAAAACTTTGTGTCCCATAAGCCGAATGAATTCTTCACAGGTTGTTGAAGAAAGATAACTCGTAAATCCTGAGCCTGGATTCCCATAACGTGTTAAGTTTTTGGCTAAGAACGGATCGAACTCAGCGATAAGGACATTAAATAATTTCCATTGTGAATTGAACCAAATTTCTTGTCGTGTCTAATATGTAGGACCGATTTTTTGTGAGTAGGCGAATTCTCATTAGTTGATACTCGATTACATGAATTTTTCCAATCATTGAAATTTCTTTTTGTCACACTGACTCCCCCACCATTAAAAAGAAGACAAGGTCCACAAAAAATACATCCAGTACTGTTGGAATAAATTAGCCACTTCCGCGCAGCTTTTTCGCGATTTGACGTTTGGATAAATGTTTTGACAACTGTCGCGCCTTATCTTTGTAAATTCGCTCACTCTTAGGAAAATCATTTTAGATGTTTTGATTGGCTCCGTTCTTACAAATGTAATCTCGCGTGAACTCGCCGATTGTCCATTTGGCTGGATTGTCGCTGATTTTGCACAGCACCTGGTGCGAAGGATTGGGTCGCACTCCTACACCTGCCACTTTTAGTACTAGAGGGACATCTTCGGCTTGTTCCTTTGATCCACTTGCCACATCGATCAAAGTATCTGCACTTAAAGACACTAAAGAATTATTAGTTGACGGAGCGCCACTACCACTTGGAACGTCGGTTGGATCAATCATATGATCGTATCCTTTTGTTTATCATCTTTTTTTTAGCTGGCTTGCGATACTCTGCCCCACTTAACCTAAAACTCTTATATAATTATGCAACATAACACTGTTTACGTGAGCGTGAGGTTATTATATTTTTTTTTGTAAATATAGCAGTACGTACACGTCGCGTCGCGAATGACGTTACGAAATTTGAAATAAATTAGTCCACTCACTGCACTGCAGTTGCTTTACTGTTAAGCTGACCCTGTTGTGAGCTGGCGAGTGAGATAGGTGTGGGTGGGGGCAGAGTAGGGGCGCGGGGGCGCACCGGTGCCCCGCACTATACCACGGACGCGAAGCTGGAAGAATTTCGTTCAACGACCCGTCACTATTTGTCTCCGTTTCACGCGCATAATTATTTGCCGTCGCGCTCGCACAGATGCGATGACCGACTGCTGTTATCAGAAATTACTACTATTTGACCACTGAACGCAGGCTAAAAAGTAAAAGGTCAATGTACGAAATTCTTTGTGCTTAGCATTCGTATAGTGTCAATCACGAGCGAGTGTTTTTAAAGCTCGCGTCGCGCGTATAACAATATTCTTCCTAAATCACTTATATTACAAGTATGAAATATTTTATATGTACGTAATAATTACTTATATTTTTATATGCAAAAAAAGTAATTTAGGGAAATTATTGCTATACGTTGCGGTGCAGTGCGGCCCGCCATAATATGCGTAGCCTTTTAAATATTTCGGTACTTTGCATTTGAGTAATTTCTGGCTATCATTCGTAATATTTTAGTATCGATTTGCCGCCCCTAATATCTGGCCGCCCTAGGCCCGAGCCTACTGGGCCTTAGGGCAAATCCGCCACAGCCTAAGTGTAATGCATCTATATAGTTGTAGGTATAGTACACTCTGCGTGGGGCATTAACACATTCGCATTTTTCGTGCTTTGTGTACTTTCGTATTTATTTTTTGAAGGTTTACTTGCCACTGAACTACATCCTGAAGATATCAAGGGAATTCTAAAATTGTTATAGGCACACTTGAAGCGATTTGGGTAATTTTTTTGTGTACGAAAAATAAGCCAATAGCTCACTTAAAACTTTAAACTTCAATTTAGATCAGATTTTTGAAATAATTATTTTTACCTTTTTAGTGCATCTTTTTGAAGCCGGTTGTTGTATTTGTTAAAATATTTTTATAATCAATAAAATAGATCGCTTGGAAAATACCTGTTAATATTCTCTTAACAAAATCGAAAAAAAAAAACATTCTCAAACATACGTATATCATTTTTATAGTGATTATGGTTTTTTTACAGCCATATCAGGATGAAAATATAGTTTTGCGCTTTTCCTACATGAATAACAAGTAGGCGTTACGCAGTACGATTATGGCCAATAGATATCCGTCATCGGAATAGCTTTGCTTACGATATATCTACGCGAGTAATGCTACTTTAATCGCTAACGTTGCCATATATTATATATCAGCAAGTGAAAATATGAACATATAAATCTGCAATAATATGTCCTCAACTAATACCTAATACTGCTGCGTTATATCAATCGTTTTACTAGTTTACTATCTTCTATCTATCTAGAAGCACAGATAGTGGATAGAATATTAGTTTTAAAGCAACTGTAGCTCGATTCCGTAAAATGACAGCTAACAATTCTCGTTTGAAATCCATAGAAATAAGATATACATTGCGCATTTGAAATGACGAATGAAATTCATCGCTTGTCGCGAAACCGCAATGTATATCTTATTTCTTTCAAAAAAGGTAAGCAATCTTTTACGGAATCGACCCTCTGGTTTACTGTTCGTTGATTTGACCGCGCCTTTTTATAGCAAAACAGATCTAAAATATGTACAATGCATCAAACTTTTTTGACACGGTGTCTGTCGCTAGTGTCGCGTAAGTTCTGCAGGTCGATTCCATAAAAGATTGCTAACCTTTTTTGAATAAAAAAATAATATATACATTGCGGTTTCGCGACAATCGATGAATTTCATACGTCATTTCAAATGCGCAATGTAAATCTTATTTCTATGGATTTCAAACGAGAATTGTTTGCTGTCATTTTACGGAATCGAGCCGCAGGACCATTTTAATATGGCGACTGTAGTTTCGATGTTTCTTTCGTGTGCGTTCTGAATCTGCACCATGCCAATTTAATAGTCTTTAACGAAAAAAAAAATAATTACTTTATAATTTTAATTATTCATTTATTTGTGCAGTATTTTTCATACAATATATTATCTAATTAATAAATATATAAAGATAATATTATTATTTTTCTACTATAAACTAATCGTATCAAAAAAAAAAACAAAGTGTAGGTACCAACCAGATCACTATATAACTAGTAAGGATATCGACATCTCGCGTTTTTGAACGATCTCGAAGGTTTTTTTAGTGGGAAGAAAAAAACTTAGGTACCTACACATAGTCCACCACGTTTTGCGATTTTGCGATAAAGTGGGCTTTTGCTCGCAGTTTGTAGACGATAAACATAATATTTTGTGAGCTAAAAAAATGAAAATACCTTTTAGCATTTCTAAGAAACGCTATCACAAAGATACAGATCAAAATGGCCATGAGAAACTTTGAGATAAATCACGGCTTGTTGTAGAAAATTGCCTTAAGAAAGGGCATAAAGCCAAACCAATTCTGCATATAACGCGGAATATGAACGTAGTATGGGCGAAAATAATTAAATATTAATAACTTGATTTGCTTGACATGACTAAATAATAATTTGTATTAAAAATTTGCTAATAACACAATTTAAGGTAGATTATATGTAGGTAGGTACATTAATTCGAAAATTGACTAAAACTAATGGAACTGAAATAAAGAAAGAAAACTTTGTGATTGTGATTCTATCAAGAAAATTTTTTTGCATTATATTTTTGCTAATAATCTCTCTTGGAATTATAATGTAGTATTTATATTTTTATTTTATTTCTTTGAACTCCATTTACTCACTGAAAATTCAATTCTACTATAGGCAATTACCTGTATAACCCCCTCTTAAATTATAAATAATTTTATATATCTAATTAATTATAAAGTTAATAAAAATTAAAAATTATATACATACATATTCTATTAAATTATATAACATAGTTATTATAATTAGAATAAAAGAAATAAATTATCAGATATTATTACCGCTATGTTCTAAGTTTTACTCCGAGCCCTTTTTAATAAAGTCTTTGTTCCGCAGTAAAACCTTTTGTTGGAAGGCAAATTACCTAGAGCAATAACAAAAGCACCGTAGACAAGGAACGAAAGACAATGGTGTCTGCCTACTATTCAGTCGAGGAGGAAAAGGGTTTTCACTTAGCGGGAGGAAGCTTTTACGAGGAAAAAGTATATTATTTTAGAAAAAAACAAAAAATACAATATAAATTGAACACAGAATTAGAATCGATGTGATTTAAAAAATACCAAAGATAGTAGAATTTGATCATAAGCACAGGTACTTTTTAAGTAGGTTATATATGTAGTAGTAGTAGTAGGGTTATATATGTAGTTGTGTTTTATTTTTTTTGACTATTTTGACTATTTGATTGCCTTGACTTTGTCCTGGTCCTGGCCGTTACAAACAAGAAAGACAATATTATGAGAACGGGTGCAATATTAAAATAACCATATGTATTAAATTAAAGAATATATTATATTTTCAAATTGTTGACAAACACTTAAATTACTTAAAAACAACGAGGTGGTTACTATTTGTCGATTTTTTTTATCTATGTTTTGTGATTACTCGAAAACGCCCTGACAGATTTTGAAAATTCTTTTTTTTATTTAAAAGGTATACTTTCCAGGTGGTCCTATGGTTCGGTCACGTCATCGTCACTTATCACGTCAGGATATAATGATGGGATCCTGAAGAAATCGGAAAGCTCTTCAAATTTTTATAGGCACACTTGAAGCGATTTTAGCATTTTTTTAGTGTACGAGAAAATAAACCAACAATATATGTAATAAAATAATAATGAATATGAAACTGCGACTTACGTAAATACAATTAAAAAAAACTTTTGTAACAACACAACAACCAACTTAAAAAAGACGCACTTCAAAGGTAAAAACAATTATTCAAAAAAATCTGATCTTTATAAATTCAGTTTGAAGTTGGTGTTTTATTACCTGGAGAATCAAGAAGAAAACCATGTTGTTTTTAGGGAATATCCTATCAACTTACTTTGGGAAAATTGCGGAAAAATACAAACCCCCTTCACAAAATTCCATCAATATTGAACAGTACCTACATAAAATAACAGCATTTTTAAAAAGGAAGTCAATAGGATATATATGAGTAAGGAATGGAAGGTAGTTACGAGAGAAAATGTAAAAAAAATGAACCTCGTGACGATAAATATTTACACACTAAGGTAACTTGAAAAACTTTTATTGTTTTTCAAAAATGGTAAATTAAATTTTTAAGTATGCAAGTTGTGTGTTAAAATATTAGTCAGTCAGTTTACTCTTTTATATAAATATAGATATATATAGGAAAATATTCAGAAAAATATTACTACTAGCTTGCCGTTAAATGAATGCTTTTGTTAGTAAATATATATATAAATATATAGATTGGGTTTACTAACAAAAGCATTCATTTAACGGCAAGCTAGTGGTTATATTTTTTCTGAATATTTTCCTGAAACACCTCGTAACCAGTAATTGCCAATATGTGTAGCCGAAATTGCCCAGCTAACTTTATTACTCAGTAACCAATACAAGAATAATCCTATTAACACTGTATCCGGTTGCGTAAAAAAATATCTTGTTTAAATATTCCTTTCTACCCAACTGCCGGAAGAAACGAGGGTAATATTTTTAAGTGTATGTATGTCCATTTATTTGGCACACCCTAAAGCCTGAACGAATTGACGGATTTTGAAATCCAAAGTGTACTTTGATTCAACGTGATTGTGTGAGTGCCTTGTATGCGGTTTAAAAAAAAAATATTTTAAAACTCTCGAATTGGGTAAATATAAAAAAAAGGGCTTTATAAGGCGAGTACAAAAATATATGACTCTTACAGTAAAAAAGTTAAGCGCGAGTAAAAAAAAATAATACTAAAAGGTGTGAATAAAAATAAGTAATTAAATAAATGAAAAATCCCGACTGCAAGAACTAAAAGTAAACAAGTGCCCCTAAAACATACATTTTTTTTAAGAATAAGCAGGCGGGCCTCATTTAAATGTAAGGACAAATAGTTGTACAGCTTGTATCACAGTGTGATACCTTAAAATTGTCCCGAGTGCTTATATGTAGTTAAATATTTAGTATGTTTTATGGGCAATTGTTTAGTTCTTGCAGTCGGTTTTTTCATTTATTTAAATGTTTTTTGTTTACTTTTATTAATGTTAGTAATCTTAAGCAACAATGGAATAAATAAAATATCAAAGCTCTCGGTTTTATTATGATTCTTATTTATTAAGTACTAGCTTTTGCCCACAGTTCCACCCGCCTTAAATTCGGTTATCGGTGTAGGATTTCAATGGCAACTTCTCAATTATAGAAAAAAAACCGACACACACTTGACGCTTTCAAGCAGTCTATGTCCTTCTGCGGGACTTAAACTATCTCTATGCCAAATTTCATCTTAATCGGTACAGCAGTTTAAGTGTGAAGAGGAAACAGACAGAGTTACATTTCGCATTTACAAATGTTTATGGACTACTTTGACTTGAGGTATCCAATATGTTTTATTAAAAACTGTAGGTAGGTGATAGAATTATTTTCATATCTTATAGACATTAATAGGTAACACTATGTTATAGAAAAAGCGCGTCTTATTAAAAATATCACTGAAACTGTTACTTCCCCACACAAATACAAAGATTTATTTTTAAATTTATCAAACTCCGCACAGTAAAAAAATCACCAAATGCTAATTACTGAGTAGGAACTAGATAGTTTTAAACTAAACTAAATGTTGTAATTACTAACGTCCTGACAGTAAAATTTTAATTACATAAATAGCATTCGCTAACATTATCATTTTACTCGGGTAAGCTAGAGTTACAGATAGTAAAGCTCATTTAGTCGTAGTCCGTCTTGTTAAAGCTACACATTTTCATAGGCTACAGTAACTGCTTAACATCAGGTGGACCGTGAGCTTGTTTGCCACCTAAGTGGTATAAAAAAAAAACCATTAAGATATTTTTCCCTGAAGAAGTCTTCATAAATGTTACAGGGATCAACTTTTAAGCCCAGCAGCTAATAAATAGGTACCTGCTCGTTATATCCATATGGTATATTTAAACTACTGCGCTTGGTAGTCTTTTTCAAAAGAAAAAGCGTCACTGACCATACGGCATCAGCTGACACCGAACGAAAGTCAAAAATATAACTTTGTCGAAGGTATTATAAATTAAGAAGTTATTTTCCTGCCTACCAAATCTAGTACAATCTTAATAACAAGGTATATATACCTACTTATTTAAAGTTATATTTCAAGAAATGTCTACTAAAGTCATTTATAACTTTGTTAAACATATTCGAGACATGTCAAAAGTTTGCAAATTTGATAAACCAGTTGCGGATTGTCTTCGTTATTTCAATAAATTTTCAATACTCATTATACTGGAACTGTAGTAACGTGAGCTAAATTAAAAAAAAAGGTAAAGAATTTTGATTTCTACAGAAATGTGAGCAAAGTGCTTTTGCCAAAAACGTATATGCGCAAAAAGCACGCATTAATAAAAATATATAAAAAAAACTCAGTAAGTTTCTAATGGCGAAGGAAATGGTGAGCGTGCATGTCTGGACGGCGCGTTCGACATGTCCTTCGCCGCCGCTCGCATCGCTCCCTTCGCTGCTTTTCTCGGTTTTTGGGGCGCGAGTCAAAGGACCGAAAAGTTCGCGTGAGCCAGCCGGCCATACACTTATACAATTACTCTGGCTCGCGCGCTCCTACAGTGTTGTTGTGTACTTTGTGATTGAAAAATGCCACCATCGCCGCTGTCAGTAGATGATGACAGATGAACTGAACCCCATACTGTAGTCCTTAAAGTAAACCTTAGCAGGGAGCTCATTCCATAACCCAAGCGTTCGCGAGAGGAAGTTTCTCTGAAACCGCACTGTACGCGACCATTTGGGTTCTAAAGTGTGAGAATGAATTCCCTGCCAATGGCGAGCGGTGCGATGGTAGAAAGTAGCCGCGGGCATCATTTTGAACAATTCCTCAGAACACATACCATTGTACAAGCGGTTATTTAGAAATTATTTGATATGTCGCGTATAGCGACTTTCCTGCAGGGAATGAGCTCCCACATCTAGGTTTTTCCTTGGATATATAGTAAGAGGTTCTCCAAGAAGGGAGTGAGAGGTCGCAACATACAAGTAATCAGACAAAAAATAAATGAAACAAAATCTAATATTCATTCTAATCTGTAATTAAAAAAGCAATAAAATGAAATCACGAAGGAGCAATAGATATACATTACTTGTGGCAAAACATGTTTAAAAAAAACATCAAGATACTTTCTCCCCGGGTATATCCATGGGTATAATTAAACGGGTATTTAATTCTGAATGTGATAATGTGGAAGGCCACAAACTAGAACTGAGATCAATTTTACTTTACAATAAACTAATTGTAACCTTTGTGCCTAAGAACCCAGGGACCTGTAACTCACTGTCGAATGCTCTAGTATTTCGCTATGATAGTCTTTCATCAAATTAAAAACAGATACGAAGCAAAATTTTAAAATCAAGTTGCACTTTCTACTAATTTACTAAACACAAATTATTAGTAACATATAACTCTGAAGTCCAAAAATCCTCAAGTTTCAATTAAACCACGTGTCTCGTGTCATAGCGATATGTTGGACCATGTCCGTTATCCCAGCAGCGCAACCCGGTCTCGGTGGACACAGAAATTATTAGTGTGTTAATTAAAACGTCAGGACAGTTTGTTCTTTGTCCCTAAAATATGTTTCATTTTGGCTAAGCCACAAGTAATATATTTCTGTGATATGTCACATTCGATTTCTACAATTTATAACGGATTTTGGAATCACAATTTATTTAAATAACAGAATTTGATTCTGATCTCTTTATTTTTAAATAGTTAGGTATAACTAATATTTTTTACATTCGATTTCTACAATTTATTGCGGATTTTGGAACCACAATTTATTTAAATAATAGAATTTGATTCTGATCTCTTTATTTTTAAATAGTTAGGTATACCTAATATTTTTTAGCGACTGACAAGTAGTATTATATTCTCTTTGCGACTGACGTATAAATAATATGTTAGTGTAGGACAATAGACTTAAATTAAATCTTACACTTTTACTGGTAGTAAAACAAAGCCTTCCGTTGCCTCTGTCCGTTCCAATTACTTAACTTAAAAATTACTGAATATATGTTCCGCTATTTATTGATATTTACGTAAATTAAGTAAATTCCTAATCATAACCAAACCGAAACCAAAACCCTAACCCTCTGGATTTGGTTAAGGAAAAATAGTTTACCTACGGAAAATTATTTTTTCAAAAATTTAAAAAAAAATGTTTTAAGCTCAATTTTTTATTTTCACTTAATTGTCAAGCAAGAGATTTCTGTTAAAATCCTTAAATTCATGTGCAATATATTAATCTTAATCTTAATTTTTTGTCATACTTTTTTAGGCAAAAATTAAAGCTGTGGGTTTTTTAACAAGTGCACAAAATAATAACCTTGACATGGGGCGTCGCGATTTTTCTAGCGATGATGCAGAGCCAGTCCACACCACATAAAATGCATGTTGTGTGCTATTAGTCACGAAGTCACTTTTCATTTTCAGCGGCTGACATCGGGCTACAAAATATTTCGTTTCACATACAATGTCCTGTCAATTATACAATTTTCACTCTTACGTTTTTGTAATAAGGCGTTCTCCAGCGGACATCGTATTTGAAATTAAATATAGTATACCTCCTGCCCACAGACGACAATATACTAGTATTTCTCTGAGGACGTGTTTATTTTTCATTTCTGCACGAACCGTCTGAACTATCTTTTCTGTTTTTCTATTCTGTGTAGTCTGTAAGTACATATAAGAACAAAAATTAAGATGTTTTTTATTTGAACTAAGTAAATACTAATTAAGTTTTCTTTACAATAACAACACCTACAGATTAATATTAAATTAATGGATTACTTAAAAACAATAATTAAATGAGCCTACTGTTCCAGTCTGAAATTATAGGCTAATGATTTATTTATTACATTTTGTATTTTAAAGTAATAGTGGTAATAAATGTGCCAAGACAAAAAACAAAAAAAAAATGTGTAGGTATTCGAAATTTTTGCGCGTAGAGCTAAACAGTAAAGACAGTATATTGGTTAAAAGATATTTGTTTTCTAATTTTTTATTATGTAAACAAAAAAACATTTTTTTGAGGGAGTTATAAAAATCATTAAAATGGAGAATCACATATATTTTTTGAATCATAGATTTATGACTGCATGACAAAAAGAGGGGTCAAAAAACCCTACTTGTGCCCCCCTTTTTTTGAAAAAAGGAATGTTTCGCTAGAACTTTCCATTTCGATGATCGAAAGAGTTCATCGCCACTAGCAATGTTTAAACCGACAATTGTTTGTGACTGTATTTTTTTTAAACAAAAAAGGGGGACTTAAAGCACTCACTACGGGGGTAGCCTGTAATCAAAACTATTTAGCCGTCAACTAATATCACTAATTCTGACTCCTTTTCAAACCACTTTCCGTGCATATCGACCGCTAGCGTACGACATATACCTAAAGAGGGGTTCTAAAAATACGATAAACTATTTGCAAACGATACCCTCTATGTTTTTTTCGACATACGAGTATGTTCCCTCCCAACTATATGTTAATTTTTACTAGTCGATCTATCAACTATAACAGTTACCGCGATTAACAAGTCATGAGTAAATCAATTAAATAAATCTCGAATTCGAGATTATCTCTATCAGCACGAGAATCAGGCTCCTGGAGCTTTTTATAATCTCTCAGAGAGGATTTCTGTTGAATCAGGCTAATGATCTGTTTATTCCATCCCTCAATTACTACACGATGGTTCAATCAGACCTTTGCCTGTATCTTATCCTTACTCTATACGTTTTGTCCCGAACTAAAGAACACTATTCGTTCAACTGCAACGAATCAATGGGATAAACTGACTTTTGGCTCAGGGACAGTTGGAAGGATGGAAAAGGAAAGATGTTACCTCTTTATTTCAATGGTTAAAGATTTTTCCGCGGGTCAAACTGCGGAGCACCGTCATGCCGCCTTGCAACGGTACAACCAAAGACTACAGTATAATATAGGCAGTACAACTGAGTGACTTGATATTGGCTGGAAACATAGAGTAGGTACCTACTTGTACTAACAGTTAGTTAAAAATCTTGCGCTGATGACACAACATTGCTCGGGCGAAGCACAAGTAAAATACTTATTGGTTTCTGATCTGTTTTTCGTAATTAGGTTAAATATAATTTTCCGCGGAAACGAAGGAGGCAAAGAAAATTTTCTTTTCCAATGAATGGCCGGAAAATCAACTCATTAAGGTGTTTTGTTAGGGATAAAATAAATGACTTGTAATATCTTTGGAATCAAAGAGATCAATGGAAGTGATTTTCTACTTTATTATCTGCTTTCTTGTTATGTGAAAATATGTTTTATTATTGCTTTCTTTGTGATTTTATATATTTAGTATTAAGGAACAGTACATAACTACCGCAGTATGTAATGACTGCGTTGCTGGCAGCGTTAATGATGGCCAAAAATGCGGCGTATTTAGCGCAGCTCTAAGCCATCACAGCGCGGTCAGCATTGCAGCCCTTGATAGCTTTACAGCGTGGACAGCAATGTTCACCAATCATGAAGGCTGAAAGCGAGGCTAAGTTAAGCTCGAGGCCATCATAGCTTGGTCAGCAGCGCAGTCATTGCATACCAAGGCTTATATAGTGCTCAACTCAAACAATGCAAGTAATATAAATAGAACCGGCTAAGAAGGTCGACTTTGCTTAAAGAAGGCACCTGACTATTTTTGAAACAAAACTCGACAACAGTGTATTTTCAAAAGAAATTGCTGGTAGCTAAAACTCATCAGCAATGAAATTTCATACTCCTGGCTGGCGCCTATTCGAGTAGCGCTAAAAGATCGACTTTGCTCAAGATGTTTATCAAAATAATGATGACTTAACAAGCATTTTTGAGTAAATGTTTGTATTGGCAGTGACTTTGCTCAAATGATAAAATAATAATATAGACTGAGCAGCACGTGTGACACGATTTTTCTAACATAAATGAGATTACGTGTTTTGAATTCCTTATTCCATTGTTGAAAACATTGTCAATTGATATGGTTGTCTAACACGTCACGTTTCTAAGTTATAGTGTCAATACTATTTACGTGTACCCTCGTAAAAAACAAAAGATCAAACGTTGTTAATTGCAGATTTCTTTTAATACTGAAGTCTGTACGACTATAAATTAAAAGTTTTAGTGGTCTTAAGATAATTCTAACAGTTTATTTGGGTAATCATAACATTTTTTTCGAAAGTCATGAAGAAAAGTAACCACCGCAAGTGTTTAAATCATCCGGAAAAGTTAAGGAAAAATTAAGGCAAAGTTAATATTTCATCATTTTCTTTTGGAATATTTGGCTCATTTTTTATATTGACCACTTAAACCTCAGCTATTTTGATTCGTTGTCACTTGTCAATATATATAACATTTTTTTTGTGTAAAATTAATAATTTAAATAAAAAATATGATATACAATTTTGATACTGTCTTTATTTATTTATAGTACATCAATTTATCATAACTTTAAAATGATACGTGTTACAAAAAATCTATTTAAGTTTTTCTGTTCAGCAGGTTTATTTTGATAAAAAATAGCCGTTTCATTAAATGTTAGAGCACAAAAAAAAAAATTTGTCACACAGTGTATCACTAATAGGCAGCACTCATAACAGTTAGTAAGTAATTAACTGAAAACAGCTCTGTCAGATCTAATGCACATTAACGTCAATTGTCAAATCCAAATACTGATAACTTTAAACCTACAGGGCGACCACATAACCCTAATGACAATCGTTTTCAAGTCCATTACTACATGCGTGCCCGTAAATATTGAAGGGTAGGTCATTCCACCAAACGCGCGTGGCAATGGTAATTCAACTTGCGCGTTGTGTGGTTTTGTTAATAAATTAAATAAACAATTCACACATTCAAAAAATCTTTAGTCAAATTCAAGTTTCTTATAAAACATTACGTAATGTATATATATGTACCTATATTGACCTTATTCAGTGTTAGGATCATTCTATGAGATTACAAAAAAATTAAATGTTCTAAAAACAGTATCCTTTTCGAAAACTTCTCTTGATAAAATTTCACGGAACATGAAATTCTGGAAACGGTCACGAAGGGCGAAGAGCGATGCTGATTACTTTTTCTTTAGCCATTTTGTTAAGGACAAGGTAGAAACTAAGACTCATTATATAATAATTTTGACTAATCTTAAATCAGCGTTTAATTTGCGCTTATTATTATGCACAATGGAAGTTATTTGTATTCAGATTGTGCTTAAACACGACTTGAACTGAGACCTTACTCCCAAAGACGACGACCAAAATCATGTTTCATCGTTTTACGTTTGAATAGGTGGGTAGTAAAAAATTACGAAAGTTTCGTAGGGGTCATGTATGGTAACGTTTTTAATAGTATTAAAGTTATAGGTGACATTAAAAATTTCTGAAAATGGTATTTTCGTAGTAGTAGGTTATACCTTAATTAATTTTGACGCGCTTTTACGGTTACACTGGGCAACCTATACAGCATACTTAAATTAATATTACATTTATTCTGTAGATTCTTTATTTAGACAACGGTCAAACACGGAGTCTGGACTTGCACTTGGCCGGTTATTTTTTTTTATTGTCTATTACGACGTTTTACATTTTGAGGCAAAATTATTATATCTCTATTTTTGAGGTTAGAATTTTGTTTAAGACAAGAAAAAATATGTTGTACTTAGTTCTCTTAGATGACAATTGGTTGCATTTATTTTTTACAAAGCCTTAGCTTTTCAATTGCCTTATAAATAAGTATACAACCGTTTTACTTTATCTGTGTAGCTGCCATTGAATGCAAACAAAGAACCAAGATATACTTACTTACGTTTCGGAGCCTATTCAGTACAAACAAACAAAATTTTTTTTCATTATAAAGTATTTCGAAATTAATGGCAACATTTTACAACGTTTGCGTCATAAGAAACTGCTATAGCACGGACGCTAAGCTGGAAGAATTTCGTTCACTGACCGGTCACTATTTGTCTCTGTTGCACGCGCATAATTATTTGCCGTTGCGCTCTTCTATGACAGCGGTCACCGCATCTGTGCGAGTGCAATGGCAAATAATTATGCGCGTGCAACAGAGACAAATAGTGACCGGTCATTGAACGAAATTCTTCCTGCTTAGCGGCCATACAATACCAACAAAATTTTCCTCGAATTGACCAAAAAGCAATAAAATCCATCAGCATACCCATCAGTGAATAACGATTTGCCGTTGTTCTGTAATGTCTTACATAAGAGTATATCACAACAATTTTCTTTTGTTATTGGAATTTTTTTTATTTAAGAACATTAGTTCCTCCTTGACACCATTTTTGTAGAAAAAATGTCGTTTATATGTGTTTTTGGTAAGTTGTGTTCCAGATAAGGTGCGGCTTTATATGTGATTTCAATGTAGATCACATCAGTAGTTTGAGACAAAATAAATAACATACAGAAATCTTTAGTGTTCTGCTAAAGTTATCTTTTTTGGGATATCAGAGAGTTGCCCGCAATGTTTTAGACGGCCGCTCGAGCGCTTTAGCGGTCTAAATAAGTGATTTGAAAATGGAACAGACTTTTTTAAGCCCGAACATTGATAACTTAAGAGATAACTCATCAAGTTTTATTTAAAATTCAGACTGGCACAACAAAAAGGAATGAGCCATTAATTTTAAAAAAATCGGCCAAGTGCCAGTCGGACTCGCGCACGAAGGGTTCCGTACCCATTATCTATTAAAACGGCAAAAAAATCACGTTCGTTGTATGGGAGTCAAAAATAATATCTAAAAAAATATTTGTTTTATTTTAATTGAATTATTTATTTTAAGACAACAAACGGTCATTTACAGAGATTGAAAAATACAATACATTTTATTTAATTAATTAGACCTATAGTGTCGTTACATGATTAATTATGATAATTATTAAGAGCTATTAAGAAAAATTATTAAGAACATGGTTAAGACAATGTAGTTGAGCACAAGGTGAATTTTCAAAGTGTCTGCCTGTTTCCTTGTTGTATGGGAGCCGCCTTAAATATATATTTTATTCTGTATTTTATTATTTGTTGTTGTAGCGGCAACAGAAATACATCTTCTGTGAAAATTTCAACTGTCTAACTATCACGGTTCATGAGATACAGCCTGGTGACAGACGGACGGACAACGGAGCCTTAGTAATAGGATTCCGCTAATAACCCTTCGGGTACGGAACCCGAACATTAATCGACATTTGAACGCGGCAAAATTACCTAAACTATTTTTATTATTGTGAATACAGTTGTCAATATTATTAGTTTTTGTAATAAACATGCAAGTTATTATTTTAATTTACACGCATGTTGGCCACAACTGAACTTAACCGGACTTTGTGATGCGTGCCTTAGCTACACCTCAGCCTACAAACTCACGATCTCCCAGTTATGCTACATTAATGTATTTTATCACACCTTGAATTTTGCTACATACCTAAGGGTACTCATAATATAATTTTTTAATCTAGTTTTATCTCACCAGATATCATATTTTAAGTCTTGTATTTATTTTAAAAACCACCAGACACCCTATTTTAAGTTTAGTCTTTATTTTTAAACCACCAGACAGCATATTTTAATGAAAGTCTTCATTTTTTTCCCTCCAGACGTATACAAATATTTTCGTTTATTATCTATCAAGTCCTCAGTCAAATCACTTAAACAAAAAAAACTCAAATCTTTATAGAAAGCGACTAAAATAAAGGATTGTCTCAACATTAGGACACAGTTAAGCCAGCCATACACTTTAACGTATAACCTGACAGGTTTGCTTGTACAGTTAAACTGTACAGTGCAGCGGGGCAATTCAAGTCAGTAATAACCATTTTTTTTAAAATTAAAACGCAAAGTAAATGGACAATGCTTGTCACAGTCATCTCGGAACCAGATGGTTTTTACTGACTTGAATCGCCCCCAACGGTAAAATAGGATGTTTATGTTTCTAAAAACATGCAGAGTTTTGTGTCATTATCGTTTCTGTTTACCAGAAGAGTTTAACGGTAACTGTCTGGTATACTCTCACGTTTATGGCTGAGTTAAGGTGTCTTAAATACCGGTCAATTTGGTTACACTCGAATAACAAATTCCTGAAATTTTTAAAATTTTGAAACACATATTACTAAACGATTCACGAAACTCTTGAATATAACTCAAATGACTTAAAAATTGTAACGGTAATTTATGTATCAAGGTTATTAATTCAAGTTGAACCTTATTCACGAGTTATCCTAATTTTGTATTTATTTTTTACTTTCAGCTACACTCAAGCTGCCAAAGAGTGATTAAATTTTTAAAAGGTGGGCAATGTGCGAGTTTAAAGCTTCCGTAGATTACAGTGACCGCTTAACACCAGGTGGACCGTAAGGTTGTTTGCCACCTTAGTGATAAAAAAAAACCTAAAATAAAGAGCATGATCATATCATCAACGATTTAAGCGCTAGGCAAAATACTTCTGTTCCATCGATATAGTTCCCTTATGCTATCCAATCCATAGGGTTTTGAAAGTATTTTTGGCAAAATAAACGCTATAATTTGTTTTAAAAAACAATGCAATAGGTATTATATAGAAAAACTAAAGTTACACTTCAAGTCTCAAAACATACTTTTAATAGCATTAGGTATATAGGAAAATGAAAGTAACAATTATTCTAAGTCTCTTTCTTATCCTAACTTTATTTTAAGTCTCATCATTATCCTAACTTATATGCTCGTATATTTATGACAGTCTGTTTGTTTGTTATTGCTTCATGTCACAACGGAGCAACTAATTGAGCTGATTTTTGATTCGGGAGAGAGATTGTTAAAGGGATGGAAAAGGACTACTTTTTTTCCCAAAAATATCAAATATTCCTGCAGGAATAACTTACCGAATTCCTTATGGCGGGAATATAGCAACAGTTATAGCTTGCTGAAGCAAACTTGCACGAGTGGAACCGCGAGCAAAAGCTATTATTTTATAAAGGAATGATACAAATTACGAGCAAGTGCCATGAATTAACACTTTTACGTAGTCGTTTTTTTTTTAAAAAAAAAATTTTAGTAAGTAATTACATGATCATTCGTCTATGAAGACAATTTACGAAGTTTATAATCTAGTATAATTAAACGACGTGTTTAGAGAGTATTGCGATGTAAGATAATGTTCCAAAGCTATCCGCTTTACGTCTTCAAAACGAGGGTTCGAGTCGACGCGGTGTAATTTATGTGGCAGGGTGGAGAGGTCTGCTCACCGCGGACACATCTGGTTTTCTTCACTAAATATACTAAAACTTCCTAATTCATGCTTCGAATGAGATACTTTGTGAATCTATTCTGAAGATCAAGGATTTTTTTTTTAAAAATCTCCACGTGGAATGTCTTAAGGCCGCTCCAGATGCACGGCGTGAAGCCCGAGAAGCGAGAATGTGAGTGGTTTCACGCTTTCTTGTTCTCCTTGGTATTTTGACCAGAATCAAAGGATTCTCTCGGGTGAGAAAAGAGAACACCATCATATTCTTGTTAATTGAAAAGCCGCGTTGAGTGGACGTGTTACTTATAATCGTCATCCAACATCGTCTGGCCGTTCTTTTTTCTAAATTTCATTTCTATTTTTATTATTTAGTTAATATTATTAGTATGCTAATGCACTCAATAACAAAGCTGCTGCACTGTCAAAAGCGTCCATAACGGATGAGGGCAAGAACAGTAAAGAGAAAGAGAAGTCTTGAGTCTGGAGAGGGTATTAAGCAAAATTCCTCTATAAAGTTCTTTTTTAAAATCAATTCAGGTAAGGTTAGTTATGTTAAATCAAATAATTACTAATCACATTTTTGTAATTGCAAAACTATGCATTAAGAAACATTCTATATATCACTTTCTGCCATAAAAGTTTATCACCACTTATCATTATCTTCAATTTCCTAAACGTACGAGTGGCTTACAATAAATAGTGAGAATGAGGTGGAAACTCTTTGCCCCAAAAAAAGGAAAATACTAACTGATTAAGCTGGAATATTGATAAGATTAAAAAAAAAGAAATAATTTAATTAAAAAAAAGTCTTTTATTGCAGTTTGTCGGAGCGTGTTGTCGAAAATGGGTAACATTTAATTGCGTCCGGCTATCTGTGCTTGAAAAATTTCAGTACGGAACGAGTTAATTGAGGTTTACAGGATACTTTAGGCATTAATACTACCAACACTGTGTTTTAGGTATGCAAATGCTCCACCGTGTTCTACAGTTGCACGTTGGTGCGCCGAATTTTAAAGTCGAAGAACATCCACCAAATATGACCCCTCGCTCGGGTCGCCCAACAATGGTAGTGACGGAAGAAATGGTTAAAAAGTAAAAATAAAAAAATTACGTAGTGTGTATCGCATTTTTTATCACAAATTTAAAAAAAAAAAGTCCCATCCAATCATACCCTATTGACACATCCATTGATAACCCTATTACTACCCGCGCGTTGGTAATCTTTTCATCCCTCAGTTCAATGTGTTAAAATTTACATAACAGATTTTTGGCACAGGGATACAAAACAGTAAATACAACACAGAAAATACTTTTATCCAGATCGCGAATTCCCACGGGCATATTTCTTTTTCTTTATGTGAAACCGCGGTGCAAATATAGTGTTATAATATTCTTCACTCGGGAACAAAGGAAAATGCGATATTTTAACAACAATTGTGATTTATTTAAAACATTACAGAGCAATGGGAAATCGTTATTCATGAACAAGTTTTGCTGACAATTTGCTAACTTGGTATTTCGCGTAAAATGGAGTTACAAGCTGTTTTCTAGGACACGAACGTGCCAAAATGTTTTCATTATTTACTGAGGACTTTTTATCAAAAAATTTCAAACAATTTAATCTTTGTTAAGTGTTGTAATATAGTTTTACGGCATTTAAAAGTAACTTATTTGAATTAAAAATCAAATGTTCATTAAACTAACCAAAATATTACGATTTTTTTTTATTAAATTTCATTTTAGTACCCATAATTATATTTTTTGAATGAATTTGGAAAGTTAAATCAGTTCAAATCACAATCGATGAAATTTATGGATTTAGGGTTTTTACATAGGTATTCAGTAAAAAAGTATTTTACTATTTTTTTACTTTGAGATGAATAAGGTCTTTTGTAAATAGGAACAATCAATGTAATTAAATTTATATGCTTGATTGATTACATTTGCGATATCAATATTAAAAAATTTGCTTTTAACTTTTTTATACCGCGCATAATAGCTCCATTTGAAATGTTCCTTGTAATTATAGAAAAATTAATATACAACGCGTGTTAAGTATATTGTAGTTATTTTTCTATCCGTAGCGTCTATAAAAACGTTTAGAAATACAGTAAAAAACCTGACAGAGGAGTTCATATAGGTTGAAGTTTGTAATTCTACTGTTAAATAAAGTTAAAATAAAATAAAGTATGTTCTCAAAACCAACTTTATGGTTAAAATCAGTGTAAAACCTTAAAAACATAAACACTCATCATAAATAATTTAATTTAAAAAAATTATAATGTTTGTATTTTCGAGACTACTCGGTATGTTTTTTAAAACAGTTCTGAGCTACGCAATTTTTCTTGCGAAAAAATTATTCCCTTTGAAACTGGTAATTCCCGTACTTTAATTTTCAAATAAAGAAATCGAAACTAGTATCGTATTAGTTATAATTACAGGAACATGTTTCGCAAAGTATTGCTTTCAACATTTTAATACGACTAAATTGTACTGATAGGTAAGGTGCGTCACGTTTCCGGTAGATGGCGCTGATTTACAATAGTACTTTTAAACGCATTTTAAAGTGATGACGCCGCGCGTTGTACATTCATTGTACGCAATTTCACATGCCTTTTCCAAACCAACGATTCCAAACTCACTTGCGGTATCGAGCACTTAAGTCTGAGGAGAGACTTTGCCTCCCTGTGCGTGTTCTACCGCATGTACAATGGGTTGTCTTCTGAAGAATTGTTCAAAATAATGCCCACGGCTACTTCCTACCATCGCACCGCTCGCCACCGCAGGGAATTCATGAACCGAAATAGTCGCGTACAGTGCGGTTTCAGAGAAACTTCCTCCCGCGAACGCTTAAGTTGTGCATTGAACTCCATGCCAAGGTTTTCTCCAAGGACTACAGTATGAGGTTCTTCATGAAGGAAGTTATTAGATTTCTGAAGGGTCGGCAACGCGCGAGTGATACTCCTGGTGTTTCAAGCGTCCATAGGCTACGGTGACCGCTTACCATCAGACGGACCGTAAGCTTGTTTCCCACCTTAGTGGTATTATTTTATAAATAGTTTTGGAACATAATCATTTTACGGAATGATGTAAATTTACAGGAAAAAACTGCAGGTAATGAACAAGGACTTTTAAAATTGTTTTCGTGATCGCTGTCGGCTTCGCATAAAGTTCATAAATATGCAATACGACGAAACGGAACGCCGTATTATATCAGCCTGATACATATTTATAAAGATTTTACTTTATCTTACCTTAATTTGAATCGTTATAGAGTTGTAAAAAGAATTTAATACATTTATTCATGGTAAAAGTAGGCAATTATTTAAGGAAAATGTGCGGAACTCAATTGAAACAACGTTTGCCCCCATTTTAAAACAAAACAATTTATAACATTAATTAGATTTGTATCAATATTCTTTTTTTAATTCTAAGGCTCTAAAAAAGTATAATAGGGATTTAATTGGAATTTTGCGTTTTGAACTTTCAAAAACTTTTGTTTCCAGGATTTGTGCATATATGTTAATTCAGGGTATAAGCTATCTACATATTTTTTAAATCCGCATAAACTATGAACCCTTTTCTCGAGAGGATATATTTGCACCTCCAGTTATTGGACTAAAGGAAGTTCTATACCTAATTTTGTGCAAATATTATTAGTAGAAACTAATTTGAATTTATTAAAACACAGACTGACTAGGTAGCTATTAAAAAAGTATTTGTTACAGGATCGGCAGCGCGAGAGTGATGCCCCTGGTTTTGCAAGCGTCCATAGGCTACGGTGACCGCTTACCATCAGGCGGACCGTAGGCTTGTTTGCCAACTTAGTGGTATAAAAAAAAAAAAGAACCCTTAACAGGATAAAAGGATAAAAACTTGCAATTACTCGCAAATGAAAGACTTTTGTAATTGAAAACTATAAACTTGATCTTAATAAATTCTACAAGTAACTAATGATTTTACAACCACATATTATGTAAATATTGATAAGTAACAGAGTTAAAAAGCTGTGGGGAAAGATAATTGAACACATTTCCGTGCTTTCCCGGGACGGAAATGCTGTCGCACATACTTGTTTCGGAGACATACGACCACGAAGCTTTACAGTCTTATTTCTATATATATCTACTGCTTATTAGAATTTTTTCCAATTTGTTTTTTTTTATTTTTATTATTGAATCTATGTATCAATAATAATACATAAACGTCAATGTTTCTAACGTTCATTCTTTATACTACTTCTTTAAAATCGACATTGTATATTAATTTAAAATAACATCAAAAATAAGTATCTAGTACATATGATTCACAAACAAAGCACCAAATAAAAATCACTCAATTTTTTTTTATTATATAGGTAAATACACCTAATGTATCAAACACAATTTTAGCATTTGTATTGTTAAATTAAATATAAATCCTTCATAAAAAATTATACGCAAATGGCAAGACAGACCACAGTTTATGGATATGTACAAATAATGGTTAAAAAATAAATAATATATAAATAAACAAATTATGAGCAATCAAAATAAATAATGAAGTTATAAAAATGTTTTTGATTTGATTTAGTTTCATTCAGCTGTATAATGTTCAGGTTAGCTTAGTTACAAAGATATTTTTAATATAAAGATATAAAGATAATATAAAGATAGTTATTAGACTAAAGGAAGTTCTATAGCTAATTTTGTGTAGATATTAATAGTAGAAACTAATTTAAATTTATTAAAACACAGACAGTAGTAAGTAGTTATTAAAAAAATATTTGTCACAGAACTCTTAATACGTTTTTTTCTTAGAGTTGGATATGGAAATCTAACTCCATATATAATAATTAATATTTTTAAATGCCATTAAAATGTACCTGCAAGAAAGACTAAGAACAGGTAGCTTCCTTAATTACTTACTTACTGTAATTTATTAACTTTAACTTACTTTTAATCCCACATAGCAGTGTGTTCGGTGAAGGGTGCGCATTGTGCCGTGCGACGTATCTCAAATAAATTAATGTTATGTCATTCCCCTATTTTATATTTGAAGGTTTAATGACTTGGCACTATAAAACGTCACACTGAATACAGGCACTTATTGAGAGTAAGGTATTAACATAGGAAGCGTGAATATTGGTTTGAAGAGAAAACATGGCTTTGCTCTTATTGGACTTTTCTCCAAAGGCTTGACAAAAACTAATATTTCAAAGGGTAAATATAATAGCTGTAGTGTGTTTTTTAGTAATAGTATTATATAATCTGTGGTATACTAGTATAGTATTATATAATCTGTGGTATTACTAACATTACGATATACATACATTCGTAAACATACCTAAATCATTATTTTTGTATATTTTTGATTATTGACTTATTTGTGCCAAAACCTTATTTAATTTTAACGTAGGTATGCAGGTTTCCTGACGATGATTTCCTTCACCGTTAAGCCAGTGGAGTAAATGCATTGATGTACCAACTTGAGAAATTATGAAAGACACTCATTGGCACGCCTCCGCTTCGATGCGAGGCGAAATCAAAACAAATTCATAATAAATCACTTATAAATAAAAATTTAAAGTACTAATATAATAAAAATAAAGATCTTATTAGTTTTTTGTAAATTACTATTTTGTTAGATATGGCCCAGGGTTTCTATTTGGATCCTTACAATGTTACTAACAACTTAAAAATAAGTAAGCACCACTAAAAATTAGCAGGACATGTCACAAAAGAGTTTCCAGTGACTGTAAAGAGTAAATTATATAAAATTGTAATCGTTAAAAAAATCAAAGTTGACGAGATTCATTTTACTAAGGCTATGGCATACCCTTTCAAAAGTTTACCGTTTAGACCAGTATACAAAGACATATTACACTATTGAAGCATACAAAGAGACACAGTTCCACGTATGATAAGCGCTTGCCCTTGCACGTGCGGTCACACGTTAAAAATTTCGATTTTCTCGGTTCTTTCGAAAATTCAAATATTTATTTAGAACTATAAAATTATCAAATTCACTTGGTCATATTAATATATTTTTTATGAAATAAAAATCAAGAGAATATCTCTCTAAGTTTTACAAACAATTTGAATAAAGACCCAAAAATAGAGTGTCAGAAATATTTTTTTTCTACATTTTTTAAAACCAAATTATTTATATATACAGATATAATAAGCTCTGATCCAGATTCAGTACATAGGTGGAAAATGATATTATTTTGCGTGACTGCAGTCCCGGGTACCAACTTCTTAAACAATTACTCAGATTTAAAATATTTTCTTTATTTAAAACGTAAAATTTTATATTTCACTGCTGTAGTAAGGTTAAAAGTTGTCAAGCCAAGGCAATAATTTTTAAAAAAACTACAAGGATAAGGCAGCGGAAATCCGCTACTAATGTAATAAAGAAACAATTCGTTGTTTCTCTACATTTTATACTGTTTGTATTAACCCAATTTTTGAACAAGCTTAAGTAACGAAAACATTTAGTTAAAACACTTGAAGTCTATCCAATTTATTTTGGTGACAGTTGGTTATCCCTCTGATGTTGACAAATCGCCTGACTACTACGGACCTCCTTTTTGCTGTATTTGATATTGGACGACAGGCGGCAGTGTATTTGCTTTGTTGATAAAATCATAATGGAGTGTACCTGCTGTAAGATGTGGGTATACTATTATAATATAGAAGTATTTTTTATATAACACGAAGGTGGAAAACAAGCCTACGGTCCGACTGTTAGTAAGCTCACACCGTGGCCTATAGACGCTTGCAACACCAGGGGTATCACGCGCGCGTTGCCGACACTTCAAAAATGTAATCTGAGTTTAAAACACGAATTTTGTGCAATAATATACAATACTTTTTATACGACCAAGAAAAAATATGATAATTATGAAAAAAAATATATCTGATCTACTTTTTTTTACCTATGAGGTACCTAATAGAATTTTGGTGGCATGGAATGGTATTAAATATAAATCCTTTTCGTTGCACTCACTATTGTTACATGACGTTGTTTATGTACGAAAATATAATTTCAATAAGGCATGATAGCAAATGTGTGAATACGAATCTCAACTCAAGAATATTACGCGGATAACACAAAGCGCGATCTTTTTATTTAGGCAGCGTGTCGTAAGTGCACCTCTTTTAAGTAAGGTTTACTCATTGCTTTTAAGTTGTATGTACATACTTTATGCAATGAGTTGCTAAAAAAATTACTAATGTCATACTAGTTTTGATTTCTTGATTCGAAAATGATGAAATTTATTTGAAATTAAAATTCAAGTACTGGAGTGTAAAAAAATGCATAAACATAAAAATTTAAAACAAAGTACGTATTATATATATATATATCTTTCCCCGAGAGCGACAACCCAAGCCGAGGCTTCCCCCGCGGGAAGCCCTTGAGCGTTGGGCGCTATATGGGCTGAGGCTCCTTCAGAGTCTCGCCCCAAAAGTCCGGTGAAGCAGTAATGGCTGCAACAGCCAACTGCATAGTCAGCTCAGAAAAAAAAAAAAAAAAAAAAAATATATATATATATATATTATGCTTATTAAGTTGCTTTTTGAATGTAACAGAATAAAAAGGAAAAACTCCTAGTAAACTTCAAAGTTCGACGTTTGAGAACTGATTGGAAAAACCAATAAATTTAGCACAAAGTTCCCGTTTACGTAAATTCTTTGGCTTCTACAAAGACACGTGATCTAGCTTCAAAGAATCGGCGTAGTAACTTATATATAATCTGTGATACTAAGTTATGGTAGATACTGCAATGTTAAGTTTATCCAAATACAAACAAATTTATATTTGTGAAAATCTGTTTGTTTGTTTGTTATTGCTTATCGTTGACAGGTTAGTATCCAATTGTGATTTTTAGTACAGAGATTTTTGAAGGGAAGGAGAAGGAAATAGGCTTTGTCTTAGGAATTTTTCCCATGGGAACTACTCTAACCAAATTGAATGCGGAGTAATTATATTTTGCTAAAGAACACTTGACTGCTATAATAATTAAGACTTGCCCTAGAAATCCCACGTCGATACAGTTGAGCCGCAGACAAAATCTAGTAAGTACCTATAACTAAGCATTATTTTTAAATAAACTTGCCGAGTTGCTTATAATTATACCGTCCCAACCAACTGGAACTTTTCATTGTTGCTAATAAAAGTTGCTTACTATCTAACATAGTAGAAAGCATAGACGTCGGTGACCAATCGTATAATTCGGGTGATCGCGGTGTGCCTAAGTAGATCGTGATATAGTAGACCGTGCAAGGGTAATGGGCAGCCAAATCATGAAACGATATACTTCAAACTATCCGGCTGATGTTAGTTTTATTAGGAAAATCATAAAATAGCGCCATATCGCGACCTGGCACATATAGACAAGGATGAGATTGTAGAAATGATAGAGATTATTTATGTACTCTGTAACTCGGACGAAGATTCCCGGCTGTCCTTAATAAAGGCGATACTGCACTCAAAATAAGGCACTGTCATTTTTTCCACAAATATTATGAACTTCTTCTTCCGTCATGAAACACTAGCACATGCATATTTTCATCCAAAGATTTATCCGTGCACAAAGCGCCTGGCCAACCATTTCTGCCGTGGCACCTTAGTGGCTCAAACTACAGACGTGCCAGACTGATTGTTGGAGATTTTAATAGCCACTATATAATGTGGGGACACCGTGAGACCAATCAAGACAGTGAGGCAGTTGAAGCGTGGGTAGAACGGTCTTACTCTGCTTCACAACTCTAAGTTACCGTTGTCTTCCAACAGTGGGCGATTGCGGCATGGCTACAAGTCTGACCTCATCTTTGTAAACCTATTCCAAAAACACAACATGCCAGGTGTGGACTGTAGTACAGCCCATCAAGGTCCCATTCCGACAACGTTTCAACTTAATGAAAGCCGATTGTGATAAATTCTCTACAAACATAGACTACAGCTACTCCCCTTAAAGTCTGCGGCATCAAACAAATGCTTCAAAAGTCGAAATCATTCTAGCAGTGTCACTTCAATCGATACCTGCTACTTAAAACTCCTGAACACCTACAAAAAAAAGTACACAAATAAAAACTTCTCTAAAAAAAGCAAATAGACAGCCACACCAAAAACCACCCCTCCACTAGAAACTCAGAAAAAGGGTTGCAAGCTAAACAAGCCGTTCACATTGAATGAACCACTGCAATAAAGAGCCTGAAAAATGTAAAATCAGCAGAAATGGATGACGTTATAGAGCAGAAACTTAAACATGTCGGACCAATGACGATATCATGGTTTTTGGCTCACCATTGCCTCACCAATGCTCAACCTATCAAGAGTGGCAGAAATCAAAGGAAATCGCGCTACCAAAGCCTGGGAAATGCCCCTATAATGCCCCTCTGACGCCAAGAGCTACCAACCTATTTCCTTACTGTGCCCATACAACAGAAAGGAGTTTTTTTAGCGACTACTAATCAACCAACTGACACCCGCAGTGGGGGGATCTACTTATTCCAGATATATTTAAAAATAAGATAAATTTTATCTATATATATCAGAAAGTATGCTACGTACAGATAGAATCACCTACCTACTTTCTAATTTTGACAATAAATGTATCTAAAATCTATTTACTATACAATATATATCAAAAAAAAAAAAATTATTAGCGATGTTAAAAAATTTCAGTCTAAAACGAATGGAAATCTCTTTATTTGAATATCTATTACGCTATTACTGTACGCTTACTAACGGGACAAAAAAAACACTAAAGAAATCCCAGAAATAAAGGCTACAAAAATGAAAGAAAAGAAACTTCGTATTGTGTATTCTTAAAGTAATACCTTTGTTGACTCAAACCGTTATTCTTCAGATATTTCTGCTCGTTTTGTTTACTTTTTCTTACATTCATACTTTATGTAACCTACATTTTGTGAAAAAGGTAATTTAAATGTTCGTTTAGAAGTATATTTTGCTTGTATTGTTATGTTTATTTATGTTTCTTTAGTTCAAATGATTTCTGCGTGTTAAAATTTAAATTTGAATGCAAATAAATTTTAATGTGTAAAAATATTTTTCCTAATCACCCCGGAGTCTAATTTTTAGTAAGTACTTCGTGTCTAAGGTAATTCGTTGAAATATTTATCCTATGCATTTGAATTCAGGACTAATCACAATGCCATTAAAAACAACTACCATACCAAATATTGAAATCAATAAATAAATGTAAAATATAGGATAATAAAATAAAGGCACGTAATTAAGTGAACAGTTTTTCTTTAATGTCAAATTTTGATAAAGTCCATAAAGTTTTCTAAAGTTTCTATGGTTTGTGTGCCTTTTGATACAAAAAAAGTCATTAAAACGAAAATAAATCGTTTGAATTTAAAAAGTCCTTACATACTATCTCGCATTAGATCGCATCGCTAGCAATGATGGATATAATCCAATTAGAAGTCGATTGCTAACCTCCACCGCCCACCATCAAGGGGTGTTTGTTCCCTTTAATTGCTGGAAATATGATTTCGACAGCAAGGTGCGGTTTTTTGACATCCATTCCAATAATGACTTCGCATTCACTGAGGTTTCTCTATCTATTCGATCTACTCATTTTATAGTAGGTATACTAGTCGATGGTAAATGCGATATGCGGCGATAGCGTCTCTAGGTTGTTAATATCTAACTCAAATTTTATAAAGGATGTCCTTTGAATGTATGAGCTACATTTATCCCGGACTTGGCCACTTTTTTATGTTTATGTTTTAGAACATAAATATAAAAAAGTGGCCAAGTCCGGGACAAATGTAGCTTTTTCTATAAAAGTTAGAATTTGGAATTAATTGATTATGAAATTATAGGTTTTCATTCGTTTATGAAATCTTAAAATTGCAAGTCTGCGGGTAAATAGATTCTGGGTTACATGTAGGTGAAACGAGGTAAGGTCGGTGGTGGTTCAGGGGTTTCGATTTCACTTGCATCCTGAGTGACGGAAGTTTGAGCAGTGTACAAATGAGTCTTTTTTCTTCATTTCTCAAGTACATTGATTTATTAACACCACTGGTTTAGCGGTAAAGGAAAAAATCGTAAGAAAACCGTCAAATGTCAAAAAAAGAGAAATGTGAAGTCCACAGTCCGCACTGGGCTATGGCCCAAAAAACCCTCGGCGAGAGAAGGCCGTACCCCAACAGTCGCCATATTGAAAGAGTGTGAACTTCCAACGACACTAGCGACCAAACACCCAAGGTCAGAAATGTTTGTTGCACTGTATATCCATCTTTTATAATTGAGCATATTGTGATGAAAAAAAGTCAACTACTTGTGACATTCAAGGAAACAAACTCAATTTGAAAGAATGCGCCATGTTCCGCCATATAGGGCTGATAAATTGGACAGGCGTCTGGCGGGTGACAACAGTGACAAGTTTGCGACTGGCAACCAGGGATTGAATTGAATAAGGTTTTGGTAAGTAGAGGTTTCCATTAAGAATTTTCCTTGGTAAATAAATGAATGACACAAGACACGTCTACAAAAGATTTACAAACAAATTATTACTAATCATTTTTTTGACTATCGCCATTTAAACATCATTTCAACAAAAAGGTTGGTTTGTACATACAAGGAGCAACTGAGCAAATAATTACATCAATCAGAGTTAAAGAATTAGATAAGTCGAAGAATACAAATACGTTGGCCAGCATTTGGGAAATTGCGTAACATATGTACCGTCGTATAAAATACCTGAGTATGCAAAATCAAAGTCATCTAATTTTTTATTGGCTTTCTTTGCTTCTATGCTCAGCGGGCAGTTCGTAATGAGGGAATCCACCCAAGAACCAAAGTCAAAGCTCAAACAGTTAGCAAGCTGAACTGGAAATAAGCAGGCCACATCGCAAACAAATAATCGGTGGAGTTGAAAGGTTCTCGACGACTTCGAACAAAAAAGATATGGAGAAGGCCTACATTTAGCGGTGAACGTTTTCCGGCTGAGAAGAAAACACGCAGAAACCATATTCGGATCGCCCAGGTAAGCTCGTGACAATGACAAATGCAATTTAGTCGAAACATGGAATTGCCAAGGGCGTAGCCAGCTTTTGAGCTAGGGGGGGGGGCATGGTACCTACATTGTAGGCACTTTACTCCATTATTCATATCGTAAAACTTCAGAGGTGTGGAACTACTTTTGTTCTGGATTTTGATTAACATGACATTTTAATCCTACTTTTAATTAGGGAGATAACACCGAGCTGAAACATTATTGCCAGATATCGCCACGCTTATAAGCTATTTCGAGGGTCATTATCACGAAAAGATTAGGAATCTTCTTGCCTTTCTTGATTTGATTTTGATTGATTGATTTTTAATTACCTGAATAGACTGGGTTTGGGAGGTACGGCACCATAGCATATCCAAACAGTGAGGCAGATTTTACAGAAGACCAAGGACCCATGTATCAAGCCTTTGTGGACTATGAGAAAGATGACTGGCAATATGTCGAGGTGTTTGAGATCTTCGTCGAGTCTTTGTAATTCGACAACGAAATCAGTTCTAGAGAACAGTCACATATGACCAATACAACTACAAAAAGGAGTGAAACAGGGGGATGTCATGTCTTCAAAACTGTTTACAATCGAACTGATGTTTTTAAGTCTTGGAACTCCAATGGACAAGGCATAAATTTAAACAGCGAGTAAATCTCACACCTACAATTTTCTAACGATATGCCATATGCTAGGAACACTCAGGTGATGAGGCACAGGATCGCGCAAAGTAGTGCAGCTTGAGACAGCCCTATGTTCATGGGCTGATGAAAAAATAAGTAGATAATAAATGAAGCGATCGCGTGTCAAAACGACATAACATCATGAAATACTGACGAACTACCTCTCTTCTCGAGGAAGGTTGGACGAACCTGTAGTGGCGACCAAATAAAATCGCTACTGCAGCAATGAAGCGCCAACACGACTTAACAACAAAACACTCGCGAACTGCCTTTTTACATGTGGAAGGGTAAACGAACGACTGTTGGATGATGGTGTCTTAATCTAAATAGGGGAAGCAGCCCCCCCCCCTGCCCGAACCTGGCTACGCCCTAGGGAATTACATTAAGTAAATAATACTTTTAACTTGCGGCGTAACTTCAGTGGAAAAATGAAACGATCGCTTGGTTCATTCAGTAAAATCATTTATTTCTGAGATGATTCTTCATTGCTGTTTTCAAATTTCGTATTCAAATCATTCGTCAATTAATCATCGATTATAAAGGTGTCTTTCTTTTATTCAATAGAGAAATTTACAAATTTGATTGTGAATAAAAAATGTCATGATCAGTATTCGAAATAGGTAAATGCGACTCGACCTTTATTGGTTTTATTGGAACTTTCGTTACATCCTATCGAATCAATAAGGCAAATTATAATACGTTTTAGATTTTTGATCCTATATTTATGATAGGCACTATCACAAAGGTATCTAAAACCCTTAAATATGTAGGGATTAAACATTGCGTTTCTACGATTACAAAGGAAAGTAGGGAAAATGCAATTTAAAAGAGGAAGCATTGAAATCTATCAATTTCCCTTAATTGGATTCTTTTCTTTGAGATTTATCTTCGCTTGCAAACAGCAAACGAGTCTGCGGAGGCTAAGTGGTGTTCTTTATTTATTATTTCTTTTGATTTGCAGAATCATAAATATTTTATGCTTCTTCTATTTCTTGGTTCTAAATAGAAAGGAGTCCTTTTGCAATAAGTAAATAAATATAGAATATTTCAAGTCAGTTACGTTTTTGAGTGTATCTTGAGTAGAAAAGGTACCAACGGGAATCTATTATAAAGCCTACAACAACGGGACTCTATTATAAAGCCTACGATGTCTGTCTATCTGACCTATAAAGGGGCCTTAATAGGTTTAATACCTACTAAAATTGCCACTTTATTTGAGTTAGTCATCAATAAATAATCAAATCAAAAGGGTGGGGTTGTGTCGGAGCACACGACTTTTAGTTAACTTGACACGTCTATGTCAGTGCGTCATTTTTGGAGTAAAGAAGAATTTTAATATGTACAAAAAATAGTAATAGTAGAAGAAGTAGTAATATTCTTTATTGCACATTTTAAATAACAACAAAAAACAAAAAACCCAAGAAATTTAAAACGTTCTTTCAAGTATGATGCCGCAGGCGCATCCAACAACATTTTATTCTAGTCCCAAAGCAAATTGGGAGCCATTTGAGCTTTATTCTGTATTCGAAAGAAAATTTGGTCATATTTACGTAAACCAAATATTAATCTGATGCATAACTTTGCTCAGATTTATTAAATTGCTCCACTGTAAGGTCAGAATAACTAACGTCGGCATAATCGAGATAAGGAATGAGCAAAGTTTGTGCTTAAGCAATTTTAGTGGAAAAAGGTAAAAAAATGTGTAGTCGTCGTAAAGAGCTGTTTGCTGCAAACAATTTCTCGCTCAATTTGGTCACGTGTGGTCCTATGTCACATAACGGTAAAACATTTTATAGATACACCAGTCGGATAGAACTAAAATCTAATTTTGATAAAAGACGGGAGCTGCCAACAAATTATAACTTGAGTTTTGACAGGATTTAGTTTCAGACCGTAAGATTCCCTATAGTCTGTAATATGAATAAGATCATTATTTATGTTGCGATCGCATTAGGTAGATTTTCAGTGGCTGGTAGCGTATAAATTTGGAGATCGTCTGCATAGAGATTAGAAATTGATTGTTCAAAAATATATATGAAACCCGTACTAAAAACTGTTTATTCCTGGACAAAATTTATTATGTTCCGGTGGTGTGTAATATTTAGCGCGTGAAACCGACTCGAACTTGGCTGGTTTTATGAAATTAGAATTTATGATTGGAAAAATGATACTAATATTAATGCGAAAATATGCCTAAAGTTACATGAAATGTGAAATGTAATTCAAATTTAGACCAAATATTTTTTCTACAATCTTTACTGCTAAAAAACCATACCTACAATAATATTTTTCTATGGAATTCGTTTATAATTTTGATTTTTTATTATTGAAAAATCTAAGTTTGAAAAATATTAGCAAAATTAAAAATTACGAAACGACCAGTTCGATTGTGTCGTCAAAGTCTGCAACCACATTTTTATTTTACTTTATATTGTATTTTTCTTAGATTTAGGTATAATATAGAACCTCCTTGCACACTAGTTTTTGGTCTCTTGCTATGGTTTATTTAATAACAATTACTAAAATATGGTTGTATTGTATTGTAATTAGACTATCACGTCACGATATTGGCGTTTCAACCGCTTAAAACAATTTCATGTTTTAAAACTTTCTTTTTATCCCAACTATCCTGACGAGCTAAAATAACTAGCACTTATAAACACAACAATATTTCCTAAACCGCTCATGATACCTTTATAAAGTCAAAGGAATATTAAGCCGTATTTAATCACTTATTTAATTATTTATGTGTAAAATAAAACTCTTCTTAAAATACTTTTTGTTCAATGATATTCAAGTAAAGATACGGTACTTTCATATTGTTCGAAATCTAATTTTGATCCGCTGTTATCTACACGTAAACAGAAGGAGATATCTATAATTAGTTAGTGATATGCGACTGAATCAAATTACGACAATTGTCTTAATATTGACGCCTTAGTTTTTGCGTGCTAGCACGATATCTACCTCTTTTAATTGATACACTATCTTTGTTAATATTCCACGAAATATCTTTACTAGTTTATAAAATATCGTCGTTCATGTAAATGACTAGTAATTTTTGTACGTTAGTGTATTAATTTTAACTAGCAAGTCATTTTTTTATCGTTATTTTGCAATGTAGGCAACTAAATAACATTTTAAAAAATCATGCATATAGCAATACACTATTACGGTAAAACTAGCACTGATATGACTTATCTATATTCTGAATTAATATACTTACAACACTTTTTTTCTCTCCTCTCACAGGAAGCAGCTAGTAAAAAATAAGTTTATATTTTTAAATTAAGTACAGGCTGCTTTCCTAAACTATGGAAAGATGCACAAGTCATTCCTTTGCCTAAAAAAATTTAGTCCTACTTCGTTTTCAGACTACCGCCCTATATGTTTCTTACTCTTTCTTTCTAAAGTCCTTGAGGGTATTGTGCAGCAGCAACTAAGTTTGTTTCTAACAAAAAATCTTCTCTATACTTGATCCTTTACAATCTGGTTTCCGCCCTGGTCATAGTACGGTTCCAGCACTTGTAAAAAGCACCGACGATATCCGTGAAGGCATGGAGCATAAAAAAGTCACTATACTATCCTTGCTTGACTTTAGCAATGCTTTTAACACGGTTGATCTTGATGTTCTAGTGGGCACTTTACGTTCGCTTAACATATCTCCCACGGCTATTGACTGGTTTCGCAGTTATCTGTGTGGTCGTCGACAGCGCATTAAGGTTAATGACTCTACATCTACTTGGTGTGAAAAATTCGCTGGCGTCCCACAGGGTGACGTGCTTTCCCCTTTACTTTTTGCAATATTCATAAATTCTATTACTTCTCATATTTCTTCTCTCTACCATCTTTATGCAGACGATCTCCAGATATATAAGCAATTGCCAATTGAAAAACTGCCTCAAGCTATTGCTGACATAAATTATGATCTGAGTTGTATTATAGATTGTTGTGAGTCCTACGGTCTGAAAATAAATCCTGCTAAAACTCAAGTAATAATTGTTGGCAGCTCGCATCTCTTTACAAAAACAAAATTGGATTTTAACTTAATTCCACCAGTACATTTAAAAAATGTCTTAATCCCTTATAGTGACTCAGTGAAAAGCCTAGGAATGCAAATTGACCGTTTCTTAACATGGGGTCCGCTCGTAAATGAAATTAGCAAGAAATCGTTCGCGGCTAACAGCTCTTTGAGGCGACTGCGAAATTTCATACCTATTCCCACTAAAATTGCTTTGTCGAATTCGTTACTTCTTCCTATTCTCGATTGTGCCGCCGTAAGCTATCCTGACCTTTCAGGTGCAACTTAATAAGTTTGAGCGACTCCAAAATTTATGTATCAGGTTCATATTTGGCTTGCGCAAATTTGACCATATTTTAGAATACCGATCAAAGCTCAAATGTCTCCCAATTCGTTTTCGCCGGAATACTCATATTCTATGCTTTCTGTATAAAGTTCTGTTCAACCCATCAGCACCATCATACCTTAAAAAGCGTTTCCAATTTCTGGGTTCTTTTGCACATCGACTTTCCACAAACTTGTTGTTAAAAATCCCCACACATGTTACGCAATATTACAACGATTCTTATACAGTACATGCAATCAAACTCTGGAACGCTTTGCCCTTGGATATAAGACGTGCGCAAACTTTATCACTGTTTAGAAAAAATATTCATTCTCATTACCTTAATTTAAACCGATAATGTATTTATTAGTATATTTTATTGAAAAATCAAAATATATATGTATTCATGTTGTATGTATGTATTTATTGTAATTTATGTATTGATATTTCTATATATTTCAAATATATTACCTGCACTTTCTATCCCCCGTATTTATTTTGTAATTTCCTCTACCCAAAGGTTGTCTGGAAGAAATCGTTTATTAGCGATAAGACCGCCTACATTGTGATTTTCTTTTGTTTTTTATTGCTATTTGTATATTTTTATGTGTGCAATAAAGTATATTACTACTACTACTACAACTACTACAATACAAATGCGACATTCCTAGAATGTTTATATACACAAGATATTTAACAATCCATTAGGTTTGAAGTAAACAGATGTTAGGAAACTTACTAAGTTAGTAATGCAAAAAGTCCTTAAAGACACATTAAGCACAGCGTAAGTTTGGTCATTAGTAGACAGTGTGGTTTGGATGTCCGAGCCACACACTGGTCTTCTTAATAAACTTCATAAATAAGTCTTAACTTAATAAATAAGTAACGTCTAAGATCAAGACATGTTTAGTAGATAAGTGCAAAATAGTCAACTTATTGTTTGGCGAATTTACCACTGATATTGTTCGTAGAAAAATAAATGTAAGCCCAAAAGTGGTAAAAGTTAACCCTTATGATAAGACTTTGATGTATGTCTGTGTGTTTTTGCTGTTTTTTTGAGCTTGCTTGTCTACCTACTCGAGATAAAAAAGTATAAAAGTAGTTTTTGAAATTGGGATCAGAAATATAAGCTCGAAATGTAAAAATTCACTATTTTTCTTTTCGGAATTTCACACAAGCGAAATCGCGAGCACAAGCAGTTTAAGGCTGCGGTATAGGCTAGATCGTGAAAATACGCCGTTTTTGTGCAAATTTTGTGGCTAAACTATAGCATCTAAGGGACTGAAAAAAATATATGTTATAAAACTGGTTTATGTCTCGTACATTACTTATATAAGTGATTTTCATTTATTGTATTTAATGCAATAAAAAATCTGGAAGTGACCATTGTTTTAACACTTGTGCAAATTTTTAAAGCGTGTCGCGCATTTGTTTGTTATGAAAATTGGTTAAATAATAAGAATAGCTTATTATCTAGTGCATTGACTCTAAGGTGTAGCAAAAAGTCAATAAATGTGACTACAAAATGTTAATAATGTTAAATTCCATACAAAAAATTAAAAGTTTCAAGGCGTCATTACGGTATAAATTACTTAAGAAGTATATAACATATATATCTCATAGTAATGTATATGATATTCGTTGGCGCCACCGTCGAAATCAGCAGTTTGAAATTGCTCCATATTATAATAATTATTTAAATTATGTTGACGTGATATATTAAATTAAAAATCATTATTTTTAAACAAGTTTGTTATATTTGACATTGTGACATAAAAAAAATTGAATTATGGCACCTTCAAAAACCAAAACAAGTGGAAAAGAGGATCCGGACAAAAGGTTAGTTGACATTATTTCAATTTTTGAGCGCAATATGAAAGAAATGAAAGAGAAATTGAACGGCTGCTACGACCTTATTGTTATGCAACAACGTCAAATCCAATTACAGAAGGAAGTACTTGATGAGCTTCTTAAAACAGTTCAAAACTCACCTGGATCACCGTGTATAACAACACCACACACATCTGTTGCAAATCACTTTCTTCCCAACTTGATTAGCAGTAATATGTCACTGAATGAGTCCGGTCCTCACGGTTTGGTGTTTCTAGACACCACCGACACCCAAACTGACCACCAGCAAAGCGTACCAAGAGAGGCTTCAGTACGGAACAAGAACCGCAGTGGTCCAGCGTCATCTGTGACAAAAGCAGGGGCCTCAGAGGCCACTGTTACCGTGGAAAAGCCGCGCAGAGGCCGCCCGCCGCGCCGAGTTGCTCCTTCAACCACCCCCTGTGAGGCAGGCGCCAGTAAGCAGCGCACAGCCCTCGGCGTCGAAACATTAACCGACCAAAATGCGGTGCCTGGTAACGTACTTCGGTCTTTAAATACGTCTGCTCCTGGCGGGGCAAAACCTGGTCTCAGAGCCGCAGCTCCGCGCCTTGTCAGCCTGCATGTATTTAACCTGAGCGCGGACACCTCCGCGCAGGCCGTACTTCACCACGTCCGCACTGAGTTGAAGGTCGAAAATGCAGGCTGCGAGCAACTGGTAGTCACCCGAGGCAACTACTCGTCCTTCAAGCTTGACGTGCCCGCCGACAAGGTGACTTTAGTGAGGAATGAAAAGAACTGGCCCGATGGTGTTTCGATTAGGCGATTTAATGTTGTTAGTCCAAAAAACTTAAAAAATCCTGCCTCGAAAACACCACGCTAGACACAAATTCTCACTTTAAAATAATACATCAAAATGTTCGATCTATCTGTGGTAAAACTGCATTAATAGATTTATTATTGAGTGTCGAGAGGCCAGACGTACTAGCATGCAGTGAAACTTGGTGCAAAAAATTCGAGATTGAACGAATTAGGTTATGTGGGTATGAACTGGCGGGTAGCTACTGCCGCACGCGCATCGCCCACGGCGGTGTTGCACTATTCACACGGGGTGATATTACTTACCGCCAGCGAAACGACCTACAGAGCCTGGCTGTACAATATCATTTCGAATTTGCTGCAATTGAAATTATTAATTTGAATTTAATTATTATTGTAATGTATCGCACTGGTAATGGAAATTTTGACATTTATTTAAATAATTTAGAATTGTTGCTAGATAGGCTTTCGGACGAAAATAAAAGATTTATTTTGGTCGGCGACCAAAATGTTGACTTTTTGTCTGAGAATAGTTTGAGGCAACGAGTTGATGATGTGTTACAATGTTACTCTTGTTTCAACTGTGTTCATTTTCCAACCCGTGTGTCTGCGCACAGCTCGACTTCTATTGACTGCGGAGTTGTACCTTGTGACCGCGGTGACGTCACAGCGGCGCCTTTGGACACGGTGGTGAGTGACCATAATGCACAGGTGTTTGTGTTAGCCATGGATCTGCCGACCCCCGCCCGCACCCAACACAACTCTTTCATACAAAAAAGACTATTTAATAGTGAATCGCTTTCAGCATTTTATATTGACATTGAAAATTATAATTGGAACTTTATTTTTGACATTACAATAACTATAAATGACAAATGTACTAAATTATTTAATATTTTGACTTATTATATTGACATACACTTTCCTTTCAAAAATGTTTTAAAAAAAAAACGCAATCATGTACCATGGATAACAGATACTCTTTCTAGACTTATTTCAAAGTATAACGACTTAACCGAAATCAAACGCCAATACCCAGAGAATACAACATTAATGACATCTATTACCAATTACTGCAATATGATTAAAAATGAAAGTTTAATTGCTCACAAAAGTTACACAGAGAATCGTCTTCAAAATAGTAAAAACCCATCAAAAGAAATGTGGCGCATAGTCGACGAGGAAGTTTCCAACAAACCACGTAAACACACAATTTTACTAAAAGACCACGATAGGAAGAAGATTGAACCGAACTACGTACCCGAACACCTTAATCGACACTTCCTCACAGTAGCCTCGAAGTATGTAGTGCAAACAGACAAACACATATCTGTGTCATATGTTCAAAATGGTATAGGTGATGCAGATGTCCCAGACTTAGTGCTACCCAGAATCACACTCGCAGACCTCAACTGCACGCTGCGCTCACTGATAAAGTCGCGATCCACTCGCGATATTTACGACATCTCTGTAGACCTACTTATGTGCATCTGGCCGCTTCTATCCGGAATACTGGTTGAACTAATCAACTCAATTTTTTCATCCGGTATATACCCAGACGTACTAAAGAGCACACGAGTGTGTCCAGTCTACAAAGGAAAAGGGGAGAGGGATTCTGTAGACTTTTATAGACCTATAACAATAGTACCAAACATATCAAAAATTATTGAATCGATTTTATCAAATTGCTTAATGCAACATCTTGAAACTAACGACCTACTGACTGACAGACAATTTGCCTACAGACAAAATAGGTCTACCCCAGAAGCGGCGCATAAAATCTACGACTGCATTGCAACGGCTCTGGACGACAAGTACAAGGTGGCAGGGATATTCTGTGATCTCTCAAAAGCGTTTGACGTTATAAACTTTGAGTTGTTATTAGAAAAAATTAAACATTATAGCCTGAAAAACAAAACGCACGAACTGTTCAGGTCATTTTTAACTAATAGACATCAAACGGTTCAAATCGAAATAGACGGCAAAACCATAAAGTCAAATGCGGGCAAAGTGGAGATTGGTATACCACAGGGATCGGCCCTCGGAAACTCTCTATTTTCGCTCTTTATGAATGACCTCCCATCTTCAGTTACCGAAGGCCTGACGGTGCTGTTCGCCGATGACACAACAGTGGTGGTGAGTGCACCCACATACGAACAGCTCGAAAACAAGATAGCAAACGCGTGCGCTCAGCTCAACGCGTGGTTCTCGGCAAACGGCCTCGTCCTCAATGTCACAAAGTCCAATATTATAATATTCTCGACAGGAAACCCCACTTTAACTCCACAAGTACAGAGTCCGATGCCACAATGCGAGTCCTGTAGATTTCTCGGGTTTACCATAGACCATAGACTAAACTGGAAACACCATGTGTCAACGTTGTGTGAAAAGCTGAGTAGTGCAGTATTTGCACTACGAAAGCTGAAACCACTCGTGTCTGACGTTGCACTACTACAAATATATTTTGCCTTCTTTCATTCCCTTCTGTCATATGGCATTATTCTATGGGGCAACTCGACAGACTCCAATCGAGTGTTCATTATACAAAAGAGAGCTCTTCGCACACTGGCGGGTGTAAAACCTCGCCATTCATGCAGAGAACTATTTAAAAAATATGGTATAATGACACATTATTCTCAATATGTGTTTGATATTATAATGTACACTCGACGCAACATAAACACCTGTAAACGCATCAGTGTTCCAGGCAGAGTGACTCGTCAAACAGGGCGACTACAACGTGTGCCACGACGACTAGCGCTGCTGGATAAAAATCCGCGAGTCATAGGCCCAGCTTATTATGAGCACCTCCCCGTCGACCTAAAAAACGAACTCTCGGATCAGAAATTTGGTCGCCGGCTAAAAGAGCTTTTACTGACTCAATCACTGTATTCTGTCAAAGAATACGGTGACCACGTTTGACATTTTTAATATTTGTTTGTTTTTGTTTTGACATTTTTATTGATTTTTATTTATTTTTGTTCTTGTTTTGACATTTTTATTGACTTTTAATTTTTATTTATGTTTGTTTTAAATTTTGACATTTTTAAATCTTTGACTGAATATTGATTCTATTTATATGTTTATTTTTAATTGTTGACGTTTTATCTTAGAATATTTCTAAGCCTTTATTTTTTATTGTGATTTAAATTTTTACACTTGACGATCTTTTTGTGAATTGGTTATGTATTATTATTTTAATGACATAATGTAATTTTCGATGAGAAATAAATGACCTACCTACCTACCTACCTATGACTTTATCTAATGATTTATAGTGCATTTACATACACAACGTTAGAATTACAGAAATTAGCTTTCTGGCCTATATCGCCCTCTTAAGAAGAATCTTTATAATTTTTGAATTTGTAGGCTTTTGACAAAATAAGTTTTTTTTTTAGTTTTGTTACCTTTATTGTATAAGGTAAAAAATAAAACTAGGTAACAAAAAGGTTACATACTGGTAATAAAGTACAACCTTTTATTTTTTCTGCGACGAATGCCTGAAGCAATTACGTAGGAAAGTTTTCTAAGAAACAGCAAACATTCATCACTTTGTCTGAAAAAATAAACTTCCCACCGGGTTTTCTGCACCATTTCTTGTCCTTAACATTTACACATAGGAAAAAGAAATGTTACAATGTAGGTTTTCGTTCTGTAGTTTCTTACTACATACTCGACGAGGAAAATAAACGAGTGCATCAAAACAACTAATGTGTATCATTACTTAAAGATTCTGAAGTTTTTCTAAAGGCTTTTACTTATAATGCTTCTTATATTTTACTATATTATGAGAATCTGTATAAGCTATAATATTATCTGTATCCATACTTATGCGAAAGTATGTTTGTTTGTGCTTCCTTTCCGTCGCAATGGAGCAACGAATTAGGCTGAAATTTGGATTGTTATCCGTGGTATCCCCAGTCGTACCACCAGTGGTACCACGGTTACTTTGCCCTAACCGTGGTACACAAGTCTGTCACTAGCGGTACCGGATCGCATCAAAATCGGTGCAGCCAAACCCAAGATAATCGCGGACAAAAATACATACATACAGTTCAAACTGAGTACCTCCTTTTTTAGTGTCGGTTAAAAAATAAAAAGAAAGAAAGAACATACGTTATTTATCGCATTCATGCAACATGTACAAGATCAGTGGTACCAGTGTCAGAAAAAACAGAGCTCTTTGAGGATTCGCTGCGCGGACAGCGGAGGACCGGCGGTGCTTGTTGCTGTCATTGCTCGGCGTAGACACAACGTGCTGGTTCCGCGGTCAGGGAGACTTTTTTTTATATATAATGGTCATGAGAACGAAAAAGAAAAGAGTTTGCACAGCGGCTACTCCATCCACATATAATGTGGATTTTTGCAACATCAGGGGTATTCACGCAAATGTTAACGCAGTCCACCACCATCTCGAGACTGCGCAGCCGACCATTCTTTTTCTAACGGAGACGCAGATATCCTACCCGGCCGACACATCATACCTTCACTATCCCGGCTACAAACTCGAATAAAATTTTATGAGTCGTGCCGGTGTATGTATGTGCGTCCGGGAAGATATCTGCTGTCGCCGCCTTCATAGCCTTAAAGACAGGGACCTATCGATATTGTGGGTGCGCGTAGATTACGGCGGCCACACTCGTATCTATGCGTGCCTATACAGGTCTCATAGCGGTGACGTAACTCGACTCTTCACGCACCTGAGTTTGACGACTGACAAAGTTCTAGAGCAATATCCCACAGCAGAACTAGTTATTTTGGGAGACTTTAACGCCCACCATCGTGAGTGGCTCAGTTCTCGAACCAATAACCATGCTGGGATATCTGCTCATGAATTTGCTCTGACCTATGGATTCTCGCAGCTGGTACTTTCTCCAACGAGAATACCAGATATAGAGGAACATACGAGCTCCTTACTGGACCTTCTGCTGACTACTCGTCCGGACGGATACTCCGTCTCAGTGGATGCGCCTCTTGGCTCCTCGGACCACTGTCTCGATCGGACTCAAATGTCATGCTCACAACCCAATCCATCTGGGCCAACTAATTGGCGTCGTGTGTGGCACTATAAGTCGGCAGACTGGGATGGATTGCGAGAATTTTAGGCATCGTACCCGTGGAGGCAGATCTGCTTTAACTCAGAAGATCCTGACGTCTGCGCAGCCGCAGTCACTGAGACAATCCTTGCTGGTATGGAATGCTATATACCTAACCCGCGAGTAGCTGCCGGTGTCAAAATACAACCGTGGTTTAATAGGTCTTGCAGAAAAGCTAAAATTCTTAAGCAAACTGCATATGAGGCTTGGACCACGGCTCGCAATAATAAGGATCCGAATATTTCTGAGCTAAAACGCAAATTAAATGCTGCCTCGAGGTTCAATAAGAAAGCAACTGCCAGAGCAAATTTCCAATTCATCGGCAAAATAGGTGGTCGCTTGCCAAAGCTGCCGAAGGGAACTTTTGCCAGTCGTCGTTACCACCACTGCGAAAGGCCGATGGTGACTTGCCCCATAGTGCTAAAGAGAAAGACGATCTACTGGGCAGTCTCTTTGCCTCGAACTCGAACATGAACGATGAAGGCGCTGTACCACCTACTATACCGTGGTGCGGTAAGACCATGCCGGAAATCTCCATAACGCAGCGGGAGGTCCGGCGGGCGTTGCTTTCTCTAGACGTTCATACGTCGAGTGGGCCAGACGGTATACCCAGCAGTGGTGCTTAAGCAGTGTGCTCCTGAGTTATGTCCTGTACTCACGCGCCTCTTCGCGCTTTCCTACCACACTAGGCAATTTCCGTCTTCATGGACGACTGCGAATGTGCACCTGGTGCCCAAAAAGGGCGATAGATCAGATCCATCGAATTACAGGCCTATCGCTATTACCTCTCTCCTCTCCAAGGTAATGGAGCGTGTGATCAACACACAGCTTCTAAGATACCTAGAAGTACACGACCTCGGCAGTGACCGTCAATATGGCTTTCGCCACCGTCGCTCGACTGGTGACCTTCTAGTGTATCTCACACACCGATGGGCACTAGCCATTGAGAGTCAGGGGGAGGCATTGGCATGTAGCCTGGACATAGCGAAGGCGTTTGATCGGGTCTGGCACCGGGGTCTTCTATCGAAGTTGCCATCTTACGGAGTACCCGAGGGTTTGTGCAAATGGGTGGCTAGCTTTTTTTCCGGCAGACACATACGAACCGTAGTTGACGGTAGTTGCTCTGATAGCATAGACATTAATGCTGGTGTCCCGCAAGACTCTGTGCTGTCTCCTACGCTGTTTCTACTGTATATCAATGACATGTTGGACATCAACAGCATACATTGCTATGCAGATGACAGTACTGGTGACGCTTATTACACGAGTCGTGCAAATATCCCTCGTTCCGTTGTGGAGGAAAACCGCGGAGAACTTGTGTCTCAAATCGAGACCACACTGTCCAAGGTCTGACTGGGGACGGGTAAACCTGGTCCGATTCAAACCTACAAAGACACAAGTGTGCGCGTTCACTGCTAAGAAAACTCCAATCACTGTAGTCCAACAATTCCAGAACACTCCCCTCTCCATCTCCAAGACCATTGGGATCCTTGTTGTCGACATCTCCAGCGATGTTCAGTTCCGAGATCATTTACAAGATAAGGTGAAGCTGGCGTCCAAAAAACTTGGTGTACTCAACACAGCGAAGCAGTACTTCACGTCGGGGCAAAGGTTGCTGCTTTACAAGTCGCAAGTCTGGCCCCATATGGAGTACTGCTGCCATCTCTGGGCCGGTGCACCCGGATACCAACTTGGCCCTTTTGACTCGGTTCAACGACGGGCTGTGAGAATTGTCGACGATTCCAAACTCACTTGCCGTATCGAGCCCTTAAGTCTGAGGAGAGACTTTGCCTCCCTGTGTGTGTTCTACCGCTTGTACAATGGGTTGTGTTCTGAGGAATTGTTCGAAATGATAGCCCACGGCTACTTTCTACCATCGCACCGCTCGCCATTGGCAGGGAATTCATGCTCACACCTTAGAACCTAAATGGTCGCGTACAGTGCGGTTTCAGAGAAACTTCCTCCTGCGAACGCTTAAGTTGTGGAATGAGCTCCCTGCCAAGTTTTTCTGCAAGGACTACAGTATGGAGTTGTTCAAGAAAGAAGTTATTAGATTTCTGAAAGGTCGGCAACGCGCAAGTGATGCCCTTGGTGTTGCAAGCGTCCATAGGCTACGGTGACCGCTTACCATCAGGCGGACTGTAAGCTTGTTTGCCACCTTAGTGGTATAAAAAAAAAAGAGACGTTTGATTATATGAAAGGAAAGTTCCGGTTCTGTATCAAAAAGATATTTTTTTTAATTATTATAAACTGTAAAAGGGTAATTTTTTGATATATTTTTCCACATCGGATATCATATTGATAGTTAATACAAACAAAACAAACAAAAAGATAGATACATAGAAAACACCCAAATTAAAAAAAATAAATTAAATAATCATAACATAAATATTTGTCCTGTGTATCCCAAATATTTCTATGTTGTACAAATAAACTAACGAGAACAACAGATGACGCGTTTCCACAACCATTGAGAACTAATAATGCGCGGAAAACTTTCTCCATTATCGGATCGTGAAAAGATTTCGCACAAAACTAATTCCATAGTACACTGGGTTAGTTGTTAGTGGATTTCTGATTCACTCGAGTATTTAGAGCTTGAGTACGTACGCGATTTGAAAGATACGGTATTAGGAAATCTTACCCAAATGTGAAATTTTCTGATCGTTTTTTAAATTTACTTAATCTAGGCTGGAAATAGGCCAGCCTTTCTAACTATAGACCGATATCAATTGCCACAGTATTTTCGAAGGTTTAAGAAAGACTTATAAATCCTAATTTAATCGAAAACAACTTTGCGCAGTTTGGCTTCCGCGCTGGTCATGGTACAGACATGGCTATTTTTTGTCTAAAAAATACCGTAAAAAACTACTTGAAACGTATGACAACAGTGTACGCTTGATTTTTAGACCTGAGTCGTGCATTTGATTCAATAAATTACAGCATCCTTTGGAAAACACTCAGGTCTACAAGTGTATCAGAAAATATCGTGAGGCTCCTAGAGTACTGGTACGAAAGCCAAACAAACGAAGTCCGCTGGAGCAGCGACCACTCTGAAAGCTATACAATGGAATGTGGTGTAAGACAGGAAGGTCTGACGTCACCGGTCCTGCTTAATCTGTATGTAAATGGCTTTATTGAGGAGTTGAGCAGTTCCAGAGTTGGGTGCAATGTTGGCGGTATACGCGTCAACAATCTTAACTATGCGGATGACATGGTTCTGCTTAGCCCTTCAGTCAGTGGCCTCCGAAAGTTACTGTGTATTTGTGAGCAGTATGCTGCAGAACATGGCTTGACATATAACAAGCCAAGTCCGAAGTTATGGTTTTCAGGTATGGCAAAGGACCAGATAACATACCTGATATACATATGGGCGGTTCTCCCTTAAAGGTGGTGTCCAGTTTTAAATACTTAGGCCATATTATTACAGACACACTACGTGATGAAAATGACCTAGAGAGGCAAAGACGGGCTCTTGCTAGAAGTAGTAATATGTTAACTCGAAGGTTTAGCCAATGTTCAGATCAAGTTAAGGTGACTCTGTTTAAGGCAAACTGCCAGACGTTCTACACAAGCCAGCTGTGGTATTCTTACACCCAACTCGCCTACAACTCATTGCGTGTACAATACAACAATGCTTTCAGGACTATGCTTGGCTTACCCTGGCGTTGTAGTGCCTCTGGTATGTTGGCTGAAAACAGGGTGCTTATCGCTCCGAAAGAGGCTGCCTTATTCTTGGATTCACCCAAGGGTCGCAAGCCACCTTTAGTGAGCTTGCCTAGCAAGCTGTCATGCCGATCATATGAAGCAATGTGGACAACCTGCTGCACCACAGTCCGACATCATATGCCCCGGCTTCAAGCACACTAGGCAAAAGTGTTTAAAAATAACCCTGTGTTTCCTGACATGGACACTAACCTTCAAAAATACTGGGCAAGAGGCCCAGTTTTGGGTTGGACCACGACAGTTGTAGCACACTGCATATGTATTGTTGTCACACCGTAGCCCCGGTCACCCTCGGATGGGGTTTCGTTTTCATTTTGCGTCCAGAGTGGCGGAGGTTTTAGACCAGCGTGTACCAATAAGTATTTTTCTTAATTTCTCAAGTACATTGGTTATTCACACTACTGGCTTTTCGGTGAAGGAAAACATCGTTAGGAAACCTGCAAACGTCAAAAAAAAAGGCTTCTGAGAAGTCCACAATCCGCACTGGGCCCGCTTGTAGACTATGGCCTTAGGCCATTGGCCTATATCATACAGTCTACAAGTTTTTTATGTATGCGAAAAATCACTGACCCTGATAATACAGTTTCGGAGTCAGGGTCATTCTATAACTGCCCTATTATATAACCCTAGATAAACAATACTATAGATAGTTAACTTAAAACTTAGAAGTTTCTTGTCTTGTTCTCTTTTGTATGGGTTCTCAATAAATAATAATAATTATTATTACTCATTAATTTATTGTCAATTGTTAGTAGGAACTCAAATTCAGTTTTGTCATTTTATTTTATTTTTCTTAAAAACTACTTATTTCCTCCAATTTCAAAATTTCATTCAGGAGTTGCAGGTTCAAGTCCTTGCTTGAGGTTAATCTTTTGACTGCATCTTTATTATGAAAATATTTATTTCCGTTACTAAATAAAAACAATTAATGTATAATCAAGATAAAAAAGCCAATGTTTTTAATTACAGATAAATATTTTTTCAGATATAAAATAATAGCAAAGCTGCCTACTTGATTATAAACGTTGATGGGGAACATAGAATTAGCATAACATCTAACACAGTACTTTCACATGGGAATTCTCACCTGAACAAATATCACGAGCAACGTTGCCCCGGGGCATACCCTTGTACAGTACACAACGCAGAAAACCTTTTTGAAACATTGCAAGAATAACATTATTTACACTGGAAATATTAAAATATGTTAATGTGTCAAATCGCACAGAAAAACAAGTAAAAGTAAAACTCAACGTTTTGTTTTAGAAAGTAAAGTAAAAGTGTGGAATAAAAAAAAACTTGTTGAGAGGAACTTTCCTTTTATGGTCATTCGGATCCATTTAGGAAAAGTTAATTGTTTAATTGCATAATAAAATAATCTATTTGAAAATCATTTTATTAATAAACGTGAAAATAAGTAATTATAACAGGTCATTTTTTTTGGATGCTCCTTTTTTAGCTAAAAATCATAAGGTAGTTAGTCCCGCTAACCACGATCTGACAGATCATATTCAAAGGGTATTTTTATTCAATACGTCAAATTTTTGTTTTGTTACTTTATTGAAAACTGATCAATTGCCAAAAGGTAATCCATAAATTGAATATGAAAATAAATGCCATTTTTGATTCCCTTCACATGAAAAGGTTGTAACAACCTTTGTCGACAAACTCAACAACGTATTCAGATCACACGTTTACTTTTTTCCATTTCCCAAAATCAAAGTAAACTTCAAAGCAAACACTTGCGGAAAATGTGGTGTAAATAATAAAATAGGCATTGGGGTGGAACCCAGGAGACTTCTGTTTGAAAGAGGCCTGTCATTTACACCTTTATAACGGCACATCCTTCCCCTGTGTGGTTTTATAAATCTAGCAGGTACTTTTCGGTTGTTAGGTAAACAAAATTTACTAAGCCATTAAAATTCTTTATGACATTTATTTTGTGTAAAATTTTGATTGTATCCAAAAATCAATCCATAACATTAGGCAGCAGTAGTAGTTAATCTTTTTATTGCACAAAAATAACATAATAAACATATCGGAACTTAATAACATAAAATATAGGCGGTCTTATCGCTATGGAACGATTTCTTCCAGAAAACTTTTGTGTAGAACAGAATACAAAAGGTGTGATAAATTGAATGTACAGTGAGATATTGTACCCATCTGCCAAGCCTACCCGTTTACCAAGCCATCTTCGTCCTTCATAATATAAAATTTAATAATAAAAAAAAAAAAAAAAAATTGTTATATAAAACTAACATAATTATCAAAATAATAATTAAATAAGATCGTGTAAGATCGAGGACTTAGAAAAAGTTAGCCAGGATCGTGGCGGTGGAGGTCTTTAATATTTTTGTAGACTTTCTAAAGACGGGCTTAACACATTTATGTAGTTAAAAACCTAAATTCGAAAATTAAATAAATTTCATTACTAGAACACCCGGGACAGCATAAGTTTACGTAGACATATATAGGCAGCGGCGATCGTCGCGGTGCCACCAAATATTAAGAAAGCGTATGAAGTGGGCATATGCAAAATGCGATAGATTTATATAAAATGAAATGTATTATTGAGTGAATACATTATAATATGAGAGGAATTATGTACCTTTCTGATGGCTAATAAAAGGTGGTAGTGTTGTAGTGACCTGAATATTGGAATGCGACTCTTTTGCTTGATTTAGCGATGGATGTTGCTTCTTATGTTTGATTGCTTATACTGCTGCTATACAATACAGGTAAAAGGTCCTCGCCTGAATAAAGTAAAGTGGAGACAAGGAGATGAAATGGAGGCATTCCCGGGGATCGGAAGCTTAAAACCTACTGATCTCTCAGAATGTTTATCGTTAACATTCGTTAGTGGCTTCAAGTTACATCGGCTGAGCTCACAGACGGTTTGAACATCTCTCGCCTAACGTTTCGATCCGTTTGTTTGGGTCAAATACGGAGGTGAGTTCAGTGCCGAGCTTACTTGAACGACGACAACAGATTACACAGTGTAGAAGGGTAAAGGTCCTTGCCCCGAGCTGTCTGTCAGAGTCGAAAAACTGCGAAAGAAGGCAATTGTTGTTTTATTAAAATTGACACGTAAACCGTTACCAAGTTGTGGGGAGTCGGACGCTGATTACGCGAAGGCGACAGTGATACTTCACCTACGCGACTGGTAACAACTCATGGAATCATATTTGGCTCGCGACTAAATTCCTGAAAAGCTGCGATACTGAATATTACATAAATGATCTAACTCACACTTATTCTATCGTTAATCGATCAAATAAACTATAAACTATATTTCTTCGTACTTGAACTGATAATATACCTATACATTTAACCTGTTTATGAATCCTTGATCATGTATGGTGTGGACGCCGGCTTGAAAACCGAAATATATCATTTATAATCTACGACTGAAGTTACATGGATGCAGTGGGGCTTATTGCGTCTTGCTCTTCGGAGTGTGTTAAGCATGGGGCGTGCCCTCTTGGTGAATTCCATGGCTGTTCCATTGGTACATAATAATTATTACCTACTACACAAATGGTTCAGTGGGGTTTATTGCGTCCTGCTCTTCGGAGTGTGCTTAACACGAGGCGTGCTCTCTTGACAATGTCATGGCTGTGTCTGTGCGAACGGATGTCACACTCTTTGGCCTAAGGCTGAGTGTTTGTGCTATGCACGCACAAGGATTTATTCCTGAAACTACATATTAAGACTTCGGTCTTCAGCTTCGGCTGCAACGATAATTTAATGGTTATACCATTTATGATTTCACACCTCTACTCCTACGGGGGATGTGCGCTAAGTTAGCCTCGGTATGGACACGTACCGTGGGAAGCGCTGGGTGGAGCTTTCCGCCTTTTTATTTTTTTAGAAAAATAAAAAGCGCATAGGGGTAGAGGATACTATTTTTATTACTAGAACGGTGTTTCAGTCTTTCTCTTAAAGAACCTGCGGTCTACGTTACACAATAAGGTCCTACCACTTAGACGATCACATAGCCAAACCTTCGATAAATTTATACTTCAATTTTCAAGTTTCGTGTTTATTATGTCTTATAATCTTTTCTTTCCATGCTGGTTAGTTAAGTAGGTACGTTAAGGGTAGCTAGTATATGTGTTCTTTGGGGGGTTAGTTACAATATTATGATGATATACATATAAATATACAGGCAGGTACTATTTATTTGTAAAGCATGGTAAAAGCAAGCAAGTACATGTAGTAAAAGTCTAAGATATTGTCATCCAAATTTATTTTGGCACAGGTATTTGTTAAAACTACTGACGTAACCAAAGTTGAATGTGATATAAATACAAAAAAGTTTTGATAATATCCAAAAAAAAAAACTCTTTTCTACTAGAAATAGTATTATAAATCAAATACAACCTGTATTTGATTACTAGAAAATTCCGTCATCTTACTACAACTCCTAAAAATATTATTAATTTACTTTTACCACCTTTTAACCTGACTGTTTACTTTTATCCAGTCAAAAATTGAGCATCTATTTCCTCCAGAGTAATAATCTTATACGTGAAGTTTTGCGTTTATTTTCTCTTGCAGTTTTACTGGAGCGCCTGCCAAGATGTCGGAAAACAGATTACAATGCGCTACACACGGGGCCTTATATGCGACAAACAAATTTCTGAGCTTCAAATTACAAAAAACATACAACTGATAATATAAGTAGATATTTAATTATTATTGTGACGTAAAAACCTCATTTTCAGAGCATGATTTTAATTTAAGAGGCAGTAAGTTACAGTAAAGTTAAAACTTGTTCTGTATTATCAAAAAATGCTTGTTGTTGTAAGGGCTTAAAGCACTAGCTATGTTATATCAAAGTTATAAACTAACAGCACTTAAAACTTAGATTTTTTAGTGTTAATTTTTTTTTAAAAGGGTGAAAATAGGTCAGTTTGGGATTTTTTTATCGAACAAACGTTCAATGATAATGTTTATAAGTTTATCAGGATTTGAACCATATCCCTAAAAACACATTAATTTATTTTAGTCCATTTAAAACGAAGAAGAAAAGGAGCCAAAAAAAATGTAGGCAGTATAGCCTCTTGAGACAAAACCTCATTACTAATATTTTTGAGAAAACAGTGTGAATAAAAATTTTAATGAAAATATATATTTAGAAACCGCATTCACTGTGGTCCCACAATTCCAGAACATTCCCCTCTCTATCTCCAAGAGCATTGGGATCCTTGGCGTTGAGTTCTCCAGCGATTTTCAGTTCCGAGATCATTTGCAAGACAAGGTGAAGCTGGAATCCCAAAAACTTACTGTGCTCAACAGAGCCAGTTTACCATCTTGGCCCGTTTAACTCGGTTCAACGACACGGGCTATGAGAATTATCGACGATCAGAAACTCACTTGCTGTATCGAGACTCTAAGTCTGAGGAGAGACTTTGCCTTCCTGTGTGTGTTCTACGTTCGCTTGTAAAATGGAATGTTTTCTGTGAAATTGTTCGAAATTTTTTTTTCAATTCTTTTTACCATCGCATAGCTGGCCATCGGCTGGTAATTCATTCTTACACTTCAGAACCGAAATGGTCGCGTACAGTGCGGTTTCAGAGAAACTTCCTCTCGCGAACGCTTGGGTTATGGAATGATTTCTCTAAGCACTACACTAAGGGGTTCTTCAAGAAAAAAGTTATTAAATTTTTTAAGGGTCGGTGACTTACCATCAGGCGGACCGTAAAGCTTATTTGCCTCCTTAATGTTATAGAAAAAAAAAAGAAATATATAAATTTTATGTACTTCTATAGAAACTACAGAAGGTACTTAACTCCATCGGAATAACACGAAAAAATCGTTAAAATATGCAAATGAATTTAAATAAAATGAAACATAGCATTATTTTAAAATTACATGTTTTGAGTTGCAGAGTTGCAGAAATTAATTTTCACCTGCACCTTGGCAGGGTGTAGGTATGATATATAAAAACGTATGTTTTGTAGTTAAAAAAAAACCAAATAAAAACATGTGTTATATTATATACCCCACTCCACCCTAGTAACTGAAAACTGAAAAACGATTAGAAATATGTTGTTTCAAATCAAGGAAATCCAATCAACGTTCTTTTTCTCTTATTCAAAAAACGTATTCACACGTATTCGTTAAATTAAACAAGGGATCTACAAAAATAATGTAAAGAAATATAAAGGAGTTGTATATCACAAATTTCTGTCAAACCTAAGCCCGTATGTTTACACGCTCCTCTGAAAACTTTAAAGTTAACTTGTATTTTCGTATCAAGTTTAGCATACTATTTAAAGTTTTGCTTGGTACTCGCTTTCAATGACTTTTAAAATAACCTTTCAAATTGTAAAATACCCGAGAGATTTAACAATCTACATCTAAAACATAGTTTATGTAATAATTTTTATGAAGAATTTAGTGATAGTACGAATTTGTCCTTCTATAGGTATGTTATGTATAACGTCATGGTTTTAATCATAAACTTCAGGGAAATAGCCTTTTTTTACCAAATAATTTAAGAGGACCTTCTGTGTTTACTTGCTTTATGGTCGTTATGCTGAAATTAACAATGTTTATCTTAAATAAAGTTGATTTTTCTGCGAGAAAAATACGTTTCAATTTAAAGGACAGCTTAGCGTAAAATCGGATATTAATTTATTAAAATTATACCACATAATTAATGGAAAGGCTATAACAGTCACTTGCTAGCTTTATAGTTACATTATATTCTAAGTGATAAGTTATATCTCTTCTACGAGTAAATAAGAAGTGTTGGTAGAAAAATAAAAAAAAAACGAGACGGTTGGGAGTTATTTTTTTTAAAGCAATGTTCTCACAGATATTTAAAAAGTAAAGTAATTTTCTAGTAAATAAATTTGTAAAGGTAATTTGTAAATTGCCAAAAAACAGTGAAATCTATTTTGAAAACGATCAGCATAGGTATGGGGCAGCCTTAAGTCCTGCCTGATTTTTAATTGACAAGTTAGAGGATTAGAGCTGAAAATCTTTGAATTTGGATGGTTGTAACTTGAAAAATTTTTATATTTTAGGGCCTATCCAACGACACCACACAATTATTGGAAACGCAAAAAAATCATACCTCCCGTGAGTGTATTCAAGAAATAATTTTTAGGGTTCGTATCCAAAGGATAAAATACGGGACCCTATTACTAAGACTCCGCTGTCGGTCCGTCCGTCCGTCTGTCACCAGGCTGTATCTCATGAACCGTGATAGTTAGACAGTTGAATTTTTTGCAGAAGATGTATTTCTATTGCCGCTATAACAGAAAGTACTAAAAAACAAAATAAAATAAATATTTAAGGGGGCTCCCATTCAACAAATGTGATTTTTTTGCTCGTGTTTGCTTGATATTGAAAACGGTAGCAGATAGACGCTTGACATATTCACAGAAAAATTAGAGATATATTCACTTTAAAAAATAAAATAAATATTTAAGGGCAGCTCCCATACAACAAACGTGATTTTTTGCCGTTTTTATAGATAATAAAACGAAACCCTTCGTGTTCGCACTTGGCCGATTTTTTTTTGTTTTATTTGCATACCTATCAAAACTGTACGAATGTTGACATATCTCACATGCCTGTAAAATTTTAATAAAATTGACAGAAAGATGGTCTCCGATTTGGTTACGGAACCCTTTAAAAAAATTACATTCACAAAATTCAACAAATTACAAAATTGGCTCAAAACGGGAAATATTTCAAAACCTTTCACTAATTAATTTACATTTTAGCTAAAGTCGGTGAGGTAAGATATTAATATTCACGAAGACCTCGTCCCCTTCCTTATGAATGTTTTACTCATCAAGGGTCTGATTAGGGCAATCGTGTCACCTCGTTGGATAAAGCCAAATTTTGTCACGTAATCAATTAAGATTTGTTATAAAGGGCATGCCAGAGACACCAAAACATGCTGCAAACAATTTCCCAAATTAATTCAGTATATTGTAAAATATGATAATTCAGGGAAAAATATGCTAGTACATTTACAACATTTTTTCAGCACTCATATTTCATAGTTCATGAATGAAGGGATTTTTTTTATACCACTAAGGTGGTAAACAAGCTTACGGTCTGCCTGATGGTAAGTTGTCACCGCAGCCTAAATATCACCGTTTTAATCATCAAAAGTAGTTCTTGTGGCTGGATACACATTACACAACTATCGAGTTTCTTGCCGGATTCTTCTCGGTGGAAATCAACAATATTGTAAACCGAATTTCAAAAAATAGCATTAATTAACTTTGACGATTCAAAAGTGTTTGTAAAAACCTAATTTGAATCGTCAAAGCAAGTGACTGTTATAGCCTTTGACGATTCAAAAGTGTTTGTAAAAACCTAATTTGAATAAAAAAAATTAATTTGACTTTGACACCCACGGCATAAAGTTGGATACGGAAATGTGAAAAAGACTAATACTCTACTTTTCCTTGCATGGCCTGTTATAATCGGTAGTAACTACAAGATTTATTTCTTTTTTGAAATAAAGAAGTGGCCAGTATTGATCGACTCCACTGCCACAGACGCCGCGGGCGATGGAGTCAAATTAATCTCATAAGTTTTTCATATTATTTTTTATATTTAATATAATTCTATAATTTGATTTTTAATTTAAAGCTCACATGCTGCAACACTGACTTTTAGCGGAGTCCAAGTTGAAAGTGAAACGCTCGTGGTGCCATTATATTGCGTGATCAAAATTTGCGTATATCTAGTAAAGTAAATAAATGTTTATACGTAAATAGCTATATAAATAATAATAACAAATAATAGGTAAGTAGGTATATTATACCGGTACGTTCGGTTTTTTCCAGAAGTCTGTATTTATAATTTTCAACCAAATGAACAATTAAAATACTCAACAAAAATAGAGTATTTTGTATTAATGTTCAAATAAGTTCCGCTTTAAGATTATAGCAATTACCTGGATTAGGGAATTATTTCACAAACTTAGTTATACTTATTTCTTTATTACCAATGATAAAACACACGTAAAATATTGCTTTAAACATTTTGTAGTAGTCACCAATATCTATTTAATGTACTGAAAGAAGTATATTAAGGTAGGCATTTTTAAAAACGCTCTACAACTATGCAACGGAACGTACCTCGCAGCATGGCAACATTTCGCTACTTTGAACGACATTTTGTTCGAAGATTGTTTAATTGATAGTGAGAATATAGCAAACGAGAAAATAACGTCATCGTTCGAAATTTTTTAGTCGATATAGTGTCTTCTAGATAATCTCTAATTCGAAGTTATCTCGGATAAAGTGAGAATTAGGTCCTAGATATTTATCGAATATTTGATTCGATCAATCGTGATTGACACAGGTATATTGATTACGTACAATTTATAGAAAGTTTTCTATAGCAAAATATAGCTTTAGCTACATGAACTCGGCTACAATTATTCCTGCGGTAACTTTGGAATTATTTATGATAAAGTACTGTAGCCAATGTGTTAATTGAAGGTCAAACCATCTCCAATCCAAATTTCAGTCATATTGATTTAGTGGCGTAGAGTAACAAACATATTAACTTACAAACTTTCGCATAGGTATATAATATTATATATGTACAATAAAATGTGTTCTTTGTTTTTTGAGTAATTAATACCAAATTTTTTTGTAAACATTAATTTTTAGTAGGAACTTGAACATTATTACCGTTTTATGTCACATTTTTTTTTATTATTTTTAGCTTCAAAACCAATTCATATACTTTATCGGCGATGCTTCCAAAATTCGCGCAAAAGTCCCAACAAAAATTACTTACTTAAATTTAAATTATTTTTAGCGGTACCCAAATATGCAAATATAGAACGTTACAAGCTGACGTACAAGACGCAATCAAATATACAAACTAATATATATTTGTGAAAGTTTATTTAAAAGCAACTTCTAGAGCGGATTTTTAGCACTGAGGTTGTCGAGGGGACGGAGAAGGACAGCCCCATTTTTATCCCAAAAAAGCTGCAAAATTAACAATAACCGTATTTTATGCGGACTTACTATAGCCACAGCTATAGCTGAAGACTAGTCGTAGAATTCCCATGCCGATAGCTAAATTATTATTATTATATTTTTTTTAATTCTTCAATGGGTATAGTTTTACCATTGCAAAAATTTCATATTTATAACGCAATTTTTTCCATCTCTGTCCCTTAAAGACACTGTTTTTATTCCCCTGAGGGTAAACAGTGGCTGAAAATATACCTATATCAGAAACAAGCTGACCAAGCGAACGTTGTCTTGCTATAGTAGCTCCCTTACAAACAAAATATATAGCCTATGGCAGGACACTGAAGTTTAAAAGGTACGTCTTTCAAAAAGTGAAATAATTTTTCAAATAGATGTCCACTGCCGAATATTACCCTCCGCGTATTAATTACCCTTCACATATTACCCTCCACATATAAACAAACTTACAAAATCCACTTTCTGTTTATACATTACATAGTATAGATATACATACATAAAACTACTAGTTTCAAGGAAACATCTCATTACCTCGGCGTTTCCTTCTCGCCTGAGGCAGGGCGGGTGGAGGAAACAGCAAATAATTTCATTAGCACAAGTTCACCCAATTGTGTAATATGAGCAAATCTCATATAGTAACGCGTTTCTTAGGAATATAATAAAAAGGTACTTACTATTTATTTATTTTGACTATGAACTAGCTTTGTTGCTCTGATTGTATTAGTGACTGCATGCCGAACCGAGGGGCGCAGGTTCGATACCGCACAGAATAAATATTTAATACCACAAGCCTTGCTTAAAAACAGATAGCGCTGTGTTATAATTTAATATTTTTTTATCTTATATAATTATTTAATTTATATAATAATTATATAATTATTTTTCTCTGACATACGCATACGATTTCACTGTCGCTCAATTTTTATGTCTACGGCTTACATTATTTCCGCCAAAACAAACTTTCAGTGCCCGTTTTGCCATCTTAATTTTACAAAGAACTCTTTGTTCTACAGTTTTAAAGTTATAAGGCAACCAGCTCAGTTTTTGTTTTGAGCCACCGATAAATAAAATACAGTGCGGTTTTAGAGAAACTTCCTCCCGCGAACGCTTGGGTTGTGGAATGAGCTCCCTGCCAAGGTTTTTTCTAAGGACTAGAAAGTAGGGGATTTAGAGTATGGGGTTCTTTAAAAAGAAGTTATTGGATTTTTGAAGGGCCGGCAACGCGCGACTGATACCCCTGGTGTTACAAGCATCCATCGGCTACGGTGACCGGTTACCATGAGGCGGATCGTACGCAAGCTTGTTTCCCACCTAAGTGGTATTAAAAAAAAAACATTTATCACACAAAGATAAATGAACACTCTGTATATATGATAAGACTAGGTTTATGTCTTAAGTAAGACATATCACAATCTGTTCGTAATTAGGTTTAAAACAAAACTAGCCTGAAACTTTTGAGAAAAAAGGAAAAACATTTGTACAAAAAAGTCGGGAAAAAGAGAGAGGAGGGTATATAAGATTTTAGGTAACGTTTCTATAAATCTTAAAATTTTTAATACACATCTTCTAATTGTATCATTATATTTTACTACTGTTACAAATTTTTGTACAAAAAAATTTACTTTGTGACATTTTGCGTGACTTGCTTTACATAATTCATAAATTGCCACTTTATAAGTCAGTCACTTAAACTAATTGGTCTGCTGTCAAATCTGTGCTGAACTTATTTCATATTTACGTTTTGATGAGCTATACACATAAGTATTAAAAAAATAAACCTTTTCTATTTTCTAGAACCATATGGTTCATTCCCTTAAATCATGTCGTTATATATCTCGAAAAATATAGACAATATTACCTTCAGAGTCTTAGCAAGTCGCAGCGTAGCACGGCCTCCTAGCGTGGACTAACGACCTGGTCAGAGCCGCAGGAAGCGAATGGGCGCGGGCGGCTCAAGACCGGCCGTTATGGAAACATATGGGGGATGCCTAAGTTAAACAGTCTTCCGGCGAAAACGAAAGAAATAATTCTTAGCAAGTTGTAAAAAATTACTCCATGCATTTACACAAGCAAGGAATTGTTAATAGAAAATTGCTGATGTTGACAAAATCTAAGTCAAGCTGTGGCTGATAAACAATACTATTTACTTTTTAGTGTAAACGTAACTTAATAATGACTCACGTAGATTTTCTGATTTACTTCTGTTACACCCTCTTTCGCATACCTACGTGATCTTGGAAAACGTAAGCTCTGAAAATGCCATGACCCCTTTCGATTCGGTTTGCATGCTATTACCTTTTTTAAAAATTGGTACGTGATCAATTATTTTACACATCTTTGTTTTTTTATTGCGAAAATGGCTTTTGTTTGCGTAAAGTAAAACAAACGATTTTTTTTTATTCTTAATCTTACAGTTTGACACATCACCTGTAAAACTGAAAACTATGCATTCTTTTACTTACATTTGTATCAAATTTTATCGCTGTAGTCTTGATACTTTATAAATAAAATAAACATACTGTGACATACGGACGAATGGTTATGGTGAAACTTAGTTAATTAAGAATTTCTTGTTTAACCACGAAACCCAAAACAAACAAATTATTGCCAAATTAAGTATATACAAAAAACTAAAATTTCTATTCGGTTAAGATATTCAATGAAGCTTAAAACATAATAAAAAAGTATTTTCTCATTAAAAAAATATAATATTAACATTTAAGCTACATTTGTGAGAAAACAACTTCAATTCCAACATTGTCAGCAAGATTGAGAAATGTGGCTCGTAAGAATGTCGCACGAAGAGCTTTCAAATTACCCCCGTTACTCGCTGATTCTCGTACGTGATCTTAGAGAGCGAAAGCTGCGGAACAGTTAAGACCCCTTTTGATTCCAAATATCGCTTCACCTGTCTTTTTGTGTATATATAAATATATATATACATATTTAAAAGTTACTAACTACTTCCAGCGGTTTCACCCACTTTACTTTGAGCTTTATAGGAATTGTATGTTTAAACACTCAAATTTTAGAAGCTACCAATCCGAGTTTAGACATTCGTTATGGATTATATATTTTACGTGGTTGGACTGCATTAGATGTTAGACAAATCTGCCAGCTACTGGACTATAATTGTGTTTGTAACACCACCGTGTGTGAATTAAATATGTTTTTATTTATTTTAGACAATGATCAGATCTTAATGCGACGATGAATGTAAGAAAGACTACAAAGAGGTGCAATCCTTATCGAAAAGTTGCACTCAACAAAGCTACGTTTGCGTACACTTACCGTCGCGTTAAGATACAATCATTATCTAAAATGAGTAAAAAACGCGAAAGTTTAAAATTAACATGTTTTATAATGCAAGAGTTTAGTACTTTGCTGTGCGCTTAATTAACACAGACCGTTAAAACCGAGCATATACCTTTTACCGTTTTAGTGGAAGATTAAACTAACATATGTAGGAATAATATCGCCTTAAGCTACGAATCTGAAATGAAAACTAAATATCTACCGTGGCAACTCTTGCTAATTGAATGCAAACATTCTGTAAAACACGAATTGGTTCGCATATATATAAATATATATATTTCTTATATACTATTTGTTAAATATTAAAATTTTTGAACAGATAAAGCCTCATAAGATAAGTAGAAGTGCTCTTGCCTGATGAACCGGTGGACGTAGATTCAAAATATTATTTTAATAAATAATTATTGTTAACTAATTCATTAGAAATAAAAGTCCCAATGATTTTTTAACATCACAAATACATATATTAAATATCACAGAACCCAGCCGTAAAGAAATTAAATCGTTCAAGTGCAAGTCTTACTCACGCACCGAGGGTTCCGTACTGCTACATAATTTATGAACACAAAGTACAATCAAACGTAGGCTTCGTTTGGGTCAGGCCGTTGGTTATCCATTTTTATGTAATATGAGCAAGTAGACGACTTTAATTTAATCTAAGTCCAATAAACAATGGCCATTTGTTCTTCTCGATACAAAACGGATAATATTGTGCCGATAACGCTGTCGAGGTGATTATTTTGCCTGACTTGATGTACCTTTCAGTATTCCATGTCGCGCAAAGTAGCAAAGTGCGTTACGATGCATTTCGCGACACTGCTTTACGCATGCCAATGTTTTGTGTGAACTACATACAAGCTTCTTCAAGCATCCACGTGTCTCGGCGGGAAGATAATGTAACTGATTTTCCTAATAATCTGGACTATTTTCGTGAGATAGGTTGCTATAAGATAATATAAAGCCTCGGACTTGGCTTAACGACTGCAGTCATAAGATAATACCCAGGAAAGCTTAACGTGATCTCTTTATCATCCTTATTATTATCTACAAATCACGGAGAAGCTCAGAAAAATGTGCCAATATTATTGAAAGATAATGCAGTAATTTTTGCGATTTTTTTGCGACTTTAAGTTTAAAGTATGTATTGAAACCGTTTTTATGATAGAAAACAGAACAACAAAGTAAGGAGAAAAATAGTAACAAGAGGCTATTTAGAAGCCAATAGGCGAAGGCCGAAGGCTTTAATGACTCGAGTTTGTAATTTCTGTCCCGCCCGTGTTACACACAATATTTTTCATCACATTTGCGAGTCAATAAAATTATGAGGCGAAAAACTTACATACGTAATTTACTTTAAAAACACAAAAAACATTAACTAATTTGTAAAAACACAACAAATATTTATCGTTAGGAGCTTCATTAATGACTTTTTCTAAATTTTCTTCCGTAAGTACTTTCTATTTTTTACAGACACCCATCTGACTTCCTTTTCAAAAATGCTATTAATTTTATATACTTACTGTTCAATATCGATGGAATTTTTGAACTTGAGAATGTTCTTCAACATAGGGTGAATTGTCCATAGGGTAGACAGTTTGTATTTTTCGGCATTTCCCTCAAAGTAAGCTAATAGGATATTCTCTGAAAACAAACTCGTTTTCTTCTTGTTTCTCCAGGTAAATAAAACTGGCGAATGCGGTTAAGTAACTACTTGAGTTTAGGCTTCGGTGGTAACAAGTTTAAATTTGTTTCTTGAGTATTAACAATATCTGGCTGTGTCGCACTTATATTAAACTCATCTGACTACGAAGACATTTTTTATTTCTTTTGTAAGTTGTAAATAAATAAACTAGCTAAAGTAAAATAATGGGAACAGAAATGTAGCCATCTGAGTCACCAAAGAAGTGGACTTATGTGAGAAATAAATGAATATCACAGTTTCATTGCTTTTATATTGTATTATGGCAAAATTATCTATCTAGTCTTACCGACAACACAATTCTGATTTTTCTTCTTATTGATTGAATGCTCAATATAATGTCATAATGTCAAAAAAAAGTATCTAAAAAATTTATGAATAAAAAGTTTTGGCTAACCTTTTCAATATGGCGACTGCAATTTTGATTTTTGACCACCGGGTGAGAAATATTTGTTACACTTTAAATGCTCGCTTGGCGCGTAGTTCATATCTTGAACTACAGATGGTGTTTTTGTAGATACTTGATAGCTTACAGTTAACAGTACGTAAAGTGTACATACTGTTTAATCGTACACGTAGAGCGCGCGCGGTGCGTCAAATGATATAATTAATCATATCGCCCATGGCCTTCATGAACTCCCGCTTTGCCTAGGAAAATGAAAACGAAATGGCAGACAGCCAGACAGTATAGACTAAGCAAAAACCTTAAAAACGGCATACTGCCTATGTCCTGCCCAAACTCATAGATCATAGAAATAACCTATCGTCTCTTATTTTTGTTTGAAATAATTTCAAACTCCTTATTATAAATTGATTTTATATTAATACGCTGTTACAAGTGGTAAGACAAAATGTAGGATAATCGTATGATAAATAAAGCAATGGTGTTGCCTTAAATTTTCTCAAGACCTGCGTATAATATATGACAGTAGTTGAATCAAAAGAAAATCTTTGATGTCTGAAAACCCATTGAATAGGTATTCCTAAACAAAAAAAAATATTTGCTCTAGTTGTATTGAGAAGGGTCTGAAGACGAAAGTCACAGAAACACAAAGACACATACAACAGGGCTGGTCCACAAGTTCAAAGCCACACAGCGCGCGATAAAGCGAGCTATGCTTCGAGTGTTTCTGAATAACACTCTTTACCGGTGGTGCAGAAGCAGAGGACTTATGTTATGACTAACTAAACCCTCTATATGTAACACCTAGACATATGTTAATAAGTAAATAAGCAGATTTCCTTTAGCAATACTTATTTACAAAAATATTATTAAATCACAATCGCGAAATGTATGGGTAGAAGGGAAGCTGATTGAATTGAAATCCCTTTACCTGGCGCAATATTTCTTTTCCGGTCCCTCGATATCGAATGTTTACGGAAAGTTAAATGATGTAATCTGGTTACTCTCACGACATTTGGATAAATAGCTGCAGGAGCTTTTAGTGCGAGTGGCTTGAGCTACGCGTTACCTTCAATAGATTTTATGTTAAAACTTTGCCAATTTTTAGCATTAGTATAGGTTTTTGTTTACATATTACTTAATAATTAATTAAAACACAAGGACACTTTTCTTATATCAACTGATATTGTTCCACTGCTGAACATAAGTCCTCTGCTTTCCGCATCTAGCCACCACCGGTAAAACCTTGAAAGGGTTTTAAGGTCATCGATCCACCAGGCTGCAGTCCCACGGTTCGCCTTCCCACAGAAAATCTGTTCCATCGGCCATCGGTCTTCCGACAAAATGCTACTACAGCTCAATAATTCTGCGAGCTGTGTAGGTGATTTTTGTTTTGTCATTCAAAATGACCTCGGATTCGATTCTTCAGAAACACTCGAAGCATAGCTCGCTTTATCGCGCGCTGTGTGGCGTTGAACTTGTGGACCAGCCCTGTTGTATGTGTCTTTGTGTTTCTGTGACTTTCGTCTTCAGACCCTTCTCAATACAACTAGAGAAATTTTTTTTTTTTTGTTTAGGAATACCTATTCAATAGGTTTTCAGACATCAATGATTTTCTTTTGATTCAACTTCTGTCATATATTATAAAGTATTTATATTTGACGCAGGTCTTGAGAAGATTTAAGGAAACACCATTGCTTTATTTATCATACGATTATCCTACATTTTGTCTTACCACTTGACCCCAAAATTGCCCAACTAATGTAATAACAAAGCGGGATAGTTCCAAAGTGCACTAGTGTCCTCAACTTTGTCGAACATTGCTCATCGTTATGGCAAAAGTTTCTGGCTAAGCGTCGCTCCGGGCAATCTGCCGTTTTGTAAAACTTTATATCTGTTTTATTTTAACAAAAACGCAGCTTATCAGATTTTATTTTGATAGCAGTATATTATATAAGATGTTATCTACGACATCGATCATAAAGAAATAGCGTTATAATATTTTGTTTTAGGAGATACGCGTGCTTTAACAACTTTCGTTACTTATAGTATTAATTTTCCGTTTTAGTAACTTTTTAATGTGCTTTTACCTACACTGCATTAAGTCATCACCTTTGGGTTCCAACTATATAAAAAGTAATCAGCTGAATTGTGGTGTTAAAAAGAGTGTTCTGAGATTATACCTAAAAAATCTGTTCCCATGGTAACTTTCATACAACTTTCAACTTAGGAGAGTGCGAATCTACGTTTTGCAAGCAAAAAAAGTTATGCTACCTGCGTGATATGTGAAAAAATTGCAAAATTTTCGGACTTTTTTCCGTTTTTGCATATCAATTCAATAACTATGGGCTTTTGACATAAGTTGCAAGTATCATTTTGGAAGTATATTTAATTTGAAACAATTGAAGCCTACCCGGAGGTCCGTATGTCTAATAGTTTTTGAGATATGAAGTTTGAAAAATTTACATGGTTTTCAAAACTGTTTAAATTTTGAGTTTTGCTTATGTTTTCAGACGAAACACGCTGTCCTCCACATAATGACGTAAAACTGTATCCAGCTGCAGAATACCCCATTTGGTTATTCAAACCGTGGCGTCACATGCCTTGCACTAACTGTAATAAATAATACCTAATACACACAAATCTCCTTCTAGACCACTTGTTTCTCAAGTTTGCACACTGACATATGTATGTATTATAAACGGGCCTTGTTCTTGTGACGACCATAAATCAGGAATGTGGTTTGAATTTCAGTTTGAATTTAAGTTTTAAATCACTCTCACTTAAAGTTCAAGAGTTGTTCCGCTTATAAAATTAAGGCAAGCAACAACACCAACCCTCGGTGGTAATGTTAAAAATGTTGCGTCATAAATATTATTGTTTAGGACATAAAATGGCGTTCACACGGGAATAAAAAATATGTAAGGATTTTTTTAGTTTTTAGGGTTCCTTACCTATAAAGTTTATCAACGGCCTGACCGACTTTTAAGGGCTCTTTTGTAGTAAGTAAATGTTTACAGAAAATGTGCAATTATGGAGAGTTTCTTAAAAAATGACAAAACAACAAGAAAAAAAAATATAAGGTAAGGGTCTCCCTACAAGAAACATGTTTTCGTTGTTTTTTCTCTATTGTAAATACGGTTACCTATAACTGCATACACGCTTCACACTTAAAGTGATTAAAGTTTACACTTTAAGGTCAATAAACAAATTATAAGCTGGTCAAGTGCGAGTTGGGTTCGTGCTGAAAATTACCGTATAAGCGCCATCTCTCGAAAATAGTGGCACATTTTTGCTGTGCCTTGTAAAATTAAAATGATAATAATGATAAGGAGATAGCAGGTTAAGCTGCCGGTCCTGGGTGTTATCTAATGAATGCAGTGTGGTCAGTCACTTGATGGGTGATCAACCTAGTGGCACATTTTTCTAAGGTCCTCTGTTCTTTGAAGTGCCCGTTAAAACATAGCTCCTAGGTGTTCTCATACAATTGCAGCCGTTAAACCAGATTAGGGGCCTTGTGACCGATTTATTTAGCGAAAATATACAAACAATAAAGACCTTTTAAGTCCTAAAAAAAAAGATATCGAAGAAAAAGAAGGAGAAGGCATTACAGCCCGTGTACCTATGATTTCTTAATTTCTCAATAACATTGTTCATTCACACTAGAGGCTTTTTGATAAAAGAAAACATGGTGAGAAAACATGCAGTTTGCCTGTGAAAAGTGGGGACAAATTTTTCGACGAATCCCTATCTACAGGTTATTTATTACCAGAATATTAAGAGAATCACTTACATGTCCTTTGTTCCCTAAAATTGCAATTTTATTTATTTGAGGCGCTTATTAACTAAGCTTACATATGTCATAATATATGTAAGCTTAGTTCCGAAGAAGCTCCTGATTTAGTAAGTTTCATCTATTAGAATCGTTATGCGAAGTTTAGCCTACGATGGGCCTGGTCAGTGGCTAATGGCACATTTTTTGAGCTATCTTTGCACGTTTAACCGTCGGTCTTAGCCTTGTTGTCATAATGACAGCAGTCGTTAACCCAAGTCAGAGGCCTATGTAGCATATGAATTCTAACTATAGAGTGGTTGGAGTAGTAACTAGCTCGACAAAGTCTGCGAATTCGCACTAGAACAACGCGGTGGAACTGGCCTAAGCCTCCTTTCTCTAGGCCGAGGCCTGTGCTACTATGGTGCCAACAAACAACGTCTAAGTACCTTAACATAGTCTACGTTTGATTGTACTTTGTGCTCTTAAATTATGTAGTAGTGCGGAAACCTTGGTGCGCGAGTGCGTTGGTGGTATTTAAGGTGGGAGACATTGCAATTTAAGTATATTATCTTTGACGAAGGATGCAATCCATATTAATTTTATAAATACAAATTTGAGTTTATTTGTTTGCATGTTTGTCCATCCTTCACGTTACGTCCAAATAAGCTGAAATTTGGCACAGGTAAAGTTGAATAGACTGAGAATAGCATAGGCATATACCCATAGCTATTGCTGTAGCACATTTCCTTGCGTAGGTACAAGGTATTATCAAGGAGTTTACGAATTCCAGGCCGATAACCGAATTAAGCGCGGCCGGAACCACTGCAAAATCTAACAACGTATTAGTTGACAACGTATTGAACCCGTTATCTTGAATTTTTGAAAAGTTATAAATGATCTGAATTTAGCCCCCTAGAAATCCCTCTAGAACTAAAATTTTCAAAATGTCTCAAATGTGAAATCATCCTAAACCACGTAATCAAAAGAAATGACAAGCCTTGTCTTGGTTTGGTTTTTTTTGCATTTAGGCTTAGTTACATTATGTGAACTTCATATAAATAAATACATGATCGACCTATATAATGACACCTTACACGATGAGATAGACGAGATAAAAAATTTCATCTTCTCTTTATGTGTAAGTACCCTAAAAAAAATGTACAGGTAACCGTAAATCGTAATATGTTTACACATGCCAAACTACAGCTTTCTAGTATTCAGAGTGTTTGATCTAAACCGCGGACAGACGGACTAACATTCTGAAATTTTAAAGCAGAGGTGCCCAAACGGTCGATCGAAAGAGTTTTTGAGGTCGATTGTTTGAGCAACAAAAATATTTTTGTTCAAATAAAATAATATAAATGGCATCACTATGGTTTAGAAAGCAGTTAAGGTCCCTGGGAAACAACGGTAAAAAGCCGCGCGGGTGCTCGGGTTTTTAGTGTTAGATGTTGCCTGAGTGCGTTTAGCTTTAATTGAAAATATTCCTAAATTCGAAAATTTTGCGAAAGACCACCAATGTCATGCACCCAAATCAACACTCGCGAAGCACGCGTTCAAATCTCTTCGATAGAATTATAAATATTGTAACTCCATGTGCTAAGTAGGTATGTGCAAATTTGTACACATTCAAAGAAAGAATTATGTTACACACACAACGCAATGACATGTACCTCACATATAAAAGAAACTCCTACAGTTACGAAAACGACATCGAAATCCGTTGGATAAAATGCAAATTGTATTTTAGCAAAAAAAAAACCAATGCCATGCACCAAAATCATATTGATTAATTTTTGTTTTATCATAAATAACTATTAAACACAAATTTAAACATTTTCACCTAATACACTAGTTTTACTTACTAATAAAAAAGTTTTGTAGGTACAAGCGTCGATCTCCCAGTCATAAATTTTTGGTAGGTAGATCTTCATAGAAAAAAGTATGGGCACCACTGCTATAAAGGTTTCTTGTTGACTACAGAACCCTAAAAGCATTTACAGCTATTATTAAGAAAAGTTCATTTATAATATTACTACTAAATGCAAACATGTATTAAAAGCACACAGCAATTTTATTAAAATAGGTACGAGTACACATAGGATGCTAGAAACAGCGAATGCCTTTTTAATTAATTCCCATTTGCAACTTCAGTACAACATAAATTTACAATTTTATAATTAATTAAATTTGCACGCAGTTTAATACGTTCATATACATGACGTGTAAATTTATGGAAAACAGTGAGTAAAGCAAGGCTATCTTAGAAAGATACTGTGAACAGCTGCAGCCCCATTGACTAAGACCACGTATCTCATCTCATAACGCGATTCATACTAGAATATCTATGTACTATTCGGCCGAATACCGAAAACTTAAGATTTTTCGTTGTAGTAGAATGATTGGCAAAATTTACTATTCGTTGCAAGTCTAAAAATAAGGTTTGTGTCTACTTTGACCACAGTGGGTTTTTTTTCCATAGTAAAGTCCCCAAAGTCATTTTCTTCAGAATCAATGCTGAGATGCTGTGTCACACGGACTCACAAACATGACGAAACCATAGCTTAAACATTTATTTTTTAATTTTGCCTGTTCTTTTGACGTGACAACGTCTTATAAATTGGTTTGCCGGGTGACACTTCAAGAAACTGCGTTACGCTCCGCTCACGTTATGCGCTCACAATGAGAGCGAGTGAGAGGCACGCGGCATGGTTAGCCCGCCTAAGAGCGAGAGAGACAGACATAAAAAGTGAAAGGCACAAGTTGTCACGATTCCGGACGGTTGTCCGACACTAATTTTTTTTAATGACTGATTGTATAAAAGATTAGCCAATTTATCATTCATCATTAAGTTCTAGATCATTTGAATTAAAAACTTAACACTTAGATATTTCCAGCAAACTAGTTATTTCAAAATGAAGCATTTACAATCGCTTTACTTATCGAATAAATGGAAAAGTCCATTTTCAGTATTTATTACCCACTCGAGTATCTCAATTGCTTATTCCAAATTGCAACTGCCAAATAGTCTTTGCCTGCAAAATGCTGGCTGCCGAGCCACAGAGCGGTGCGCATTACACCGGATACATTTGCCAATTGTTGCGGTCTTGCTGTAATGGACTTAATTACGTTGCGGCTTTCGGCTTTTAGCCTTTGTTTGTTTACGGGCCATTCTTCTGAGTATCACATTGTAGATCTAAAAGCTGTATATATTGCAGACTAAAAAGTTTTTCATAAACCTTTATATATACGCAGTGAGTTCTCAAGATACTTAAAAGGTTCTGACTGCTTTACGGCTGCTGTATTAATCATAGACCAGCAGCCCCCGTCTGTTTTTTTTTCAATGATTATTAACAGGCTGAATCTTCGTGAGAAGGTTCGACGAGATGCCCAGTTTTTCCACTGTGAAAATTCTCGATATAAGTAGCTTATGAAATGCGCATAAGTGTAAAGTTTCTATTTGAAATGTTAAGATAATTTGACAATAAATTCGGAAAAGCAATTGTCTTACAAAATGGATGGTTTGACCGAAGCGTCCTCCGCTCCGAATATGTCTAAATAACGAGGTCATAAAAATTTATTAATAATTTTATTACCAGCTGATGTTTGTATGCAGCTTAGTAAATATTTCTTCAATGACATGGCCATGTAGTCCTACAAATGTTGTGGTACGTTTTCCGAGTCCTACGCTTGGTAAGTTGTTGATTCTTTGGTAACATCGTAGGACAAAAAAAATACATGTTCAAATAATGCATTCTTTGCGTAAATCAAACAGTGTCCTACCAAAAAAATGGCTATGTACTCGTATCACTAGTCCTACAAGAATATTGAAAATAACATAACATGTATGCTATATAGCAACTTAGCTTAAAAATAGCGTGGATGAACAAGTTGAGAGTCTTTTTTTTATGCAACTAAGGTGGCAAACAAGCCTAAGTTCCACTTGATGGTAAGCGGTCAACGCAGGTTATGGACGCTTGCAACACCTGGGGCATAACTCGCGAAGCACGCGTTCAAATCTCATCTATAGAATTATAAATATTGTAACTCCAGGAGTTAAGTAGGTACGTGCAAATTTGTACACATTCAAAGAAAGAATTATGTTACACACACAACGCAATGACATGTACCTCACATATAAAAGAAACTCCTACAGTTACGAAAACGACATCGAAATCCGTTGGATAAAATGCAAATTGTATTTTAGCAAAAAAAAAAAAATACAGACAGGAATTTCATTTTGTCAATTTTCACTATCATAGTAAACATTAATAGGTACCTATACCCGATTTAGGTGAAAAACAGGAATCAACTTTACTAGTCACTCAAAGTATCTGTTGTGATCAGTCACCCGCGAAAGTAAAGGATCAATACATTTTAATTTAATCACGTTACCCATGGGGGTATCGCATTTTTTTTTAATTCTTTGAATCACGCAGTTTAGATTTTTTAGGGGAGAACACGCATTTTTGATTTGGAAGTCAATTACTTGTCAAATACAATTAAAAAGAAAAAAAAATCAGAAAACCTTTAATTTATGTTGCTTACCTAACCAAAGAAAACCCTATGTGCACGAAACTTTGCTATAGTTTTCATAATAAACGTTTCTGTAAAACTTCATCAGAATCGATGTAAAGATGGCGGAGTTATCATTATAAGAATTCTGTTTTTGTCGTTTGACTATGGGAACCTAAAAAAAAGTACTTTGCTTATAAAAGAATATTACATTTATTAAATCAATTGAGTATAGTCTAACAGCAGTCAGGAATACGATAATTTTTCACAGTCAAAACCACACATGTTGATCCCAAGCATTTATATTAACTTATTTACTATTAAGTATTTTAGTAATATTATTAAGTACAGACAGACAGGCGTCAGATTTAGGTATCAAATTAACTGATAGAATAAAATATCAAAACTTTATTCAAATTGTAAAATAATTACAATATTATTTATTTGTCTTGACGACACGTTTATAATATCAACTAATATTTTGTAATGTTAAGCCATTTGGTAGTCATAAATTTTGTTACAATATTTCTTTTTTTTATTTTTGTTTAGAAATACAATTATTATAACGTAGATAGTTGTTAAAATATTTTTATTTCAATGTTTCTATTTGAAATATAATCTTGGCTGCGAAATTTTCCAGAATTCAGATATAATTACAATGCAGTGGACAGAGACGGAACATTTAAATTAGCTTTTCAATTTTGTCTGGGTTTTTAAGCTTCTTTCATTCATTCCTACTTAAGGCGGATTTATTCGTGTTCTTTTAACTTTTCGAATTGCTTTTTATTAAGTCTAAGTAGGCACTATTTATGCTTTTTCATTTTGTGAACCATATATTTCATAGAGTAATGATAATGAACTAATTGTTACAAAAACTATCATTCCATAATTGTTTACTTGCGAGTTTTCAGCTATTGGTAAAATTTAAACCAATTATGTCAACATAAGTTTTATCAATTAAAATCGTACCATACAGTACTAAGATTAAAATGGACACGAATTGATTCTAGCACGCTTTGCTCATGAATTACAACAACCTAACGGCAACCTACCTAACCTAACTTTATCCTAGCGTCGTGTGTAATAGGCGTACGGCGAACGCCAGATCAAATTATATTATATGAGTTATAATTAATTTTTTTTTACAAATAAGTATTGTTTATTGCCAAATTTCTGTTTTCGATTTTAGATATTGGGACGCTTACTACCATTTAAATTTTATTTAAGCAAATATATGCATCACAGTCATAGCGTGGCTTTACCGAGCCATAATGCGACCTATTCAGTGCTGGGGCACAGGCCTCGCCTTGGAGAAGGAGGTTTATGCCATAGATCAACGCACCATCCCAGTGCGAATTGGCGGAAATTGTCAAGCTAGTGGCCACGCGCCTGTCAGAAAACTTAGGACCCCTACACCTGTATTTTTGATTTTTTAAGGTCGACCAAAAAAAGCTCCAAAATGAATGACAGTACCTGCAATCGCATCTCGCATCAGTTGCATATATGTTACCTTCGCTATATAACCTTGATTAGAAGCTGTCACCGACTTTTTTAAATGACTAAAAATATAAATATTTAAAATAACTCAGATTTTAGGTGCAATAGGAGCAGGAATTTTTTATTGCCCATTCGTTATATTAGTTCAGGTAAATCATACCAATCGAAGTGTAGGCGTACCCTTAGAATCGTTGTTATTAAATTAAAATTTACGACCCAAAACAATGAACTCGAAGTCAATGAGGGATGTAATCTTATTAGAAGTTAATTACTTAAAAATAGCTGTGTCAGCAGTCATCGAGTGGAGGGAAGAACATCTTTATTAGTTACTATGGCAAGAAGGGTGCTTCAACTTGCAAGTGTAACTCATTTTGTATTTGTTATGATCGTGTTATAGCAAGTATACTTAAACCCTGTTTTTTCTTGAATATAAGTTTACAAAATAAGTCGAGTAAAAAAATTGGGTGTAGGTACAATTTTATAGCACCAATAACCTAACCATTATACTTAACGCTACGTAGTACATGCTACAGTAGCCTAAGTTGATTCGTCTACGACACGCACTTTTTATTATATATATAATGAAATCTTATGTAACCCACGTACCCATGTAAGATTGAAAAATGTGATTGAAAATTTTAGAGTTTTTGGAAGATGAACAGCAATCAGTTTAGTCGTGCATTCCTCTTGTTACTTACACACGGAGAAAAAAAAAAATTGCTTAAAATAAAAAACTGTTTATTAAAATGCGTTAATGCTAAATTTTATTAATTTCAAAATTTTTTTTCTGGAATTTACAAAACAATATAAATTTAAGAACATTTTATTAATTCCCTAAAATAATAACAACAAAATAATTTATTCTTTTCCGTAATCAATAATTTGTTTAAAAAACAACACTGTTATTCTAACAAGACTAGTTTTATTTCTTTAAATAAATACAAAAAGTCATTGGTAACCGTCAGTGTAATTTACTTGTCCTCGGAATTACTAATATTTTAGGTTAATAGTATTATTTACTTGCGGCTACTAAAGTTTTTTCTCCGTGCACGATATCTTTAAAATGATTGAATATTTTAAGTTTAAATGTATTTGACTCGTGTTTAAAACCATTAGTTTTATTCTCGTTTTGAACCTACGGTCATTCTATGATTACTAAAACTACTACTATTACGAAGCAAAATATGAGCAATAAATAAATAGGTCTTTAAATCCAGTGCACAAAAGGACTTTAGCTAGCTTTGCTCAACTTTTCAAAAGGCTTTGTTGCAACGACCCCTATTATTTGTGTCTTGAATTTAAATTGAGAGTTAATGCCAATGTTTTTGTCAAGTCAATGTTTTTAGAAAACGAATAATTAGTTTGTCGTTTTTCAGTTTAAGAATTGCAAAATAAAAATTTAAATTAATATGTTAAATAAAATTTACCATCTGTTAACCGCAGTCTTTTTCTCACAGACAAATATTTCATAGTTTATCAATAAAAACTTTAATATACCTTCCTTGTTGCAATTTTATAAACAAGTTAAGTTGAGAGACCTGACACCTGCTTTATTTTAGACAAAGAAAAAGAAGACTAAATAAGCAGCAAAAACATCAATAAACTTTTTAATAGCTATACATTGTTGCATCAGCTGTCGTACGATCCCACTTAAAGGGTATGGCTTATAGGCCATTTTATACCACGCTGCTCCAGTGTGGATTGGCGAAATTTTTCAATCTAGTGGCCACTCAACTTTGAGGGTTTTCAAGCCTAAGCCTTTTGGTGAAGACTGAAGACTTGGGTGATTGTCTACTGTCATATTGCAACAGGCAATCAAATTCAAATTCAATGTTTAAGAAACAATATGGTTAAAAAAAATTTTTTAAAGTGTATTCGATGAACGTCTTCCTCGTCGTATCGTTATGCGAGCATTGTAGAAAAATACCACATAAAAAATTTATACTTTTTAAAACTTCATACTGCGAAAGCTTAAAGTCATGAAAACGACAGTTATATCGTTGTGAAGATCTATCTAACGCCAATACAAAAAATTTATTTGAACCTCGTTTCACCTCCCGCGATGACGTCATAGTCCGCGGGAGAGTGCACTAAAAATTAGGCGTCGTGCGAGAGCCGCACAGTACTACTAACACTACCATCAAAAACTAGTAAAACTTTATTTTGACGCAAAAAACCAAAGTGATATATTTATAACATACAAGCACGCCGAAAAGCTGAGAAAAAGAATATTTATACATAATATACACTATGTAAAATATAGCTAAACAATCAATCTGCCAATCTGTAAAACAGTTTATAGGCATTAGTAGTTAGTTGATATAATGTAAATTTAAATTTAAAATTACTATTCTAGCTATGTCAGTGTTTTAAGGTCTTCGGCGAATGTCATTATTTCAGATATATCACACAAAAAATTGAATAGCCCTCTCCATTGCTTGATAGTTCGGTGCTTATTTAAGAGGCCAACGCAAATAAATTTATTTTTGGAAATATAACTGTTAACTAGGTCCCTAAATTTTACTTTATGTTTTGATTTCAAAAAAAAGGAACAAAAAGTTAAGAGCTCGCCGTTTTTGAGATTTTTTGTTTTATTTTTTAATCAAATTACGAAATGTAATTCATGGAACTTCAAAGATCAATTTTGTATGAAAAACTACCCTTAACGATTGAAAGTAAAATTTATAGCTTCTATCTCAAAATTGCTTTTTTAAACTATGTACGCAGTCAGTTGCTCGTGTGAAGCTATAACTTGTACGTCTTGTGCACAACACTCTTGTAAGCACACAACTTATTTCTAACTGGCGTTTTAACAACTTTCTCGATAAACTCCTGCTTGTTAAGCTGTTTGCACTTACTTTTGCTTCCTGAACAGGTGTTCCAGACGCAATACCCTTAATAAAATGTTCTATAGTCCAATGGTAAAAACATAACGTCATGTCCGTCTGTAAATGTTACAGTACATTCCGGTTTCAGAGGAACTTCCTCCCACGAGTGCTTAGGTTGTGGAATAAGCCTGGCAAGGTTTTCTCTAACCACTACTCTATGGGGTTCTTCGAGAATGAAGTTATTAGTTGTTTAAATGGTCGACAATGTACGACTGATGCTTCTGGTGTTGCAAGCGTCCATAAACTGCGGTAACCGCTTATCATCAAGCGAACCGTTAGCTTGTTTGTTACCTTAGTGGTATAGAAAATATGAAATGGTAGCTTCACTTACATAGTGATGATCCATTAATTGAGAATGAAGAAAAAAATCACAGTTCAGAAAAAAACCACATTCTGTCAAAACAAGAAACAAAATACAAAAATGAACAGACGTTCATTAGCTTTAGTTTTTTTATTAACCAAAAACATGGTATTTTTCTTAGTTTCCCTAATAATTAAATATTAGGCTTTTTGTGTAAGACCTGTGTTAATACTATCCCTTTACATATGTTTGAAGTACAGATAACGTCATGTGATGACAGCGGAGCTTTATTGCCAGGGGAGGGAAGCTTAACGACAGAGGAAACTCGTTAAGCACACGTGAATTTATGGCCGGGCTTGATCCTCTAGTCGCGTTTGTAGGTAGCAAATAAAATAAAGTAAAACAAACGATGAACACGCAGTTCTGTTTCAAAATGGTTTTATTCTTACTCGTGTATTGTAGTAAATATTACATACAAATTGTTTTTCCTTACAGCTACCTCAACGTGCCGTGCTTAATTTTATACCAATAATGTAAAAAAACCACCTCACGGCTCACAACAGTCACCGTTGGACGCTTGTAACACTAGGGGCCTTGCTTGTGTGTTGCCGACCCTTTTAAAAACTAACAACTTTCTCCTTACAGAAAGTCTTACTACAAAGCCATGACTGAAAGTTTATGCTACTATAATTATTTTATAATTAAGCGTTTGCGGATGGGGGTTTCTATGGAATTGCACTGTGCGTGACCTTTTCGATAAGTCGGTTTGAGTATAGACTCTCTGGCAATGGCAAGCGGTGCGATGGTAGACAGTAGCCATAGACATCATTTTAAAAAGTTTCTCAGAACGGACCCCAATATTTAAGCGGTATTATATAGAAAGGCAAAGTCTCTCCTAAGACTTCATATTCGAACTAAATGTTAAATAGCACTTGTGAGCTTGGAATGTCAACAGAACTATTCTTACAGTTCGTCTCTGAACCGAGTCAAGGGGCAAGTAGTTATCTGAGTCCTTTAAAATAACATTTTATTTCGACGTATCTAGATTCGACGATCGTAAAAGGGCAGTAATAATACATCTGGCAGGCATAAGATTATGAATTCAATTTATATTCAAAACAAAATTAACAATTTGTGTTATCTAAGAAGTTTTCTTGAGTCAGGTTTCAGTCTGCTAAACGTCGATAAGCTCTCGAACTGTTATCAGGTTTGGACGAAATACCATACGGTAAATGGTAATGTCACGTGCGAGCATTTACTTAAAAGTTGTTTGTCACGATTGCTTGACGTTCCTGATATCTATTTCCAACTTCTTAGACAATAAGTCACGTGACAAATTATTTACCCCACTATACAGGGGCACAGGTCTCTCATTGGATACGTGGGCCGTTGTTGAACTAGTGGTCCCTTGACTGGCAGAGTTTCCAAGCTGCCCTTAAGGACTGGTCTTAAAGACTGCTGTCATATGACAACACCTAAAACCGACACGGTTCGGCGTGCCCTCTGAAACACGGAGGTGCCACTAGGTAGTCACCCATCTATATAATGATTATACGCCTAACATTGCTTTACTTCGCATATCGTTTCCGATAGACGAATTTTATATAATATTTCATAAATTTTGTGTATTTCAAATAATTATATAGTACAATAAAGTTTTCAGACAAGTGTGCCTGTGTGAGTTTTTCGCTGCTATCGCGGTCGCGTCAACGAAATACAGGTATAGAAATGAAGTAACGCGTTTTGAGATGATTTTTTCTCATAGGAATTAGAATAAATACGCTAACGCGATAGTAGAATTACAAACACGCAACAACTCACATTAGGTACACTCGTATCTGTCGCTAGTGACGCGTAAGATCACAGCATTTTAATATGGCGACTGTAGTTTTGAGATTTGACCTCTGGCTCAAAAAAGTTTGTTGCACTATAAGCAGGTTATAAACACAAAATAAAGCCGAGTCAAATTCATACTCATATTATAAATGTACACAAAATACAAAAACCAGTAACCGACTTGACATTATTCAACAAACATTCGTTACTGAAACTGTATTTGCACAATATTTGTGTATTTCCGTTTTAAGCGACATTTTGATATTTAGCCACGGTTTGCATTATTCCACGTTGACTACGCAAATAATTAAGACTTCATTGTACCTATATATAAATTTATATTATATGTTTATTTGGTTTTGAATATGTGTTACATTATCAAATTTTGTCTTGCAAACCCAAGTCAATGTTAAATTCTTTTTCATCAAATGATTTTATTAATGTTAAACTCAATCAAAATTATTTTTGCCACTATCTCTGAAGTTCTCTAAATCTAACGTTATATTTTGATTTCAAAAAAGAAAAAAAATTTAAGAGCTCGGCGTTTTTGGTTTTTTAAGATTATATATATAAGCTATTTTTTTTTTGCAAAGTTACCGGAATTTGTTGTATGGAGCAACTTAATTTTTTTCTAAATAATAGCTTATCAGAATCTCATGAAATTATAAACCTAGACCACTTAATGATTTGTTAAATCAAAATCCAAAGTGAAATTCATGGAACTAATTTTGTATGAAAATATCTAGGGCTTTTACCCTTAAGTAAATTATTTTAATAATCATAATTTAACATGTATAGTACAATTTAGTGGTAAAGAAGTTACAAAAACAAATAGATAGTAAAATTTTTGGGATATTATATTTTATACAATATTTGCATGAAAATTACGTGATATTGAAAAGGTTGAGTTAAATGACGTGTTTATAGACAATTAAAGTGCCAAGTATGTCTGTGTGTGCTAGATTAGTTGCTCTTGTTTTTTGAGCACTGATTTCTCTAAAACTATTTAAAGTATTTTCGTTAATAAAACACACAACAAAACAAAATAGGTAGGTAATACTAGAAGTCACAACGAAGCCTTAAATATGAGTGCTTTACTCGATAATTTTCGGCATATACTCTCGGGAGTCAACTTAGGTAGGTATTCGCATGAAATTCGACTTTTTTTACCTTTTGTGCTATCTACTATAAGACGTCAATCGAAAACAGAATAAAAACTAGTAGGTACTAGGTCAAGGTCGTAAAAAATTTTTTTCAAACTTTTATTTTTTGATATCTTATCTTTTAAATAGAAAACATGCTTGTCCCTATCTTGTGCATTTTCTTCTGTATTTGTTTATATCGCTTCATCAATCATGCATTGGCACAATTGTGTATAACTTGACACAATCTAAGCAACATATCATATGCTCCTGATAAAACTTATAGAGACACAGCTCTTCATAGAATCAAGAAACATCTAATAAACGCATATACGTAGAAATGATCTACGTAAAGACTTCCCTGACGTTAAATATCTAAAGCGACCAATGACAAATGTGCGTGCACGTCGTACATGAAGGCATAACAGCAACGAGAATGATATAAGTAGGCTTCCATATTACTTGGGCTATTGTACGGTTTTGTGTGCATGGACAGAGTGCTCTTTGGGTTCGGCTTCAGGCAGTATGCGATTTGATAGCAAAGCATTGTACTGCTGTCGAGAAGAGAAAGAGCTTCGCGCTTTAATTGGTACCTAAAAAAAAATTAAGTCTATGAAACAAACTTATAAAAAAACGAATTTAAACTCTGTAATTCAATTTAAATAGGAAAGCACAGTGATTCATAAATAACTAGCTTTGCCCGCGGCTCCACTCGCATTTATTTTAGTTATCGGCCTGGGATTTTAACGGAAGGGGTTGACTATAGTAAGAATACACAGATCAAAACCTTATAGCAATCTATATCTGTGGCTATAGTTAGTCCACGTGAAATTCGGTTATAGTTATTCTTGTGGGAACTTTTCTGGGATAAAAAGTTGCCTATCTCCTCTTGTATCTTCTCAACAAGCGCTGTGCTGAATATTAGCTCAATTGGTTGCTCTGTAGTGACGGTAAGACATCACAAACAGTCTTTCACGTGAAATTGTTTTGAATTAAATCGGTCTACAATTTTAAAGATATCCACAATAATGCTCATTCTAACCTGCTCCGTAGGAAGGGGAGACCAGGTATGAAAGGTAACATGGGATAAACGTAACAAATGAGTTTCCGAACGATTTATGTTGGCTGCACTGATGATTGCATCACTAATATGCGCCATTTTGATATGCCCATGTGCCTCAGTAGCGCCCATGGCGCTGCGCTGTCAGGTTGTAGATGTAGCGAGTCGATGCTGCAAAAATACGTTCAAAGTAAGTTTTGACCTTTTTTTCAAGAGTGTCTATTTTCATTATAGTTAGTTTAAGTAACTGTTTTAAGTGTCAGTGAAGAAGCATAACTATTCCTCTTTCTATTTAAGCGTTAAACACAGTATCTGCCTAAAATGTTTTTAATGCCTAAAATCGTGTGTTTGCCAAATTCGGGAAATATTACAGTAAGGGATAAAAGTAACAGCTTGTTACTTTCATCCCTATTATGATGGTGATATATTAAAGCATATTTTATAGTATTTTTTTAAAATTAAAGTACTAAGTATTTATTTTCTCATTTCAGAATGCCTAATAATAATAATAATAATAATAATAATATACTTTATTGCGCATAAAGAAAACAAAACAATTAAACAATAAAAGTAATAACAAATTGGCGGTCTTATCGCTAATGAGCGATCTCTTCCAGACAACCTTTGGGTAGAGGAGACTTTATAAAATTATTGAGTAGAATGTGCTAACTGAAACTTTACAATATAAGTATACATTTATAGCAATAGCTAAATTTATATACATATGAATAATAAATAATACTAATACGTACAAAACATATATATATATATATACACAAAACGAAAATAAATACACAAACTACATACATCTTAAATAATATAGATCAATAAACAGTGTTGATGAGACAGCTTAAATTTTTAAGTAATGTGTGATTACGAGATTTTTAAATATTCTTAAAGTTTGTGCTTTTTTGATATCAAAGGGTAAACTATTCCATAGCCTTATGGCTGCGACAGTGAATGAGTCATTATAGGCTTGCGAATAATGTGTTGGGGTTTTCAGCATCATGTTTGTAGTGGCGCGATGAGCTGTAGACCCTATAAAATTGAAACGCTCTTTCAAGTATAACGGAGTAGACGGATTGAACAGTACGTTGTAGAGAAGAAACAGAAAATGAGTATTCCGGCGAAGGCGAATTGGGAGCCACTTGAGTTTTAATCGAAATTCGGATATATGATCATATTTACGTAAACCAAATATGTATCTAATACATAGGTTCTGGAGTCGCTCAAGCTTATTTAATTGCTCCTCAGTAAGGTCAAGATAGCTAGCATCCGCATAATCAAGGACAGGTAGCAGTAGTGATTTAGCCAGTGCAATTTTAGTGGCAATGGGCAAGAAGTTACGCAATCTGCTAATGGATTTAGCTGTAGCAAATATTTTTCTGCTTACTTCTTTTAATTGTGGTTCCCACGAAAATGTCTGGTCTATGATGATGCCCAAGTTTTTTACAGCCTCGCTATATGGAATGACTGTTCCATTAATACTCACTTTAGGAAGATTTTGTAAATTAATCTTAGATATCATTCTTGAAGTACCCACAATGATAAGTTGCGTTTTATTTGGATTTACGTTTAGACCGTAAGAGGTACTCCAATCCATAATGCGAGCAAGATCGATATTTATAATCGCAACTGCACTTCTTAGTTCACTAACTGGAGCCTGAGTATATATTTGAAGATCGTCTGCATATAGATGGTAGAGAGAAGATAAATTAGATGTTATACTATTAATGAAAATAGCAAAGAGAAGTGGAGACAACACGCCACCTTGCGGGACACCAGCATTGGTGTAGCACCAAGTGGAGAAGGAATCATCAACCTTGATCCGCTGCCGGCGCCCACGCAAGTAACTTTGAAACCAGTCGATTGCTGTTGGAGATATGTTAAGAGAACTTAAAAGTGAAAGTAGTATATCAAAGTCAACAGTGTTAAAAGCGTTGCTAAAATCTAATAGTGTTAGCACTGTGACTTTTCTGTTTTCTATACCGAGCCGAATGTCATCAGAGATTTTGACAAGTGCAGTAACCGTACTATGTCCAGGACGAAAACCAGATTGAAGGGGATTTAGTAAGTTATTTTTAGTGAGGAAATGACACAGCTGTTCATGAACAAGACGTTCAAGAACTTTAGAAAGGAATGGTAAGATGGATATGGGACGATAATCGGAATAACAGACAGGATTTGCTTTTTTCGGCAAGGGAATAATTAATGAATCTTTCCAGTAACCTGGAAATTCGCCAGAGGCAATAGAGTGATTAAGGATATTTGTGATGATAGGAATAATAATGTCAAGGATAGGAAGGATCATGTTACGGCTAATGCAGTCACTCCCCACAGCGTTAGAAGATATAGCGATAATGCTCTTCTTAACATCACAATCAGAAAATCGACTTAGTAAAAATGGAGGAAAGTCAGGAGTTGGTTTTAAGGAAAGTGAGTTTAGCGTATTTATTTTTTTGTTGCCTTCAATAGCAACATTGGAAGAAAAGTGTTGATTAAGAAGATTGACATCAATATCATGTGAAAGGGGAATACTATTAGTCTTACCAACTCCTAATGACTTAAGAAATTTCCAGATTTTTGCTGGATCACCGTTTTCAACGGATTTATGGATATAGCGTCGTTGTGCATCTCTACACATTCTATTGCAGCGATTTCTCAGGAGTTTATACTTAGCAAGGTTGCTTTCACAAGGGTTGGTTTTAAATTTAACTTTAGCACGATTTCTTTTAACCATCATCTGTTTAATTTCATCGGTAAGCCACTGTGCGGGTAGATGTCTTTTTTTAATCATTCGAATTGGGGCATGGGTGTCATAAAGGTCAGTAATGACTTTGTTAAATAATAAAATTTTCTCATCAACTGAAGATGCTTTGATAACAGCGTCCCAATTTAACTTACTAGCGTCATCGCACAGACGGTTCACATCCATTCCACTAAAATTGCGTTGCTGAAGTATTCTTGACTTGGCTTTAGGAGGACGTAATTTGTAGGATAGATAAATCAAATCGTGGTAAGAAAAGGCATCAGCAGCGCACTGACCATGTTTGTACACATGTGTTGGGGAGGAAACTATAATTAAATCTAAAAGGGAGGGTGTACAATTAGGAAAGAAATGTGTAGCTTTAAGGGGTAATATTTGTAGGTTGCATCCCTCTACAATACTGTTGAGCAGATGAGAACGTCTATCTTTTTTTAACAAACAAGTGTTAAAGTCACCCATAACAATTGTGTGGTCGTAGAGGGGTGTTAAATTTTCTAAAAGGCTTTCAAAAGAAGAAAAGTAATTAATATGTAAATTGGGACTATAGAAAACTCCAAGAAGAATTTTGCAGCTTGCAAGTTTTACCTCAATAAAAATATGTTCGGAGGTATTAGAGGAAATTTGATCAGAAATGTTAATAATAGAGAAGGAAAAGTTAGACCTAAGATATATAGCCACACCACCACCACCTCTATCTTTACGGTCGTTTCGAACTAACTGAAAGCCTGGCAATGAAAAAGATGTAGAAGGTAAGCAAGGTTTTAACCAAGACTCCGAAACAAGGACGGCGTGAATGTTCTTGTTATCAAAAGATGCTAGCATATCGGAGTAATGAGCTGGAATACTCTGTGCATTTATATGTACGATATTGAAATGTTTCAGTGAGTCTGAAAAAGTGGATGTTAAAGTAGCGCTGAGAGAAGGAGAAGCATTAAAAGAACTGTCGTCACTGTTCAATCCATCTGAAGAACAAGGGAAAGAATTATTACTGTCGCTGTCACTATTCATATATTACAATAAAATATTTATTTATATATACGTATAATATAATATAAAGACTATTAATATGTTTGATATACAATAAAATAGAAATATATAAGTATGTGTGCTCTACATGCCAGCAGTCTGGTTTAGAAAAAGTACAAATTACATACAATCGAAAACATAAACAACAAAACAAAAAGTATTACTGAAACAAAAAAAAAAAAAAAAAAGAATTATTTAGGTATGTTACACGGAAAATAACAGCTAGATTCTGGTAAAATAAATACAATAGTTAATATCATTATCATTTAAAACATGAAACATTAAAAAAAAACAACAAATTAAAGTTGTCCTAATATGCTTTTACCACAGCCGTACAAATTAAAGTACCTAAAACGAAGTTTCTAGAGCCGTAAAATTCTTAAAAAAAAAAGACTAAATAAAAATATTTTTGAAGGTTAAGTGATAAACGGTGATAAATAAAATAACGAAATGTGATTATACTTAACTCAAGTGGTTAAAAGAGAAAATTGAAGGTAGAAAAAAAAATATTTCCAAGATAACAGGAGAGGGCAAGACTGCATAACGGCTTTCAATCGTTCGTAAACATTTGAACTTGAATGTCACCTATTTCTTCGCTGCTGTTCTCTTGGGTCGGCCAGTTTTAGCTTCTATAGAGGAATTTTCAGTACCACTGTCAATAGAAGAAACTGCCACGGCATTTGCAGTCGTGTTTGGGGCAGCATTAAGCTCACTACGGCTAACAATCTTATGCCTTTTGCCATCAATGCCAATTGCAATTATCGATCCTCCTTGCGTCCAGCACTTGGAGATTCCAAATTTTTGCCGTGCTGCCATGAATAACTCGTGCCTAGACTTCGTGAGGAATTCAGAAAGCGTGATTCCAGAATTTTTAAGCCCAGTTTTGGCAGACCACACTTTATCTCTAAGGGTCACATCAGAAAACTTAAGAACTATTGGTCTGGATTTGTCTTTCAATAGATGGCCTAATCGATAACTGTGACGTATTTGCTCTGACGAAAAACTTGAGATTTTTAATCTTTCTGTCACAATTTTAAAAATAGTGTCCTTGATATCTTCAGTCTTGCTTTCTGGGACTCCATGAACTAAAAGCATTTTGCGTCGACTGCACATCTCAAGACGATCATGCTCTTTTGTCAAATGCTCCACTTGTGATTGAAGACATTTTAGAGACAACAAAACAAAGGATTTGAAGCTGGCAAAGTCCGCTGCGAGGCTTGAGGAATGTCCAGTTTTGTCTCTCTCACCTATTTCACTTTGGAATTCAGCCATTCTTTTGTTGAATACCTCAGTCATCTCAGACATTGACTGTTTTAAGGACTCCATTTTGTGCAGTGATAACAAAGTAGAACAGTTTCAATCTTGTCAAATTGTAATTTGTGTAAAGTAGATATGAACTAGGATAATGATAGCTGGTAAGTAGTGCACTTTAATCTTGCATATTATGTTAAAATAATTGCTATTAAACAATTACTGCAATAATATTTTTAATTTTAAAATAGAACACAGTGTTCACAGCACACCTACCCACGTTTTTTTTTTTTTTTTTTACATATTGTAATGTACATAAACAAAAGACCAGTAGAGGTTTAGTTACTGCAGAAATAATGGATTTGGCTGCAAAAGAAGTGTTTTTCAGAAAAATACCATTTTGAGACGCTACGAATTCATATCAGCTGTGCCATATGACTTTATATAGATACGTGCAAAAGAAGAAAAAATTGCTAGAATAAGGTTCAACGAGTCTTCCAATTGTAGGTTACGTGTCGAAAAAACGAGTTTTTAATGACGAGGAAGAAAAATTCTAGCTGAGTATTTACTCCATTGTTCTCAAATTAATTACGGAATAACAACCAAAGAAGTACGAAAATTAGCGTTTCAATTAGAAATAAAATATAACAAAGATATTCCCAGCTCGTGGACATCTAATGAAAGTGCTAGTCCCGACTGGCTTAAATTGTTTATGCATCGTAATCTGACATTATCAATAGTTAGCAACAAGTATTGCCCGAGCGACAAGTTTCAATCAAGCCAATGTTGAAATGTTTTTTCAACATTATACTGAGATTTAAGGACTAGACAACTATACTGCATCATCTATATGGAATATGGATGATACTGGTATAACTACGGTGCAAAAACCAAACAGAGTTGTGGCTGGAAGAGGCACCGAGCAAGTAAGCTCAGCCACATCTACAGAACGCGGCGTGCTAGTCACAGTAGCTACTGCAGTTAACGCAATTGGTAGTAGTATTCCCCCGATGTTCATATTCCCACGAAAAAGATTCAAAAATCATTTCATTTGTGGTGCACCCCAAGGGTCAGTTGGAAGTGCAAATGGAACTGGTTGGATGCAAAAGATGATTTCAACATATTTTGAATCATTTTAAGACTCATGCAAGACCATCTAAAGAAAATAAATGCGTCTTTTTTTTAGACAACCAAAGCTCTCACATAGCACTGAATAATATTGACTTATACAGAGAATCTGGCATAACCCTATTAACTTTCCCACCGCATTGCACACACAAGATGCAGCCGCATGATCGTAGTGTATTCCTTACCTACCTCTGAAAAAAGCCGTCAATGCATGCTGTGATAACTGGATGAGATCAAACGCTGGGAAAGTTATGACGCGAAATATACAGGCGGGTTTTGCATGCTCAGGGATATGGCCCGTCAATACACAAGTATTTACAGACGTCGACTTCTTGCCCAGGTCCGTCTCTGATCAACCGTTAAAAAATGTTGCAGTCCCTAGTGGGACCTCAGATCCAATTCCGTCTACAAGTCGCCAGATTGAAGCAATGCCCTCTTCACCATCATTACTCGAGCAAACCATTTTGGCTAATGATCTGCTGCCCCTACAGCGTCAGTTTACCTCACCGACACCACCGGTAGTAACACCACCATTGGTAGCTTCACCTTTACCAGCCTTCCATTACTGCCTAAAACCCCTTCTAAATTAACTGTGTCACCAGTAATGGCCCCGCCATCAGCAACTGTTTGGGAAGTATTCTAAAATAACCAAAAGTAGTGATGATTCAGACAGCGAATATTTCTGCTGTTTCGTATGTGTGGAATCTTTTTCAAAAAGCAGGTCAAATTTTTTAATATTTTTGATAATTATGATATTAATATAACACCTGAAAGGCTGATTACAAATAAATATGTTTTCAAGTGTAACATCCATCCCCTTGCCCTGTTACAACCAACCCTAAGGGTAGGGATGGTTGTAACAAATTCCACTTTTTTTTTCGGTCATTTTTCTCAAAATCTATAATATTAGTCGCATTTAAACTGGTGCTCAAAGATAGTTGAAATACAAATCTATCACAAGCAATAATTAGAATTTTAATATTCCAAAAGATCTGCGAGATATTACAAGAAAATTAAAAATTATTACGTTCATCCCTGGTCTCCCATACACGACGCATATATTTATTTTGCTTTAAATGTTTTGTTATGGAGTTTTCATATTCAATATTTGTTTTACCACAAAAACGTCTTAGATTTCAAATTTAACATTATAATTTTTTTTAATTTTCATTTACATATTATTACTAAGCTCTAAATTATATCTTTTAGGGTTCCGTACCTCAAAAAGGGTCACTTTGTTGTCCGTCCATCCGTCCATCCTGTCTGTCTGTCTGTCTGTCTCCTGCATTTTTTGGCATTCCCGTTGTTCTCGATACATGAAATTTCACACGAAGCAAGGTCTTACATCACACATATAGGAAAAGAATCCTTTTTTTTTGTAAATTTGTAAATTTATAGTTATAACACATTAAAAAAATTAACACAAGAACGCGAGAAGAATATATATCAAGTGGGAAATTAATATCAAATACTAAAGTCTACGGTCCTAATCAATGAAATAAAAGAATATGTCCAAAATACGGTTATTTTAGTCACAAATTGTGACACAATGAAATAAAAAACCTATGGGGTACTTTCCGTTGACCTTTTTTTGTGTTTTAAGTATTGTCTGATTTTTTACATTGAAAAATAACCAAAATCTCAATTGATATAAAAAGGTTTGCTTTTGTATTTTATACGATGATGAAAAATATAAACGATTTTTGTCAAATTAGAGGTTGCCATTCTTAATATATTATTATTTCTTTTATAAATTCGGTATAAGAAATCAAAATCGGGTACACAGAACTCAGACAAATTCGTATTGCCTTGTGTTATCTTTTTAATTCGCAAACTTAAATATTAGTAAACCCGAAAGCCATACTAATATTATAAATGCGAAAGCGAGTTTGTTGTTAGTCCCGAATAAATTAAATGCAGGAACAGCTTTAACCAAATTTCACGTAAAGTAACTATAGCTCTAACTTGCTATAGCAAACTTCCTTAAGGAGAAGCCACTGGCAAAAACTTATAACCAATATTGTTAATTGTATAAAAGGAAAAGCTCTACATCCTATTCGTTTATTTTTTTTATGTTCAAAATATTGAAGAGTAAAATGTTTTCCTCCTAACGTAAACAGACAATGAATCCAAAGGTAAATTCGTAAAACATGCATCACAGATTTTTGTTACTGTTAAAGAGTGTTCCTATTGTGTTCGATTCCATTACGTGATTATTTTCTGGGGGAAGCTGTCAGAGAAAATTGAAAACATCTAATGCTATATTGTGTGACAAAGCATCAAGATGATACGATTGGGCACAAAAATACACCTAATGGATTATTTTGCTTTTAACGTTTCTGTGATTACAGATTTTTTTTTTTTTGTTAAAAGATCAAACAATTGTCAGTTTGTTGCGATTTTAATATAATAGTATACTATCACGCCTAATATGTCTGTAGGGGTGATCGAAGATATAGCACACGTCATCTGGTGCGTAGTACAGTTAACATGCTCGTAATATTCACGTTTCTCCGATGATGTCCCGTTCTACAAACGTGATTGGGGGTGAGCTCAACGCCGTACAGGATACTTACTAGAGTCAAGGCAAAAATTTGAACAATATCGGTCGACCCCTCCAAGAATCACAACCGGGCGTTAAAACATGGCCACAGGTAGTACTCGCATTTGTGCCAAAAGTTAAAATAAAAACTAACATGAAGACATTTTTTTTATGAAATTCTTACCTACACAAAAAATGCTACAGAAAACTAACTGTGCAATTTATATCACGTATTTTTGTTTCGAATTTACTTTATAAGTAAGTGTTTATATTATAGTATTTTGCCGTATTATTGCTGTAGTAGTTATTTTTAATGCAAGGCAGCAAAGTTGTTGTTTGGCGTATTATTTCATTTTGATTATTTATATTATATTCACCCTGCCAACAAATGAAACATTAAGTATACTTGTTTTGGATAGTTCAATAAAGTTTTATTATTATAAATATGAGTAATCTTTGAAAAAGTTTACACACCTTTTGAAAATATATATCAACAAATCAGAGGTACCTACTTGTCGCGCGAAAACATAATTCGGCATTTTATACGGTTTTCAAATACTCTACAGTGTGCCTAGTGTCTACTATTGCGTTCACGTCAACGAAATAAATGTATGAAAATAAAGAAGAACGTCTTTAGCGGACGTATTTTGAGCCGTTTTTTTTCTCATAGGATGCTTAATGAATACGCAAACGCGATAGTACTGGACACACTTGTATTAAAATCATACCGTAAATTCGTTTCTAGAATCATTTATATTTTCCATTTCCTTCGAGTTTCTTGTTGCTGTGAAATAAGAATATATAGAAAAACTTTCTTTGCTGAGTTTACATCAAGCGAATTTAAAATTCTTAGAACAAAAAATATACTTTAAATTTATTTCTTTTCGTTTTTTTATATTTTAATGAACAATAACAATAAATTATTTATTAAATAAAATTATCTGTAATTTAATAGTATTCAAAATAAAAATAAAGTGTACCAACGGATAACTAATCTATAAAGTATCTTAAATCTTGTATTGAACGGATAATCAAGTATGGGCAACACCCAGCTCCTGGATTTTTTAAGCATGATTTGATATATGCGTCTTATAAAGTCAAACTACCAAAGCCTAAATCTGAATTAATGCGTTAACGCAATCTTGCTAATATGGACCAAAATAAAATCATTCAAGAATTTGATAAAGTTGACTGGAATATCTTGTTGTCAGCTACAATGAAATATTGCCAAGAAAGTTACTTTTTTAATAATACTTAAATAACGATTTATGATACACGTGCACAAATAAAAACAGTTAGAATGAGAAAGCAACCTCCACTCTGTATGAATAAAGAAATTCGCAAAGAAGCGATCTCTTGTATCCATAGAGATCGCTTCTTTAAACGATTTAAAAAAATGGTCTATTGTTAATTGGGAACTTTACAAAGCTGCTAGAAACAAGTGTAAAGTCAGCAAACACAGATATTTTCTTGACTATATTACTAAGTCAAAGCCAGCTGATGTCCGAAATTTTCTTAAAGCTCATGGCATTGGCAAAACTTAAAATGATTTATCTAATTGTACCTTTTCTCCTAATGATTTTAACCTTCACTTCTCCACTTCATCTGTTAAATTAACACACTTATATAAATAGGAATATCAACCTCATCTCAAAATATTACTCTACGTTCCTTTTAACCTCATTAGTGGTATAATCAGAAACATGGGCAGACTTTTTATATCATTAGTCTTATTCATTCGAATGTAATCATTAGACATTCTCGACAAAACATTTTAATGATCTCATTTTCTATCTATTCATTGATAAAGAAAATGTAATTATTATTGTTGCTATATTATTGTATTTCTGTTTGTGTTCATCTAATAAATAAATAAAATAAAAAGTTAAACGTAATGTATGTCAATGAAAACATATTTAATTTGACCTAAATCTAAAATAGATCGAGCGACGTTATATACTTTTTTGTTAGCTAAGTTGAGTCAATAATTAGTAATTCTATAGTACAGGAGGCAGCGGTGCAAATAAGAAAGTAATTTTATACCAGATCATAAGTGTTCTCATACCAATCCAAACTTTATTAGTTTACTTATCACACTGCACATTAAAGCCCAATTAAAGTTGTTACTATAGATTACTGTACTACTATACTAGAATTTCCTAACGACAAAGTGTGTTTAAGGCCTCGACGGTCTTACCACCACTATAAACGCAACTAATTGTTTTTTTTTCTCGTTAATAAACGTATGAAGAACATAAATCAATGATTTTCATGTTGTATGAAATGACTTTACATTTTGGTTTTTTTTAAAAGTTTTGCTGCATTTTTTATCTTTTTATCATATGATAAACAAAGTCACGTTAACCAAGTTTTGATCGGTATTAAATCACTTAAAAAAATGTTTTATCGATTTCCGATGCTATATTCTTACCTCCCAGAGCTGCTGTATTATCATACTTTCCAGCGGTGCTATATTCCTTATTTCCAGCGGTGCTTTACTCCCACTTTCCAATTAGCAGTGCTATATTTCTAATTTCCGGCGGTGCTATACTCCCACTTTCTATTTAGCAGTGCTATATTCCAAATTTCCGGCGTTGCCATACTAGAAACTAGGACATTCGTCACGACACATGTTGTGTAAGGCAAATTTTACAACGGTATCCCTAGCTTTAATCCGAATTTTTAAAATTAAACCATACCAGACCTCGTGCCTCATTTGAAAATGGATCTGCATCGAGAACATTTTCGTGCCATAAATTTCTACGACTTTATATGTGGCCTAAAACCTAATGAGTCATTTGATCGACTTCAAATGACTTTTATGGATGAAGAACCTTTAAAAGCAACCATCCACCGTTGGCATAGCGAGTTCAAGCGCGGTCGCCTTACTTTGGGTAATGAACAAAGGAGTGGTCATCCCACGACGGCGGTCACGGAAGAAAGTGAGCTGGCAATAAAAAACTTAAATTTAAGGGGAAGCGTTTACAAGATTCTACTCGAGCACCTTCGGATGCGGAAGATAGTTTCGAGCTGGGTGCCGCACAACCTCACCGAAGCTCAGAAGCAGGTCCGTGTGAAGTGGTGCCGTGATATGATTCAAAAATTTTAAGCATTGTGACACTGTGACAGGTGAAGAATCCTGGATTTATCAATACGATCTTGAAACAAAGCCTCTGTATCAACACGAACCAACGCCTACGAAAGTAAAGCGATCGAGAAGCGCAGGGAAAATTTTGATGGTTAGTTTCTTCACTTTGATGGGGAATCTGGTTTCAATTCCATTACGAGACCAAAGCAGTATAAACGCCGAAGGTACTACAAAATTGAACACCGGGCTCCGGGGCACTGCTTCGACCTGCCTCAGCGCTCAAAATGACGGACGTCCTGGACACCACACCGGTCAGAGTCTTGGGTCACCCTCCTTACAGTCCTGACCTGGCACCGGGTGACTTCTTTTTATTCCTTAAAATAAAAAATCAGATGAAAGGGATACAGTTTTCATCGCCGGAAGACGCTCTAGCAGCGTTCGAGAACGCCGTGGAAGAGGTGTTTGCGGCGGACTGGAAAAAATGTTTCGAAAATTAATTAAGACGCATGAAACTTTGTAGACATGATGGTGTGGAGTACTTTGAAAAGATTTAATTAAGGCCAAAGACGTTAGTTTTTTAGTTTCTCAAAACTTTCTGAGTGTCTCTTTCTTTCTGTATGTGAAAAAACCAGATACTTGGAATTCTTAAAGAATGCAAAAGCATTGACTTCATTTTCAATAAATATGAATAAGCTGCGAACTTAATGCCAAGCCTTTCAATTGTAGTTTATTATTAAACAGTTTACTTCGCTTTTAACTGCAGTCCTGCAATTTATGTCTGCAGTATGTTTGAAATGATGAAATACAAATTACTAACCCTTGTGGAAACTGTACCGCGTTTTAGGTTAAAAATTTATATAATATTTATATTTTATTTAGATAACCGACTTTATTATATTTATGTTAATATTTATTGATTTTGTATTAAAATAGAACGACTACAGTTTGAAAAGCTTAGAATAAGAAGGGATACAACAAAACATGGTGAATTCACAAAAGTATTACCTAAATATCGTACCGAGTCCAAAATGACTTAAAGTGATTTTGTACTCGGTTAGAACGATACTTTTTCTACTGCCTGAACGTCGGCTATAATGATAAAAAAAATAAGTGCATATATTATTATAATATAAATATATTATAATATATATATATATATATATTACTAACGAAATAAAAACTATATTTTTTTGGAAAAAATATTAAAAAATGATTTGTAACAATTTATATTCAGTATCATTCTGCAAATCACGGGGCCGAAAAGTAACTTCGACCGAGTACGAAATTAAATTTCAACCGATATTTCGTTCTGGCTTATGAGACATTTCACGATTTTCAAGTCTAGAAGGTTCGATTTTTGAAACTAATTTCGAGTACGTAATGGAACTTTTCATCGAAGGTAGTAGAAAAAAAATTACCAACTAGGGAATAAATTTCCAAAATCACATTTTGAAAAACACACAACACATCATTTTTAATTGTATTCAGCAATCTGATCTAGCTAATAAGCAAATACCTAAATAAGGAAATGGGACATTTCATTTTTAATTTCCGTAGAATGGAAATGTATCTTGCTAATTACGAATTATTTTCCTGTTACTATGAACATCATAGATATTTTATGTGTCCTCGAGAATCTGATTGCGTTACGAAACTTAAAGAGCTAATAAATAGATTCCTATTTTAACATTTATTTTCCATTATATAACAACTTCTTATAAATTAAGTTTGTTTTTTATTTATTTTTTTAGTTTTCGTAACTAAACACAGCACAAAGCAGCGCATTTTAACAAGAGTTAAAAAAAAAGGGAAAAAATTAAACTAAATTAAAGAATTATTTTTTTCTCACATCAATTTAATAAAAATAGGTAAGTAATTAAAAACAATAAATAATTTATCAATATAATTTTGAAAAGAAAATGGAGTTCAATTACACGTTAATAGTTATTAAATATAACTAACTTAATAAAAAAACGACCGAAAATTTCAGCGATACCCCTTGCCCCTTATACTAGAGATAGAATCGTGTACTTACTGAATCCATGGTTCAGTTTGCGTTACCATGTCACTTACCTTCGGACTTGGAGTAATAAGTGGTAAACTGAAGACCTTGACAAACTATAATAAGGCTATATCCAGGATTGGGCAGGTTGAATTAATTGATATCCTTAAAGAACACGAGCTCAATCCTCCGAACCAAATCTGCATTTTCAGAACAGTATCCTAAGATTTTGAGTCTCTATGTCTCTTTGAATCTGAACTTTTTAATGGCCACGTGAACTTTTGGTACGAAAACCTTTTTACCGCAAGCCCTAAAGTCATTTCTAACAATACAGGGAGATTCCATGAATTTGCATATTGTCTGCGGCGAAGAGCTATAAGTGCACTTTGCTCGGGCCTCGGAAACGGTAACAATAGGCCAAGTAATATCAGAGCTTACAGAAGCTCGTCGTTGTTGTGTAGCTTTTTATGTAGGACGTGCGCGTTAGTCGTTACTTTCGTTACATACAGTTTCTATTTTGAGTCCGTGAACATCTGTATATTAACATAGCGTTTTACAAGCTTAGTGTGAAAACTTCGTTTCTATTTTGGATTAGACAAGAGTATCATGAAGTAATTTTTGGAAAGGATTTTTTTATAAAATTAACAAGATATAAGTATGAAAATAAACAATTGTAACCAAAGTATTAATTCTAGTCCAAAACTCTACTAAAAATGTCAAATGTCAATAGACAATCCGTATCTATCTTTACTGCACATTTTTGGTATTCGACTGCAAAGCAAATGAAACACGCGCGTATCTTTATGTTCTATCAGTGTTTTCCTCTTCTTTAGGAGGTTATTTTTTTGGTTTTACTAAAGTTTTAAGGTTGAATTATTTTTAGGGTTCCGTACCCAAAGGGTAATTAGCGGAACCCTATTACTAAGACTCCGCTGTCCGTCCGTCCGTCCGTCTGCCACCAGGCTGTATCTCATGAACCGTGATAGTTGGTCAGTTGAAATTTTCACAGAAGATGTATTTCTGTTGCCGCTCTAACAACAAATACTAAAAAACAGAATAAAATAAATATTTAAGGGGCTCCCATACAAAAAACGTGATTTTTTTGCTCGTTTTGCTCGATATTGATAGCAGCAACAGGTAGACGCTTAAAATATTCGTAAAATATTTAGTCATATGTATGACAATACATTTAAAAATAAATAATTAAATTAAAATAAAACAAATATTTAAGGGGGCTCCCATACAACAAACGTAATTTTTTTGCTGTTTTTGTAGATAATGGTACGGAACCCTTCGTGCGCGAGTCCGACTCGCACTTGGCCGATTTTTTTTTGTAAATTTGTTTTGTATAGTTTTTTAATTTGCAGTTTCCGCTAGAACTACTTTCCACATTTACGTAGATCATCAAAGTCGCATAACTATCTTTATCGAGATATCTTATCGCCACACTCGAAAAAAGTATCATTGAGAAGTTCGAATAGCCATTTGTGGTCTTTTTACTGAATGAAAATGCTTGATTTGTTACTGAATGTGAGTATGCCTGTAGTATTTTTGAGGAGTTCCCTCATTTCCTTATGTATCCTATGTACCAATCTACCGCAAATACTTTAAAATAAAAAATAACTCTCTAAATCGGCTTATAAATGACGGAGTTCCGTGGTAACAAACATTAAAAAAACAAAAACCAAATTGATAACCGCCTCCTTTTGTACACAAACATTAGTTAAAAATAGCGTTATATCTGACATAAAACGTAAAAGTTTAAAAAAAAAAAAATATAACAAAATTGTGAAAAGTCACCACATGGCGGTATTTACTGTAGGTACTTTACTTTACTGTCTCTCGTGGCCCAATTGGTAAAAAGTTTGGCTGATTTTCAAAGGGTGTAAGGTTTGATTCCTATGCAGGACAAATATTTTTGTACACAATATTTGTGTTTTTCTTGAGACTGGGTGTTTTCTATGTATGTACAGATTATTAAAAACGAAGTGTTTGTAGATATTCATTTAGTTTAGGACTAGACCAGATTCCAAAGTAAAACGTCAGATTAAAGGCAAACACTTTGCGAAATAATACTGACCGAGCCTCAGTCGTTGTACAGTGTTGTAGGGGAACAGACAGGGACCTTATTGGGAACAGTCTCGAGCTATTCGGACTCTGAAATTCGAGAGAAAAATGTATTCAAGTACATTCACGTCCAAGTAACACAATGAGGCTGTTAAATAGATGTACAACAGAATTTGCTCCATCCCTAGCCTGTATAAAAAGGCTGTAAGAAGTCTGTATAAGCGCTTAGCCAGCTCTTATAAGTGCAATTTGGCCCCAAATTATACAGACTTTGGTTTTAGAGAGACTGTTTTGTAACATTACTACTGTTGTATAACGGAATTATAAGTGCTTGATAAAGGCTGACAAATCTACTTATCTGCTTTTGCTGTCTTTTGTATAGCACTTACCCAGCCTGAGTTCTTATAAGCGTCCATTTATAAGCGTAAAATATAAGCATTAGCAAATGTTGTTTGTGCTATTTACGCTGTTTTAATTACCAACTAAAGTTATTTAGTATTTAGTTAAAAGTTAGTGTAATGGTTGCCGACGTGCAGGAAAAATTATAATTGGGAATGAAATTTTTGCTTCTCTTTATAGTAGATAATTGTGAAATATGGTTGCGGATATCAGTTTATTGTGAAAGTATATACATATTTTTATTGATATTTCGGGCGCCCACGATATAAGAGCTATTTAATGATAAAAAAAACCAATGGTGGCAGTTTACTCACAAGCTTTAGACATTTTAAACATAGGTTGAAGTGCTATCAGTTTGATAAAACTTGGAAAAATAGCTTGAGGGCAGTTTGTTGCCGTATAAATTACTTTCTTAAGGGGATAGGTTGCATCGCAGCGTTAAGAGAGTATGTAGTAATGCTAAAAGCATTCTGAGCGATAAGACACGTCTTGCTAGTAAAACTTGACTATTTCCATTACTGGTGATATTTCTATATTCCTTTTGCACTTTCCGTTTGAAACCACCAGTTCTTTTAAGTTTTCTCCAAGATTTACGAGATATTTGCACAGTTCGCAAAAATAATTTAGGAAAATAATAAATAGTAGGGCTAATTAAGTAATATAGTTCTTAGCCAAAAATAAGGTCTTATTACAAACATTGGCATTTTAAAATACTTCTCTGTACTTTACTATATAGATAAAGGTCTTAAGGACCTTTTATGAAGGACAAAGAGCAAAGGATTTACTAATTATTTTTTCAATGCTTACGTTCAGCTGGCATCAAAAGAGCATTAACTTTTACGTGTTCCGACATTTTATTAACGTCTTTTTGAGAATTGAGTATGAAGAAATAATAATATTAATAGAAGTTCTGAAATAAAGATTTTTCTGTAAGAGAAACGAACCAGCACTGGATTTATTCTTGTTTAATTCCTTTTTGCTAACAGCTACTCGTGACAGACGACCTTTTTGCCAAATAGCTTCTTTGATGTATTCATTTCACAGCACTCATTTTACTAATGGACCTTTCGGTACTGAAATACATTTTTCTTTTTCAAGAAACTTTTTAATTTTTTGCTAAACTTGATTTTTTTACGATATAATGAAATGCAACGCAGTTTCATCATCTGTATCTATACATATTATAAAACTCAACGTCTCTCTGTTTGTCTGTCCATTTCTCTTCTTCTGTCGCGAGAACCACTTATCCGGTTCTCATTTTTTTTTCATGTATATTATGTTACATACAATATAGCAGTAACGATAACGGTGAATCAAGCCGGAAAAAGACGCTTTTGGGGCGCTTTCACCGTTAGTAGTATAATGAAAAAAAAACATAATTTTCATGCTTCGTTATGATGAAAACCTCATCGCGATTTCACAGTAGACTATCAGAAAAATATTGTGCTATGTAACATACGAGTACGTTCAATTTACATTCTTCGTTTTAATGAAAATCCGATTTACGCGATTTCACAGTCCACTTGTAGAAATAAAATTTGTACCACGTACATGTAAAATTTGCATTCTTCGTTTTAATGACAATCTGCTTTACGCGATTTCACACTACGCTATTAGAAAAATATTAAGCTAAATATCAATTACTATTTAGGAGTAAAGTCATGCCTGCTTGCAGCAAGTTAAAATATTCAGGGTTATGCTTAAAACTTTTATCAACTTTTTTTATCAACAATTTGTAAACAATTGTTACTGAAATTTCTGTTTCGATGTTTTTAAAATATACGGAGTTTTATTACTCAACTTGGAGCCAGCTACGGACAAAAAAACTGAAAATGAATGTAAAAATCATGATTCGCAACTCGTACTTGTGTGCAAACACAACAGTTTACATATGTAGGGTACACACTTCCTAAAACTCCGAGAGTGTTGTAATATTTGCGTAAATTTTTATTGAACTGACTAAACTATATTTTTTAACTTATTTGCGATTGACGATGCATAAACCGCAATCGATTTGAATAGGAAATGTAGTCTATATGCGGAAAAACCTAACATCTGCTATACTACCCACGCATTCAATGACACACACCATTTTAGTTTATCTACATACATATATCTTTTTCTATTATACTGTTATAATCGTAGATATGTCTGTTTGCTATCGTGTAGGTAACCTCTAAACAACTGATTTATGTCATATGCACACTAAATATTAAATACTCAATTTGTTTAGAAGATGATTTATAGCAAGGATGCTAGGATTCGATAGATAGCGTTATTAATAATTTATGGGGATCATCCCCATACAAGTCAAATCCTTTTTTAATAGTTCGCTTTATTGCAAGCACGGTAATATGTACAAGCTTTAAACTTTGAGCGGCTATAGAGTAAACTGTAACGAAAAGCAACAAATAACAAAAACTAACCGAGTAAAATTCGGGCTTAATTTAAAAAAAAAACCACGTAGAAGTAAATACATCAACCTATTTTGTTCATGGGAATAATTAAGTACCCTAATTAAGTTATAAAAGCAAAAATCGTCATTATTGATTCGAAAATGGCGGAGATGTGAAGGATTATAAATAATTTTATATTGGTATATACACTAAAACATTTTCATTTTTTATTTCACTCAAAAATGTTGCTCTTATGCACAAAGAAGTTAGTTAGGATAAGAATGTCAGTCATAAAACTTAATACTTTGAAAAGTTTATTTGTTTCGTAGTCTAAGCTCAAGTTGAAATGTGGTTGAAGTTTTAACGGCAAAGTTGCTTATACAAACAAAAACTAAAACACTAACTTGGACAACTTGAGACAGCTATTAAATATTTAAAAGCATCCTTCTCTTTCACACCAGATTATTGTGGAGATATCAAGGAACAATAGGTAGTTATTTTAGGGATTTGTTTCTGTGTACTGTATACACAATGAAAAATATTATGTAGGTATATGGAAAGGTCGAGTAAGTTAAGGCGATTATTGAAAAAAATTTATACTTTTATGCTTAATACGATAAAAGCTACCGATATGAATCTTAAAGTTAAGTATTTTTGTACTTCCTTAAAGTTGGTAGCTTAGAAACATAATTTGATGAATATGGCTTAGTAGGTCAATTAATCGAAATTACCACTTTAGAATTCAGATATAACAGTAAAAGAACTGCATAAAATCTTAATTGTGGATGACAACAATATTCAAAATCCGTTAATTGAACATTTTGATAGTCATCGTTTTTTTGCTTACAATTAACATTTTCATAAGAAAATCGTAAAAGAAAAACTTGTTTTTTAACTGAATTATTTTGTCAATTGATGGGAAACGATCTGCGTAGCTAATCATGTTCACCAGTTGATGGGTGACCGCTGCTAGCTAGGTTACGTAAAGCCAGTCGATTCTGATCCGACTTTATAATAGTAGTCGGTAAGCCATGCCAGTTACTTTCGGAAGCTCAAAAATGCATATCTACAAATGCGTAATGTGACGTAATAGTTATTAATTTTCAAAAACCACTTCCCGCAACAGATTTTAAAGTAGGTGTTGAGGATTGAAGCTTATAAAGCTCCGTACGGATAGTGCGTTCCTAAGTTACGCGTAGTCGGGTACGTTGCCCACGCGTACAAACCGCCGCCGCGAACCTGAACGCAAATCGATCAATAGCGTTACGTTATAAATTATTTTAAAATAGGTGCTTTATTTTAAATAAGGTGCAAAATAGTCTTAAATTTAAAGAAAATTCATAAAGAGTAAATATTCCAACCAGGCGAATTCAGAAATAGGTATTTGAAAAACATTTCTTGTCACACTAGTACCTAGGCCAAGAAACCGGTGTGCGATAGGGACAAACTGTAGGTCGGCTAATTTTACATGGTCACAATCATTAAAACCGGGGTAAAGTATACCCTACTTTTTCTTGCAAATCACAATCAAATTTAGTAGAAATTACAAACCTGGCCAAGAAACCTATGTGCGATAGGGACAAACTGTAGGTCGGCTAATTTTACATGGTCACAATCATTGAAATCGGAGTAAAGTATTCCCTACTTTTTCTTGCAAATCTCAATCGAATTTAGTAGAAATTACAAACACCTGAAAGATAATGAACTATTCTTTGTCAACAAATAAACAAAACATTTGTTTTAATAAAAAAAAGTTTACATATTGCCGGGCAATGGCAATAGTGTTTGTAAATAGAAGTCTGAAGATTTCATAATAAGAGGCAATTTTTCGGACTTTTGTAGGGCCTCGGTTATTTATAGAGATGGCATATTAAAAAAGCAAAAAATAAAGACATCTATCAGATATGAAAAAAATATAGCAGATATGGTTCCAATGCCAAAATCCAGGCAGGAAACAGGGGAATACGTTTATATGGGGAAAACATCGGTATATTTCCTCTTAACTAATACCTGTTCTTAAACGTACTTAATAAAGCAATAATTGAAAAAGTTAAAAGGACGAGAACAAATCCGCATTAAGCAGAAATGAATGAATGAAAGAAGCTTATATATCCGGATTAAATTGAAAAGCCAATTTAAAATTTCTTCCACTGTCCACTTCTTGTTTTATGATCCTATCCGATTTGAAAACCGGCTAAGTGTATGTCGTGCACGCAATTAAATAAGGCTTCTATAAAGTAAAAAATATAGAGAAAAATTAAAAAATAATAAAAACAAAAAACAGCAGAAGCTGAACAATAATTTGGCAAGTATGTTTTACTTTTTTTGTTTTTTTTTTTTATCAAAAACAACAAACGAAGTCATAAAGATACATAACATACTGTCACTTTAATTATGATTTGCACAGTATTTTCACATTAAAACTAAACTGGAAAATAAGTAATGTAGTTACACAGCAGTTAAAACTAAAATTTATTCTTTGTTACAGAGTTTCAACGAGATCGGTTTAGCCGTGAAAAGCTAACAAACAGAAAGGCAGAGGTAATATCGTATTTATATTATTAGTAATTAGTGAATAAATTTATTACTTTTGAGTTATTTTCGTAATTAAAAGAGTAATTTTGTTATATATATGTTAAGTTTTGTCGAATGAACAGTATTGCCGTTTTCTCATGCATTATTAAATTAAACAGCGTTGGAAAAATCAATTACGGACGTCGAATGAATTGAAAACATCCCCGTAATGGTTTTCTCCAAACTAAACACTAAAAGATAACAACACGGTTTTCTAATTTAGTGGAATTTGGAACGGGTTCCATTCCGTAATGAACATATCTATACCTATACCTACCTATATAATGCAATGTCCAGACTCATTGACTCACAGACTAATCATTATGGAGCCTAAACTACTAAACCCCGAATAAGAGAATTTTGACAGTTACTAAACCCCGAATAAGAGAATTTTGACAGTTTGTTGGTGCTGTTGACTGCTATATGCATTAACAAGAAAAGAATTTAGCGAAATTCATATTCTAAGGGAGTAAACAACGAAATTAGTATCTTAATCCATCTGTTCGAAGTGAAATCCATGAAAATTGGTATTTATCCCTTACAATAAATTCTAAAGAATTGTTTTTTTTTCATTTTTGAAATATGTTTTTTGCAAAGAGGAAATTATGAATATTATTTGATGGCGCTAGTTAGGTAAAGTATCTACGCCTTAAGGGGTAAAATAGTGATTGAAACTTTGTTTGAGAATCTGATAATTTTTGAAAAAAAAAACCAAGTAAATTAGCACATGCAAATAAGAAATTATGTGTTACAGAATTCATCCCCTAAGTGGATCAAATAGGTACCTAGGTAGTTCAAAGTGCCTATTGAATTTTGTACTAATATTTTAAAATTATGCTGAATATCGTTTTGAATGCAACGCTTTCATACAATTCTATATTTTTTAGGGTAGTTTATTACACAGTTCCAATACCTAGTAAAATATAAGGTATTAAAGCTTCATTATCTTTGATATTTTAGCATAAAAACAATCAGATAAAAAACTAGTAATAAGAATAGTCGAAAAATTCTCATTACCACTTCCATATGAAAAAGGTTTAAGGATTCCGCAGCTAAATAGCAAAAAGACAACATATTTTATGTCCATCTGTCCGCTTGTCCCTCCGTCATAACGTGCACAACACGGCTTGAGCTGGTATTCTGTTTTCAAAAACATTTTCTAACAAATTTTCGGCGTGCTACATTAATTTCATTATAAATAAAAACAGAACAGATTTTATGTCTTATTTGGTCCTTATTATCAAATTAAAAAAAATTGTAGGTTTGCATAAATGACACTGATTAGAAACACAAGTTGCAATATGTGAGAGTCAACAGTTAGAGATTCAACTTACTCGACTATATAGCTGTAACAGTTCATTACACGACAAGATTAGTTCTTCTTTCAGCTGTAAAAGATCACGTACCGCGTAGTCAGTACGTAATGGAGATAATTGGATAGTTGTAGCTACGTGTGACGTGTATACGTACGACGGTAGAATTGTAACACGATATTCCTTTGGGAAAATTACTTTAAATTTATTACTTGATTTTAAGGCTGTAGTCTCACTGTATTCGACGTTGATTTTTGTCGTATTAAGTCATGACTTTAGATGCTTTTTGACAATTTCTGATAACAATATCAAAATCTATTTCATTTTTTTAATTATTACACCACAGAACACTTCTCGTTAATTAAACTTCATCTGCAACTGAAGAAGAAGAGAGAAGAACTGAATTTGGTAAAAAAAAAAATAAGGTTTCAACAGGTGTGTAACATTATAATTAAATTAAATTAAATGTTCCGAAATATAGGAAGCAAAATAATAACTATCGTGGTTAAATTTAATTCAATTATAAAATTGGGTACTTCATAAATACTCAAAAACCGACAATCGCCCCTAAAATATTATTACTATACTAATATTAATCCATCAAAATTTATTTGCTCTCTACAACTCTACACACTACTTCCCACTAATGGTGAGCCTACGCCACAGTAGACGACATTTAATGGCTTAAGTTTAATTATTCCCAAATATTGTCTTAAGAACTTCCTTGAATAACATTACTTACCAACCCTAAGAATGTTCACAATTACTTACTACATATTATAGGTACTTGTATACCTATCTATACTATAATAGAACCGTGTCTGCTTGTTAGTTGGACGTGCGATTTGGTCTGCTCATTGCTACTTCAGCTTGCTAACTGTTTGATCTATGTCGGTAACTTCAGTTCTTAGGCGAATTTCCTCGTTTCGGATTTTATCGCGTGAAGAAACACCAAGCATTGCTCTTTTCATAGTTCTGTAGGCGACTCTAAGTTTATTTAAAAGGCCAACAGTAAGAGACCATGTCTATATACACTCAAGATATTCCAAAATGAATTCTTAATTACCCTAAAAAAGTGTCTAAATAATATATATATATTATATTTATATTTTTTTAAGTTTTAAAACTGCGATATCGTTTACCTCATTTATAGATTTGTTTAAAAACTACGGCGAAATTGATTTGAAATTATATTTTTAAAATTAAAATAAAACTATAGGTAGTCTGCCTAGGCTGTAGAATAAGGATCTATTAACCTTTATAATTAATAATCTTCGTGACAATATACAACTAAATGTACTAAATATTTATTCCATAATAAATGGCATACATACACCATACCAAAATTAAGGGCGTGAAACTGCTTCAGCAACAAATATTTAGCATTCCATACCAAGAGGACATCTATCCAAGAGGTTTACGTCTGGCAATTCTCAGGATATTTCAGACTGTTGAGGTTATCAGCAACACAGTATTACTTATTGAGAGTAGATCCTATTAATTTTTTTTATAGAAAACAGGATATAGATTTAGATTTTTTACGGTGGATTCCATTAATCACAATAAAACCGATTAGCTTAAATGTTAGGAAAAACCTAATTTTGTAATTTTTTTCTCTATCCACTTTCATAGTTATGTAATAAATATAATATTGAAATTTTAGTATTACGCAAGTGACCGAATTTAAAAATAGTTTTTTGGCAGATCAAAACATGGGTTTGCAATTATGACTTCGGCTGTATTTTTGGACACAAGATATTAACGTAGTACAGTGTAAGTTTCTTATTAAAGATAGAATATTTTCTATTTTCAGATTTCTGGCTAACATAAATTTAAATTGAATACCATTCAGTAGAATAATAGACTCATTTTGAATTCGGTCACATTAATGTCAGTCAATTTGAATTAATGCAATTACTTGAATTTTAAGCTTTTTTATTAGATTTATAACAAAAAGCTCCAAATTTAAAAATAAGAGTGTATTCGGAATACTATAAGTAATTTTTGCAAAAACACATGACAATAAATTTAGTGAGGCGGTGAGGTGGGAAAAGGAACTCTTTCCCCCATATTATGACATGCCGGGATGAACCTCTTAATGAATGACATATTAATATGGTCACAGGTTAACGTAATATCTATCTTTTTTCACGTTTTTAAAAGTAATTTTTTGTTTATAATATCAAGACAGCATTCGACAGCCCTAGTTATATGTTGAGTTTAAATTTTGGAGTCGCCAGTATATAAGATGATAATATTTATTATACTTACCGACCGCCCGGTAGTATTTAGGTACGGCAGTGCTTGCTCGGCTTAGATTACTAATGTCATTTATATAAAATTATTTAAATATAATGTTATTTTAAATATGTATCAATTAGTACAATAATTATTAACTCGAAAAAATCTCAACACCTATTTTTCTATATTTTCAGGCAAAAAAAGCTTTTAGTTAATTTAAGTTAATCAAAAAAGTTAGTATTTAGTTAATTAAAATAAAAGCTTTTATTATCACATAAAGATAAGTATAATAATATGAATAACCTCTGTACAAAACGTTTTAATTATGAAATTTTAAATGTTGGTTGCTGGCTGATGTTGCAAAGGGAAATTAATTAAAAAGGCTGCTTTTCGCCTCATAAAATATAAATTTCAAAAAGAATATGTAATGCGTAAAGTAGTCCTTAAAACTTATAAATATTTTAAGCGGGTTAAGGTCATGTATATATCTACAACTAACTATTTCCCGGGGGTCCGCTTCCGCAAATTCAGTTATCGCCGTGTAGTGCTCACGGGAATTCCTTAATTAACTGTGATATACACAGAATATGTTATTATCCATCTCTTCAGATATTTTAGTGTCAAAAATTAGTGATCCATAACGACGTAGAGGGATGGAATCATCAGTATGAACCGCAGAAGGATATGTGCTTATAGGGAATTCTCAATCGGGATGAAAATTATCCTAATTACCGATGCATTGGAAGGAACAACAAACAACGATTTACTTTTAAGTTACAATCATAAACTTTATATATAAAACTAAAAATATTTATATTTGGTAATCTGGGAAATTACGCCCAAAACTTACATTTCAAATCTTTCTGTGAATTAAGGACTTTTTGGCGCCTATGCAATTTAAAACAATGATTAAAAATAGGTCAAGTGCGAGTCGGGCAGCTAAAATACATAAAAAAGTTAATATCTGTTTGTTATTTATTCCTTCACGATGTTACGGAGTTTTAGGACTTAGGATAAGGACAATTTTTTCAGCGGTTAAGTTGAAGCTAATTGTTTTTTTTCTTAAGTTGCTATAAATCAGCTGCGAGCGGTCACAGGATATAATAGAGGGCAGGCGGGGAAGATTTCAGAGAGCGGCGAAGAGTGGCTATGTTGCATGAACTGCTATTACTTAGGCCGCGAACGCACTGCATGTGTGGTTTGCTTAGCGACTAGCGCCTTGATGGTGGCCAGGCAACTCGTTCAAAAAAATAAAAGTCCGTGTTATAATAGGGACTCAACAGGTGTGTCGCTAGTCTCTATGCCCTAAGCATGCCATCCGCAGTGCGGACGCGGCCTTATTTACAAAACTGTCTAAAGAAATTACCCTGCTGTTTGATTCAACAGTAGGAAAAGCGCCATCCCAACCTAGTTTCCTTAAAGCGGTTTCACACACTGCCTTGGCTATGGTCAACTGATTGATATACCTATTAAGTTTTTTAGCATCTGCAATTTTTGACGACTGATATTCTGCTGAGTAGTACTTTTCTTTATCATATTTATATCTATCCCTTTTGCCGTTTTCACATATTACAGGGTAGTTGCTTGCATTATTTGTTTAACTATGTTATACTACTAGGTCTAGAGATTTTAAATTTTGCACATTTTTTGTGGTTTTGGTATTATAAATATGAATTAGGCATGATATATAGAAATTTCATACCCCTTAAAATAAATAATAAATTTTTTTTTTTTTTTAAATTGTCTAAAATCCCACGAAGGCGACGACAACCCCTTTTTTATATTAAAGGATAATGGTAATTTATACTGTGAGTACAGGACCCTAAAAGATGCGTAAAGGAGAGACCTAGTACATGCCTAGTAACTAACATTTGCAAAATTTATCGGATTTTTGCTTCGGCTCCAAGGGGCTTTACAAAATAAAAATTAGGTATGCAATTTGCATTTATAAATAGGTGGAGTGAAACCTTAACAAGGAAGATAATAGCGTGTCAAGCCCAGAGAAAAGTGGTAAGGACATAACTGGAACCTAACCTGGATCTGGCGACTGAATATGACAGATATTACTTTAATTTTATAATTAATGTCATATGATTATGACATTGTAAATTTAATACACTTAATTTCTTGACACAAATTTAACTACTTTACATAACTAATCATATGCTTAACTTTGACTTTCATTATTTTTATATTATTTGTAAACAAAGACCCTTATGGTATATATATACTATGCATTTTTGTCATATTTGCACATTGCACACATTTTTGTCATATTTGCACATTTCACACATAAAAGCATATCTATCGAACTATATAAAAGAGTAAAATGACTGGCTGACTGATAGAACTACGCACACCCAGAACTATTAGGTCCAGAGTTTTTACATTTGCACAGAGGTTTTAGTTTTGTATGGGATTTTGCAAAATTCATTCCCTAAAGGGGTAAAATGTGGGTTGGAAGTTTGTATGGGAAATCCTTAATTTTTTTAGCCAAATGCATAAAAAATGGGTTTTTGTCAATGAAATTGAAATTCTGAATTTTTTTATCGTTTTCGGAAAGTTAACCCATAGACAGGTTAAAAGGGGGGTTTGACTGCTTACCATCAGGCGGACAAATAGGCACTTGGCCTTTAGAATAAAAATTAAGATTGACACTTTTCACTGTTTTTCGAAAACAGTCATCCCTTTAGGACAAAATAGGAAATAAAAAGAACTCCTATTTATAAGAAGAATATAAATAGGAGTTAAAAGCATCCTTTTAAAAAAAAAGGTATACACGGGTGAACGGGTCACTGGAACAAGCAGTTTTAAATAGTCGCTAGCATAAAAAAATAAATGAAGATGGATTCAAATCAAATCAAATAATATTTATTTATGTAGGTCCGTAACCGTCAATAACATCTTTTAAACAATGTTAATTTCTGCCAAAAAGCCGGCAAGAAACTCAACTGTTCAAAGTAATAATATCATACTTGGTTAATCAACTATCAAGTGTAAAATCTGTATTGAACTTAAATAAATTAAACTTAATTTAAAAAAGTTACACAAATATATAGTTACAACAAATTTTAAACTTGAAATAAAATTTTAAATTCAAACAGTTATTTAAAACCAAATTTATTTTTTAACCCCAGTACAGCAACGAAAAACAAATTACCGCAAGAATGATACTTATAACTTGCAAACTTGCTACGAAATAAGTGGCTTGGGAATCGATGCGGGGCTTGAATCCGACTCTCAAAGCTTTCTGATACTACAGTATGAATTAACGTATTTTTTTTATTCAAGGCTCTTCATTTCCCTGCTATGGAAATTAAATTTTTATGTCTTTTTATCGTGTCATCAATTATAAGGAAATATTGCTTAATACGAATATATTACACAAGTATTAGATACGAAACTTCTCCGTAATAGTGGCGACACGCTTGACCGAAAAGTTTTGTTATAACAATATTAGCAGAGCAATGTTCCGCAAAAGTTGAGGGTACTAGTGTTATTTGGAACTATCCTGCCTTGCTTTTGTATAAGTTGGGTAATATAATGGTCAGCTTACTAAGAAAGCAAAGTAACTAGACTATTATCAATAGCTCATAGATTAAAAGCTAAAATTATATATTGAAGTAAAAAATATTGTAGTACTGATTATACATATAGATATTTTTGTATGAAACAACACTAGAGCTTTCATTTACACATGTGACAATCAATTAATTAACGAGCCTATAAGATTCTACTACTGGACATAGGCCTTTCCTAATAATCACTACCACACCCGCTCCTCCGCCATTATCATCCAACCTCTACCGGCTACCTTTTGCAGGACTTCATCCCAATTGTTGGCTGCCACCCAACCCACGCTGCGCTTACAATTCTCTAATCTAAGATTCCATCGCCCAACGGCGATTCTGCGATAAATATGACCTGCCCATTGCCACTTCAGTTTGTTTATTTTTATTCCACGTATGTAAACGGGAGAATATCGAGTTTTTTCCTTTGTACCTGAGAAAATCAGATAATGTTTTATTGCAAAACTGATATCAGGATGTTGACATTTGAGTACATTACAAATAACTTTCCTCTATCGGAAACGATATCGTAGCTAAGCAACGCCGGACATAGTCAGTCATTAGACGGGTGTAATTTATGTGAGTTTCAGCTGCTGAATTTTTGCTTAATTCGTCTTTATCTGCTATTTAAACTTTATACCCGGGGACCAACCTTTGCTCGTTTTTTTGAACAACGCCATCTATTTTCAAGTAGCTTTTGTGTTGCTTAACAACGCCATCTATTGTCGAGTAGCTTTAGTGTTGCTGTGTCGGTAAAAATAATAGTATTACTACTCGCCAATAGATTTTAGAAAGAGTCATATGTTTAAATTTATCATTGCCTTAAAATACGGATAAACGACATTTTCTAAAACTGAAACCTAGCTAGATCGATTTATTGCCCTCGAAACATGCTTAATTTCATGAAAATCGTTTTAGCCGTTTCCGAGATTCAGATTATATACCCGTGGAATTAATCTACGTAAATAAAAACTTTATTATAAAATGAAGTGATTTTCATTGCAGCCTAACAAAAAAAAAGTATTGAAGTATTTGAATCCGTTGTCTCGTTATTCATAATACAAGCTTTCCTCAGTCTCGCCTTCTAGGCGCTATGTGATACCTATGTCCAAAATTATTATTATTATTATGTTATTATTATATTCAAGACTATAAATATACTAGTTACAATGGCCCTATCATGAGGCTAAGTGCGGAAAACATAAGTCCAACTAACTAACTAACTAACTATGAACACACTCACAAAAAGTGACACCCTAACTTTTGACACAGTCAAATTACCTATGAAAATGTCTGTAATTCATAAATTATATGAAGGATAAGTACATAATTAGTATTAGTTAAACAATACAAAAACAAAAGTTTAAAACGAATGACGAAATTCAGTTTCTGTTAGACAATTAAGCAAGTATTTTATATTTACTGACAATAAAATATTAATAGTCGTTATATTTAGTCGTCAAACCCAGGTTAAGTTCTAGTCATGTTTTTACCACTTCCATCTGTGCTTGACACGCTATTATCTTACTTGTCCAGGATATTAGTTCCACTTCGCTTATCTTTTAAACAGTTTCTGTATTTCGATAGAACCCTTGCTGAAACACTGGTATTTTCTGTGGTTGAAACTATTATTATAACTGAATGATTATAAGATATTATCTTTGTTAGAAATTATTTCAAGGATTTAACTGTGGAATTAAGAATGTCATGATTACTATTAATTATGTTTTATAACAAGTGTCACTTCAACAGATAACGCCTCAAAGGTGGCGTATTTAAATCAAATTAATTTAATGATGTAAATAATTTAACAAGATTATCTCAAATCTCAGGTTTGCTGTAAGAACTCTATTTTAAGGGATAAGCTCGCCCTTGTACTTATAATTTTTTTTTTTGTTTGTGTGCTAATATGTGTTGTATTGTACAATAAAGAATAATTATTATAAGAATAAGATTTTTTTTCTTTATTTTATGCAATAGACTTGTGTGTACATCTTAATCTATCCGAAAGTTATAATTTTACAGTTTTTTTTTTTTTTTAATTATTCATTTTAGAGAAAAAGTAGAATGGTAAATCAATACAGAAATAAATCTCGCTATAACACAAAACAATATTCATATACACTTATTTTAAGCCTTGATTGAAATGAAATTTTGGATCTGGGTATCTAGTAAAACGAAAATACGATAGTAGAACACTCAAACTAGGGCACTATGAATTTTAATCTGTCACTGATTAAAAGAATATCTAAGATAAATTTGATTGAATATAGATATGAGTTTATTTTTTGTAAACAGAAATTTTATGCATATCTTAATCCTATTCCTATATAACATAAAAGTTCTTCGTTTCCTAATCAAATCACTACAAGAAATATTAGACACACAGTAAACAACCTTAATAAAAGTTACCATACACAAATCTTGTAATTAAATTCAGTCTCAACTCAATGCTACCACTAAATCAACTTCTAAACTTCTATTGGCTGAGAGTAAAACTTAAATTGAAACTGTTATGTAAACCGCATTCACTTGATTTATGGCCAGTACTGAAACAGGCAACTTCCAAATCACAATAAATATAATATCTTGCAAACTTTCGGTGAAACAAGAAGCTCGCGTGGGAATCGTTGCGGCACGGTGCTTGTATCGAGCTTTCAAAGTTAACTGTTACAAGTGTTATAATTACAGTATAAATTAGCGTAAGATTATACAGGCTTGCAATTTGATCTACTGTCGAATAAACTATTCACTGGTTAACTAACAATTTATTGTTTAACTAGCTCTTGCCCGCAGTTTTACCCGCCCTAAATTGTTGAAAAACAACAAAGTAAAAAAAATATATAACAAATTCCGTACCCAAAGGGTAATTAGCGGAACCCCATTACTAAGGCTCCGGCTGTATCTCATGAACCATGATAGTTAGACAGTTGAAATTTTCACAGAAGATATATTTCAGTTGCCGCTATAACAACAAATACTAAAAAATAGAATAAAATAAATATTATACATATACAAAAAACCTGATTTTTTTGCCGTTTTTATAGATAATGGTACGGAACCCACCGTGCGCGAGTCCAACTCGCACTTGGCCGATTTTTTAGTATTTAATATAACCTCCATTATTTTTAATCACAGCAAGCAAGCGCCGCCGCATAGATCCGACTATATTAGAACAGATATCTGTTCCTCTAATATTGTTCCAAATTTCTAAACAGTGAGCCTCTAATGACTCTGTAGTTCTTTCATTTTGCATATCCCATCTTTGCACCATCAAACCCCTTAGGTTTTCTATGGTATTTAAATCTGGTGATTTTGCAGGCCAAGGAATAACATTAATGTCCGGGTGTTGAGTAAACCAATCCTGCACTATATGCGCTCGATGCAGAGGACAGTTATCATGCATAAACTGTATTTGTGGCATATCAGCTAATGGATAAACACACCGCGCTGTTGGCAACATGATCTCGTCTAACACTTCCACATAATGTGAAGCTCTAACGCGCCCTGCTATTGAGATTAATTCACCAGGACCAGCCGCAGTCATCCACCCCTACATATTAAGTGATATCCGTCCAGATTCCATATTTGGGACAACATTGTGTTCTGCATAACGGGTTCCATTTCTTCCGTTCCGGTTCGACTTCTCATCGGTGAATAATGTGTGCTCCTAGTCAAAGTCTAAATACTCCCTTGCAAATAACAATCTATTTTGTTTATGGGTATTAGTTAAATATGGTTTTTTAGCTGGCTTTCTATGATGCAATCCTTCAATATGCAGAGCTTGACGAACTGTGTGTGAAGATGTATGAAACATATGTCCAAACACAGCAGTCGGTATGAAACCATTGTTCTCGTATTGTTCCACCATGAATCTTCTTTGAGTCACATCAATGTGCCGCGGGCATCCACTTCGAGGTCGAGTTGATAAACTCCCCTCCTCTTGGTAGCGCGAGACCCAACTCTTTACGGTAATCCACTAAAAACCAAATAGCCAGATTAAAATAAACATTTTTCAAACTACTGAAATTATATTTTAATTTTTTTTTTCGAAATTTACTTATAAAAAAGTGTGGTATTAAAAAATTATGATATAACATTAACATCAAATAAAATACTTACGGTAAAACCAGTCTCATTGCAAATTTGAGATATATTGTAACCCATATTATGTAGTTCTATAATACGCGTCCTCTCTTGAATATTAATATTGGCCTGCATATTATTTTTAGTAAAGAAATTTAATAAAAACACAAAACAACCTTATCAACTCAACCACCTTTAGTAACACATCCACAACGACAAAATGGCTACAACCTAAGTAATCACCGCATCTAACTTAATAGCTAAATGAAAACACCAAACAAACTTGTCAGCACATACCCCCAGAAACAAATCGGCAACGAACGAGAAACATGAAATGTTCACCTACGTAGAACTTAATAGCTATTAGAAAATTGGTCTCAGCTGATTAACTAAACAAAATATTCATAATTCGTAAAATGTAACAAAAACAAAAAGAAAGGCATAAGGTGATATTCGAATCCACAACCACTGACTACACGTATTAAGATCTGATACGTCTATCCACTAGGCTACGGATACGATAATTTTCTCAGTGAAATTATTATATACAATATTAAATAAAACTAATATTACTCAGGTTCTACAAGACATATTACTTTATTTCTTTAAGTGTGTGAGTGACTACGCCTCGCTGCCATTCTATTTTGTTTTGAAACTCTATATGCAGTTCTGCAACTGACCGTACTATCGCATTTATTATTCCAGCAGGCAGATGTTGTCCTGCCTGAAAAAGCAGCTCCACATTAAATCTTTTTTAAATATTTATTTACACTATTTAGATATGTTGTATTATATTCGTAATAAGAACTTATAAACAATTTACAGACGTGAAACTTGATACCAATAACGGACCCGACACGCTTGGCTGAAAAGTTTTATAATACTAATGACCAATGTTCGCAAAAGTTGAGGACACTACTGTTCTTTGGAACTAATACGCCTTGTTATTACATTAGTTCGCCAATTTTCAGGACAAGTGGGACAGCCAAATAGAAAATAACTACAAAGTAAACAATTTATAGATTTAAAGCTAAATTCATCTATAACAGAAAATGTTAAGAGACAGTATTACGTGACAGAAAACTTAATTAAGAACAAAGTACGCGATATGTAACTGAGCATGTTTACGTAGGTAGGTCAGCTACATCTAAACTTACTAAGGTTGTTGAAATAAAGAAAACAATGTATATTTTACTCAACATCGTTGTTTTTAAAAAATCCTCGTTGTATGAGTTTAAAGAACTATCACGACTATGCTTCACCAAAGTTGTAAAGTAATCGCACTTAGAATTTTGAAGACTTCCTTAACAAAATATTACAAAAAGAGTGAAGGGACAGTTTTTTTATTTTTATCGATCAAAAGTGCATTAGTCGTGTTATCACGTCTTTTAGGGTGCAGACCATATCCTGATTTAGGAGAAATCTTTGCCAAAAAATTGTAAATTAGTATAACCTCTTAAGAAACCTAAATTAAAAATTCGTCTTACAAATTTTAAATGTAGGTTTAAACAAGCTTATGGTAATTCTGGCTCATTTATATTCATATAAATATAACTACATTAAATATCTAACTGCAATACATGCAGTAGAACACATACACTACATACACACAGGCAGACAAATTCTCTCCTCAGAGAAGGGTTCGATACGGATTTTCTTTCAGCTCGTTTTTGGACCTAGTCAAAAATCGTTTTTATCAATAAAGTTATTTACCGTATGCATGCAAAAAGCATATTAATTCATAAAATCTCAGTGAATTATTAATTAAATACATGTATGCATTCGATAAACTCTCACTCTCAAAATTTAATAATTTCGTTCAGGCAGGTCTTTACTTTTCGAGAGCTATATGATGATAACGTATTTTGAAAAGCGAAATGTTTATAATTAATTTATCTTGAGAGAAGATCTGAAAATCGAAATCGCTAAATGTTTCTTTACGTTTTGAGACTTGGAGAATCGTTTGCCATGATGTTTAGAGTGTTTGTCTGTGTGTGCGTGTGTGTGTGTGTGTGTGAACATATATATATTTATGTATATATATATATATATATATATATATATATATATGAACCAATGGACCAATTTGTCTCGTGACCACATCAATCAATGAACACGTCATGACTTGGATCTGATAAGAGTTTGAACAAAATCGGTCCAGCGGTTAGTTTTTTATCACTAAAAATATTCTCGAGAGAAGTTGCTCATGCGTTACTTGCTACCAAACCATTTTTTACATAAAAATTTAGGCAATAAAGTTTCTATAGCAAAAATCGAAATCCGTTTCACCTTAAGGAAACATCGAAATATGTAATCTATAGCACTTTTATTACCACACAAGTGTTTCTGTGACAATTTAGATAATGTTGGGTAATAATCGAGGTCCTTTATTACCAGGAAGTAGGCGCTTAATGATTAAGAAACCCTATTGACTACCTTCGCTATGATTTATCGATAGATTCGAAGTAAGGAAAATATTGGGACGAAAATCCACAGATGTGATGCATTTCCCTTACTACTATTCTGTGCCAGGAATAGAACCTATGATAACAACTACAAATTGATAAGTATATTAAATGTTGATATTTTTTTATATATTTGGTTTATTGATAAAAGTACTATTGTACTCTCTCTCCACCAACGTAAAACAAATCGGCTAAGGATTTGAAGGATCTGTACAGTAACTACATTCAAATGACTCGTCAAATTTCATACGCCAATACATAAACAGGAGTCCTAGTCAAAACTTGAAGGCACAACTACAGTAAAAGGCCAAATGTTTTTCACAAACCTTAATTTTTCCTTGTATTTGAGCCAAATTTCATTAAAATTAGTTTTTGTTGCCTATTATTAATAGAATATAATTGTTTGCAAGTAAAAAAGCATTCGATAAAAACCGAGTTTAGGCGAAATTCGTATCTAATAAGTTCATTTAGACTGTCTGATGTAGACATGTAGTTTATTAACTTCTCTTTTTTCTGTAAACAGGAATTGCTGAAATTGTGTTTTATTTACGTTTCGAGACCTTAGGAATCAGTTGCGACTAGTTTTAGAGTATTGTCTGTGTGTATGTACGTAAAATTCTTTTGGCATCGCATAACTTGAAAACTTATAAGCGAATTTGCTTTATCGATATCTCAATCGATTCTTCTCTACACCTGGAATTAAACTAATTATTTTCCAGAAATATTAAACCGGCGGTTTATTTTTTAACCATTAAACAAAAAAAGGGAAAATTTCGATTAAACTACGAGTAAGTTTTATTAGGTATTTGAGGGTGTTGAATTAAAATATTTTATTAGTTTTTCAAGATTCAAAATGGCGGATCCAATATGGCATCAATTTTTATGCTTCAATATCACAAAGAAGCCCCCTTGGGGGGCGCGACGAGCTTTCAAGGGGGACGCGAAGCATTTGATAATAAAAAAAATACCTATAGCTTCATATAAAAGTTCTAGAAGAATTCTACAAGAATTCTTTTTTCCAAAAAGTAGTAATAGTTTTTAGTAAATTAACTAAATTTTAGTAAGGGAGGCATGAAGATTTTCGCAAGTAGTAAGGGAGGCGCGACTTCAAAAAGGTTGAGAAACCCTATTCTAGAGCATGAAAGTGTATGTGTGAGTTTGTTTGTTTGGTTGTGTGTACGTTTCTGCAAATGTAAGCATGTGCGTTTGTTGGTGTTGTATGTGTAGGGGCGTGTTTAATTAGAATTCCTTTTTGAGCTCTTTAAGTTCGAGAATTATAGTTTTGGATGCACCGCCCCATGATGTTATACAGTGTATTTTGATAGTTTGGCATAAAGCAAAGTATGTAGTTTTAAGTAATCTGAGGTCACATGTATGTCTCAGCTTTCTAAATATATAAATTAGCTTTATATAGTGGTTATATGATTTCGCCAGTTTAAATTTTGATCTATTTTAATTCCTAGGTATTTATTGACTGAGGTTTTTGTAAGTGACATACACTCACATGTTGATTTATGGTCACATTTACTTGAGTGGAGTTTTAGACTGAAATTGTTATGTGGCTGTTGTGTACGTTTCATATATTTTATTACATTCTACAGTATAATACTTTTCAATCTCTCAAATATGACAAAAATTGCAATGGGATAGCTGCCCCGCCTCTCAAAGGGCATATTAAAAGCCACATTACTAACTGCGAATATCTTCCGAAACTCACATACCAAAGTGATTGAATCTTCTTTTAAGTCCTTAAATATTTATGATGGACCCAGATTTAAGGTATTTTTAATAAAGGTAATATTTCCTCTCCCTTGTTCATTATTTTGAGGAGCATATCTCCCGCATAATTCAAATAATCGAACGCATCGTCTTTTCGATGTTGTTTTTTTCAGACAAAATATTTAATTTAAAAAATATTTTATGCGTACAATAACTACGTTTATTATTTCATTTTATTTACAACAAAAAAAAAACTATAATTGTTTGCTTAACAAATTCACTGTCAAATATGAGTAAGCTATAGTGAGACTGTGTTAAGGTTGCCAGCTACGCGTTTGGACGTAGTAGGTACTTTATGAAGTGTTAATATGAAACTCAAATAGGTAGGCACATTGTGCTCGCGTTTTTAATTACTTTAACATCTAGTATAAAACAATATATATAAAAATTGGGTAGGGTTTATTAATTTAAAATAAAATTATTATAGTATTTCGACGCAATTCTGGGTAAAAGATGCATTTTGGCATTTAATGTGTTAAATTGCTAGTAGCTATTCGAGTCTCTGAAATGTCATAAGCTTAACATATTCGACCATGAATCGGCTATTTGGCTATAGTAAGCAATGTTACTTTCAAAGTAATTTTAGTTTATAAACTACTATTCTTTTAAGAGTAATTTAATTTTACAAACTAGTATTTCAGATTTCTTCTGATTTTTCTGACAATGTGTTCATGGTGACATCATGACCACCACAAACCTAACTGGCTTGTTGGCTGATAAAAATGCCAGCTTAGACCGGAACATACATAATATTTTAAATTTATTTAAAACATAGATTTCATATTATTTTGAACTAAACGATAAGGTAGTGGCGATGACGATAAAAATGAAGATATATATATTTATATATATATATAAAACAATGGAAAATATAAACATAGGAAAGGTTTTTTGTTATTTAAAATAATAAAATATATTTTTTAATCATTTATTTTTCACGACAGAAGGCCTGGCAGTTATTTCGCTCAAAGAATTTCAATTGCAATTCAACGAGGAAATTCTGCCAGCCTTTTAGGGACACTGCCCCATCAGGTCAACTTGGAACAGGTTTTTTATTTGTAGTTATTATTTTAGTTAATTGTTTGTTTATTAATTTAATTTTAATTTTATAATTTCTTGACTTTGTTGAGTTTTTTTAGTTGTTAAATAAATATGTAATGTAGATAAAATACATACAATACATACAATATTCCATATTTTTATACAATTTATATAAAAATACATATTTTTACATAATTCTATACCTAAGTCTAATACATTTTAGTGAATATGGCAAGATATCCTCATTTGTCACTTAAAATAAATTTATATGACTTTTAAGTTCAGTCTGTTCAAAAGTTCTTAAGATATACTAATTCATTATTTAGTTTTCACTACAAACATCTATGAAGTAGATACAACAAATCCTAGATGGCGTGTACGTGTACAATACTAACTAAGCCGGTTTTATATTGTACAAATTAAAATATACAGTGCAAATTGTAAAGGAAACAAATGTTTGCCCTGAAATTCACATTTTGTTTTTCGTCGAACATTTTGTAGCAGCACGTACACAGCTTCCAGATTGTCTCTCTTTAATATTAAGATAAACGAACCAATACATTGGCTACGTGACAAAAGACTTCCTACGGTGCTATTGTTCATATAGGCACCATCAGTAGAAAATACTTAGAAGAAATGAGATATAGATACAGATCCATAGTTTTAACATAAAAGTGTGTTTGTGGATATGTAGGATTAGGAAGCCACGGATTAGCGTCATTATTTGCAGATAGTATATGGACCTGGGTATATGTAGCGTAAAATCCAATTGAACATATATATATATATGACTTTTTATCCTGATTAAGAGTTCATATTGGGTGGAAATATATCTAGCCACAGGTAATACTGGTGGGGCACTTTACCTTTAAGTTGGTAGATAGCATTGTTTATAGCACAGGGATAGCTAGAGGAACTAAGAGAAACATAGAGTAATTCTTATCCCTATTAATAGTTGAAACAAAAACATATTTGAGAGAAATAAACCAGTTTATAAAATTATATTAAGCTTTTCTACGAGCATACTTCCCTTGTTTTTTTTAACCGAAAGTGGTATTTGAGTTTTAAATGTATCCAAAATCCAAATCTTACTTTCGAAACCAATTTCTTTTTTCTTCTCAGATTCATAAATGATCACAGCTGGCCTCCATTTATCAACGTTACAACCTGGAAAAAGGAAAAAACTTTCCCCATTTGTAAAAATAGAAAAGTTTTGATACGAAAACCGAACTGGAATTGCTTGATTCCTTTTACATTTCTAATGAATCATTTCTAATGAATCATTTCTGATAATTTTTTTTAAACAGTAGAAACAATAGTACACCAGACTTCACTTCATACTTTAAGATAGAATTTTCTTTTTCATATTAATTTTTTTTTAAACACGCTGATTATGTATCGCCCACAAGCCAGAAAATTTATTTCTGTAAAAAAAAGGGTGCGGGATTGTGCTTAGCTCTTATCTGCTTAAGTGGTGCGTGTGTTTTATATACGGACAATATAGACGAATTAAAGAGGTCAATTTTTGTATCAATATTTGTGCTTTCTAGTAACATTGACCAATCGATATTTGAGACGTAACTCTTAAGTGCTTCCATTTTTAAAGCCATAAATACCCCATTATTTTGCTGATTTTGTAAAGAAGCTATAATATCTGAAGTATAGAAAAATATATGTTTTAAAACTTGCTTTTATCTAGTGCATTACCTTTCTGAATGATGTTCATTTATTGTATTTAATGCAATAAAAAATCTGGAAGTGACCAGAGTTTCAACACTTGTGCAAATTTCAAAAGCGTGTTTGCATTTGAGTTTCATATAAGTCGAATTAATAATTAGAATTAATTGTTATCTAGTGCCTTGACTGCAATAATAATAACGTTTATTGACTCACTTTCTTAGCCTAGGATACAATGTAAGTAATTAGAAGTAAAAACTTTACATTCTTACACAATATAGATACTAAGTAGTTATTTTAATACATAATCTAACATCCAAGTAAGTATCAAAAAGAAAAGAAAACATTCCTTGTGTGGCTAATGGCGATTCGATGTTCCCCTCCGGTCGAACTAATTATAAAATTGTATTTCAACCGGTGGTGATTGTCGACTTTACGCAGGTTGACAATGCAAACCGGTTATAATTCCTGACCTCGTCAGACATCATAACACAGTATATTCAATATGTTAAGATAAGTTTTTAACTGTTTATTTTAGTTAGTTGTTTTATCTATTATATAGTTATATAATATTATTTTATATTTATAGTATTAAGGTAATGGTTAGTTATTGAGTAAATAGTTTAATATTAAGTAAAAATTATTAAATTTAAAAAGCTTATAAATATTACACTAGGTACTATTTTATAATTTTATATCTTACATCTATATATACAAAAACACTTTCACTGATGCATTTGTTTTTATAGAACTTTCACAAATATATATAGGTATAAATGTTTATGCCTGCAGAGCTAAGTATGTCTGTTGGTATAACTTGTGTGTGTGTGTTGAGGGTGTGTGGTGTGTGTGTGTGTGTGTGTGTGTGTGTGTGTGTGTGTGTGTGTGTGTGTGTGTGTGTGTGTGTGTGTGTGTGTGTGTGTGTGTGAGGGTGTGTGTGTGTGTATGTTTTGTTTTATCTAATTATATAATAGGTTTGATTAATAGTTCTGTTTTATTGTAGTTCAGACTTTTCAGGTAGCATGTTACTAGTTTTTCACAAGCATTGGATTTTTTTTTCATTAAGACATGGTATATTTTTACATAATCTGTTAAATACATAGGGTCCTATAAATTGTTTATGTTTTTGTGCAAATTTAGTTTTGCATTGAAGAATTTGGAATATTTTATCTTTTCTCCGTTTTATTACTTTTTTACTGGCTTTCTTATGCTGATCGAGAATGATGGATAGTAAAAACAGTTGTCTGACAGTTAGAACTTCTGCAGTTTTATAGATATGTGTAGTTGAGAATCTGTAATGCTTAAAAAACATAACCTTTAGAACAGCTCTTTGTGTTCTTTCTAATGAAATGAGGTTCGAATTGTTGCATTCACCCCAAGAACTTACACAGTAACTCAGTAGTGATTGGCATAGTGCATAATATGTTGATATTAGTTGTTTTCTGTCACAAACGTGTCTAACGTTTTAAATATATATATTAACTTCCTCATTCGGTTCGACAGTAGCAGTGTATGTTCTTTCCAGCTTAGGTTTTTATCTATTATTATGCCAAGATATTTGAGTGAAGAACTATGTGTTATAAGTGGACAGTTACAGTTTTCATTGCGTTCAAGACATACATGAGCTTTAATGTTTATAGTACTCTGTATAGGCGTATAGGCTGCGAATACGGTCTTATGCTATATGTAATGAACTTAGTTTTCTTAGTATTTAGGGTTAGGAGGTTATTTTTTAGCCATATGTTAACTTCCCAAGTGTTTCCCTCGAACAAAAGAACCGTGTCATCTGCAAATGTTATTACATGTCCGCCTTGAAGAGATATTTGACACAAATCATTTATATACATTAAAAACAGTGTCGGCCCTAGAATACTTCCCTGTGGCACACCAAATTCAATAGATTTTTCTTCGCTTAAATAATCTCCTTTTCTAACTACTTGTTTTCTATTTGTTAGATAGTCTCTTAGGAGTTTGTGTTGAGTTCCACGTATACCGTAGACATCAAGTTTGTCTAAAAGCAGTGGTATAGAAACAGTGTCGAACGCTTTAGCTAGGTCCAGAAATATGCCAAGACTTTTTTTATTGTTATCTAAAGTATTGGTGATTGTTGTACAAAGATTTTCTAGTGCATCATTTGTTGATTTAAATTTTCTGAATCCATATATGATTAGTCGATAGCAGATTATTCGCTTCTAGATAATGTACTAGTTGGTTTTTTATTATTTTTTCAAAGATTTTTTAAAGGGTGGGTAGAAGTGATATTGGCCTGTAGTTTTCGACACTGTCTCTGCTTCCTGCTTTGTATATTGGGATAATTATAGACCTTCTTAACGAGTTAGGAAAGATTCCATGCTCAAAACATCTGTTGCAGAGAGTAGCTATAGGTGCAGATAAAATATCTATACCAAGCTTAAATAATTTTGTTGGAATGCCGTCCCATTCACTTGACTCATTATTTTAAAGCTATCTTATTATAAGCTTGATTTCATCTTTATCGGTCGGTAGTAATACAAAAGAATTCATGCAACGGTTATTAAATAATCTTTTCCTGTACGTGTTTCTTTCATTTTCCTTGCTATTCAACAGTACGTCATTGGCTAATTTAGTTCCTACATTTGTAAAATATAAATTTATGTGATTTAGGGATTCCACTGGGCTAGGCTGTAGGTTTAGTAGTTCAGTATTTGGTATTTTATCACTTTTTCAATAAAAAATTTGTTTAATACTTTCCCACTGTTTCTTTAAGTTGTTTTTATTTTTTTGTAATTCAGTTTTAAAATAGTCATTCTTAAGATTTCTTAATTATAACAGGTGTTTCTATATCTTAAGTAGGTAATGATCAGTATTGTGTTTTCCGGATCTTTTTTTCTTTTTTTGTTTAGTCTGTCACGATTTCGTATGCATCTAATTAATCCTTCTGTTATCCATGTTTTTAGATTTCGTTTGATTCTAGGTATGGTAACGTACGTAGTAAACTTTTGGTAACATCTCAAGATCATAGAGATAAACTCATCTGTGGCTTCATTAGGATGTGGCTTTTGAAGTCAATCTTCCCAGTCGATTGCTGATAGCTCATTTCTAACAGCACTGTAATCCATTTTTTTATTTGGGGTATTTTTTTTATGTTTTTTGGTGGTCCGTTATGAATCGATAAGATTAAAGAGTAATGGTCGGTGATTGTAGGGGTACAAACAACAGTTTTTATCAGATTTTTTGTTTTTACAAAGCAGTGACCAACTATTTTTGCAGTAAGCAACTATCTCCTCTTGTTGGTAAGTTATGTGATGGTAGTAGCCCAAACGAAGCAAGCAGATTAAGGTAGTTTGTTAATCGGTTATCATTCATTTCATTTATTGTGTTTATGTTTATATCTCCAGTCAAAATTATTTTTTTATAGTCTTTTAATTGAATAAGAACAAAGTTCAGTGAATTTAAAAAACATCGATGTTTGGAAAGGATGGCGGTCTGTATAAACATACAACCGCAATATCTTTTTTATATGTAAGTATTAGACAGTTCATTTCAGTAGTATAAGCAGGTTCAAAAAAGTTTTTAATGTAAATTACAATCCCGTAATTTTGATTAATACGTCTTGTTGTTGCATGCGTATTGAAACCTTGCATATTGGGTATATTATTCGTTTTAGAGAGCCAACATTCTGTGAGAATAATCAAGTCTTCATTGATACCTAGTCTGCCTAACAGTATATTAAAGTCATCATCAGAGTTATGGCATAAATAACCTTAGAATGATATAAGAAATACATCCCATTTAATGTGTACGACATTGTGTAATGATTTTTAGTACATTTACATGGGTGACGTAATATTATATAAATAAGCGATGTGGCCTATATCGCCCTCTTAAACGATGTGCATGAAAATCATTACACAGTGTCATATTCATTACTATGAGATGTATTTCTTTTATACTTCTTAAGTAATTTATACCGTAGTGACTTTTTTTATATACTGTATAGTAAAAACAGTGCAGTGAAAATAGTGTGAATTCTAAAGTGTTACAAAAAATAGTAAAAACCAGCCATGTGTGAGACGGGCCCGAGCCATTACCATCTTAAATTACACTTAAAGCGCATCTAGCAATTATTAGGAGAAACAGTAACACATTTTTTTTTATACCACTTAGGTGGCAAACAAGCCTACGGTCCGCCTGATGGTAAGTGGTCACCGTAGCCTATGGACGCTTGCAAAACCAAGGGCATCACTCGCGCGTTGCCGACCCTTCAGAAATCTAATAACTTCTTTGAAAACCTTGGCAGGGAGCTCATTCCACAACCTATGCGTTCGCGGGAGGAAGTTTCTCTGAAACCGCACTGTACGCGACCATTTCGGTTCTAAAGTGTGAGAATGAATTCCCTGCCGATGGCGAGCGGTGCGATGGTAGAAAGTAGCCGTGGGCTATCATTTCGAACAATTCCTCAGAACACAACCCATTGTTCAAGCGGTAGAACACACACAGGGAGGCAAAGACTCTCCTCAGACTCAGGGGCTCGATACCGCAAGTGAGTTTGGGATCGTCGATAATTCTCACAGCCCGTCGTTGAACCGAGTCAAAAGGGCCAAGCTGGTATCCGGGTGCACCCGCCCAGAGATGGCAGCAGTACTCCATATAGGGGCCGGACTTGCGACTTGTAAAGCAGCAACCTTTGCCCCGACGTGAAGTACTGCTTCGCTCTGTTGAGTACACCAAGTCTCAGATCTCGGAACTGAACATCGCTGGAGATGTGAACACCAAGGATCTTGATGCTCTTGGAGATGGAGAGGGGAGTGTTCTGGAATTGTGGGACTACAGTGAATGGAGTTTTCTTAGCGGTGAACGCGCAGACTTGTGTCTTTGAAGGGTTGAATCGGACCAAGTTTTCCCATCCCCAGTCAGAGACCTTGGACAGACCGATCTCGATTTGAGACACAAGTTCTTCACGTTTTTCCTCCACAACAGAACGAGGGATGCTTGCACGGCCCGTGTAATAAGCGTCTCCAATGTATGTTGTTGATCTCCAACATATCATTGATGTGCAGTAGAAACAGCGTAGGATACAGCACAGAGCCTTGCGGGACACCAGCATTAATGTCCATGCTATCAGAGCAACTACCGTCAACTACGGCTTGTATGCGTCTGCCGGACAAAAAGCTAGCCACCCATTTGCACAAACCCTCGGGCACTCCGTAAGATGGCAACTTCGATAGAAGACCCCGGTGCCAGACCCGATCGAACGCCTTCGCTGTGTCTAGGCTACATGCCAATGCCTCCCCCTGACTCTCAATGGCTAGTGCCCATCGGTGTGTGAGATACACTAGAAGGTCACCAGTGAAGCGACCGTGGCGAAAGCCATATTAACGGTCGCTGATCAGGTCATGTTTTTCTAAGTATCTCAAAAGCTGTGTGTTGATCACTCGCTCCATCACCTTGGAGAGGAGAGAGGTAATAGCGATAGGCCTGTAATTCGATGGATCTGATCTATCACCCTTTTTGGGCACCGGGTGCACATTCGCAGTCTTCCATGAAGACGGAAATTGCCTAGTATGGTAGGAAAGCGTGAAGAGGCGCGTGAGTACAGGACATAACTCAGAAGCACACTGCTTAAGCACCACTGATGGTATACCGTCTGGCCCACTCGACTTATGAACGTCTAGGGAAAACAACGCCCGCCGGACCTCTCGCTGTGTTATGGAGATTTCCGGCATCGTCTTACCGCACCACGGTAAAGTAGGTGGTACAGCGCCTTCGTCGTTCATATTCGAGTTGGAGACAAAGAGACTGCCCAATAGATCAGCTTTCTCTTTTGCACTATGGGCCAAGTCACCATCGGTCTTTCGCAGTGGTGGTAACGACGACTGGCAGAAGTTCCCCTCGGCAACTTTAGCAAGCGACCAGAAAGCACGACTCCCAGAAGGATAGGGCGCAAGTCACCCACCTATTTTGCCGATGAATTGGAATTTTGCTCTAGCAGTTGCTTTCTTACTGAACCTCGAGGCAGCATTTAATTTGCGTTTTAACTCAGAAATATTCGGAACCTTATTATTACGAGCCGTGGTCCAAGCCTCATACGCAGTTTGCTTAAGAATTTTAGCTTCTCTGCAAGACCTATTAAACCACGGTCGTTTTTTGGCGCCGGCAGCTACTCGGAGGTTAGGAATGAAACATTCCATACCAGCGAGGATTGTTTCAGTGACTGCGGCTGCGCAGACGTCAGGATCATCTGAGCTAAAGCAGAGCTGCCTCCACGGGTACGATGCATAAAATTCTCGCAATCCGTCCCAGTCTGCCGACTTGTAGTGCCACACACGACGCCAATTAGTTGGCCCAGAAGGATCGGGTTGTGTGCCTGACATTTGAGTCCGAACGAGACAGTGGTCCGAGGAGCCAAGAGGCGCATCCACTGAGACGGAGTATCCGTCCGGACGTGTAGTCAGCAGAAGGTCCAGTAAGGAGCTCGTATGGTCCTCTGTATCTGGTATTCTCGTTGGAGAAAGTAAAATCTGAGAGAATCCATAGGTCAGAACAAATTCATGAGAAGATATCCCTGCATAGTTATTGGTTCGAGAACTGAGCCACTCACGATGGTGGGCGTTAAAGTCTCCCAAAATAACTAGTTCTGCTGTGGGATATTGCTCTAGAACTTTGTCAGTCGTCAAACTCAGGTGCGTGAAGAGTCGAGTTATAAGACCTGTATAGGCACGCATATATACGAGTGTGGCCGCCGTGATCTACGCGAACCCACAATATCGACAGGTCCCAGGACAGAAGACTGTGAAGCTGTACTTTTCCGTACAAAATCCTTTATTTTTCCTGTTTTTCTTCCAAGTGTTATTTTTAGTTTCTTTAAAGTAGATAATATAGAAAACTAGTTTTTTGTATGAGGTGTTGAATTTCAACTTCATTCAGTTCCATTCAATATTTCTTTGATATTTAAGTGTAGCGTACATGCCTAGTTTACCATACCACATTTTCAAAGTCCTCTTAACATCACATTAGTTTTTCTGCTTTCGATATTTCGTTAAGAATAATAACAATTACAATAACCGCGAAAGTTTTTAAGTTGTGCATTAATCCCATACTAGGATTCCGTATTTTGGATATTTATCGTCTTCTCTGGATCTCCGCGGGATGAAATAAACAAAAATAGCATACATCGCGATGTAGACCTGTTCGTTGTGTACTTTAATCTAAGGAAAAGCCCTGTATCCACAAATGAGTTTTAGTTGATTTATATGATGTAATAATGATATAATTATTTTCAACAACTCCAATTTGTTCAACTTACGGAAACGTAACAGTGATTTCAATTACCCCCGTGTCCAATCGTGACGTGGGTATAATATTCTATCTCTGGTCACAGATTATATAATACTATCCCTGGTCTTTATTTTTCCACCTATTATTTTACAGGTAGCGAATTATGACATGAAACGTATACAATGCCGCCTTAGTCCAGATACACAATCAAGTCCAGATATTAGTATCGGAAGCAGTGTTGTGGCAATGGGCTCATCACCTATAAGACCAGAAGACCAAGGTGGTTTTTAGGGTTCCGTACCTGAAAGGTAATTAGGAACCCTATTACTTAGGCTTCGCTGTCCGTCCGTCAGTCCATCCGTCAGCCCGTCCGTCTGTCACCAGGCTGTATCTCATGAACCGATATAGTTAGACAGTTGAAATTTTCACAGAAGATGTATTTCTGTTGCCGCTATAACAACAAATACTAAAAATCAGAAAAAAAAAATATCTCCTCTTCGTGCGCGAGTCCGACTCGCACTTGGCCGATTTTTATGAGTTTTTTTTATACCACTAAGGTAGCAAACAAGCACACGGTGCGCATGATGGTAAGCGGTCACCGTGGCCTATGGACGCTTGCAACAACAGGGGCAACACTCGCGCGTTGCCGACCTTTCAAAAATCCAATAACTTCTTTCTTGAAGAACCGCATACTGTAGTCCTTAGAGAAAACCTTGGCAGGGAGCGTTCGCGGGAGAAAATTTCTCTGAAACCGCACTGTACGTGACCATTTCGGTTTTAATTTAACCATCAATCAAAATAGTCGCTAATCAAAATATCTTAAACGTTTATATTATAAGAACAAAACTTGACCGTCGTAGGTTATAATAAGCCAGAAAAAATATCAATCTGGATTTTATAACGCGTTTATAGCTTTCTTCCCTTCAGTTTTTTGTATTGATGTTTAAAACATCAGAATTCCTTCTAGGGGCCGTCCATTAATCACGTGATTTTTTTTTAGCATTTTTAACCCTTTTTTTTTGAGGTTTAAGACTACCCCCCCCTACCCAAAATCACGTGTATTTTTAGTACCTACAAAAAACTTAAAATGTTTCGAATTTTGACGAAAAAATAAATACACGTGATATCTAATCGATTCATATTACTAGAAATGATTTCTGTACCAATGCCCCCTGACCATTCCTGACGTAATACTAATAAGTCATCAGGAACTCCCAATGGGGCTAGAGGATGAAGGCTGAATATATTATTCAGTCCCAGGTCTTTTTTTACAGCTTATTACTTTAAAGCTGATAATCTGCACACTGCATCAAAAGATGTGTTGCGTTGATGGGCTCACCACCTGTCACGTAAGACTTAATTGGTTGGGGAAAAGAGGCTGTTCCCCAAATAATGATGTGGGTGTCTATCCAGCCGCTAGTTATCTCCTGGAGAATATACATAAAGTTCAACTTAGCTCATTTTACTCAAGAACGTGTCGTGCACTTCTGTTGCGAGCCTACAACTTACCATATTTTAAATGGAAGCTACTCTTAGCTATGTCTATTGGAAATAATTATAACAGGGTGTAAATAATTCTTAGGGATTCTATGTAGTCTAAAAGACCAAACAAGAATAAAATGTATTTTACCATATAAAATTGAATTGGAAAAATCCTAGATATAAAACTTTAGAGTAAAAAGTGGTAAAAAAATATTAAAAGACATATATTAAAACTATATACCGAACTTATGACGTATAAAACAAAATTTATTCGTCTATGGTCGACTTTATTAGCTAATATGTTAAGTTTCCGCTCTCTTTGAAACTTACGAAACAGGTAGCTACTTAACTTATTCCGCAGAGAGTCCCTTTCATGTAACTGCATCAAAGTTTCTCGCACTATACAACTGAATAAACGGGCGCTAATGAAATTACTACAGCTTTTGCCGCCCGCCCGCCTCAGGCGGAAAGGTCGAGGTAATCAGATGTTTCTGTTGAAACTAGTAACTTAACAACTACTTATGTAGGAGCTTATGTGCTCCTAGTAGTTATATAAATCATATAAATTACAAATTCTTTATATAACTAATAATTTTTGCAATTATATATATAAAAAATATTCGTACCTACATAAAAATAATAATTTATCTTCGTTTAAGACTCTCTAAAGGAAGAGGTAGGAGAGAGAGGAGAAGACTTTAACCTGCAACCCTAAAATTCCGTGTAAGTACACTATCATTGAAGCTATCGATAAAATATTCTGGCTAGTTTAAATCATTAAAATAAAATAAATTTTTTAATATTATTTAAAATAACATGAAAAATTCATATTGATGAAAACTAAAACTGTAAGTTTTAAACAGAGATATTTTAATTCCCCTTTTAATATTTAAAAATACAGGCCATAATAAATATATTAAATTTTGTATACAATATATTTAGAAGTCATGTTTTCTTCTTGACCAAGTCCAGATTGTAATAACGTTACAGTCCAATAACATAATATTGTCGTATTTTTCCATCATGGCGAAATAGGAATAAAGGGATGTTGGGAGAGGTCCCCGTTGAAATTGCTCGCTTGTGCGGATCCTATAAATAATAAACGCAATCTGAATGAAGATACACTTATTTATTTTGTTTTTATAAGCATGTTGAAGTCTAAAAATAATTGTAGGTATAGGCTAATTTGTGTATAGCCATAAATAAAACTGCAGAACGAAATGGAAGTTAGTTTTGTATTTTAGTAAAATTAGAATATTACGCATCCAAAGGGAAATATATATATATATATATATATATATGGTAATGTTATTTTTATATGTTAATGTTTTTTTTTTTTTTTTTTTTATATCCCTAAGGTGGCAAACAAGCATACGGTCCGCCTGATGGTAAGCGGTCACCGTAGCCTATGAACGCTTGTAATACCAGGGATACCCTATTCACGCGGCAACGCTTCAAAAATATAAGAACTTCTTTCTTTAAGAACCCCATACCGTAGAGAAAACCTTTATGTTATGTGATGTATCCTACTTATAGTTTAACTGACGTTCCTACTTACATTTTAATACTTTTCTAAATAAAAAAATTGGTGGTGGCCGAGGGGTTTCGATTTCACTTTGCGGCCTGAGTGGCTGAGGTTCGAGACCTGGCGTGTACCAATGATTCTTTTGCTTAATTTGTCAAGTACATTGATTATTCACACCACTGCCTTTTCGGTGTAGGAAAACGTCGTGAGGAAACCTGTATATGTCGAACAAAAAAAAGTCGTTTGTGAAGTCCACAATCCGCATGTGGCCCGCGTGTGGACTGTGGCCCAAATCACCCTCATTTAGGGTAGGCCGTGCCCCAACAGTGGGTACTACATACATATTAGTATTTTGAATGCGGAAGTGAGTTGGTACATTTGTTAGTTCGTTATTTTGTCTTTCTACATATAACTCAGAAACGGAGCAAAAAAACGACGAGATTTATTTGCAAAGAGTAACAAATAAAGCTACATTGCATCAAATAAATGTTTCCTATTAATAAAACAACTAAAATAACTCAAAAAGGCATCTTATATTTTACTTGGACGTAGACATTTGCACGAGCACGTACGAAGTCGCTTGACTGTCTCTTCACGATGCCAAAATAAACGAACCGACACATGGGCAAGAACGTGATGTAGGTAATATTGAAGATATAAATAAGTATGTCTGTATATAATAGGTCGGGGAAAAGTTTTTTCATATTTCATACGCAAACTCAAGACATTGGCCGAGCGAGCGAGCTGCATCTTTAACAATTTCAGTTTTAATTTAAGACTGAAAACACTTACTCAAACTTTGTCCTACTCCTGCCACAGCATTTGGTCAAACGACGGAAAACTGTTTTTTACTTTTTTTTTAAAGGTCACATCACAAAGTTTAGTTTAGTTTAGAATTAATTAATCGAAGTGTGACTGCATAGGTTTCCGCCTTTGCCCAGTGCAACTACGTTTTATCGGTAATTTTTTTATTTACTTTTCGGACCTAGCTAGGGCTGACATGTTTCACCTTCAACCCCCTTTTTAGATATATAGTCTGCTTTCAGAGTGTGAGAAATGAAAAATGTTATTAATAGTAATGGGTTATTATGATACAGCTATGATATAGTATTATTTTAAATACAATAGAGCACAGGAACTCGTGCAGAGCGTACAATAATTTCTACATATAAGATCAGTATACATACATACCTTTCATATCAATTAAGTGCAGTTTTTTAACGTGGTTTTCTTATTCGTCCTCTTATTTTTAATTATACTTAGTAATATTATTTTTTTCATTTTTTTGTTTTACACCAGAAAGTGGTGAACAAGCTTGTGGTCTGCCTGATGTGAAGTGGTCATCGCAGTCTATAGACGCTTGCAACACCACTGGGGGCGAAACTCGTGTGTTACCTCTCCACGAAATTCTAATGACTTCTTTATTTAAGAGAAGAAGGAATATTAATAGTAAGAAATTAATTTTAGCACAAGGACAGTTAAAAAAACGTAGTAGAATATTGGGTGCACATTTATCTTGATTAAGACCTCTTACAGGAATCTATTTTTCTGCCAATGAAGCTGTTCCTTTAGAACGAGAAATGAGTGACCTGGTTTTTTGTTTATGACATAAGGGAAGGATATAACATAAATCATTTTTTTTATTTCGGGTTATGAAGGAGTTCCCAAAGGAATCTAACAACGATAACCGAAATCCAGGCCGGTGATGCCTGATTAGAGAAAACCTTGGCAGGGAGCGTTCGCGGGAGAAAATTTCTCTGAAACCGCACTGTACGTGACCATTTCGGTTTTAATTTAACCATCAATCAAAATAGTCGCTAATCAAAATATCTTAAACGTTTATATTATAAGAACAAAACTTGACCGTCGTAGGTTATAATAAGCCAAAAAAAATTTCAATCTGGATTTTATAACGCGTTTATAGCTTTCTTCCCTTCAGTTTTTTGTATTGATGTTTAAAACATCAGAATTCCTTCTAGGGGCCGTCCATTAATCACGTGATTTTTTTTTAGCATTTTTAACCTTTTTTTTTGAGGTTTAAGACTACCCCCCCCTACCCAAAATCACGTGTATTTTTAGTACCTACAAAAAACTTAAAATGTTTCGAATTTTGACGAAAAAATAAATACACGTGATATCTAATCGATTCATATTACTAGAAATGATTTCTGTACCAATGCCCCCTGACCATTCCTGACGTAATACTAATAAGTCATCAGGAACTCCCAATGGGGCTAGAGGATGAAGGCTGAATATATTATTCAGTCCCAGGTCTTTTTTTACAGCTTATTACTTTAAAGCTGATAATCTGCACACTGCATCAAAAGATGTGTTGCGTTGATGGGCTCACCACCTGTCACGTAAGACTTAATTGGTTGGGGAAAAGAGGCTGTTCCCCAAATAATGATGTGGGTGTCTATCCAGCCGCTAGTTATCTCCTGGAGAATATACATAAAGTTCAACTTAGCTCATTTTACTCAAGAACGTGTCGTGCACTTCTGTTGCGAGCCTACAACTTACCATATTTTAAATGGAAGCTACTCTTAGCTATGTCTATTGGAAATAATTATAACTGGGTGTAAATAATTCTTAGGGATTCTATGTAGTCTAAAAGACCAAACAAGAATAAAATGTATTTTACCATATAAAATTGAATTGGAAAAATCCTAGATATAAAACTTTAGAGTAAAAAGTGGTAAAAAAATATTAAAAGACATATATTAAAACTATATACCGAACTTATGACGTATAAAACAAAATTTCTTCGTCTATGGTCGACTTTATTAGCTAATATGTTAAGTTTCCGCTCTCTTTGAAACTTACGAAACAGGTAGCTACTTAACTTATTCCGCAGAGAGTCCCTTTCATGTAACTGCATCAAAGTTTCTCGCACTATACAACTGAATAAACGGGCGCTAATGAAATTACTACAGCTTTTGCCGCCCGCCCGCCTCAGGCGGAAAGGTCGAGGTAATCAGATGTTTCTGTTGAAACTAGTAACTTAACAACTACTTATGTAGGAGCTTATGTGCTCCTAGTAGTTATATAAATCATATAAATTACAAATTCTTTATATAACTAATAATTTTTGCAATTATATATATAAAAAATATTCGTACCTACATAAAAATAATAATTTATCTTCGTTTAAGACTCTCTAAAGGAAGAGGTAGGAGAGAGAGGAGAAGACTTTAACCTGCAACCCTAAAATTCCGTGTAAGTACACTATCATTGAAGCTATCGATAAAATATTCTGGCTAGTTTAAATCATTAAAATAAAATAAATTTTTTAATATTATTTAAAATAACATGAAAAATTCATATTGATGAAAACTAAAACTGTAAGTTTTAAACAGAGATATTTTAATTCCCCTTTTAATATTTAAAAATACAGGCCATAATAAATATATTAAATTTTGTATACAATATATTTAGAAGTCATGTTTTCTTCTTGACCAAGTCCAGATTGTAATAACGTTACAGTCCAATAACATAATATTGTCGTATTTTTCCATCATGGCGAAATAGGAATAAAGGGATGTTGGGAGAGGTCCCCGTTGAAATTGCTCGCTTGTGCGGATCCTATAAATAATAAACGCAATCTGAATGAAGATACACTTATTTATTTTGTTTTTATAAGCATGTTGAAGTCTAAAAATAATTGTAGGTATAGGCTAATTTGTGTATAGCCATAAATAAAACTGCAGAACGAAATGGAAGTTAGTTTTGTATTTTAGTAAAATTAGAATATTACGCATCCAAAGGGAAATATATATATATATATATATATATATGGTAATGTTATTTTTATATGTTAATGTTTTTTTTTTTTTTTTTTTTATATCCCTAAGGTGGCAAACAAGCATACGGTCCGCCTGATGGTAAGCGGTCACCGTAGCCTATGAACGCTTGTAATACCAGGGATACCCTATTCACGCGGCAACGCTTCAAAAATATAAGAACTTCTTTCTTTAAGAACCCCATACCGTAGAGAAAACCTTTATGTTATGTGATGTATCCTACTTATAGTTTAACTGACGTTCCTACTTACATTTTAATACTTTTCTAAATAAAAAAATTGGTGGTGGCCGAGGGGTTTCGATTTCACTTTGCGGCCTGAGTGGCTGAGGTTCGAGACCTGGCGTGTACCAATGATTCTTTTGCTTAATTTGTCAAGTACATTGATTATTCACACCACTGCCTTTTCGGTGTAGGAAAACGTCGTGAGGAAACCTGTATATGTCGAACAAAAAAAAGTCGTTTGTGAAGTCCACAATCCGCATGTGGCCCGCGTGTGGACTGTGGCCCAAATCACCCTCATTTAGGGTAGGCCGTGCCCCAACAGTGGGTACTACATACATATTAGTATTTTGAATGCGGAAGTGAGTTGGTACATTTGTTAGTTCGTTATTTTGTCTTTCTACATATAACTCAGAAACGGAGCAAAAAAACGACGAGATTTATTTGCAAAGAGTAACAAATAAAGCTACATTGCATCAAATAAATGTTTCCTATTAATAAAACAACTAAAATAACTCAAAAAGGCATCTTATATTTTACTTGGACGTAGACATTTGCACGAGCACGTACGAAGTCGCTTGACTGTCTCTTCACGATGCCAAAATAAACGAACCGACACATGGGCAAGAACGTGATGTAGGTAATATTGAAGATATAAATAAGTATGTCTGTATATAATAGGTCGGGGAAAAGTTTTTTCATATTTCATACGCAAACTCAAGACATTGGCCGAGCGAGCGAGCTGCATCTTTAACAATTTCAGTTTTAATTTAAGACTGAAAACACTTACTCAAACTTTGTCCTACTCCTGCCACAGCATTTGGTCAAACGACGGAAAACTGTTTTTTACTTTTTTTTTAAAGGTCACATCACAAAGTTTAGTTTAGTTTAGAATTAATTAATCGAAGTGTGACTGCATAGGTTTCCGCCTTTGCCCAGTGCAACTACGTTTTATCGGTAATTTTTTTATTTACTTTTCGGACCTAGCTAGGGCTGACATGTTTCACCTTCAACCCCCTTTTTAGATATATAGTCTGCTTTCAGAGTGTGAGAAATGAAAAATGTTATTAATAGTAATGGGTTATTATGATACAGCTATGATATAGTATTATTTTAAATACAATAGAGCACAGGAACTCGTGCAGAGCGTACAATAATTTCTACATATAAGATCAGTATACATACATACCTTTCATATCAATTAAGTGCAGTTTTTTAACGTGGTTTTCTTATTCGTCCTCTTATTTTTAATTATACTTAGTAATATTATTTTTTTCATTTTTTTGTTTTACACCAGAAAGTGGTGAACAAGCTTGTGGTCTGCCTGATGTGAAGTGGTCATCGCAGTCTATAGACGCTTGCAACACCACTGGGGGCGAAACTCGTGTGTTACCTCTCCACGAAATTCTAATGACTTCTTTATTTAAGAGAAGAAGGAATATTAATAGTAAGAAATTAATTTTAGCACAAGGACAGTTAAAAAAACGTAGTAGAATATTGGGTGCACATTTATCTTGATTAAGAGCTCTTACAGGAATCTATTTTTCTGCCAATGAAGCTGTTCCTTTAGAACGAGAAATGAGTGACCTGGTTTTTTGTTTATGACATAAGGGAAGGATATAACATAAATCATTTTTTTTATTTCGGGTTATGAAGGAGTTCCCAAAGGAATCTAACAACGATAACCGAAATCCAGGCCGGTGATGCCTGATTAGAGAAAACCTTGGCAGGGAGCGTTCGCGGGAGAAAATTTCTCTGAAACCGCACTGTACGTGACCATTTCGGTTTTAATTTAACCATCAATCAAAATAGTCGCTAATCAAAATATCTTAAACGTTTATATTATAAGAACAAAACTTGACCGTCGTAGGTTATAATAAGCCAAAAAAAATTTCAATCTGGATTTTATAACGCGTTTATAGCTTTCTTCCCTTCAGTTTTTTGTATTGATGTTTAAAACATCAGAATTCCATTCTAGGGGCCGTCCATTAATCACGTGATTTTTTTTTAGCATTTTTAACCCTTTTTTTTGAGGTTTAAGACTACCACCCCCTACCCAAAATCACGTGTATTTTTAGTACCTACAAAAAACTTAAAATGTTTCGAATTTTGACGAAAAAATAAATACACGTGATATCTAGTCGATTCATATTACTAGAAATGATTTCTGTACCAATGCCCCCTGACCATTCCTGACGTAATACTAATAAGTCATCAGGAACTCCCAATGGGGCTAGAGGATGAAGGCTGAATATATTATTCAGTCCCAGGTCTTTTTTTACAGCTTATTACTTTAAAGCTGATAATCTGCACACTGCATCAAAAGATGTGTTGCGTTGATGGGCTCACCACCTGTCACGTAAGACTTAATTGGTTGGGGAAAAGAGGCTGTTCCCCAAATAATGATGTGGGTGTCTATCCAGCCGCTAGTTATCTCCTGGAGAATATACATAAAGTTCAACTTAGCTCATTTTACTCAAGAACGTGTCGTGCACTTCTGTTGCGAGCCTACAACTTACCATATTTTAAATGGAAGCTACTCTTAGCTATGTCTATTGGAAATAATTATAACAGGGTGTAAATAATTCTTAGGGATTCTATGTAGTCTAAAAGACCAAACAAGAATAAAATGTATTTTACCATATAAAATTGAATTGGAAAAATCCTAGATATAAAACTTTAGAGTAAAAAGTGGTAAAAAAATATTAAAAGACATATATTAAAACTATATACCGAACTTATGACGTATAAAACAAAATTTCTTCGTCTATGGTCGACTTTATTAGCTAATATGTTAAGTTTCCGCTCTCTTTGAAACTTACGAAACAGGTAGCTACTTAACTTATTCCGCAGAGAGTCCCTTTCATGTAACTGCATCAAAGTTTCTCGCACTATACAACTGAATAAACGGGCGCTAATGAAATTACTACAGCTTTTGCCGCCCGCCCGCCTCAGGCGGAAAGGTCGAGGTAATCAGATGTTTCTGTTGAAACTAGTAACTTAACAACTACTTATGTAGGAGCTTATGTGCTCCTAGTAGTTATATAAATCATATAAATTACAAATTCTTTATATAACTAATAATTTTTGCAATTATATATATAAAAAATATTCGTACCTACATAAAAATAATAATTTATCTTCGTTTAAGACTCTCTAAAGGAAGAGGTAGGAGAGAGAGGAGAAGACTTTAACCTGCAACCCTAAAATTCCGTGTAAGTACACTATCATTGAAGCTATCGATAAAATATTCTGGCTAGTTTAAATCATTAAAATAAAATAAATTTTTTAATATTATTTAAAATAACATGAAAAATTCATATTGATGAAAACTAAAACTGTAAGTTTTAAACAGAGATATTTTAATTCCCCTTTTAATATTTAAAAATACAGGCCATAATAAATATATTAAATTTTGTATACAATATATTTAGAAGTCATGTTTTCTTCTTGACCAAGTCCAGATTGTAATAACGTTACAGTCCAATAACATAATATTGTCGTATTTTTCCATCATGGCGAAATAGGAATAAAGGGATGTTGGGAGAGGTCCCCGTTGAAATTGCTCGCTTGTGCGGATCCTATAAATAATAAACGCAATCTGAATGAAGATACACTTATTTATTTTGTTTTTATAAGCATGTTGAAGTCTAAAAATAATTGTAGGTATAGGCTAATTTGTGTATAGCCATAAATAAAACTGCAGAACGAAATGGAAGTTAGTTTTGTATTTTAGTAAAATTAGAATATTACGCATCCAAAGGGAAATATATATATATATATATATATATGGTAATGTTATTTTTATATGTTAATGTTTTTTTTTTTTTTTTTTTTATATCCCTAAGGTGGCAAACAAGCATACGGTCCGCCTGATGGTAAGCGGTCACCGTAGCCTATGAACGCTTGTAATACCAGGGATACCCTATTCACGCGGCAACGCTTCAAAAATATAAGAACTTCTTTCTTTAAGAACCCCATACCGTAGAGAAAACCTTTATGTTATGTGATGTATCCTACTTATAGTTTAACTGACGTTCCTACTTACATTTTAATACTTTTCTAAATAAAAAAATTGGTGGTGGCCGAGGGGTTTCGATTTCACTTTGCGGCCTGAGTGGCTGAGGTTCGAGACCTGGCGTGTACCAATGATTCTTTTGCTTAATTTGTCAAGTACATTGATTATTCACACCACTGCCTTTTCGGTGTAGGAAAACGTCGTGAGGAAACCTGTATATGTCGAACAAAAAAAAGTCGTTTGTGAAGTCCACAATCCGCATGTGGCCCGCGTGTGGACTGTGGCCCAAATCACCCTCATTTAGGGTAGGCCGTGCCCCAACAGTGGGTACTACATACATATTAGTATTTTGAATGCGGAAGTGAGTTGGTACATTTGTTAGTTCGTTATTTTGTCTTTCTACATATAACTCAGAAACGGAGCAAAAAAACGACGAGATTTATTTGCAAAGAGTAACAAATAAAGCTACATTGCATCAAATAAATGTTTCCTATTAATAAAACAACTAAAATAACTCAAAAAGGCATCTTATATTTTACTTGGACGTAGACATTTGCACGAGCACGTACGAAGTCGCTTGACTGTCTCTTCACGATGCCAAAATAAACGAACCGACACATGGGCAAGAACGTGATGTAGGTAATATTGAAGATATAAATAAGTATGTCTGTATATAATAGGTCGGGGAAAAGTTTTTTCATATTTCATACGCAAACTCAAGACATTGGCCGAGCGAGCGAGCTGCATCTTTAACAATTTCAGTTTTAATTTAAGACTGAAAACACTTACTCAAACTTTGTCCTACTCCTGCCACAGCATTTGGTCAAACGACGGAAAACTGTTTTTTACTTTTTTTTTAAAGGTCACATCACAAAGTTTAGTTTAGTTTAGAATTAATTAATCGAAGTGTGACTGCATAGGTTTCCGCCTTTGCCCAGTGCAACTACGTTTTATCGGTAATTTTTTTATTTACTTTTCGGACCTAGCTAGGGCTGACATGTTTCACCTTCAACCCCCTTTTTAGATATATAGTCTGCTTTCAGAGTGTGAGAAATGAAAAATGTTATTAATAGTAATGGGTTATTATGATACAGCTATGATATAGTATTATTTTAAATACAATAGAGCACAGGAACTCGTGCAGAGCGTACAATAATTTCTACATATAAGATCAGTATACATACATACCTTTCATATCAATTAAGTGCAGTTTTTTAACGTGGTTTTCTTATTCGTCCTCTTATTTTTAATTATACTTAGTAATATTATTTTTTTCATTTTTTTGTTTTACACCAGAAAGTGGTGAACAAGCTTGTGGTCTGCCTGATGTGAAGTGGTCATCGCAGTCTATAGACGCTTGCAACACCACTGGGGGCGAAACTCGTGTGTTACCTCTCCACGAAATTCTAATGACTTCTTTATTTAAGAGAAGAAGGAATATTAATAGTAAGAAATTAATTTTAGCACAAGGACAGTTAAAAAAACGTAGTAGAATATTGGGTGCACATTTATCTTGATTAAGAGCTCTTACAGGAATCTATTTTTCTGCCAATGAAGCTGTTCCTTTAGAACGAGAAATGAGTGACCTGGTTTTTTGTTTATGACATAAGGGAAGGATATAACATAAATCATTTTTTTTATTTCGGGTAATGAAGGAGTTCCCAAAGGAATCTAACAACGATAACCGAAATTCAGGCCGGTGATGCCCCAAGCCAAAGTAAGTAGTTTTTTTTTTTATACTACTAAGGTGACATACAAGCTTACAGTCCGCCTGATGGTTAGCGGTCACCGTAGCCTATGGACGCTTGTAACACCAGGGATATCACTCGCGCGATGCCGACCCTTCAAAAATCCAATAACTTCTTTCTTGAAGAACCCCATACTGTAGTCCTTAGAGAAAACCTTGGCAGGGAGCTCATTCCACAACTAAGTACTAAGCACTAACTTTGAAAAATCTTGCAGTACATTGAATGGTACTAGCAATTCTCCTACGGGAGCAACGTTGCTTGGGTTTAATTTATTATGTGTAGAATGTTTGCAGAAGGTAAACGTGCCGATCCGAACTCTTTTTGTTTACACTTTTTGTTTAAGTTGAAGAACTTTCTCTTTGTTTAACAAAATGAGGAAACTTGAACCGCTTTGTGCATTCCTTTTTCAATTTTACTTCACACATTAAAGTACCTGACGAGTGATAGTCAAACTCACACGCAAAAGTTAACAAAAAGTTAGCACAAGCCTTGATTTGGTAAGTTTTATAATCATTAACGGCAAATTAATCGCGCCAAATAAGGAAGCGAAATAGATAATACTGTTTTTACAATTTTTTATCAAGATCCATTGTGCTGCGGTTAACTGCTATAATTTTGCTGTAAAATATCCAGGAAAGTTAAAGCATTGTAAAATAAAAAAACCAACTATGGAGTAACGTTCTTACTTTTTTCTTTCATATTCTCATACTTATGTCCCACAAAACCTTTTTCAAAATAGGAATTGTGGTGAGATAGGTATTTTTTTTTAAATATACTCTACGGATTGTCTTTTTTTAAAAAACATCTACCTCTAAGTAAATTACACAAATCGTCTTCATATATTGAAAAATCATCCCAACTTATTGATAGGTAAAAATATATTCCTGAAAAATACATGTCCTAAGTTTGTATTTTGATGATATGAAAAATTTAAACATTTTAAATAAACTAAGAAAAAACTACTGCAGTAAATAAATAGCATTTCTGTTACTTTCGTTTATTCTTTACAATCTACCATTTAACAAAATGTTCTACATTGCCAAATTAAAAAACGGCCGGCCTATTACGGGTATGTCCTCACTGTACTCATGTATGTATTTTCAAACTACATTTCGATACTTATGACACCAAATTCAAATCATTATGCAGCTTTACGTATCGTGTCTAATAGCAAACGGCCTCTTAAAAAATCTTAAAGCATTTTGGTATAAATTCGCTACTACGACAGATTCAGTGTTCCCGGCGCGCGTTGCAATTGTTGCGGTCCAATTTGTAATAGGGTTAATTAAGGTGATGGCTTACCTAAGCAAGTTAAGTTGGCAAGAATTTGATTGAATTTGTTACAGTCCTGAGTACACCTTTCGACATAAAAAAAAATATATGTTTAGGTTAAATTTAGTAAATTTGCTTATACTATAATAATTTGCCTATTGAAACAGTTAGAAAAAAAAAAAATTCTGACACTCTATTTTTAAACTTGAATTGAAATTGTTTGGAAAACTAAGAGCGATATTCTCTTCATTCTTATTTTTAAAATCTATTATATCTAATACCTTTAAACGAGTAATTCTTATATTTATGTATATATATAAATATATTTATAATCTGAATCTCGGAAACGGCTCCAACGATTTTTATGAGATATAGTTTGCAGGGGGTTTCGGGGGCGATAAATCGATCTAGCTAGATTACATTTTTAGAAAACGTCGTTTTATCCGTGTTTTTAGGCAGTGATAGTAATAAGCAACAATAAGGCTATTTGACAATAGATGAAGTTATTAAGCAACGCGTAAGCTACTTGACAATAGATGGCGTTGTTTAAAAAAAACGAGCAACGCTCGGTCCTCCAGGTACTTAATATATATAATATTACCAAGTGAATTTGCTAATTTCATCGTTCTAAATAATTTTTTGAATTTTATATCGACAAAAACCGAGAAAATCGAGAATCTCAATGTGCGGTAACGTGTTAGCGCCTATCTTACGTGAAACTGTGTTTCTTTGTATGCTTCAATAGTGTAATATTTCTTTGTACACTGGTCGAAACAGCACGCTTTTGCTAGAGTATGCCATAAAATTTTAGTTCTTGTTTATTTACAAGAATTTCCGTCTAAGTTTCTGATTGCAGAACTAACAAAATCTTTTAAATTCAAGAATTTTATTATAATTTACAAATATGTAACCTTTTTAATTATCTATTGCAAAGATTAATATAGGCTTTCTTACTCATAGTCTTATTTGCCGATATTAAATTTGTAAAATAAAAAAAAAAACGAATTTACAAAAAACATTGGTTTATTAGTGAGTCTCTATATTTTTCTGCAAGTCAAAGCAGAGTTTGTAAAATGACAAAGAATGATAATGCTTTGGGCCTTGATTTATTGGTTATTTAATAAAGCCCGTATGAAAACCCTACATAACGTATATGCGTGGAAACAATTATGGATTGACACTGTCCTTGCCCCATAGTGATTTCAAAATAAATTACAACAAATTAAGTATTTTAGAGATTTAGAAGTATAAGAGAGATTAGAAAACCGTAACACTTACATAATTATCATCTCTAAACTTAATGTACTAACTATTTTATATTAATTTATTTTTTTGTTGCAGATAAAATAACAGTCTCTACGGATTGTCTTTTTTTAAAAAACATCTACCTCTAAGTAAATTACACAAATCGTCTTCATATATTGAAAAATCATCCCAACTTATTGATAGGTAAAAATTTATTCCTGAAAAATACATGTCCTAAGTTTGTATTTTGATGATATGAAAAATTTAAACATTTTAAATAAACTAAGAAAAAACTACTGCAGTAAATAAATAGCATTTCTGTTACTTTCGTTTATTCTTTACAATCTACCATTTAACAAAATGTTCTACATTGCCAAATTAAAAAACGGCCGGCCTATTACGGGTATGTCCTCACTGTACTCATGTATGTATTTTCAAACTACATTTCGATACTTATGACACCAAATTCAAATCATTATGCAGCTTTACGTATCGTGTCTAATAGCAAACGGCCTCTTAAAAAATCTTAAAGCATTTTGGTATAAATTCGCTACTACGACAGATTCAGTGTTCCGTTTTTGACCCGGCGCGCGTTGCAATTGTTGCGGTCCAATTTGTAATAGGGTTAATTAAGGTGATGGCTTACCTAAGCAAGTTAAGTTGGCAAGAATTTGATTGAATTTGTTACAGTCCTGAGTACACCTTTCGACATAAAAAAAAATATATGTTTAGGTTAAATTTAGTAAATTTGCTTATACTATAATAATTTGCCTATTGAAACAGTTAGAAAAAAAAAAAATTCTGACACTCTATTTTTAAACTTGAATTGAAATTGTTTGGAAAACTAAGAGCGATATTCTCTTCATTCTTATTTTTAAAATCTATTATATCTAATACCTTTAAACGAGTAATTCTTATATTTATGTATATATATAAATATATTTATAATCTGAATCTCGGAAACGGCTCCAACGATTTTTATGAGATATAGTTTGCAGGGGGTTTCGGGGGCGATAAATCGATCTAGCTAGATTACATTTTTAGAAAACGTCGTTTTATCCGTGTTTTTAGGCAGTGATAGTAATAAGCAACAATAAGGCTATTTGACAATAGATGAAGTTATTAAGCAACGCGTAAGCTACTTGACAATAGATGGCGTTGTTTAAAAAAAACGAGCAACGCTCGGTCCTCCAGGTACTTAATATATATAATATTACCAAGTGAATTTGCTAATTTCATCGTTCTAAATAATTTTTTGAATTTTATATCGACAAAAACCGAGAAAATCGAGAATCTCAATGTGCGGTAACGTGTTAGCGCCTATCTTACGTGAAACTGTGTTTCTTTGTATGCTTCAATAGTGTAATATTTCTTTGTACACTGGTCGAAACAGCACGCTTTTGCTAGAGTATGCCATAAAATTTTAGTTCTTGTTTATTTACAAGAATTTCCGTCTAAGTTTCTGATTGCAGAACTAACAAAATCTTTTAAATTCAAGAATTTTATTATAATTTACAAATATGTAACCTTTTTAATTATCTATTGCAAAGATTAATATAGGCTTTCTTACTCATAGTCTTATTTGCCGATATTAAATTTGTAAAATAAAAAAAAAAACGAATTTACAAAAAACATTGGTTTATTAGTGAGTCTCTATATTTTTCTGCAAGTCAAAGCAGAGTTTGTAAAATGACAAAGAATGATAATGCTTTGGGCCTTGATTTATTGGTTATTTAATAAAGCCCGTATGAAAACCCTACATAACGTATATGCGTGGAAACAATTATGGATTGACACTGTCCTTGCCCCATAGTGATTTCAAAATAAATTACAACAAATTAAGTATTTTAGAGATTTAGAAGTATAAGAGAGATTAGAAAACCGTAACACTTACATAATTATCATCTCTAAACTTAATGTACTAACTATTTTATATTAATTTATTTTTTTGTTGCAGATAAAATAACAGTCTTTAAATAACAAATGCTTGTCTTTATAGTATTAGTATATTATTTAGTATGTACTTGTGTTGTGCTTGTTGCTGAATAAATTATTTCTTTTATTTATTGTAATATCATGAAAACAATATTTTCCCCTAAAATTTTGGAATATTATATCTAATACCTTTAAACGAGCTTGTATATATATATATATATATATATATATATATATATATATATTTGTAACCTGAATGTCGGAAACGGCTCCAACGATTTTCGTGAAATTTGGAACTGGGGGTTTCGGGGGCGATAAATCGATCTAGTAGCTAGGATTCATTTTTAGAAAACGTCGTTCTTTCCGTGTTTTCAGGCAATGATAAACTGAAAAAGTTGCTTGAAAATAGATGGCGTTTAAAAAAAAAAACGAGCAGGGCTCGGTCTTCCAGTTAATTTTTAGTATTCGACAAAGCAAGCGTATTTACACCTACTTCGACTATTTATACCAACATAGACTAAGAGGGTAGTAAAATGGCTGATTTTAATTCTATTAATGTTACTAAAAATAATCAGTTTTTGCGTTACTGTGATTTTTGCCTATAATTTAATGATATACGTGACCGGTTAACATGCTCAGTTCTGAAATAAATGTTCATGGGAACTGAACTATAATTTTTGATAAATATACATATTTATCTATTTTTGTACAAATGAGTAAACACGAGAAATCCACAAACCCTTAATCCAATTTGCTATGTGATAGTCCTGAAAATTGGTTTTGTACGAAATCTTTTCACAATCCACTAATGGAGAAAGTTTTTCGCTCTCCACGGGCCTTAATGGCAATGGATGTGCGTCACCTGTGATGCTCGTTACCGTTCTTGTAGTGCAAAATATATTGGTTGTGGAAAAAATCGTTGCTTTCAATATTTCTAACATTTTTTCTTGTTACAATATTTTCAGGATTATTTATTGCCAAATTTTACTTCCAAATATAAATTTTCTTTTCAGAGAGATTAGAAAATATTATTTTAATTCGAACACCTAAAGTATTCCAAAAAAAATTGATGAATCATTGTTATTCAAAGCTAAATATAATTAATTTTAGCTTTGTTTTTAAAAAGTAAACTTCTCGTGAAAGAGACTTAATTAGCATCAACATTTCAAAGCAGGAGTTCAAAGTGTGTATTCTAAACCTTTCGGACAAAAAATCTATGGTTCCTAGGGCACCAATGGCAACACTAACCCCACTAAAAGGAATTTCTTCTGGCTTATCTATGGCAAAATCACCATCGAGATGTCATTTCTATTAAAACTGATTTTTTTTAAATGCAAAAAAAAACACATAAATACAAACAGATACATATAAACATATGTATATTATTTATTTATTTAACTCTTACAGTAAATTTAATTAAACTATATGACGTAAGTACAATTTATAAATTTTTATGCACTAAGTCGGATTTTTATATCTTGTCTTATCTTAATATACATAAATCTCGTGTCACAATGTTTGTCCTCAATGGACTCCTAAACTACTGAACCGATTTTGATCAAACTTCGTAAATATCTGTTATTTGATCCAACTTAAAAGATAGGATAGTTTTTATCTCGATATGTCAAGTGCGAGCAGGACTCGGGCACTATAGGTAAAAACCAACTTTCGCCGGGTACAGAGGGACGGCAGCGGAACAACGTTCGCCGGGACAGCTAGTATTATTATATAAATCTATGGAATTTTACCTGTTTCACGATATCATATACCTACATAGCACAGATTATTATAAATACTACGTAAATTAAGGGTCGAATTAGAAAACCTCCTTTTGTCAAAGTCGATTAAAAAAATAAACGACTATTTCAGAAGTGTAGTATAAAAAGTATAGTAAGACGACTTAAACTAATTTGTAAAAAAATTAAAACAAAAAGCGAATTTTGAAAGGCTTTAGAACAAAAGATATTCAGTTTCATGAGTTCTATTCATTCCATACTCCTCGGCTTAGTACCCCCTTCGCAAATAATCTGGTACAATCCTGCTATTCAAATGTAAGAGTTGTCTTGACAGGCTTTTGTGCGTGCAGTGATATCATTTTCGGACAGTTAATAAGCTTGCGGCTTATTGGTTTTCCCTGTTCCGCTGTTGATAAAGCCAATACATAGACCATTTATTGAGATTTATTTATGCATTATGTGATTGTTTTACTTGCAATAACACTTTTGACATAGGTTTTTAGCGTTCCGACCTCAAAAGGAAAGGGGAAGCCTTATAGGATCACTTTGGTGTCCGTTTGTCTGTCTGTGTCTTAAGACATTTTTTTTAGGAACGCGTGAAGGTATCAAGTTGTTATTAATATCAAAAACTATGGTCTACGATCCCTTGAAACTGTCAAAAAAATTAGCTTCTAGGTCAACGCAATAAAAAAATACGGCCGAAATACGGCCATTTTTGTCGCAAGTTTTGGCATTCAGAAATAAATAAAAACCTAATAGGTGTTTCCCGTGGTCCTAGAATCATGAAATTTGACATTACATTACAAATATAGAAATTCGTTAATTTGTAGTTATAATCCACCGTGTAGTGATATACAAAAAGCACTTTATTTCTTAATAAACCAAAAATGTCCCAGGTACACATTTCTTGACTACAAAAAATATGAAGGGAAAATATATATGCTAAGGAAAAACCAGCGCCAAGTTTATTTTTCCGAGGCAAGTAATGTATGTTTGCTATTTCTTACATAACTTTTCGTAATTGACTAAAGGCACTCTCCTGACAAAAAAGTATCTAAGACCAAGCAAAATCACGTCGTTCAACAATACCCTAAAAGAATAATGTATCATATATGTATAGGTACATACATGTCACGACAAAATAGTACATTATGATACAAGTGAGCTATGCTGCTCATTACAGACAAGGTTATGGGTTGCAGCTTGAGCCGAAGGCGACGGCGTAACTCAACCGGCTATATTAAGCAGTGAATGTCATACGACTATTTTCAACACACTTGAAGGACAGAAAATACTTATATTAGTTTTAAAATATTGATTTAAGAAATTCTAATGTTGTTTGTTAAAAACAAATGTTGGATTTATTTTTCCAAAAATAAAAACTTATTTCATCTTTATGTCTTTATAAGTCAAAAAAAATTACGCACTTGTGCGTAATGAACGCTATTAAGGTGTTGAAACCGGTACAGTCAAAGTTTATGAGCAAGTGTGTTGAAAAATAAATAATGGAATCAAGACTTTAAGAGTTTTTTTTTCTGATTTCTTAAATAGGGTTTGTATCTTCGATATGGGTGCAGGGTTACCACGAAAAAATTACGTCGTAATTTCTGGCAGTATTTATGATCTCTGTATCTCACGTAGAGGTTCCATGGATTTTAAATAATAATATGATAATAAATATTCCTTGCCAATTCCCGTTTCAAAGGTTCGTACTTTTTAATGTAAGTTAATTAAATAGTAAACTAGTGTTTTTTTTTTAATTTAATAATTTTTTAGCGTACTAAAATAATTAAACAGTTACGAGAATGCGTTATTTATTTTTTATCACACTTACTCGTAAACAGTGTCATTACATCCAGGGTTTTAATTTGGGCTCCCATGGGCTTTTTCTTAGTAAATTTTACTGTCCTGAAGGTGAAGCAGACATTCATAGAACTTATGTGCAGTAATATAACGATCCGTGCGTACTGCGTTTATTTTATCAAGTATGTTTAAAAGCTGTCCAGTTCAAAATATGATCTACGCCCCGAACGGGCAATTGCAAGTTTTAACTATATCCAAAACTTATCTATACTAATATTATAAAGCTGAAGAGTTTGTTTGTTTGTTTGTTTGCTTGAACGCGCTTATCTCAGGAACTACTGGTCCGAATTGAAAAATTGATTTAGATAGCCCATTTATCGAGGAAGGCTATAGGCTATATATTATCACGCTAAGACCAATAAGAGCGGAGAACCAATGAAATTTTTTTCAAAATCAGGGATTTTTTTTCCTTTTGAGAACTTCCACTGCGTGCGCTGCGTAAACGGTTAAATTTCGCAAAAATCATTTATGACAAAATTGTTCCCCTTTAAAATTCTTTAAAAAATCCGCGACAGCACATGTCTAAATTTAAGTTTGGCTTACTTTAACCTTTTTTATGCTAATCAAATTTGTTCTAAAAAAATGTATTATTTGCGGAGGTGTTTTTAAAAACATGATAATAATCTTTATCCAAACAAATAAGTTATTCATCGTAAGTATTTAGTTTAGAACAAAATTGTCCTTCACATCATTCGATTTCCATGAATATCTTAGGAGATATCGCAGTTCTAAAATAACATCGCAGCGAAATAATGATCAAGTACTACGCGAGCATTAGAGATGTGCAACGTAGGCGAGCAGTCATGAGGGGGAAGGGCGGTACGTATTATTTCAAAATATTTTCACCTCCCAAGTAGACAAAATCGCGGGTTAAAGTTTTTAAAGCGTTAGCCCAAAGTAACTATTACTGACTGACTGACTGACTTATCTATCAACGCACAGCTGCAACTACTGGACAAACCGAGCTGAAATTTAGCACGCATATGGCTATTAAGAGTAGGCTTGCGCTAAGAAAGGACCTTCCAAAACTCACCCCCTAGACGGGAGTTCAATGTTTGTATGGAGCACCAAGATCGCGAGGTTAATCCATTAGTAAATTAATTTTTAGTAGTAAATTGTTTATTATTTCACAGAAAGAGAAAGAGAGAGGGAGAGTTGAGATGAAGAGAGAGAGAGAACGTCAAGTGTGAGTAGGTTTTTTTTCTATAATTGAAGAGTTGTCATAAGAATCCTACGCCGATAACCAAATTTAGGGCGGGCGAAGCCGCTGGCAAAAGCTAGTTCATTCATAAATTCTCTAGATATCATCAGCATAGGCATCAGCGTCGGTTCCCCTACTTTTTATCTTCTACTATTTACCTCTATTCCTGCTATTTCAATTGTGTTTTGGTAAGTTTATGTATTCATTCACCTTATATTTTTATTCACTTACATGCAGAGGAGATTAAAAACATTGTGTGTAACATGGGCGGTACAGAAATTATTAACTTAAGCCGTTAAACACTGCGGCCTGCCTCTCGTTAGTTATTTTCTCCTTACCACCCTTAATTCACAATGTAGGTATCTTTCCTTTCTCATGCTTTAAAAATCGCTGATGTGTGACACAGATATCACTAAGTGATTTGACAGTTTCCTTTTAATAACCCAATTATCAAACTTAAAAATATCGCAAAAAATTAAAGCCTTGTGCAAGAAGAATAGTTTTGTGACATTTACTTATAGTCTCTAAGGTCTTTAAGTATCTACGTCACTGTTTATTTTTTTGAACCAATTTGTATGGTGACAATCATTTAATTACTTCGATGGCTCAAGATTTTATCATTGTAGTTTGCCATCAAATAGTAAGTCAACCTTTTCCATTAGAAATTTTTTTTTGCATTTGATAGCCCGATTTTTGGGTAATGTATAATATAAATTATGTGTGTAAAATAATAGGTTCACGCTATAGCCCTTGAGAGCGGAACAGTAAAAAAATAGTACTTATATAAAAAATCTAATATAATATAATATATAACTCTAATAAATATAATATAATATAATATTATACATAATATAATAACTCTAATTTTTTTAATGCGCTAATCTTTGGAACTACCAGTCGAGTTGTAACCTGTCATTTGTCGCTGACGACATTTTGTACGTTCGTTGTTACGAAATAATCATTCAAACTAAAAACAAAGTTCAACATGTCTTGAAAAAATTGTTTAGTGTTGAACAAAGTTAAGTTTAAATTAATAAGAAAGTTTATTGACTTGTCAAATGCAAACATGTATGCATAAAGTTTTTCATATAATTATTATTTTTAGTATGCGAATGTATAATTTTCAATACATACAAAAAAAATACCTATTTATTTATGGGATGCCATTGCTTTCAGTTACCGAAGTGATTGTTTGTCACAGTCCTCAAATGGGGTTCCCACTGAAAATCAGCTCTGAGGCAGGTAACTACCGCAGCATAATACTGAGTTCGAACCTCCTTTTAAAGTAATGTTATACCTATTGTGTTGCCTCATAATAATTTTTCTTTCTCTCGCTTTTTTTGTATTTGATAGCTCAAATCATGATAAAGGATAAAGGCTATATAACTTAAAGGTATTGCTCTTAGGAGCGGAGCAGTAAATCAACGTGAGTGAAACCGATTTACACGTTGACTGTCAACGTCTCACTAGGTAGCAATTATATAGCGCCGTCTCTTTGCTTATAACTTACACTGTCTCAAGGGTTGAATTTTGTTAAAAATTTTTTTTAGTGCTTGCCTAGTTTCATTTACCTTCAAAATTCATCAATTTGGGCTGGCACGCACGTATAAGTTCGTCAGTTTCTTCTTTTAAATGTATACACAAACCCGCGTCTGCTATAGACTTGAAAAGAAAAAGAAAACGTAGAAATGTTTGTGGTTTCTTTGTCTAGACGCCTTCAATGGCCTAATGAATGAAATTATGTTTTAGGCTGTGATTTTACCTACAAAAATATCGAAATTTTTAAACCCTTTTTTACCCTTTAGGGGTCGATTTTTCAATAAACGGTGAAACACGTTAATCTTTGTTTTTAACTAAAAAGTCAAATACCAATTGAAGTATTTCCATACAAACTTCCAACCCCATTTTACCCCCTTAGGGTATAAATTTGACATAATCCTTTCTTAGTACTCGCCTACGTTATAACATTGACCTCTGTGCAAAAAAGTTCAAATCTCTAGACCTAGTAGTTTGAGCTGTGCGTTGATATATTACTCAGTCAGTCAGTATATCTTATATACTCATATGTATAACATATATATAGAGTTATGCCAGTTCAAGAAACTTGAACATCTGGCTTGCACGCAGATACCAACGATGTCATACGTACATAATTCCTGTTATTATTTGGCCTATTATTACCTTTGTCGTATTCTTGCTGACAAAGAGTCACAGATTATATAACTCTGCAAAGTGCTCTTTAAGCTCCTCGCCTCCAACAATATGCAAATTCACGGAACCTACATTTCTGCATTGTTGCCGAATGCAGCGACTTTGTTCCGACTTAAATAACAAAGTTTGTAGAATTTATATTTGTTAAATATGCAAGATTATTTTTAAATTAATTAAAGAGAAACACAACCAAAATATTTCAGTACCGATAAGAGCAGGAAACACAAATATAAAAGCGGTATTAACGGCTTAATCTAAGGTCAATGTAGGTTATTTTTTAACTCTGATTTATTTCCCATGTATCTACCTGCTTAATAAATTTAAAAATATTTTCATTGCCCATAACCACTGGAACGACTCTTTTATGTATCTTAGGGAAGCGCAACTATACTTTGAACACAATTATGTGTGCTTAAAAACCGACACAGGATGGCAAATATTTCTTTAATAATTTTCACATATGCTCAAATACCACACTTACCATATCACGTCCACATCGCAACTCTGAGGATATTGGCGTAAGTAATGCACCAGCATTATATACGTTATTGCGTTTGGAATAAATGAAAACATTTTAAAAAATTTCCTATTTTATTTAAAAAAATTATATCTATTTAATAAGAGTATCAAAAGCAGTTTTCAGTTTAAATATACAATAACGAATGCCAGGAAGCATAGTTTATGCAAATAATTTATTACATTTAAACTGAAAACTTTAAAATTTTACATTAAAATTAACGTGTTTGGCTTCGTAGCTTGGATGTCAATGAACGTTGTTGCTTTTATTAATAACTCCAAAGTAGCTGTTTAAAATGATCTATCTGTTTTTATTAAAAAATTTAAATACTTTCACCAATAATATTCGATATTCTGGAAACAAGATCAAAGGAACTGTTTCCACGCACTTTGGATGCGTTATAGTGTGAGTGTACATGTGTCACTATGTAATACATCACTATCATTATTTAACACCATGGATGATAAAAACTGTTGGCCACCCTGAGGTTGATCATTAAAGTAATAATCAGGTCTAAAAAGGCTGTTCTTATTTCGTCCAAGTAACGGGTAAAGCGTAACCCAACTGTAATTAAAACCTTAAATGAATATTGCTTAAACCAAATTGGTAGGTTGTTGTACCTACACGGGCCACTTCTGTCTGTCCTAATGTCCTCTAAGGGGACCTAAGGGAAGCCCTTAATTACTGTGATCAATATGAGAGGACATTAAAATATGGACAGCTTTTCATGCATTCGTGCATTTAATAAATTTGATGAAGCACTGAGACTGAGTATAAATATATACATTCTTTTTCCAACTGTGGTAAATATATAAGTTTTTAAATTAACGCGTTCTATTTCTTATTTAAAATAGTAAAACGGGATTAAACGCGTTGTTATTTGGCAAAATACCTTTTTCCTGACTTTTCGGCTGGGTTACAAGGTATTTTGCCAAATAACAACGCGTTTAATCCCGTTTTACTATTTTAAATGTGGTAAATATGTTAGTTACTAAAATAACAGTTAAAGATATTTATATACAAAAACATACGTTGAATTCACCCTTCAACTATAGTTTTCATACAAAATTTTTGCTTTACATGACGTAAACTATTTAGAAACGATAGTAAACCTATAACGCCTGGGAGGATTCGCATGACGCCCTTGGAGTGTTTTGTGATTTATCTAAGGCATTTGACTGTGTTCAACATGAAAATCTCATCAGGAAGCTACATCACTATGGTATTAGAGGCAAAGCTCTCGACCTTTTGACATCCTATATGAGTAGGAGAGTACAGAAAATAGATGTCAACGGTGAAAGATCTCCGGGATCAGCAGTCACTAATACTAATACACACTACTTTCCTGACATTTTTTGTCAAAAATCGATTAATCTCACGGCACTTCACAATTTAACCTTTTCAATTTATAACGCACTTTTTTCAATATAAGCGTAAAAATTAATTTAAAATATGAAAAAGGCATAAACTCTATGTGTTTACACTAGGTTATTTTTGCATAGACTACAAACTGAGAACCACAGAGTACATTGCTTCTAGGGTGCAGGCCGATTCACGCTGCGTGCGTGGGGCGCGGTTAAGATAGCAAACAGCCAGTACAAAACTGTGTTGTAATTTTAACTAAATAATAGTCATAACAATTTGAAACGATCCTTGTACTCGACTGTACACACCTCATTGATTCTGGAGATCAAATGTTTTGTTATAATAACTGTAGGTTATCCATACTAATATTACTACAAAAGAGAAACCATACGGGGGGACATGGTCGTAAGGGCTTGAACTTTCAGATACTACAAAAGATTAGATTTAGATACTACGGTAAATAGAAGTCACATAAAACATAATCAAAATTTAAAATTCAACTACATTATAGTAATTTATAGCTTCAATATGTATTGTAAAATTTTGAGATAAAAATCTAGTAACTTTTGCAAAACTTTAGTTCGCTTTACAATTTGTTTTTATTTACATTTTTTTTGTACTATGTGTTTACACACACTATCCACAAGATATGTTTTTTCCGTAAATTTAAAAATAGCGGCTACTACGACTTATTCAGATCATTGTCAGTGAAGGATGTAATCCAATTAGAAGTCGATTGCTAACCTCCACCGCCCACCATCAAGGGGTGTTTGTTCCCTTTAATTGCTGAAAATATGATTTCGACAGAAAAGTGCGGTTTTTTGACACTACGTTAGGTAATCAGACCAAGAATAGAGGGTTTTTTCAATAACTAGGAAAAGTTTCTCAGGCAAATAACACAAAATATTTTGCATAATTTTTTTATCAGTTTTAATTTCTCATAAGATCAATTTCCTCTAAGGTAAAAATTTACTTTTATTTTTGAGTACTACAAAAACCGTTAGTCAGGTGGGGAAAAGAAGTGTAATGTATGCTGAGATGTGCCATAGTTTTTGAAATCTCCAGTGAGTCAATTTTTTAAATAACTTATAGGCAATTAATAGAAAGAAAAAGGTTTTCGAATTCAACAGTTCGGATCATACTTGATTATTGTTTTTAATGATTTATTATTTACTAACAGAGTTTAGTTTTGCAATTTTAAAAGGTATGTACTGTAAAGAGTTTTATTTTATAACTTATAAATCACTCGAGTCAGATACACGAGAAACAATTATAGCTCTATGAAGTCAAGAAAATATTGAAGCGTATTTTATAACTTCTATATATATTTGTGTGTAAAATAAAATTCTTTTCAATAAACTTTTTGTTTCATTAAGCTATATTCACTTTTTTTTGTATTTTTTGAAGTGAAAACTTCTTTAGCGGCGCTGTGCACTTTTTTTGTGATGGGTAAAAACTGTTAAACTCGCGTCAGGTCACGTGACCTGATCGAAAATTCGTAAGATGTCACTCGCGTTAGGACACGTGACTTTTATTTACATTAGATTAGTTTTTATTTTTAGTATATGGCGATTATGAGTAGAACAGTGAGGTTAGATATGGCATTTTAATTCTATGACAGATTGAGCTGTCAAATATACAACGTCAAAAAAGTAAATAAACAAAAGTTATTATTTTTAATAAATAAATATGGATACGAAGTGATGGGAAGTAAATAGCGAGTATGTTTTCACTTCTGCCGGCACTCCCGGAGTGCAACCCGTTTTTATTTTTATTTTTATATATGTGACTATTTAATTTTGCACTTTAGTAAATGATTTCTATTACATAATGTACGCAAAATTCAAAAAAGTTTAATTGATTATTATGTGTTGCTTATTTAGTGTAAATTGCATTAGATTGCCATAAGATTAGACACAAATGCCTACCATTAAACTTCAAAATGCAGAAACGGTATTGTATTAAATAACTTAGGGTTTAAGGCCACATATTTAGTACAGTAGCGCCGTCACTAGATATTGTTTATTTCTTCTTTATACAAATCGGTAAAAAAAGTGGACTAATAGTAACTAGTCATTTCGTATGCGCGTAGCATTGTATATCAATAAGTATAATTTAAAACTAAATACATTTAACAAAGCGTGCGGAACATACTGCCCAAGCTAGACTTGTAAGCAGTCAGTTTTTATTTTACAAATGTGAGGTATTTGACAGTAGAACACCTAACGCAAAAAGTTTTCCGCTTTTCTTGCCTGTAAGAGTAATAAATAGCCACCAGCTGCGTCTTTATGATTGAACGAAGTAATAAAAGTGAGAGAGAAAAAACCTGCAGAACCAATATATTCCCTTGATTTCGTTATAAATTACTTATACCGTATAGTCGTAGGTTTGAGTATAATAAGCAAAAAGATATATATTTCATGATCTCTTATTTTATTTTACTTAGCCTTTTAGGTACTTTTCAACATCTAATTACAGTTTATAATATAGGCCTGTATCCTGCAGTAATTTTCATATGAAAACCCTTCGTTAATGTGTGTACTAACATTTCTATCTCTAGGCAAGCAGATCTCAGAATAAACAATGTGTACTTTCCATTCACTAGTTTTTTCGCTTATGGCTAAATCACTAATATTTATAAAGATGTTATCATAAACTTTATATATAAATACATAAAAATAAAACAACGTAAACTCGTGCGGTAGGCACTTGCTACTAAACTATTTTTGTAATAAACTAAATTGAAAAAAGGGCAAATTAAAAGAATACATTGGTTAGTTGAATTAGCACCGCTAATCGAATAAGTGTTATTCACATTTTTTGCATATTTAGTTTAGTGGCAGAAAGTTTTTAAGATTTATAGTCACTAATTGTGAATTTAATATTAAACCTGATCTGGCAATTTTTTTTTATTATCCCGTAGTAATATAAATTAATTTAAATTTTAATTAAAATTTATTTTAATTTGTTGTAAAAATAAATAATGAAAACCAGCTAAGTGCAAATCGGACAAACGCACCGGGGGTTCCCTACTAGCGCAGAAAGTTACACTTGATCGGTTTTTATTATATTTTATTATATGTATTACCGTTTTTACGATAGAGAAAAAACCACAAATACTTGTTTCTTGTAATGAGACAAAACCCTCTTTTTTTTCTTATTAAGTTTATTTATTTCTTATACTTTTATTTCTTATTAATTAAATCTACCGGAATAACACATATTCTGTGAAAATTTGATACTACTTCAGTCTGTTATTGACATTTAACTGAAAAAGAATATATATCTTGTTTCATAAATTACCGGCTATAGAATAAACTTAAATCCACGTGTTATATAATATTGGTTGTTTTCAAAATTAATCCTTTTTACAAGAGTGGTTTGGTACTCGTGTGTACTCGTGCGTTGAAAGTAATAATAGAGACGAGAAGGGCGTGGGAGTTGAAGGGATCGGCCGGGACGAGCGGAAATGAAAAATAAACACGTCGCTGGGTGTCGTCTACGGAAAATAAAAGCTGACCTCTAGCGAAAAATACCAATAAATAGTAACTATAAAACTAGTCTTCAAGTCTTTTTTTCAAAATCGCTCCGTAACTTATTAAAAGGAATAAAACGAAAACTAAATTTATTTCATAGGTATTAAGTCATAGGTATTTGTTATAATTATATCAAGAATATAGTACTTCAAGAGGTGCGGTTACTGTAATGGTTTGCTCAGACTTTTTTAAACAAGTGTTTTAAATATTCAAAAATCGCACCGCTAGCCTTTGGCAGGGAATTCATCTTCACGCCTTAGAACCTAAATGGTCACTTACAGTGCGGTTACAGAGAAACTTCCTCCCACGAATGCTTAGGTTGAGGAATGAGCTCCCTGCGAAGGTTTTTTCGTAAGGACTACAGCATGGAGTTCTTCAAGAAAGAAGTTATTAGGTTTTTAATGGACCGGCAACGCGCGAATGACGTCCCATGTGTTGTAAGCGTATAGACTGCGGCGACCGCTTACCATCAAGCGGACCGAAAGCTTGTTTGCCACCTTAGTGGTATTAAAAAAACTTTCAATTATGTGTACAAAATTAATTATCATATCCATTTTGTCGTTACTTAGTTGCATGCAAAAAGCAATCGATTATTATGTTACTTGCGGTATGTCTGTACTACTGTTTGTTCCGTTTTCTTTTTGGGTTCCGTATGTTCGAATGAAAAAACTGAACCCTTATCACCTCCGTCTATTAAAGCCAATTTCCTCCGAATATACTGACTTACCGATACCGAATAGTTTAGGTAATTTTGCCGCTAATTCGCCGCGTTCAAATGACGATTACTTTATTTACTTTTAAAATTAATTTAATGGCGCATTCTTTTTGTGTTGTAGGTACCAGTCCTAATTTAAATAAAACTTGATCAGTTTTCTCTTTAGTTATCAATGTTCGGGTTTAAAAAAGTTCGTTCCATTTTCAAATTTCATATTTTTCCGCTCGACTCTGACGTATATAACATTGCGGGTCGCTCTCTGAAACTGAACTGCAAGTACGATTTATTCCAAAGAAGCTTGTGTAAAATGGGGTCGTATATTGTAGCATATTTGAAAAAAAAAGTAACAATGGCAAAAATATTGCTTAAGAGTATACAATTCGCGGCGTCTCGCAGTGGACTCCATACAAACGAATTTCTCATTTGTTTTTGACATTTACTGATCAATCACTGTGAAAATTCTTAGTCATAATCCGAAACCAAATACCTATTTCTGTCGTTTTCCTTAATCTTGGAAAATGGTTTTTATTAACTATAAATCTTATTTAAAACCATTCGTTTGAAAAACTACAACTCTAACTATAACTTTTGAACTATACAATTTTATGGAAAACTGGCACACTGTAGTCCTAGATATTTATTACTGGAATATGTCTTCAAAATTTTGTGGTGTTTGATCAGCAAGTGCCAAAAATAAGTAAGAAATTCGTTTGTTTGAAACACGCTGAGAGGCGCTTCGAATTGTATTACATAACGTTGATATAAACAAAAATTAACTCTAAAATAATATATAAATGGAAAAAAATGCACTGAGACAATCGTTGTAAACTAGGAAACACCTCTTAATAAAACAAATTAAAATAGAAATATAAAATTACAAATTAAACTACACTCCCGGACACATCTAAACAAATGTGCCAGCTTCAAAATTGCATAAAAAAATTTTGTTCAACCTAATTTTTAGCTAAGAGCCGTTAAAACACAGCGTGGCCGATAAAGCTGTCTGGGAGTGTGTAAGCAGGGCCATGCCAAATACGAATTTCATCGACATCGACTTCAGCGCTCAGATCAACAGCAAGATCGTTTGTATGCAATTCTCGCCAAAAATAAAATACGACTTGGAGGCATTAATGGTCCAAGTTTACCAATAAAAGCTACCTTTAGCTGCGTGCTGATTCCTCTGAACCAATTTTCGATGACTGAACGTGGCAGACCACTCTTCTCGTATTTGGCTTTTATAAAGGCTCAAAAAAATCTCATTTGGTATGCGTATGTCATTTTGAATTAGAAAATACTATGTTTTTGAAGATTATCCGAATAAGGGAATAAGTATATGCGTTAAAATGTACAAGGGAAGTTTTTATAGGCCTCAAAAAGAATTTTTGACTCACTTATCAGATAGATCTTACAAGTATGCGATTTTTCTTCTTAGTACCTATGTGATTAAAATGAACGTGACTATACAGGCACTGATTCCGATATATGTAGGTTTAAAAATAAAATTTAATTAGTAGTGATTTGTTTTATTACTTGCTCGCTCATTATTCCTTAGATCGTAATATATTATGTCAAGTAGTATAACATAAACTTAAAGTATTTCTAGCATCTTAATACATGAAGTTTAGCTTAAAACACAGCATCACAAAATACAGGATCCAATCCACTATTACTTGTGTTAGCGGACTTAGCTATTATACTAGATAATTGATTTACTTAATTTTCAATTACTTGGAACTCCTTACTAAATTAGATGTTAACACAGAAAGAAATATTCAATTACTGTGGTAGATTGATATGTTATTTTGAAAAATTAACTAGTACACAGTATCAGTGTCGTTGCTGGCAGCATTTAATCTAGTGAATAGCAAATTTTATTTTATTATTAACAACACAGACTTATAAGTTTTACTTGTGATAGAGTAATACTACATAAAAATTATAAACACAGAATTTAATTGCACTGATCCTATTGTATTTCCTGCATTTTCTATATTTTAGAACAAAGTTAACAAAAAAACTTACCGCGCCATTTTTTTTAAAATGGTTTTCTCGTAAAAACTGCAGTGTTCTTCAATACGACGACAGAATTGTACCCCGTGACATTTCAAATAAAAGGACTTGGTGTAACGGTTAAATTTTTTTTCAAATAATTGGTTTTATTTTATAACAGATGAAAATTTACAATTCCAATCATCCGAAATTACTATGCCTAAACTTTTGGAAAAAAAAAGACAAAAATAATCTTTTTACTCATAGTTTATATGCAAAATGAAAACCTATACGATTTATTTTTACACTACTGAATTAAAAATAATATTCCATTTAATTATATTAAATAGATAAACTATTATAGTTCATAAAATTATGAAAATACAACAATAATAAATTAATTTCAATTATAATTTTTGTTGTAAGTATTTTAATTTGGCAGGGTGCAAATTGAGAACGCACCCAAAAAAAAAACCTATTTGAAAATTTCTTCTGTAGATATACATTAATTTGGTTTGTTTTGTAATAAACTCGAAGGAAATTAAAAAAAATATGAGTGATTAGCGAAGATATGAATTTAAACCTCTGGAATTACTGAAAATGCCGAACTGAGTAAGTACCTCAGAGCGAACGAATTGTTGATGCAGACTTTCAAAGTTGCGTAAATTTTTTTAAAGGCTATATTACTACTATCATACTTAATTTAACTGCCCCAAACAAGTATTCTTAATGTTTCAATTTATAGGTAGGGTTAATGCTATGAATAATCAAACACTAATTACCTAATTATATTTCAATTATTTTTCTTGCATCTGGCATTTCCTTTGCTGTAGTAAGATAAAAAATTGTGGTTTGCACATCCGCAAAATTATTTGCATCTCGTATCTTAGAATACCTTGCCTCGCTTAAGATTCTATTTTAAACCACTCGTGGTTTCAATCTTAGAATCTTTCGCAAGTAACAGCTTTGTAGCCTTGCATAAAATAGTACATTACTGCCGCGGCCCGCAAATTGTTTACATCACAGAGTCTGGTTTTGCTCAGTTGTGGCCAAGGCTTGTATAGTGCTTTTCTCAAACATGCGTGAAATTAAAAGAATAACATAATAACGTACATGTTTTTTTTAAACTAATTATATTGACAACTGTATTGACAATAATAAAAATAGTTAAGGTAATTTTGCCGCCAATTCGCCGAGTTCAAATGTCGATTTCCTTTTTAGTTTTTTAAATTATTTTTTTGGCGCATTCTTTTTGCTGTGCCAGTCTCAAATTTAAATAAATCTTGAGTTATCTCTTTAGTTATAAATGTCCGGGTTTAAAAAAGTACGTTCTATTTTCAAATTGCATATTCGACCGCTTGAGCGGCCGGCTAACACATTGCGGGCCGCTCTCTGATACTGTATCGCAAGTACGATTTTTCTCAAAGAAGCTTGTGCATTATATGGTCGCATATCGTAGCATGTTTGAGAAAAGTACATTAAAAAAGGAAAATGTTGAGTTAAAGCACTTGCGAATCCAATCTAATTTATTTCTGTGACAGTCAGTTATCCCTTGATGTTGACAAATCGCTCAACAGTTCCGGACTTCCAGTTTGTTGTTCTACGTGTTGTTGACGTACTGCAGTAATCGTGCGCTATGTAGGAGAACAGATGGAGGCGCATTTAGGAATATTGAACCCTATGACTATATTCATATGACTTCTATAAATGGAAGAATAATCCTTGTAGTATGGTTGGTAATTTTTTTTTTACAGTTTTTATTCCCAGAATGGGGTAACCAGAGGCTGGATACACACCCGCACCATAACGTGATGGACGCCTTCTTTTCACCAACCACTATAATCCTACGTGACAGGGGGTGAATCGTTGAAACACTGGTATCCTACGTGAAAGGGGGTGAACTTATCGTTGTAACACTGCTATCTTAAGTGACAGAGGGTGAACCTATCGTTGTAATACTGCTTTTGGACTAATTTGTCCCATTATGTATTAAATTATAGTAGCTTTAAAATAATCAGCAGTAAAATAAAAGACCTGGGCCAAACTAATATACCTGACAAGGTAGGTCAGGATTGCGCAGGGCGTAAAAGAGAAATGAGCAGTGAGTCACGAAAATAAAAAAAATTGAGAGGTAAAATGAAATATAAATACCTTATAACACCTAGCAACATAATCACCTGTAAACGCATCAGTGTTCCAGGCAGTGTGCCACGACGGCTGGAGCTGCTGGATAAAAATCCGCAAGTCATAGGCCCAGCTTATTATGAGCACCTGCCCGTCGACCTAAAAAACGAACTTTCGGATCAGAAATTTGGTCGCCGGCTAAAAGAACTTTTACTGACTCAATCACTGTATTCTGTCAAAGAATACAGTGGACACGTTTGACATTTTTAATTTTTAATATTTGTTTAACAATTTATTGTATTTGTTTTTGTTTTGACATTTTTATTGACTATTAATTTTTATTTATGTTGTTTTTAATTTTGATATTTTTAAATCTTTGTCTGAATATTGATTCTATTTATATATTTATTTTTGATCTTTGACGTTTTACCGTACAATATTTCTAAGCCTTTTCATTATTCATTGTATTTTAATTTTTATACTTGACGATCTTTTTGTGAATTGAGTATGTATTATTTTAATGACAAAATTTAATTTTCAATTAGAAATAAATGATCTACCTACCTATAAATAAATAATATTTTTAACAAATTTTAGGGCGGATCTATAGCTTTAGCGAGTTTTTTAGTTTAAAGAGAAATTGGTTTTAGCCGATGAACTATTTATTTAGTGTTCAAAACATTTCAAACATTTCCACCTTATATCCCGAATTAGCTTCTGTTGAACTGATTTTAGAGATTACGACTAATACCTGTGAATCTTTCTATTAATTGCTTATTTAAATAAAAAACATATTATTCTTTAAATAATTAATTAAATAGCAAAACTTTTTCTAGGTCATCATTCTATTACGCAACATACATATACGTTCACCTACCTCGAAAACAATTAAAAAAACAATCTCTTTATTGAAGAGTCGATATAACTAAAAACCAAATTAGTTAGGGGAGACCGAGGAGAGTTTGGACACAGTTGATTTGTTACAACGTCCATTTCTTTCAAGCCATATCGGATATAGAGCTGAAAATCCCCTTTTTATTGATATTTAAAAAAGCTATTAAACGCAACGGCCACCGGCGGCCTAAATGGGGTAGTTTGCGCAATAAAAAATGCCACAAGTAAGTTTTGAAACAATATTTTAAAAACGTATGATATCATACGTAATAGATTAATGTTTTATTCATTATTCGACTTTGAGAGCATGCTATTGGTTTTTAAAACTCGCTGTGTGCTTTGTGCTTACATGTTCCAATGACACGTATATTTTAACTCCACCTGACAGATGACAGGTTACTGAGCTCAAAAAACTCAAGACAGCTACCTCCGGTTTAGATCGCGGGTGGAACTCACATTATGACCCTGATATAAACGGAGTGGGGTCATAGGTGCTTAGTTAGTAGGCTTTAGCCTAGTTATAGGCTTTAGTTGAAACAATAAGAAAGACAAAGGGTGCCAACGGAGCCATATTACTTAGCCTACGCTGTCTGTCTCTCTCTTTGTCTGTCTGTAAGTTCACCTAATCTTTAATGGGATCCATCTTTCAGGCTAAGGGTGTAGGTACAAGCTCTAAATTTTTACAGAGTATGTGTTACTAGCTTTTGCCCGCGGCTCCGCCCGCGCCAAATTTGGTTATTTATTTCTACAGCAAGTTTTAATTGTTTTAGAAAGACTCACACTTGGCCGGTTTTTTTTACATTTTTAGTTCTTTTACAAGTTTATTTTTATGCACAAACATATGTTTTTTTTTTATTCTAGTAAAGATCAATAATTTTGCATATAATAAATTTAAAAAAGGTAAAAATTTTAAAAAACTAATTCATCTAACTTGAAAAATCTTCTTATTACAAACACATATAACTTTAACCAATTTAAAGTATAAAGTTACTATAGAAATGTTCTATAGAAATAGCACCTCGAAAATTCACCCCTTCCAATATTAGTTTTTGTCAAGCCATACACAAAAAGTCGGGTAAAAGCAATGTCGTGTTTTCCCTTCAAAGCGATATTATTCATGGTTGCTAATACCTTTGCTCTCAACAAGTGCTTGTATTCAGTGTGACGTTTTATAGAATCAAGCAAGTCATTAAACATAGAATTGGGGGGCTGACATACTAATAACTTCATTCAGATGTCGCACGGTAGCATGCGTACCCAAAAAAGCTACAATATACGCTACGCTACGAATCTTAAACCAAGAAAGATTATTACTATGTCTATATATTTGTTTCTTAATTCTGTGAAGATTTGTGTGTTTGTAAAATTAATGTACTAGGACTGCATAAGTCCCAAGTACTGCTATGTATTATTTATTTTTATATATATATTGCATAATATACTTAGTGGAACAAATTTTTTTTAATAACATTAAAGTTAACATTAAAGCGAAGAATATTTATCTCAGTCTTCAATTAATGACTTGCAGAACTTAACACCTATCTACACAGCTAGCACTCATGTCAGGATATCATAACGAGAAATTACACCTGGTAAAGTTAGTTATTTATGATCCAAGCCTGTTCAGGGTCAGATTGCCTAAATATAATCCCACAACACTAAAGGACTAAATTTGGATATTCGATTATAACTGCCTCTTCTAATAATTAAGACAATATTTGGACTGCAAATATTCTACAAAAACCGTTAAGACTAATCATAGCATAAAATAGTTTTTAGATTAACTTCAATATTGCCATAAAAACTTTGTTGACTGTAACAAGTCTACGTCCTGCTATCGAGAAAACACAAAAATAGTAGGCATGTAAATACCTACTTGCGAGTTTGAAAAGTCTTTTTCTTTTTGTTTCTTTTAAAAGCTCACGTATTCATTTTATTCTAATACAGCATAAGGAAATATCTATACAAGGAAAGAAAGTGCAAGGAAAGTAGTTATTTTTAATTATGAATATTTCCTTGGTAAAGTCGAGTACCTACAGAAAGAAAATTTCTTGTGTAGGTTTATACTAATTTTCAGTTTCATTTTCAAGAGTTGCATATTTTGTTATGTAAAATTTTATAGTAAGAGCGTTTAATTAGTTTTAATAAAATTTAATTAGTATACAATAACAATTGTTATTTTATTTTCTATATCATTCGCTTGTTAAGGTTTCTATTTTTCCTAAAAGAATATACCTATCAAAGTTAGGCTACGGACAATATCACTGGTGGAAGGAAATCGAAAAGTATAACATGACATCCCATGTGAATTTAATCGGCTTTTCTACTCCATTTCAGCGAATCTTAGAGGGCTTCGGTCTAATAGCGACTTGCTCTCGAGAGACCGCATTAAGTATTTTATCTAGTAAATAATGTTCAGCTGGGCATATTAAAGGTATCATTGTCGAATTTTGTACTTATTGAAATTATCAATATAAATATATATTTTCATAGCAAAAAATATTTCTAAGTATGTATATTTATATGTATTCTTTGCTATGAAAATATTTATTTATATTTATGATATATTTTGTTTAATATGAAAATATATAATATAATGTATGATTTGAGGTTATTTTGCGTTATGTACATATACAAACGGATATGTATATAACGTAAAGTAACAAACGTATATACATATACAAACCGTAAAAGTTGGATTCATTTTGCACAATATCCGTATAAAACATAATACGAGTGTATTACCCGAGATACAACTAATAACAACCTTTCTACACAATGGTGATAGAATACTTCCCTTTCTAAATTATAGCCACCAAGTTCCGGCGATATATTTCCGCTATCACGCGACCACTGAACGGTCAAAGCTTTCACTTGTCGTTACACAGTGTAAATCGAGCGTTAGCAATATTAACATTCTTTTTATTTTTAACATTGCATCTTATATAAATAGGGGTGCACCTTCAAACGGCATAAACCACAGTAATATAAATTAATTCCTCTCTAATCTAAACTTACTTTTATATTTCGTCAAGAACATGTAATGAAGATATATCGTTTTGTTCCTTGTATTTTATTTTACCACATACTATTAATTTTTTATACCACTAAGGTGGCAAACAAGCTTACGGCCCGCCTGATGGTAAGCGGTCACAGTAGCCTATGGACACTTGCAACACCAGGGGTATCACTCACGTTTTGCCGCCTCTTCAAAAATCTAATGACTTGTTTCTTGAAGCACCCCATACTGTAGTCCTTAGAGAAAACCTTGCCAGGGAAGCCGAGCTGAGCTCATTCCACAACCCAATCGTTTGCGGGAGGAAGTTTCTCTGCACGCGACCATTTCGGTTCTAAATTGTGAGAATGAACTCCTTGCCGATGGCGAGCGCTGCGATGGTAGAAAGTAGCCGTGGGCATCATTTCGAACAATTTCTCAGAACAAATCTCATTATACAAGCGGTAGAACACACACTGTAAACTATTATTACTGTAAATTTTGTAATTTATGACTAATGAGAATGCGTACTTCCTTCTAAACATTTACCGTTCGGAAAAACTTGTTGACTTTGTAATAAGAACGAAAAAATCCTTACGCAATACGCTGTTCTATACGACGAATGGCGTTATCTTGTACATTACTAGTATTATAACAAGTTAACGTACGAGTAACATAAATAAATAAATTCTTATACATTATACAGTTCTGTACCACGACTAACTTTTCCTTTTACATTACTGTAACTTGGTAATTTATAAATAATGGAGAATGAAAACATAACCTTATACACACACATACATGATGTACACATTTTTGTTGCGAGTCAGTTGTCTAATTTATCAATTAATTACTGGTATATACTCATGATAGGTCATAGCACTAACTAATGGATGCTGCCCACAAAGCGGAAGTACACGGACCGGATGTGTTGTGCCATAACTCTGAGAGTGCTTGGCGTGTTCATCGGATAGCTTACCAAATATGAATTGAAACAGCCAGCCTACCAATTCCCTGATTGAGTTTAAACATAATTCATGGTTATAAAGATAATGCAAACTGATTTAAAAATGTAAGTGTTTAAAGTTAAAATGTAAGAACTCTTTTGTATAGCTTTTGTTTGTATGTTGTACATTCACTCGATCAAATATAGAACAAAAATACGTTGTTTTTGGTATGTAATAATGAGCCACACACCATAATTAAAAAAATAATGATTAAGTTGTCCTTATGTGGTTTTCTACCTACAGAATATCCTCGTTTAACCTATGTTTTGCTTACAAACACCAGAACGCTAAGACTTAATCTTTCAAAGAGATATAGAAAACGACTTTACCTTCAACACAGTAAATAGCTCATTTGAAGCATAAATTAGGAAGTTTTAGTATGTTCGGTGAAGGAAACCAGATGTGTCCGCGGTGAGCAGACCTCTCCACCCTGCCACATAAATTACACCGCGTCGACTCGAACCCTCGTTTTGAAGACGTAAAACGGATAGCTTCGGAACATTATCTTACGTCGCAATATTCTCTAAACATGTCTTTTAATTATATATTGGATTATAAATTTTCTAAGTTGGCTTCCGAAAGCCTTAATTTATGGACTACGTACAAATTGTAACCCGGAAGAGTTATAACCTTGTAGTGTCCAAGTCTAAGTTAATTAATTCTGAGAAATGAGAGTTTTTGATACGTACCTATTTATGCATTGAAGTAAGCAACTAAGTATTATTAGTCAATGTGTGAGTTCTTGATTCATATTTTCAGTTACTTTCATTTTTTAGAAGAGGGACAAATTCAAGATCGCTGCTACAATGACGAAATACTTTTTAAATCTGGCTTAGTATCAATGAAATGTAGATAGGCATGTCACTATAGAAACACATTTGTTTGATTACTTTTAATTCTATATTAATGAAAAATAAAGTTTACTATTGTATCAACTAGTTATTTAGTTGATGTTATTCAATATTTTCACTACACGATTGACTAAAAAAATAAAACATTACTTGAAACTAGTTTTTGTAACCTAATTAAGGTTTGCATAAACGAGATCCTCAACAACTCTGTATAATGACGCCATAGTATAATACGTATTACGTAAAATATAGACTTTTTTAGACTTTATTTTTATAAGATTACAGGTAATAATATTTTATCATATCACTAACAGAAAAAAATAATTATAAAGGCCTAAAACCTGAAACTAAGTATATTTGTTAAACAAATAAACCAAAAAAGTTACAGTTCTTTTATTTCTAAGGTTTTAGTCGTCTAAAATATCTAACTGTCTAAACGGGGGAAGCTCATCGATATGAAAAAACAATAGATATGTCCAAAAAGCACCGGCAGGCTAGCCGCCCATAGTCTAATTTTTAGACTATGTTGAGTAGCGCATCGATTTGACGCAACAAACACAAGGTCACCCTCGGCGAGTGAACATCTAAAGATATTTTGTTTGTTTTATTTCAATAATGTCGTATTGTGCTGTAAAAAGTTGTAAAAACTATAAAAAAAAGGTAAATAAGAGTTCCAGCGACGTAACTTAACACACTTTAGTATTATTTTTTTATAAATAACCGATTTACTTTAATTTATAATAAATTACTTTAATAGAGGTGCACTATTTTTATCGAAATCATGTTAGTCATCACTGTAATCTTGTTCATAAAAAGTGTTATTTTTTCAATTTTATGGCATAATTTTAAACCTTTCTTTTTATTTGTGATAAAAAGAATAAATTACACTTGAACTGTGACTGTTTTTCAAGATTATTAGGATATCGTTTCATAAATTCACAACGAAAATAAATCGAAGACAATAAAGTACCTCACCTCTATTTGAGTAGAAATTGTTGTGGAGTCTTTATTTCGAAAAATTATTGACCTAATCTAAACCGTATTACAATGACATAAAGAATAAATTAAATATCTAATGCGCCATCTATTCGTGAGTAGCTAAACTAATATCTATATCGCTTAGCGAAATAGCTTAATTTGCTTAGTGTTGTACGCATGAGATAAAAATATCGATGTTTTTTACCCGTTGTGATCAATTTACACCTATGGAAATGAAGTGAATTGATGCTTGTAGTCAATGGAATGTTTTAGGGTTGCGTTCAAAATTTCAATAGCGTTCGAATAATTAAATTATTTTTAAAAAGTTAAATAATTCTGTCAACCTGTGGGTACAATCAGTTAAATGAAGATTTAATTATACATTTTAACGCGCTTATTTAATGCAAAATACATCTAAAAATACTGCTTTTCATCCGAATAATATTTTAAATGCGAAAGTTTGGATGTTTGTTACTCAATCACGCGTCAACCACTGGACGGAGCGGGATGAAACTTGGCACACATTTAGGTTTAGTCCTGGAATAGAAAGAAAATAGGCTATTTTTTTATCCCGGAAAATTCAGAAGTCCCCACTTTTCACAAATTCCACTTGTACGAACTACAGCTTTACATAGCAAACTTTCATAGTACCATCAAGGAGTTTCCGTAAAAATTTCCCGCCGATAACCAGTTAATTTAGGGCGGGTGGAGCTGCTGGGCAAAATCTAGTCAGTAAGAAACTGTTGTATAATATTGTGTCAAAGTAAATATAGTTTTAGAGAATTTGTCTAGCCCCGAGCTTTCCTGTGATTTATAGAAGTGTTTCGTTGTTTTATTTAATATACAGGACACACTTGGATAATGTGTTTATTTCGCTTTCATGTTATGTGATTGTTAACTTTTGCATGCTTTTGCGAGACTTCTTAACGTCTGGAAAATAATACAGCGAGTAGTGTATGTGGAGTAAAACCTATAACTAGTTTTTGCCTGCTGCTCTGACTGCACTAAATTTGGTTATCAGTGTTAAATTTCTACGGAAACTTCTTTTTTTAGAAAGAAAGTTTGCAATAGCAAGCTACAGCTGAAGCTATAATACGTCCGCGTGTAATTTGGTTATAGTTATTTCTACGGGTACTTTGGACTTCTCGGTATTTTATACTATCTCTGGGCCAAATTTTAGGTTTATATGATGCTCTCGGGCGTTGTAAAGGAAGAACAAACATACTTTTACATTTCTTTTATAATAGTATAGTACTTAAGTATAGATTATTTTTCAAATTTCAAATCATATTATTAAATTAAATTAAATTAAAACTCATATTATTTATTATTTTTATGATAAAACTTTTAGCGTTCATCTATATATTTTCATGCCATGAATCAAATTCGATAAAACGAAAGGTTACGGTAAAGTTTAAATTTTGAACTAATTTAGCCGTTTTAACGTAATGCGTGTTCAAACAAAGTTAAGTTAAAGCATAAAGGTACAAGTAAGGTAAGGTAAAGTATATCTATATTCCAACTATGTACTATCTAAATCACAATATTATTTGCTGTTTTATATGTCCACTGCAAACTAATTAGAATTAAATTATTTAGGTTCATTTATAATTTAAGTATATTTCATTAAATTAGACTTTTAAAAAGCCTAAAATCGCCAGTTTAATTAACGATTTTATAGATTCAGAATGATTTTACTACCGATAATATAAAAATATGTGTTGATAGTTAGTTAGGACTTTGAATTTTCCAAAGATATTTTTGATCATCAAGCATCATAGTAATCTATCGATAATTTTGTTCATATCGCCACAGGAACAACACTGGGTCTAATGTAAAATTAAAGTACTGCTATTCATCACAAGATGTCACTAGTGTCAACGTGTAAGCTTTATGTAATGAACATAAGGTTTAAATTGGAATAAAAATTCTGACTTTCTTGCCCCACTTCACCTACTCCACCCCCGCTATCAACGGCTACGCTGGTTTCCGAACCACAGTGTCATGTTACCATATCTATTGTTTTTTCATATCGATGGGGAAGCTCTACGAACGACGCTACGAACGATCTTTATCTCATGAGAGTCGTAGCTCCACGTCTACGAATTTTAGTGAGGACTACCTACACAACAACAGTCGTAGCAAAAAGTAGACAAATATACTGTTAGAATTTTATTTTATTTTGTACTAGCTTTGGCTTAAATTTGGTTATCGGCGAGGGATCCTTACGACAACTCCTTGATTAAACTAAAAAAGTTTGTTAAAGCAAGCTATATGGTTCTTAGTGAGATTCGGTTTTAGTTACTCCCGCGGGAAATTTTGAATTTTTCGGGTTAGCATGTGGCCTCTGTCCTTCTCCGTATATCGTCAACTATCTTTGTGCAATTTCAGCTCAAGGGGATGCTCAGTTCGGGAAGGGTTGAGTAACAAACGTTACAGTTATTCCCGCGGAAGCTTTTGAATATTTCGGGATAAAAAATATCCTGCGTTTTTCTCCAGGACCCAAATTTTATCTCAATCGGTTCAGCGGGTTAAGCGTGAAGAAATAACTGACAGACAGACAGACAGACAGACAGACAGACAGACAGATAGACAGACAGACAGAGTTACTTTCGCATTTATAATATAAGTATGGATTTGTGATTAAAGTATGTAACATTGGCGGTAGTTTCGCTAATTAAGAGGGTCATAAAGCTAGACGAATTCTGCATACAACGTGGATTATGAAAATAGTATAGGCAAAAAACATTAAAACTTCATGTTTTATTTACTCTTTTTTTTCTGAACGGACTATGCAGTTGGCAGATGCAGCCTTTACTGCTGCACCGAGCTTTTGGTGCGAGACACTGAAGTTCCCCGTTACGCGGTTGCGGTTTCGAGTGAGTTCGAGAAGCGCCCCGGGCGCCCCGGCACTCTTTGATACCTCGTGTATCCGTACGGTCGACGACGAACCCGGGGAGGTCGTTGAGACTAGTCTCGTCGAGACTAGTCGAGATCGTCGTCTGGGGCCGTTAGTACGTGCCGAGGCCGCCTAACAATAGTTTTTCGACCGTGCCGAGGACCTTATTAACTCGAACAATATTATTTGTATTGAAAATTTGTTAATAACAGCTGTAAGTTTTATATTTATTATAATAATATTTCAGATAAACTATGTAAATATAATTAAAATTAAAGGTGAATTTGTGATGTTTTTTGCTATCAAGAACATTCATTTGCATTATTTTTTTGCTTATATCAGACATTGGAATAATAACGTAGTATCCATGTGTTTTATATTATTTATTTGGCCTTGATTTTGTTACTGAAAATTCAACTCTTTCATGAACAATTTACCTTTAGCCCCCTCTTTAATCACGTCTACATCTTGGATTTGATTCTGTGCATTGTAATTGTAAGTTCAAATACACTGTGTCAGAATAAGTGTTTGTGGCGATGGGCTCACCACCAGTCCTAAAGTAGTTCGTGAAAATAGGCTGCCCTCCACTTTATAATATGGGTATGTGACATCGATTTCATATCATTTTTCATATATATGGAAGGATTTTTCATTCATGCATTGTAATTGTCTTCTGTTTCACATTTCACTTTTGCTAGTTTAAAATAAGTTTTTAGAAGTATTATATTACTACTCGTACCTTGAAAATACATAATTACCGCGTCCATTCTGTTACTTCCTAACTCTTCGTTTAGTAGAAAGTAATCAGCATCGCTCATCGCCCTTTGTGACTGTACCAGGACTCCATATGCCGTGAAATTTTATCAAAACAATTCATCTTTCAGCTTTCTTTTCAGATTATGCAAGTTTCTTTTAATATATTTCCAGTATTTTGGCCTTAATTTTAATGTATTTTTAATTTTTATTTTTTTACTAAGCATAGAAAATTAATTAATAACCTTGAAGATTAATCTTTGCCATAGATTATAAGTTAATAAGTTTTACTTAAATCTTACTTCGTTAACTCAAACTGCTAACAATAATAATATTTTTAAGGTTGTAAGTTAAAATCCGCTTTCCAAAAAAAGTAAAATATGTCAATATTAATTTGCAACATAAGGCCAAAAACCGAATATTTATGCATATATCTTCAAAATTGACGAATTTTCATAAAAACTTCCAATGCCCATTTTACTCCTTTAGGGTATAAATTTTCTTATTGGATCCCCACGTTAAGTTAGGAAACCACATGCCAAATTACAAGTTTCCAGATCCAGTAGATTCGGCTGCGCGTTGATATGTCATTAAATCAGCCAATCAGTTTCTTCTTCTATATATGAGTAAGTATACAGATAGATCATATGTTTTCTAATATAGGTTGTGTGCTTAAGAGGACACACTTCGCGGCGCCTCGCAGCGGGCCCTATACAAACTAATTTCTCATTTGTTTTTGTCATTTACTGATCAATCACTGTGAAATTTCTTAGTCATAATCCCAAGCCGAATACCTAGGTCTGTGGTTTTTCCAAAATCTTGTAAAACGTTCTATTGACTAGAAATCTTTTTTAGAACCATTTGTATGAAAAACTAGAATCCTGTATAACTTTTGAACTATAAAATTTTATAGAAAACTGGCACCCTGCAGACCTAGATATTTATTACTAGAACATGTCTTCAAAATTTCGTGGTGTTTGATCAACAAGTGTCAATAATAAGTGAGAAATTCGTTTGTATAAAGCCCGCTGCGAGGCGCCGCGAAGTGTATCCTCTTAAAAGTATGTTATAAGGTCTAGAAACCTATAAACATATGATTTTGTACAACATATACCTACCTACATTGATTTTCTTAATTTAGATAACTGTGGTTCAATAAATAAATAAATCAGAACATATCTGTAAAATATATTCAGAAACCCTTTAAATTCATAAAACACAGTGAGCAATTTGTATGCACCAAAAGTAAATGTTTTGTAAAGAAATAAAACTTCCGATATAAAATCTTGAGAGGTTAGAAGTTTCGAACCTTGTTTGGTATTCGGGCCGCGCGCACATCCGGTGTCGGTCGCTCCCTCTGTCGACTATAACTCTAGTCAACTCGTTTAGCAATTTACATTTATTGTTAAACATTAGTATCGTCATAAACTCACAAAAGATGCTTTATTTAAAGAATAAAATATAAAATTCTAACATCAACGCGGGATTTCTACGTAACTACTTGATTGACTGGTATAAAGTTTTATTTTATATTATTCTCTGTCCTTCCAGCTAAAGACTCACACTTGACGTTTTCAAGTAGCCTTTGTCCTTTCCCGGGACTCAAACTATCGCCGTGCCAATTTTTACTTTCGAATTATAATGTTTATATGCGTGCTAACATTTGAACCTCATAAATAGTTTATTTCGAGATTTCACTACAAATAATCAAAAATTTACTAAAATACTTTAAACTGCATTTCGAATTAAATTGCTTTCTATTAATATGATTCGTATAGCTAAATAGTCTTGTCCAAAAACAAACAATTCAATACCATAAACAGCTACTAATAACAAAAGTTTTAATTAACTTGTGAAATGGCTGGTACGTAGGAGCGTACATAGTTTGTAGATGTTTAAACAAGAGATATCTCAAACTTTTTCACGTAACTGGATTCAGCGTTAACGGGATTATTCTTGTATTGGTTACTGAGTAATAAAGTTAGCTGGGCAATTTCGGCTACACATATTGGCAATTACTGGTAACGAGGTGTTTGCTCCTCTCACAAAATGGAAGATAATACCTACTTTCTCAGCACAAACTACTAAAGTTTCTTGTTTATTATACTTTATATATAAAATGAACACTGAAACTAGAACATCAGTACATTAAAGAAGACGTAAATACGAAAATATAATAGTAATAAAGCAAAGGGTTGATGCTTTGCCCGCATAGTTTTAACACGTTATTAAGATCATACTATATCCTTTGATAAATACTGACTGACGCTTAATTAGCGTCTCCTTTCGACCAACTTTTTACCCAGAACCTTACTAACATTTGGTCTTCATGTTTAACCCAAACGCTTATGTAATTTTTCTTTATACAAAGAACTAACCTACTTGAACGGTTTTGACATTGCGTTGAAACTTAGCCTTAGGGGCCGTCCATTAATCACGTGAGGCTCGCAAGGGGGAGAGGGGGTTTGGCAAAAATCAAAGGAGTGTATTAATATATCACGTGTATTTATTATTTCGTCAAACACGCGATTTCTCAACCGAAAGCGGCGTGTAGTGTGTCCTGACACAAGTTCCGTCTTACGAATTTTCGATCAGGTCACGTGTCCTGACGCGAGTAAAACATTTTTTACCCATAACAAAAAATGTGCACAACGCCGCTAAAGAAGTTTTCACTTTAATAAAATCCTAGAGATGCACAATGTTCGTACTTTCTTACATCCTCACGCGACGATCGATCGGCAGATCGATATAGATTCTCTGCGTAGTGTGTTATCCAGTTGTTAGTGTTGAAGACAGTCTTGCTAATCCGTGATCCGAGGACAATGTACATTAAATATAAGTTAGTAAAATATATTTTTTTCGAATGATTACACCATTCCATTAATATTATTTTTATGCCAGTCAAAAACAACCTGCAATCTTTCTGTCTAGACATTTTTATCATGGTCCTTAATTTTCTAGAATAAAATTAGAATATGCTTTATTTTATACCTGTATTTAAAAATAATTAAGTTTGTTTGTAGGTACTTAAAAATACACGTGATTTTTTTGGTGTTAGTCTTAAACCCTAACCGTATCACCGAGGGGGAGGCAGGGTTAAAAAATGCTTAAAAAAACATCACGTGATTAATGGACGGCCCCTAGCTAGTTAGTAACATTTCTTTGGAAGTTTTGTACTATATTTCGTACGCACTTCTTTTTATTTGTCTAAGCCACAGGAATCTTATTGCTTAACATAGGCCTCTCTAATATGTTTTCAGGATAGCCTGTTCTGAGCCGCTTGCATTAACTGACTCTCTGAAGCTGAAACAGGTCGCCTGTCGCTGTGACATTCAGTTCGTGGTAGCTACTCAGAAATCTTTGGCTCCACTTCAGTTTGCTAAATAATCAAGCATTTGAGCTATATCCTTTCTCATTATGAATTTAATCGCACAAATAAACACCTAGCATAGCTCTATACATAGCTTACTGCGCAACTTTGCTCTTATTTTGGAAGCCAAGACTAAAAAAATTACTTTTTCTCACCCACTCATTTACAATAAAGTACCTGGAGGACCGAGCTTGGCTCGTTTTTTTACAAATACTCAAGTATTTTCAGTTTATCATTGCCTGAAAACACGGATAAAACATCGTACATACTCGTATATACAAGAATTGTTCGTTTGAATATATTAGATTTATAGTAAAGGCATGCCATTAGCAAACAGCCGGAACTATTTAAAGTTGTGTAATTTACAACAGTGTCATGCAAATCGTACAAGGTATAAAAGTATACATATCTACAAATTTAAACTCGTGTAAAGTGAACATAAAGTTGGATCAACTGGATTTAAGCTCGATTCATTACCATAACAGATTGGTGAAACGATTTGTGCTGATAATGTACGTACCAATCTTGTGATTGGTATGTACATTACAATACAATAATGAACAAACTTCGGCCAGAATGACATCAATAGATTCCTATTTTATAAATTTTTAAGTCGGCTCTCCCATCAATTGCACTCTTCACGGCCTTTGAAGTAATGCACTATTTATACACGGATTTTTTTACGGCCATAGACTAATTCTTATAGGTTTTCCTGTAATCTATAATTAAGGAACTATTTTCTTTTTTTTTTTTTTCAATTTTAGGCCCAGTAGTTTCGGAGATAAGTGGGAAAATGGTAAATTATCATCTCTTTTGTTAAATAACTTTAAAACTATTATTTTTTACATTATAAAAAATATTATTTGGGACTCTCACAACGAGCCTTTTAATTTATGCTGCATATTGCAAAAACTTTTTGATTTTCTTATTTACCCCCAAAAGCGACCCCCCATTTTTAAGTGATTTATTATTGAACAGGTTTATATTAAGGTCACAAGATAACAGTTTCGTTATATTGTCTATGTTAATAATAATAATAATAATAATAATAATAATAAAACGCGCTAGCGACATAATTCAACTATTAATAAAAGATAATTATCAATACAGTAAGTAAGTGTTTATTTTTAAGGTTAGAATAAAAAACATATTTAAAATAATAGATAATAGTGCACGGTGATCCTTATTAAAGCCGAAAATGATGATACTGCTTTAGCTGGTGTCGAATATTCCTTTTATAATTATTTAAATTAGGTTTTCATGCATTTGGAAATATATATATTTATATATTTGCTTAATAGGATATGGAGGCTGTTATAGTCTAAGTAGGTAATTGTAATAAGTAAGTTATGGTTTTTTTTTTTCATTATGCAGCTATTGGCTTTTAACCAACTTTATGGAATATTATTATTGCTTGGGCTGTGTATAATTTCTTTATATATAACTTATTATATTCTTTATAAATAAATGTTATATTAAATAAATGTAAAACCCTGAGCCCAAGACGATTATTACAAAGAATTTTGAAAATATACGTCATCATTATTTGAAAAAATACTCTCAGTATCTTGTTCGGCTTTTACTCGTCTTTTGCTTAAAAATTGAATTATTGCTGCAAAATAAATGACAGTCGTAACACACATTTGTGTTGAGTATCAATTATCATATGTTACATTTCGTTAAAAAGACGGAAGCAGAAAATAATTTTTAATCCGAAAAGAGTCGTATTCGACATAATGGAATCGAAATTGCTAAGGATTTTTTGGCTTAATAAATAGATGCAATCTGTGGGACTAGCAACTGGTCGGGTTATACGATTCTGAAACGTACGTGTTCCAGAGGAATATTGCGTTTGGGAGTATCATAAATAGACCTGCATGTCGACGCAAATACGTCCGTAAGGAATATTTTCTTAGGACTTATACTAGTGATTGTAAAAATCAATGCAAAAACCGATTTTAACCGCTTTTTTTTTCTAACCGGTAATTATCAGTAATTTTTAATAAACGTACCCCAAAACTCATGTTATATATGTTAGCTAGGCAACTACCGTATACAATATTAAAATATTATTGTGGCCGGAAGTCAATGGGGTCATATATAGATAGTAACAACTAGATATAAACATTGTTTATTTAACAACTTAGTTTAAATATATTATTATTTTTTACTTTGTGAATGTCGCTGTTGTGTTAGCATTGAATATCGAAATTTTGTTGACGAGTGCGAAGTCTAGCGTGTTACGAAAAATTTTAAATTAGTATTTTTAAAATATATTTTTTATCAAAAAAAATTTATAATGAAAAAACATTATACAACATTAATATAAGGCGTAACATTGCCTAATACTGTTATATACTTACAGTATTATTTTTCTTTAAAATAGTACGAAAGCAAATTTTAAAATTCGAAGAAATCGTATAATTTAAATTTAAATTTCTGGAGTCAATAAAAAGATAAATTCACATTATACAAAATGTGCTACTAAATTTACATTTAACTACCAGTTAGCCCGGTGTCACACAGGTGATTTTTTCCTTTTTAGCGTACCGTACCCAAAGGGTAAGTAGCGGGACCCTATAACTAAAACTTCGCTGTCCGTCCGTCCGTCCGTCCGTCTGTCTGTCACCAGGCTGTATCTCATTTAGACAGTTAGACAGTTGAAATTTTCACAGAAAATGTATTTTAGTTGCCGCTTTAACAACAAATACTAACAAAAACAGAATAAAATAAATATTTAAGGCGGCCTATCCTATACAACAAACGTCATTTTTTGCTCGTTTCTGCTCAATATTGATAACGGCAACAGGTAGACGCTTAAAATATTTACAAAATATTTAGTTATGTAGTCACTTTAAAAATAAATAATTAAATTAAAATGAAAGAAATATTTAAGCTCCCATACAACAAACGTGATTATTTTGCCGTTGTTATAGATAATGGTACGGAACCCTTCGTGCACGAGTTCGACTCGCACTTGGCCGATTTTTTTCATATGCACCTTGTCCTGAAAATTACGAACACAACAAAAAAAACAGCCAATTCAGTTAAGCCGTTCACAAATAATGTTTTTTTATCCTTTTGGCGATCGATATAAAATGCTCCATTTAACATGCCAGTACCTAGGACATAGAAAGTGTATAGAAATATTTTTAAATATGTCCTAAAATATTACATTAATGTACTTGTTGCAATAAAAATAAAACTTCGGCAAAATATTTAAACAAAAAACTACCGAACTACTGAAACCATGTATTTTAAAGCAACCCGATGAGGTATAATATAATGTTTGTAGTCGGTTTTGCAGGCCTCATTAAGTTAAGCCCTATTTTACCATGATCACATAATTTACCATAAACGACGGATTTCGAGTAAGTATGCACCGCATGCAGTTACCGTAAACAATGAAAGAGGTATGACAATTTTAGCCTATCGAGGATCAAACTATACGTGTGTTAGGTTGTTAAACATTCTAAACAAATAATGCCAGTCTAATAGGAATAGTTGTTTACTACCCGACATAAAAATACTCTCTGAAACTATACTGTTACTTATTGCTTTCAGCCTTATATTTTTGCACATGAGCTCAGTTTTTAAACAAATAATGCCAGTCTAGAAGGACTTTTGTTTATTATCTGAAATTAAAACAAATATCTCTGCTTTTAAATTTAATATTCTCATGATTTCCCGCTACAGAAAATTTTTGCAGGTTAGCCACTAGTAGATTATACACCAAGGGGATAAAACAGTGTCTTACGTCAGAGATGTCAAATTGAATCTCGAGAGTACCGAAGGATTGCAGGGTTAACACCCGCGCATAGAAAGGGGGTTTAGAGTTAACGTCCAAGCAAAGCGAGAGAGTTAAGACTAGAATCCTAAGTGCAACGAGGGATTCAAGTTCGCCCAACACCTTTATCCCCGAGGAGAATACTCTGCTTTTTACACCTACTATAAGACAGTAAAATCTAATATCAGTCTAAAACAATGCATTTTACATAGTAAGTATATATTTTTCATTTTTAGAGTTCCATACCTCAAAAGGAAAAAAGGAACCCTTCTAGGATTATTTTGTCGTCCGTCTTTCTGTCTGTCAAGACCCTTATTTGTCAGGAACGCGTGGAGGTATCAAGTTGAAATTAATATCAAATACATCATGAGGAAACCTGCACACGTCAAGAACAAAAAAGACGTATGTAAAGGCCACGATCCGCACTGAGCCCGTGTATAGACTACGGCCCAAATCACCCTCGCTTATGAGGGTAGGCCGTGCCCCAACAAAACTATGGTCTATGGTCTACGGAACGCTTAAATTTAATTGGATCTTCCTTCCTGCGCGATTTACGAACGTATAAACAAAATATGACATCAATAAATTATAATTGCAGTAAGGAACTATCATTTCTTGTCAGTTTTTCATGTAACGTAGTAGTTATGTATGTATACGAATTAAGTTTATATATATGTATTCATGTATGTCGACAGAACTTTATAAATGTAAACTTTTAACTTTTTGCTTGTACACAGTGAATGACATGTCCTTATCGCAACTTAAAAGACATCTGTATGCATGCCACTAAACATTTACATATCATTTAAAATCAAATGGCAAACGAAAACGTTTCCTTATGACATTTTCGTTTCGTTTTCGCGGATTTGCGTATAAATGTGAGGGTGGTTAGACCCTTAGACACGTGTAGCATATAACGCAAAGTAATGAATGTAATGCAGGAAGGAATATAAATATGCAACTAACATGCGGTTTTTGAAGTGAAAACTTCTTTAGCGGCGTTGTGCACTTTTTTTGGTATGGGTAAAAAATGATAAACTCGCGTCAGGTCACGTGTCCTAATCGTGGAAATTCGTAAGACGGAAACCGTAATGCCACGCCTATTATAATTTTTATTTTTAGTATTCGCGATTATGAGTAGTACAGGGAGGTTGGATATGGAATTTTAATTCTATGACAGATTGCGATATCAAATATACTACGTCAAAAAAGTAAATAAACAAACATTATTATTTCTTGACAATGTCAAAGACATGTCTTGTGACATATTTGAGTGTTAAGCGCGAATCGTGTATAAAGGTTTTCACTTCTGCCGGCACTCCAGGAGTGCAACTCGTTTTTTTTTTATAATTTTATATTCAGTATCTTCTGCCAGTATTGGATCTATTAAAATTGGTACAGATTAAATTTACGAGAGTTGTCGCTTAGTCAGACTTTTTCGCCCTTCGACAGTGGGCCGAGCGATAGTTACCGCTCTAATAAAAATTGCCTTTTTATAAGAATTTTAAAGAAGATATATAATTTACTAACTGACCGGGCTGACGTTGTAGCATGTGTTAGATTTAAGTTAAAATCCTAGTAAGTAATATTAAATGAAAGGAAAGTAAATGAAAAGTTAAAAAGTAGTTTTCAACTAATAATATCATTCTAAAACCAAAATCATTATTGTCTTTTAATTTTCTTTATATTCTAAGATCTACTACCGTTTCGGAACCAACATGGCGTTCTGGTGAGAAGAAACGGCGAAAGAAACTTTTTAATGTGATTATCATTATAAAGAAACTAATACAAGGTAAAATTTGAGCCTAGTTTAAATACAAGCTTAAAAATAAGTTAACATAAAATATGAAGCATTTGCTTACTAAATTAAAGTTTAGTACATACTTAACACAATGTAATCCCCAATTAAGAATATCTATAATTCGTAACTTCAAAATACAATAGAATCGGTTAAGTAGGTAAGTACTTAATCCGAGAGGTTGAATTTTAATTCACAATACATATAACATGCAGTTACAGAAAACCCTGTAAAAAAGACCTATCAAAATACTAATCTGCAAGCTGGAAACTTTTCCTACGCAGATATTACCAAAAAAACCCCAAGATTTGAAAAAGGATAACAATAACTTCAACCTAGTTAAAGTATTAGACAAAATGTTTAACAAATTCCAAGACATCATGAGTAAAATGATAGACAGCATGATGGATCGCATGATCCAACTAATCACACAGTTGATACGAAGTTCGCCTTAAATCTTCGTATAGCCACATGGAATGCCAACGGGCTTACTGAACGTAGACAGGAACTTGAAATGTTCTTAAAAACCGAAAGAATTGATGATTGAGATTAGGGCTCTCCGAGACCAGGTTAACTTCAAAATCTCATACATATAACTGGCTATAATGTTTATACCACAAATCACCTATTATGAAATTCACATGGAGGAACTGCAGTTATAATAAAGCAAAACATTAAACATTATGCGCAAGAAGAAAACTGTACTGAAAAAATACAGGCAATATCAGTTAAAATATAGGGTACCACAATGGAAACAACACTTTCAGCCATCTATAATAAGAAGATTTTATTAACTTCTTCGCTACATTGGGAAATAGATTTGTTTGTGGCGGAGATTGGAATTCTAAACATGTTTACTGGGGCTCCAGATTGACACTCCCACGAGGCAGAACCTCGTCTCTACAGTTAACAATCTTAATCTCAGGTGCGTCTCACATGGAGTGCCTACTTATTGGCCCACTAACAAAAAGAAGGTGCCAGAGCTGCTTGACCTCATTATTGTTAAAAATATAGCACAAAGTAACATACACATTAAATAATGTACTGACCTGTCTTCAGATCACACACCTGTCATACTCAATGTAAATTGTAAAGTGGTCCCTAAGGAAAAATCACCTAGACTATATAGCTGCAATACTGACTGGGATCAATACAGGAAAATTATTGAAGAAGGTTCAAACCTAAATATTTCCCTTCAAAGCACTGAGGAAGTAGTATCTGCAATCGAGTCACTAAATAAACTGATTCATCTAGCTGCCATTGAATCAAAACCCACATAAAACAAGAAAGTTACACCCACATCAATATCCCAGGGAGATAAAAGACAAAGTCAACGAAGGAAGATATCTACGAAAGATATGGCATAACACTGGTTACCCAAGTGACAAAAGGAACTTTAACAAAGCCTCTGACGATTTGAAATGTATGATCAACAAAATGAAAAACGACAACCTACAACATTTCTTGGGAAAATAAAGACACAAATTACTCTCTATGGAAAGCCACTAAAAAACATACTAGACCAAAAAACTAAATACCACCCACTAGAACACATAATGGAACATGGGCTAGAACACACCTGGAAAAAGCCAAGGTTTATGCAGGATACCTGAAAACAGTATTTCAACCACATCAGAGTGTTAACCAGGAACAGGATGAAAAAGTATTTAACTACCTAAACACCCCACTACAGTTATGTCTGCCAATAAAAAGTGCTACTCCAAAAGAGATTTATTGTCAAATAATGAGTCTCCAAGAAAGCAAATCCCCCGGATATGATTCAATTGATGCTACACTACTCAAACAACTCCCAAAGAAAGGTATCATGTTACTTACGGCTATCTTTAATGCCTGTCTAAGATTATCAATATAACCCTCCCAATGGAAAATTGCGCACGTAATCATGATTCTGAAACCAAGCAAGCAACCTAATGAAACAGGCTCCTACAGACCTATAAGCCTTTTGCCTGAAGTTGGAAAATTTCTTGAAAGGATACTGCTAAACAGAATAAAGCCCCATCTGTTAGAAATAATACCGTCACACCAGTTTGGCTTTTGTGAGCAACATGGAACCATAGAGCAAGTACACCGTCTCACAGATGTAATCGGTAGAGCAATGGAGAATAAACAGTACTGTTCCGCTGTTTTACTGGATATTAGCTAGGCATTCGACAAAGTATGGCATCCGGGCCTATTATATAAGATAAAAAAGTCTCTCCCTCATTCCTTTTTCAACATACTGAAGACTTACCTACATGCAAGATGCTTCGAAGTCAAACAAAACGAAGAAACTTCTGAGCTGTGTAAAATATCATCAGGAGTACCACAAGGAAGCATCTTAGGTCCCGTGCTGTATCTCATATACACTGCTGATCTTCCCACGAATACTAACGACACAACTGCTACATATGCGGATGACAACGCCTTCCTCTCAGTACACAGAGATCCAACAACAGCATCAGCTAACCTACAAAAACACCTGGCAGAAGTTGAGAAATTGTTAAATAAATGGCACATTAAAGTTAACCAAAACAAGTCAACGCATGTGACATTTATGCTAAGAAGGCAGACCTGCCCACCGGTCAAACTATATAATGATGAAATTTCTCAAACCGACTACGCAAAATACTTAGGTATGCACTTGAACCGTCGCTTAACTTGGCAGAAACACATTTGGACCAAACGCAAGCAATTAGATACAAACTTCAGAAATATGTATTGGTTGACTGGACGGAAATCTAAGCTTTCTCCAGAAAGCAAACTCATTTGATATAAAGCCATTCTCAAACCCATATGGACATACGGAATCCAGCTGTGGGGAACTGCAAGCAATAGTAATATTGAAATACTATGCTTAACTATGCTTAACATACCATACTTCATTGGAAACAAATACATATGGATTTGAAAATCAATACCATCAAGCAGGAAATTTCTCAGTATAGTGAAAGATACCAGACTAGATTGTCGAACCACATTAACACACTAGCATCAAAATTGAAAGGACCTGGAAGTGTAACCCACTCTCGTCTCAAGAGATTCAGTATACCTACTTTAAAAAACAGATTTGCACCAAAATGACAAAAATGTCAAGATGTGATTGAGAAGACTCACTGGAGCTTTTCTTGCTGGAATAAAGTCAGAATCAATTCAAACAATATACTGGCTCATTGTGATACCCACAGATTGCCAGTTACAGTAATCAAGAGAGAGAGAGAGAGAGAGAGAGAGAGAGAGAGAGAAAAAAAAAACAATACAACAAGATAAATATGCTTTTATATGATTACAAAATCAATTGTACTTAACTGTATACACTGGATTTCCTTTTAAATATGGCTGCGTAGCGTTACTCAACGAGTTCTGACTAGAGAATCAATCCTTCAGTTAAGGTATCTGCTTTTTAAAGACTGTGCTTCCCCTCCACAAACAACCACGTGTTTTATAATGATCATTATTTAAATAACTATTTCTATTTTTATAAACGAGAAGCCACACTTGCAACTTGAAGATAATTTACACATTTTACTTATCCTTAGTTATTGTATTGTTCAATAATAAATTGTTGTAAATCTAAAGTTAAACATTGCCGCCATTAAAAATCAAACCAACCTGGCAAACATTACACATGTTTATCTTACTGGCTTAAAACATTGTAAACATTTCATAAATCATTATTTATTTATAAAATAATTACTGTAAGACTTGCTTCGAAACAGAAAACTGAACAGTAAATTCAATAGTAAGAAATGGACATTTATAAAAAGGGAAACGGAAAGTCAATGTATAATATTAATATATTAAATAAAATAAGATGGGAACTATTCATAATTTAATTCAAATAGAATATTAGCAAATCATTATGAATATTTATCAACTCTAAATATTTTTCAGGATTAAACTATGTACTTTGATTAATTGAATTACTCCTTTGTGAATAATAGACAATTAAAATAAAGACAAATTAAAACAAACAGATTTATAACCTACAATATACATATTTCTAACACATGCATATAAGAAAAAAAAAAGGACTAATACGACGATACAAAACGAGCATTAATATTATATTGAAAAAAACCTACTTATTATAGCACGTATCAAAATATTCCATAGACAGTAGTGCCACGCTCAATTGTATATTGTTGCAGACCCGTAGCAATGAAGACTTGAAAGTTTTATATTTTATTTTTCTAATTTATTGAGCGTACAACTCTAGAAAAAGTTGTCTTTTTTCGCACGGTTGGATTAAGGACATCGTTTTAAGGTAAGTATATGAGACAGGGGCGTATCCAGCGGGGGGCGATCGGATCTAAGGACGGCCAAGGATGAAATGAATTGTAACATTTTTTTTAAATATATTACTTTTATTATATATAAATTACAATAAAAAATACTTGGGGTTACTTTATGTTACTTGGGTTTGTATATTTAATTAAGTTGAAACTTGGTATATATATGAATTTCTGTGACCTTGGAAAGTAAATGAAATTTTTTTAAAAAGTTTCGCAATATGTACCGTGTGACATAGCTAATGATAAGGATGTTCTAAGGATATATCTTTTATAAATTTTAAGTTATTGAAGAAAATGAACCACCTAAAATTAAAAAGAAATACATAAAATAGTAAAACAAAATACGTAAACAAAATAAGTAAAACAACGACTGCAGCGCCATCTGCCGGGCTGATTTGTGAATCTTAACCATTCAGGCAGGCGTCAGTCAAACGCATACAAAAAAAATCATTCAAATCGTTCCAGCCGTTTAGGAGGAGTACAGTCACATACACAGGTACAGTAGAATTATATATATAAAGAAAATTAAATTTTAGATTATGTAGTACTTCGTTAATGTTCATTTCTAATTAAGATAAAGAAGATAAGATAAAGAAGATAATATTTATTTACCTGTTCAAAACAGCTGTCTCTTTCGATTCTTATTTTCAAAAATACCACATTTTTTTTGTATAGTAAATTAAAGAAACAAAAGTTTAAAAAATTTAATAAAATACTTGCCATGCTTAACTAAAAAGTAAACGAAAAATTTACACAACATTATTAATGTAAAGTTATCATAATAAAAAGAAAGGTTTATTGACTTAAATGGTTTATTATTTTAAAAAATAAGGTATTATAATCAGTTTTCTTCTTCTGATGAGATTAAATATTTCAGCCTTTGACTCAAAGCGTCTTGTATGATCCGTTGATATGCACTTATGCAGAAACGTAAGCAAAGAGACAGCGCTATGTAATTGCTGCCTAGTGTGACGGCGACAGCCAATGCGTAAATCTTGCGAAAAATCAATAAAAAGTCGTTTATAAAATAACTACGATAATTATAAAAAAACTAGTTTGATATATATAAAGATATTGTTATTGCCTATCAATCATTTTTAAAAGAATCACGAAATAGCCTTTCGTTATAAAGATTCAACACAAAAAGTGTGCCAAACAAGGTTTTTTCTAAAAGTAAATGTATTAAGTAAAATATCGTGTTGCGAATTCGAGTGATTAAAATCCTAAATATTAAACATCAAAAAAAAAAAACTCATAAATAACATACGAACTGAGATCTAGATCGACAAACATGAACAATTTTACATATACGGACCCTTAACTAGTATAATAATAATTCTATTTTTACACTCACTCTTTCTCTGACCTTATTATACTGTATTTTTCATAAATAGCAACCCTGGTCAAAGCCAACAATTCCATCACATTGCACAAAATTTCTAACAACTCTGCTCTGAGACATTAGCTAAGGATGCCCTTAAGAGGCTTATGTTTAATCCGAGCTAATTTTTTAATCTACGATGATATCCAGCGATAACCAGTGAATCTCACTGGCTGTCAGAATTCTGCTCTGGTGCAAACTGTATGCTTGGTGAAAGTAAGATGTAAACAAATAAAATACGAATGTTTTCTTGTGTAATCTAAATTAGCTTTAATAATAAGTTTAAAACACCAACTCTTTTTAACAATGTGAACATAACCGTCACAGTTAAGAGTTTAGTGTACCTCAGGGAGCAATTACGAAAATGTTACAGCCCTTTCGCAAAGTTCCTGTAAAACAGCTTCAGAGGAAACAGGTTAATGAGTCTCTTGGGACCTAAAGATAATAGTCATTATTTTATGCTAATAAAATGCAATTCTCAAACTTGTTATCTCGTGAAAAAGTTAGTATTGCGCATTTTTTACTGTTGTTGTTTTCGTGTCAATTGTTAGCGGATCTTTTGATGGAAACACTCTTGGTATGTTCAATAGCTTATAGTCTAATTATTATAGAAAATATCTAGTTGGCCTTTGAATATGAGGCTGTGAGGCTAAAAAATTCCTGAAAACCTTTTCAGGTGCGATTTACCTGCACATTTTAAAACTAAATATATTTCTAAAATTTTAACTTGTAGTATTATCTGTATTTAACTGACATATTTCTTAAATGGACAATTGATGCTTATGCATTACCGTTGAAATGATTTTCGTTCTAAATATGTGTAGCGGATTTAATAGAAAAAAAATAAAAAAATTAAGGCTCAGTAGCCAAAAGTGGTAAGTCCCCAATTGTAAAAATGAGTTTCCGGTATCGTTAATTATCTAGTAAATTCTCGATCAAATTGAGTACATTCTCAGAAAAGACAAGGACAGCCCTAATTCGAGTGCTGGCTCAATGCAAGCTTTGCCGAGCCGAGTCAGAAATTTAATGACTGCTATCATCATATGACAACTAGCCAGGCTAGCTTTAATATACCGTCAGATACACTGTAGCAAAAATTTTGCCACTAGCGCGGTCACCTATCTAATGACTAACCTCGCCAGACGTTGCTTAACCTCGTATAACAATATCAGTTTCGACCGTCTTAGTTATTCGGGTACGAGCTCCTTCGAAGCCTATGTGCTTAAATATAAATTACACAGCCAATTTTTAATAAAAAAAATTATATATATTCCAAAACCATAGTCAAAGAGAAATATAAATATACATATTAATAAAGGTTCCTAACCCAAGGGTATTCGTGCGTCCGCGTCGCTGCTGGTCAATTTATGATACTTCCCAGCTGAATGTTCCCCTTGAACACGTACGCTCCGGAACCGTATAAGCCGACCCGTCGCACAGATTGCGTCTTATTTATTGCCAACATAAAAACCTCCGATTCCAAATATTTCCGAATTTAACATACCATGTTTCCTTTATCCTAATTTTACAGTCTAATAAAAATATGATGATACTGGCAATATATTGTAGATCGACTTTTGTTTCTGAACGTTTTTTTAAACGGGATGTTTGAATAAAAATAATACTTATTCTTTAACTTCTTATTTTTATAAACATCATGACCTATAATTATTATTCGAACTATAACATTTCGCTACCCAAAATGCATTATTGTCATATTATGTTGCAGGATTGGAAATTAAGGAAATGAAATTAAAAGAAGCATTTGAAGGTAAGTTTAGTTGTCGTTATTCTCGATATTTTGTCAGGAAACCTAACAATTTTTAATCATATAATCAATGTCTTAGGTGTTGTTCCATTTTAAAATAATAATCAGCTAGAATTTTTATTTATTTCAAAACTAGCCAAAAAAAATCCAAATTTAACCTTATGAGAGCACGCTTGAACTGGCATTAGCTTGCTTTATCCTTGACCCATGTCACTGGTGTATATCGCCGCCCTTAATTAAACATATGAACACACAGTTCTACCTTGCTCCACATACGCTAAAGAAATGTTTTATTTTGTGATAACCCTAGTACAATGATAACACACTATAAGATACTATAACACATATGATAATACATAGGCTACATTTTACTCTGAAAAATTCAAAAGTTCTCGCAGAAACAACTCAATGTAAACGAATTTCCTATACCTAGCTATTACTTTAGCATAGTTTGGCAAACATTTTATCTCTTTATCTTATCTTATCTCTTTATCTCACTATTAGATACTATAGCACATATGATAAAACATAGGTTTTTATCCCAAAAAATTGAGAGATTCCGCGGGAATATCTATGACGAGCATAAACGAACTGTAGCTTGCTATAGCAAACTTCATTAGTATAATTAAGGAGTTGGCGTAAGAATCCCACGCTGATAATCAAATCTAGGGCGGGTGGAGCCGCTGGCAAAATTCATTAATAACCAGCTAAACCATTAATATTATAAATGCCTAATTTTGGATTTTTGGTGGTTTGTTACTCAATCACGCTTTAACCACTGGGTAGATCGGGATGAAACACATATAGGTTAGGTCTTGGAATAGGACATTTAAATATTATATTTTTCATCCTGAGAATTCAAAAGTTTCCGCGGGTATAACTATAACGTTTGTCATTCAATCCTGCCGCAACGGAGCATCCAATTGAGCTAAAAAAGTTGAAGATATGGAGAAGGACGAAGACTACTTTTTATCCCGGAAAATTTAAAAGTTCCCACAGGAGTAACTTCAACCGAATTCCACGAAGGAACCATAGCTGCAACTATACACTGAGAAAAAACTGCTACTTAAAATCCCTAAAATCATTATGGTATTGTAGCACGGTTCTTAACACGTGTACTACAACAGTAATTTTGTTTCTGCTCTCGTAATAATTGAACAACATACTTACGCGTTTATATACAGCACCATTCTTCGTAATGAATTACGTACAAGTATTCTGCATCTTTAATAATAGTGTTTCTTGATGAACTTACGTAGGTCGTCCACAAATCGTAAGCGATATGTATATACCTGAGCTGAACCATTACACGTACGTAATTTACCTACTTGCATACATATTCGGGTAGCGTAGATTCATGGTAAGGTAGATGGGGATTATTGTAAGTATGCTAACTACTTATACAAAGGAAGTTGCTACGTCTGCAAAGTACCTAAACAAAATCATTATGTTAGTACTCAGCTTCTTTAGCAATCTTGTTTCCTTTGTAAAATACGTAGCCAGTGCCTTGACACACAATTGTACCGCACTATTGTAAATATGCAGTCTACTTATATAAAGCTTGTAGCTACGCCTACATACTATTATGTAAGTACCCACACCCTTTACCTAATCTTGCGGCATACGTTTGATACTTGGACAGTGTTATGTTGCGTCAATATAGCGGTTCATTGTAAGTATGCGGCTTACTGATATAGAGGTTTGGGCTACGTCTATAACGTAGACAGCCCCATTATGTAAGTACTCAGTCTCCTTAAATAATATTGCTGCCTACGTAAAATACTTAGTCGGTGCCTTGGCGCACACGTATCCCAATCTGTTGTAAGTATGCTACCTACTTACACATAGATTTTTGCTACGTCTACAACGTAAGCAGAACTATTGTGTGAGTACGCAGCGTCTTCAAATAATTTAGCTACCTATGTAAAATACGTAGCCAGTGCCTTGACACACAATTGTACCGCACTATTGTAAATATGCAGTCTACTTATATAAAACTTGTAGCTACGCCTGCATACTATTATGTAAGTACCCACACCCTTTACACAATCTTGCGGCCTACGTATAATACTTGGACGGTGTTATGATGACTCCTTATAGCGGTTAATTGTAAGTATGCGGCTTACTGATATAGAGGTTTGGGCTACGTCTATAACATACTTTTTCTCTTTACATACGTATGATACACCTGGATGTACTGTATCCACTCTGGTATAGTAACGGTAACTTTCTTCTCTCCACCACATGTATGCAGACGATCTCCAGATCTATAATCAAACAACTTTTGAAGATTTATTTCAAACGATATGTTTGATAAACTCTGATCTCCTCAGAATTTCAGAATGGAGCAAAGCCTTTGGCATAAAAATAAACCCAGCAAAAACCCAGGCCATAATACTAGGCAGTCCAAAGTTTATGTCTAGAATAAACTGGGTTAGTCTCCCAAAAGTTTGTGTAGACAATGTACTTATACCTTATAATTACCAGGTTAAGAATCTAGGTATTATTATAGATAGTAGTATGTCTTGGACTTCACAGATAGCCGAGGTCAGTAGGAAAATGTTTTCCGCTGTAGGTTCCCTAAGAAGGCTGCAAAATTTCCTACCCACGGACACTAAAATTGTTCTTGCACACTCTCTTTTGCTTCCTATACTCGATTACGCCGATGCTAGCTATCCTGATTTAACTGAAGACCAATTAAACAAACTTGAGCGACTACAAAATCTGTATTCGGTTTATATTTGGATTACGCAAATATGACCATATTTCCAATTTCCGCGTGAAGCTCAAGTGGCTCCCAATTCGCTTTCGCCGGAATGCTCATATTCTTTCACTTCTTTACTGTGTGCTGTTCAATCCTAGCTACCCTTCTTATCTCAAAGAGCGTTTTGGTTACTATGCCTCTTTGCGTTCCTCCTCTAATTTATTACTTAATACACCGAGTCACAACTCAAAATTTTACGATGATTCCTTCACTGTACAAGCAGTGCGATTGTGGAACTCTCTCCCAGTAGATATCCGAAAAGCACAATCACTTACAACCTTCAAAGCACAAGTGAAAAAGCATTTTTTAAATCTCGCATAACCTTGTTGTTTTGCTCCCTCTGTTCTTCTGATGTAGACACTTAAATATTTAAGTTATGATTGTTTTATTTATGTGTAGTTTATGTATTTTTATGTAAGGAATTTATGTATTTTATATTTTATGTATAAGGGTATTTATGTATTTTGTAGTTATATATTTATTTGGTAATTTATTCTTATTCTATGTTACTTATATCTTTATTTCAGTTTTTGTACAATTTTGCACATCCTACCATTCCAATCTTTTAAATTTGTATATCAATACCAACATAGGTTATCTGGTAGAAATCGCCATCTGGCGATAAGATCGCCTGTTGTACGTGTTTTTTAATATTATTTTTTCAATAAGTTTGTGTTTTTGTTTTGTGCAATAAAGGATATTTGTATTTGTATTTGTATGTATGATACACATACTGTCGGTACGGTCACAGTATGGCATCTTTACATACGTATGATATATCGTGTTTTTCTTGATCGCAGGCAATAGCGGGCTACGTAAAATGTCAATTGTAAGTATCTGGGAGGACCACTATTAAATTACGTAGCCCAATCAGTGATAGTATTCAGGATACGGGCTACGTAGTGCCATCCCTGTACGCGACATTGAGCCTGCTCTAAACGTAATAGTGGTCCTCCGCCTACTAAAATTACGTACGGTTCCTACGTTTTTTTTCTCAGTGTAGCTTGCTATAATGAACATCTTTAATATAATCAAAGAGTTTCCGCAAGAATCCCACGCCGAAAGCCAAATTAAGGTCGGGTAGAGCCGCAGGGAAAAGCTAGTAATTAATATAAACCCTAGTTATCGTAGGAATCCCAAGCTGATAGTTATAACCGATTTAAGCACAGGCGGAGTCGGTATGGAAAGCCTGTTATTAATATTTTACTTTATTTTATCTTATTATATCAGGAAGAAATAAAGAAAATTTATAATATTATAACTAAACAAATTAACATTATTTAATATGGTTCATTGTTGAGTTGAGATGAGAGAAATTATTTCAAAATGGCGCACAAGGTTGTGTACTCATTGTACAAGGATATGCCCGGGAGCGACGTAGCCCGTGTTGTTAGTACAGGTACAATTTCCCATGTGACGGTCTGCTTCCAAATGTTACGATAATTTTTGTTTTACGTTAATATATTTAATATATGACATATTTCTGATATTTTAGGCATTTTTAAAAATGTGAGCATATATCATAAACATTAATAACTAAGGATTTCCACAGAGCGCAAATCCATCCAATGATCTATAAATTAACGAGATGTGAACTCTCTTTTTGCCAGATGCCGAATCACAGCCTTTGAGCTTAGATTCAGTTATCAATGATATGTTGGACATCAACAACATACATTGCTATGTAGATGACAGTATTGGATACGCTTATTAGACGGGTCATGGTAACATCCCTCGTTTCGTTGTGGAGGAAAAGCGAAGAGAACTTGTGTCTCTAATCGAGACCACACTGTCCAAGTCCACTTGGTCCGATTCAACCCTAAAAAGACAACTCTGCGCGTTTACCGCTACGTCTACAGTTCCAGGACACTCCCCTCTCCATCTGCAAGAGCATTGAGATTCTTGTACAGAGGATTAGGAAGAGAAAAAGAAGAACTTCACTGCCAAGATTTTCTCTATTCATACTACAGTATGGGGTTCTTCAAGAAAGAAGTTATTAGATTTTTGAAGAGTTGGCAACGCGCGAGTAATACCTCTGGTGTTTGTTGCAAGCGTCCATCGGCTACGGTAACCGTTACCATCAGGCGGACCATAAGCTTGTTTGCCACCTTAATGGTATAAACAATAAAAAAAAAATATGAAATTTGACAATGGAACGAACCTTTTTTTAACCCGTACTTTGATAACTAAAGAGATAACTCATCAAGTTTTATTTGAATTTTGGACAACAAAAGTAATGCACAATGTTGGACATCAACAACATATATTGCTATGCAGATGTTAGAAAAGACTGATGACCTTTAAACGGCTTAACAGAGACTCTCGATCAAGTCACCTTTCAAACCAAAAACTAAATCAAAATCGGTTTATATACATAGATAAATTTAGAATACCCCTCTATTTTCGTTGGAAGTAAGAAATACAGGAAAATAAACGATAATAGAAAAATATTGTTAGATTTCCTCGGTGGGCTTCGGGATACTAAAAGAGGTGATCCTCACAGGTCTACTAACTTCCTACTCGATGCACGCAAAAACTACCCTTTTTCCAATGATATTTGTTAATCACAATAAGAATACCAATTAGTATATTCATTATAGATTTGTATTTGTATATGTTCATTTTCTATATTATATAATCGTTCTAATATTCTTAATTCAAATAACAGTCGATATAATAAATCGAAAATATCCAGACTTTTATTAGTCAACTAACCTGCACTAGTACAGAGCTAGTACATTAGGTAAGTACTACGACTACCGTACATTTGTCAATTGTTGCGGTCCTGCTGTAATGGACTTAATTACGTTGTGGCTTTTGGCTTTTAGCTTTTGTTTGTTTACGGGCAATACAGTTGTTCAATATTACACTAGTGTACATAGTCGTGGAAATTGTCATAACAATATTATTTTTCTAGCTAGTGACCAGCCCCGGTTTTCCACTACCACAGTTAGATGTTTTCCTGATGATCCTTTTGGAAGCTACGAAACATAAAAAGCGACATCAAATCATCAGAAACAGTGACTTTTATCTCATTCTGTTAGGTAGCAATAATATTTTTTACGCGAAAGACAATGCCAATGGATTGAGTAGCTTTTATGTTAGTACCTAAAAATCAAACCTTTTTTATTCATCTTTAATATATTTCTGAAATTATCTTTAATTGGTTCATCTTTCACAAATTATGCAAGAATCGGTTATGACCAAACTTTACCCATCGTGATCTGCTGCTTGTACAATGTTTTTTTCGTCACACTTACTCGTAAACCTTAAGACCTTAATAACTCTCACGGGCTTTTTCTTTGTAAATTACATTTTCTCTAAGCTAAGCGCGAGTTCATAGACCCCACGGCCGCTAATAACGCGCCTATTTTATCAAGCATGTATAAGAACTGTATCGTTGTTGAAAACACAAACTACGAGCACACCTCAAGAGAGCAACCTACAAACTTTTAATTTATAAATTCTCTAGATATGACGGATGCGTTGTTTTTCTACTTCTATTCCCGCCATTTCAGTTGTGTTTTAGTGAGTTTATTTTTTAATTCACCTTATATTATTTATTTATTTACTCGCAAATGTGATGAAAAACATTGTGTTTATCACGGGCGGTACAGGAATTACAACTCGAGTAATTTAAGCCTTCATGCAGCCTTCGGCCTTAGGCTAAATAGCCTCCCGTTAATAATTCTCTCCTTACCACCCCTAATACACAATGTACCTATTATTAAATACTAAGTCATTTACATAAATAAATAATTATTTTTATATAATAAAACGTATATTTGTTATGATCATTCAACAGCGGCAGCACAATAATAGAGGATCAAAAACTTTTGTCGATATCCATAGAATCCAATTTCCTGCAAAAGTTTTACAGCACCGTAATATCCAATAAATATTGTATCTACAATTGTTACTAGTAACGTCCGTTAGACTTGCCGACCAATTGGGTGGAAAATATGATGAGCTTTTCTTTCTATCTTATAACAGGAAAGTATACTAGTAATGTGTTGTGGCTTTATTGATATTTTTATTTTATTTTGGACTAGCTGACACGGCGAACATTATTTCTCAATATAACCTTCTACTATCTCCCATTTCCTTCTCCATTTAGACTGAAAACACACGAATTGCAGTTAAATTTTTGGTGATATACATTGATTGAAACGACTCACGCGCCACCATTGTAAAATTGCTGTACGAATTCAAGAGTTTTTTTAAGTCCTCACTAAAATAAATGTAGCTTAATGCTGGCATTTAAAGCCCTGGGACATTATGTATGACTGGTCAGAAACTTTACGGAATTACAATTTAGTATGAGAACCACTTTATTTTACTATTATTATTTATTAGTTGTCTTTAAAATCACGTATGGTTGTAAATAATATTTCTTGTATCATGCAGGTACTTTGTTATAGCCACTCCGGTTGGCCCCTCGTCCAAAACAAGAGATATTTCCGCATGAGAGAATACTTTGAGATATCGTTTTCGGAAGTATATGCCAAAAAAAGATATTTTATATCTAACAATACCTTCTAAACTATTGACGAGGGTTACTTTGTTGTCACACACACTTAAGACAGATAAAAAGATTTTATTATTCGACTAGCTTTGGCTGTTAACTTTATTGTGTGGTATAAATTTACTTATTGAGGTGATATCAGATAAAATCCCGTTTGTACAGTGCAACAAACTTTCCTGACATTTCATTTCCCGTAGTCTAAAGTCTAAAATAAACAAATGTCAAGTTTTAATCTACTAGCCAAATAAGGTCAGAACCAGGTAGATAAATCTGAAAAAACAACTTACACCAACTCACTCCAAAATAACCACAGCTCAGAGCTGTTGTGTACGTACATCAGCTCTTATTGTCTAACTTTAACTACCGGTCCACCAGTCCTTAATACAAAAAAAAAATTGATACCAAGTGCGAGTCGGACTCGCGCACGAAGGGTTCCGTAACATTATCTATAAAAACGGCAAAAAATCACGTTTGATGTATGGATGCCCCACTTAAATTTTTGTTTTATTTTAATTTAATTATTTATTTTTAAAGTGACTATAACTAAATATTCTGTGAATATTTTAAGCGTCTACCTTTTGCCGTTATCAATATTGTTGATAAAAACACGATTGTTGTATGGGAGCCCCCTTAAATATTTATTTTATTCTGTTTTTTGGTATTTGTTGTTATAGCGGCAACAGAAATACATCTTCTGTGAAAATTTTTACTGTGTAACTATCACGGTTCACGAGATACAGCATGGTGACAGACGGACTGACGGACGGACAGCGGAGTCTTAGTAATACAGTCCTGTTCCTTACCCTTTGGGTACGGAACCCTAAAAACAACTTACACGAACTTAATGTGTAGGTATTTATGGTCGTCTATCTGGACTGCTCACGAAATTGTATATTTATTTAGAGTGGTATAAAAATCCAGTCGGCACAAACTGAACGACCAAAGGAGACGTTTAATACCCGATCTGCACCTTCTACACATTTTAGAAAATCGAGAAAAAATCTAGAGGTTATTAAAAAAATACTAAAATTACGATAAATGCAGTATTTTTTTTTGTACAAAACAAAATTTTATTATACCATATTACCTAAACAGGCAACAATTATGTACGCCATTATGAGTTGATTCTGAAACCTAATACGAAGTATTCTAAAAATATATAACTATATTTCAAAATGTTCGTAATAATTATAAAAAAATATAGTCTAATTTTTATGCAAAAAAGATACCTATCTGTAATTATTAATAAAATGAGCTTTTTGTTTAATTTTTTCATATTAATCGAAGATTCATTTTGTGGCTCCTGACCACCAACCATCCCGACGTGTGATTTCTAAACGTAGGTACTATTAAACGTCAAACTATTTACATATTATAACTGTCATTCTGTGTTTACCATAACAGGTTAGTCAAATTAGAAAATAAAACAACATTAATTGGTAGAGTTTTGAATTTTGGTGTACATGTTCATTAAGACCTTCCGGTGTGCATACTAAAAGTCCCCATCGATACCTGTTACGCTCGCGCCGCCATTTTGGAAAAAAGTACCCTTTTTCAGTTTTTTTCTTATATCTCGGCAATAATTATTAATACGATAAAATCGTGTAAACAAAAACTTTAACTTATTAAATTTCCTATAAAAAAGCTAAGATACATTATTTATGTATCTTAAATACTTTAGCTGTAATCCGACATTTAATTTTTTTTTATATTTTTGCTATCGATATATAGCAAAGGTTTTGTTTAGATATATATTCCATTAACTTATTCCATGACACTACCTAGAGATAGAAAAACCGACAGAGATGATGAGAAATAGAGAGAAAGAGAAGGGAAGAAATAATTCAGGGGCAGATGCATTATGCGACATGATGTGTATAGCAGGGCGGAGTCCGCTTGGTGAATAAGAAAAGCCACTATGCTAGACAAACCAACCATAAGCTGATCATCATCGCGTTAGATTCCGATAAAAACCACCTACCTTGAGTAGACGAAGGCAAGGTTCTCGGCAGACTGATAAACAAACTCAATTTTAACATTATGACTGCTACTAACGACGCCGTGGTTGTAATGACAACCATAGGCTGGAACATACTCAACATGGCGTTTCTACAAAACATTAGCCTGAGTTTGCGCCCGATAGAAGTACTGAATGAACTTTGCTTTAACAATCTCTTGATATTATGTCCCTTGGGCCCCAGGCCTACGAAGCTACTGCGACAGACTAATAAACGGGGACAAATTTAAGAAAGCTCTTAAAATAATCAGCTTACCACGGCTAGATCTCATTCCTGCTCTCATTAGATCTCTAATATTGATGTGGTCATCGAATCTGTCACCCAACAGTCACTTGCAAGCTACTATTACCAAGTGCATAAAATAAAAACCAGTTAAGAGCGATCACATTCTGTTGTCCAAAATCCGAAATGTCTTTGGTAAAGAGGTCTACTACTGGATACTTAGTGTCTATGAAATTACCTAACCGTGGTAGTAGTAACCATCAATAAAGTTTACTCAAACCGTTTAGTGAACTAAATTATCTATATGACGAAGGTTTAGGACATTTTTACCCTAACTACATCGCGGAAAAATGTAGCACGACATTCCCCCATTAAAAATACTTTTTAATATAATAATCAGGAGTAAACTTTATTTTGATAGTCTGCAGAACTTCGTCTGCAATGACTGGAGGTAGAGAGGTAAGCGGTGGGAGAGCGCATCTACATTTGACCTCACTGTCTTCTTCTTCATGATTGGTGTCTACTGGTTTAGTGCTAAGCAAGCATTACGACTCTAAGTTTTTTCTAAGCAGTCCGCCTTTTAGTGGTCGTCACAGGGATTAATTTAGTCTTTGGAAGGAAGGCATGGCGCTCAGGGTGTCGACTTCAATAGCTTTATAGCTCCAGTTAACCTGGAGGCCGGGCTACATCCTTTCCATCGCGTTTTCGTGACTGCTCTTTCTTTAATACGCCTTTGTCGGATAGGAGTCAGAGGGACATATAATAACGTGAAGAAAGGCAAAGCAAAATGCGTCTAACTAAATAGCTAACAGAAACCTAGGCTTACGTTATGTGAACGCGCTACGTCAAGTGTTTCCAGCCTATGACTATTGTTAGTATTGCAGTACTATAAATCGGAATAAGTTGCCTAAGCCTTTATGGGAAGTGAGGCACACCTAAGAGACGATGATCAGCTGATGGCTGACTTATATCCACCAAGTAGCCCCAAACCACATTCCGACCCAGCCATACACATCATGTCACATAATGCATTTGCCTCTTCCCTACTCTCCTTTTTTCTCTCTTTCTCACCCTCTCGTCTCTCTCTCTCTTTTTCTCTTGGTGGTTTCGCGGAATAAAACTAAAAAATATATTTGAACCAAACATAAAACAAACGGTATATCGGCAGCAAAAAAATAAATAATTTTCCTCTTTTACGCCGGATTACAGCTAAAATACTAGAGATACAATAGCAATATGAATGAGCATTTTATAGGTTATTTAATAATCTATAGTTTTTACATACACATTTTTTCCGTATCAGCAAAAATTGCGGAGATATAAGCAAAAAACTAAAAAAATGGTATCTATTATCCAAAATGGCGGCGTGAGCGCAACAGCTATCGATGGGGACTTTTAGTATGTTCAACGAAACGTCTTAATGAACAAGTACACTAAATTCAAAACTCTACCAATTAATGTTGTTTTAGCCCAAAAAAGTATCTAATTTGACTGGCCTGCCTTAAGCTTCTTGGTTTACCGTAAACGAAGTGCTTTTTGGATTTATCAGTGACAAACGAACGACCCCTGCTTTGTTATTTGGACCTTTCTGCTTCGCGTATTATATTGGATTTGGCTGTGTTAATTGGACCTGCGATTCGGATTTCGTCGTTTAAAACACATCTTTATTTTCTGTGGGATCAAGTATGTATGAAACACACAAACCGTTTCTTTTATGAATAAATAAATGTAATGGTACCATATAACTGTAGACATACTTACAAATGTCTCTTTTACTTCATAATCATGTCATTTTAAGTCTGCATTGTAAGAACACAACCCTCTGTCATCTGCCGGAGACAGATGGAGGATTTGGCCTACACTCCCAACGAAGGCCAAACGGGTTGAGGAGAATTAAATATAGGTATTTCCTTAGTCGCCTTATTTGACATCCACGATGAGAGTACACTCCAGGTAGGGGCAAATTCTTTCTACTACTCTGCCAGAAGCCACACGGTCTTTTGTACTTATGCTATTATAAACAGCGGTGTTTGCTTACCTTAATAATATTATCTGAGCACATTCTAAGATTTGTATGCTCATGCTTGCAAATGGATATCTGTCATCTGAGCAATTGGTACGCTGCCCACCATTATTGGTCTAAATAGTTGTATTTATCATTTTCAGACTAGCAAATATGGCGCATTGTTTTCTATGTTCCTCTGCATTTATTGAAGATGCTCAATATTAAATGACTGATAATATTGCCCCAGAAACAACTTTTGCACTAGAACTCAATCTCGGATTTGACCATTTTAATTTTATATTTTCATTTTAAGACCCACCTGTTGGGAAACTCTGCTGAAGTCTTCGATTCAGCGATTCTGTGATTATATTGATGCCTTAAACATTAATTGAATTAAACATTCAAAAATGTATGTAATCTGTTTTTTTATTTCACAAGCCCGATATTCCTTCCTGTATACATATATATATATATATATATATATATATATATATATATATATATATATATATATATATATATATATTCTTATTTCATACTTTAACAGAACAAATCTGAGATAGTTCTGGCCACAGGCTAAGTAATAAACTTATATTATGTATAAAAACTAAATAATCTTATATACGAATAACATGATTCGGTAACAAATGTTTCGTCACTAAAATATCTGCTCCTAGCGGGATTTGAACCCGCGACCTTCGTAGTCAGGTGCACTAACCACTCGGCCAAACCGGTTGTCAAATGAATGACACTGCTAGGTTTGACGCCATTTTTTTTCAAAGTTAGGTGTTGCAAAATATGTTTATATAAATGCTATTGTACAAGAAAACCACACCGAAATACGACAAATTGATAATTAAAAGTCACTTATAATATACTGAGGTTTCTAAATTAGTAGTGTACAATGTCCAGACCCGGCCTCCATACATTCCTGAAACGTCTCCTTTTGATTACAATATCATATGCACAAAACTCGGTAAAACTTTTAATTGACATCTTGCTTTTCTAGAGATCAAAAATACTATTTAGAAGAAATCTTGTTTATACTTTCTTAATTTATATTAAGTACATTAGTTCGTTACCAATTTTTTTTACGTTACGTTTGGTTTTGTGCGATCCTTGTGCTAACCATTTACTAAACTATATACAATAAAACTATTGTATAGTTTTATACAGAAACTAAAACAATGCACCAGACAGTAGATCATGACATACAGGAATTGAATCTGGTTAACAATTTGCCTAGAGCCACTGATTGTGGTTGCCGTTGGTACATGTAGTTACATACCCCTTTGTAGTCACTCCTTTGCTATGTGATAGACTTTCGGTTTGTGGTTTCCAGCTTCGACATATCTTAATAATTGCACGAATAATTAAGTTTTCCTCAGCTCCTTGGCATATTGGCCGATATGTGGCAGAGAATATTGAACCGAAAATCATGCCTATTGAACAAACTATTCAATAGCATTGAAGTTAACTGTAACCCATTTAATACAAGTATCTGCCGTAACAAAGTTTTGTCTGATACTAACTAACCAACGACTGTGACTTCGCTTGTATCAGGACTCATCCGTAGGAGTATTTAGAAGACCCTCGCAGCCTAGTTGGTAGTGTGGCTGGCTGCTGTGCAAAAGGTGTGGGTTCGATTTCCGTACTAGATGAAATTTTTTTGTTTGTCTTGAGTCTGGGTGTATTTATGTATGATATGTATGTATTTACAAATATATATGTATGTATTTGTATCCGTTGTCTGGTATCCATAACACAAGCTTTCACAGACGGCGCTGTGTGATGACAAAAAATATTTATGTATTTATTCAAAAATATTTTTTTTTTTTTAATTTGGTGAGCCACAGGCCTATTGTTAGTTGGGCGACGGTTAGATTTGGCCACATTCGAGCAATAGGTGTAAGTCAAGCACTTAAACAATGGGATTAAAAAGACATACATTTTATGTATTCACCTATTGCATGCACATTACTATAGAAAAATTAGGAAAACAAGTACAGTAATATAGTAATTGGTTTGTAACACTTTTTGAAATGTCTTTTGTAGAAACAGGAAATAAAGAAAGCTCGCGGTTTTTGTTTTCATAAAATTCTGATAAGCCATTTTTTTTGGAATTGGTCCGTACAAGAAATTCCAGCACTTTTCCAAAAATATTAAAAAATAATGGCTTATCAGAATCTTTTAAAACCATAAACAACAAGTTCTTAAAGTTTTGTTCTTTTTTTAAAAATAAAAATGTAAAATAAACTTTAGAGAACTTCGGAGAATATGGCAAAAATAATTTTGTATGAAAACAATCTGCGGCGTTTACGCTTAATATATTGTTTTATAGTTAAACACAAAGTCGACTAAAATAGGTAGAAATTTAAATATTAATTTTGTCAACAAAAGCCAAATTAATATTTCAGGGTTGTTATTTTCGTGTTACAGTCGATTTTAGAGTATTTGATTAAAACCCGTGTAGTCAAGACAAGAAAACAAAAACAGCCGCATTGTCAGGTAATATTTTAATTACTACCTTCATAATACTTCGTAACTCGTGGCCTTTGTTTCTTTTGAAGTAATTAGGAGAGCTTTTAATTAAGCTTTTAAGACAACTTTCTCACATGGTTCGTTATAAGCTTCTTGTTGAGTTCGCCTATATAAATGTTTTTTGAACTTAATTATTTTTATTTTAACTTTAAAAATTTACGGTTTTGATTTAAAATAATTTTATCTAAAAGGTATAAACATGTATTTTATGTATTATTCCTTAAAATTTTAAACCAAACATTAAAATTTATAGCGAAGCGAGTGAGAAAATTGCAACTGAGGTAAACTTATGTTCAAGAAAGTCATCTGATTCGGAGTTTGGCAGTTTTGCTGCTGAAGCTTTGGATGCTGTGCAACATCATAAATCTAAACTTCTTATTTTTATGTTTGTGTGATGTGTATTCTGTTTGGCCCAAAGCAATTCCGTAGAATAAGAATTATTGTGGATTTCTGAAAAATTTCTTAACTGATTCTATTTTAAATACTTATCGTCGGGCACTTAATAAAAAAGTTTCTTAAAAATCTTAAATGTAAAAACCTTATATTTTAAGGACACCACCGACACCTCACACAATACGATGCGAAAAAATATTTAGTTCGTCCTTCAATTGAATATATAATAAAAATGCATGACGGGTGCGAGCTAGGTAGACGGCGAAGTGGAGCGCAGAACTTCTCTGCCTCCTCAAGACCCCCTGCCCCCTGTCACTGTCGACGAAGTCGTACAGGTCATCAAAGACCTACGCCCCCGTAAGTCCTCCGGTGCGGACGGTATCTCTAACGATATCCTAAAGCGCCTCACTCTGCCCCTTGTCTGCCTCCTAGTAGCGATCTTTAACGCTGCTATGGAACATTGCATCTTTCCATCTCAATGGAAAGATGCAATTGTTATAGGCATCCATAAGCCAGGTAAAGCTCGTACCGAGCCGTCCTCCTATCGCCCCATAAGTTTACTAAAGGCCCTTGGTAAACTCTATGAACGCCTCCTTCTCGCCCGCCTACGGAACGCTATAGTCTCCAGAGGCATTTTAATAGATGAGCAGTTCGGCTTTCGGGCCAAACACTCATGCGTCCATCAAGTCCTCCGCATAACGGAACATATTTTTACAGGCTTTCAGCCAGCGTTAGGTAAGACCCGTCACACGGGCGCTGTCTTCTTCGATGTAGCGAAAGCTTTCGACAAAGTCTGGCACAACGGTTTAATTTTTAAACTGTACAACTTTCAGTTGCCAGATCGTCTCGTGCTCATCATTCGAGACTATTTGTCGAATCGTAGCTTTCGCTACAAAGTCGAAGGCACTCTCTCTTCCCCCCGCCCCATAGAAGCAGGAGTCCCGCAAGGGTCCGTGCTCGCCCCCATCTTGTACCTTCTGTACACAAACGATATCCCTAAAACGATAGGTTCCAATCTAGCCCTCTTTGTGGACGATACCGCTCTCTATACCACAGATAGGCAAGTGAGTCGAATCACTGAGAGACTCCAACCCGCTATCACCGCCCTAGGCGAGTGGTTTCGGAAATGGAGAATCGAGGTGAATCCCGACAAAAGCTCTGCCGTTCTTTTTACCCTAGGCCGCCCTCCGCGGCCTTCTCCCCTTTCTCTTTTCGGTCGTGCCATTCCCTGGCAAAATAAGACCAAATATCTCGGTGTGACCATGGATAGTCGTTTGAACTTCCAAGCTCACACCAAAATAGTCAGAGACCGAGCCGCTTTTGTCCTCGGCCGTCTCTATCCCATGATAGGCAAGTATAGTAAGATGTCGCTTAGAAATAAGCTAAATCTTTACACAACTTGTATCCGCCCCATACTAGCTTATGCTAGCGTAGTCTTTGCGCTGTCCAAGCGCAATCTCCACAAACTCCAGACCCTCCAAAACCGCTTTCTCAGAGCGGCCACTGGAGCCTCTTGGTACGTTCGCAATGCGGACCTACACAGAGACTACGAACTTCCCACGATTCCCCAATATTTTAAAGACTTGGCAGTCCGCTTTTTCGAGCGTACGCAAAATCACCCGAATCGATTAATTGTGCAATCCACAACGTATCGTCCCCCCGATCGACCCGGTCACGGTCGTAAAACTATTGTTAGGCGGCCTCGGCACGTACTAACGTCCCCAGATGACGATCTCGCTGTCCGGATAGCGAGATTAGTCTCTACGACCTCCCCGAATAGGGCCTCCCTCCAAACACGACGCCGACGTCCCCGGGTTCGTCGGCGCCCACAAGGATACACTAGGTATCAAAGAGTGCCGGGGCGCTTCTCGCCCCCACTCAATCGCAACCGCACCCGCGTAACGGGGAACTCCCCTCCTGGCGGTGACTCACCTTCGGGTTCGAGACTCACGCCGGTCGAAGGTACGCCCCCGAGAGCGACAACCCAAGCCGAGGCTTCCCCCGCGGGAAGCCCTTGAGCGTTGGGCGCTATATGGGCTGAGGCTCCTTCAGAGTCTCGCCCCAAAAGTCCGGTGAAGCAGTAATGGCTGCAACAGCCAACTGCATAGTCAGCTCAGAAAAAAAAAAAAAATAAAATAAAAACCCTTAAACAAATTTAACTTCATTTCAAAACTGACTGGCAGTTCACATAATAGTAATATGATACAAGAGCGTTAAGTAGGTTATTAAGAATAAGTGTCAAAATTAAAACACGAGCGCAGCGGAATTAGCGTCGCGAAAAAATCCTAGGTTTGTGGAATAACCCTTTACACTCACGTATCATACAAAGTTTTTTAATGCATTTTGCAAGGAGCTAAAATTTAGACATAAATAAAAACTATTTTTATTTATTCTCAATTCAAGTAAATGTTAAAATTCTTCTAGGTACTTATCTCTTGATTTTTGAGGTGAAGTTCTCTCATTCGCTATTTGGGCTACTAATTAAAAAAAAACTCAGTAGTGTTTTATTTACCGCGTACTCTAAAGAGTAACATTTCGCATTATTTGTACACATAATAAATAAGACTTTAAGAGCAACTACATTAAATATCTATTTGTATAATGTCATCAAAATTGATGCCAAGACGGCGGATTTATGAGTCTGTGACAAGTCTAAAGTTGCATCGCTATATTAAAATCAAATGCCGTCTCATTAAAAGGTTTGTTAATAGGGGAGGTAACATTGTTATAGTTACCATGATTAACAGAAGGATTGGTGATCGCAGTTCAGCACTTCGCTTTAAAAAATAGTCATCTTCTAGTTCCATTAATTCCTCTACAGCTCTTGACAATACTTTCAGGAATAAATGGGACTTACCAGTCACAGCTGTATACTGCACGTTAAATATCTTTATATCATTGCAATTTGTCCTAAGTAGCAGATAAATCTGATAAAAAAAACGTTAAAAGTAATCAATATTAAACAAAAACTATAATAATGTACACGGAAAACATATAAGCAACTTGATTTCTACGGTTTCGTTTTCTGTTTAAAGGTAAAGATAAGCTAAAAGCAAATACTCCAATTATCTAAATTTATAGATTCATTGCTTACCGTTTTACTTCACAAATTTTTTCTTCTTGTTCTGTTTGTACGTTTTGTAAACGTGAACAGAAAACAGAAGTGAAAGTATCATACTACTATTACTTCAGGATATCAATATGGATTTAGAAGAAACGAAGGCACCATAGAAGGGATATTTGCTTCAAAGACAATAGTACAAAGAAGAATAAACCTAGGCATAGATACCTACATAACTTTTATAAATCTAGAAAAGCGTTTTAAAGAGATAATTAGAAAATAATGATAATAACACTTAAACAGACGGGATTTGACTACAGAGACACTATACAGGTAACAAGAAGCACTAAAAGAAATAAAAAAACAGCAAAAATCATGCAAGGTGTAAGGCAAGAAGTTCTCTGTCTTCACTCATTTTAATATATTTGGCATAAAACGCATAGAAAAAGTATAACGTTTATAAGATTTGCTGATGACATTGCCGCTCTTGCCAGTAGCAGAGATGATCTTAAAAACTTCTCAATTCAATTAACCAAATTTTTAAAGAAATTAATATGACGATAAATATAAGTAAAACTAAAATTTTAATAACATCAAAGGTGCCACAGAACTAACTAAACCCCATAAAAATTGAAAGTGAGCCAAAAGAACAGGTAAATCAATTTAAATACTTGGGTAGCTTAATTATAGAAGACACAAGATCATCGGCGGTCATAAAAGCGAGAATAGCCATGACAAAACAAACTTTTAATAGAAACCAAGCCCTTTCTACATCTAAAACCTATTTAAGATATATATGGACAGACATAGACTTAGACTTAATCAATACTTGGACTCTATCTAAACGACTGCGAAAGGATAGAAGCATTTGAAATATGTTGGCGGCGACTAGAAAATATTTCATGAAAAGAAAAAATAATAAATGAAGTAGTAAAGGAATTACAACTTATGCAGAGTAAATGAGGAAATATATTAGGATATTTGATCCTTCACGACCATCTTATAACAAAAATAATGGAAGGAAAATTGGAGACCAAATGAAAGCGTGGAAGACCTAGAAAAAGGTGTACAGATCAACTGAAAGAGGATGTAAAGGAAGAAACTTAAAAAAGTGTAAATGAATTAGCTCTGGACATAATAAAATGGAAACCGCTACACCGACAAGTGCCTGGCACTTAAATAATGAATGATGTAATAAAAGCAATAATTATGTATAAACCATCATTGTCACAACGCTGCAGTTTTGGTGCTGTTATATCAACTACATCTACACTCCATTAATTGCAATTGGCTTTTTATTTGAATGCAGACTACCTGTATAGACTCTTAGCTTTAAGTTAATTTTTGTATGTACAAGAGCAATACATATGTTCCTTCTGTAATTGTTTTTATTATTGTGAACATATGTGTCCATAACCTTACATTAATGATATGGCCAAACGTGGATTGACACATCGTCCAACGTTGACGTTTAAACGATATGTTGATGTTTTAGCTAGCACTATTATGTTGAAATGATTGATATTTGACTAAGATTTGGCCACCACAAATATATATGGATAGAACCAATTGTTGACTTTATGACTTGACAATTCGATAATATGTAACTGGAAGGACAGAGAATAACAGAATACTTTTTCGTTGCAGTTAATAAGAGATAAACAAACGGTGACAACTAAATTCCGCGCAAGCAAAGCCGCGAGCAAAGGACTAGGATAATTGAAGAGACGCAGGACTAATTTTAATCCTGGAAATTTGAAACATTTCCGCAGATCTGACTAAAGCGTCTACTTGTTTGTCACCTTAGTGGCATAAAAAAACTCTGCTTTAAACGAATGAATAAAAAAGCGCACAATTTAAAAATTACATTAAAAATTCCATGTTGATAATCGAAATTGGCGTGGACGGAGACGCGAGCAGAAGCTAGTTTTAATTCTAAGCTATAAAATTACAAGCGTCCCAATTCCAATAATGCTAATAAAGAGTTGAAGATTGTAAAAAAAGTTATGTAAATTAATATTATTTCTAAAAATGTTCCGAAAAAAATTCCCTTTATACTTCATAAATATATAACAAGGTACTTATAAACCCAGTAACAACTTAGACCTGATTTACGATTACAAGTAAAAGCACTTACTAATTCTTCCTGAGCCAATAATCCGCTTCCTGACCCTTTCTTTGGCATTAATAATATAGTTCGGAATAAAGCTCAAAAATGTATGAATCAACTGTTTACGTTATACACATTCAGCACGGTATTGGTTATACAAATATAATTTTGAATAACCATTAATAGAATAATAATCTTTTGATTGACCAGACAGGCAGGTGTTTTCACCAATAAATTTAGATTAGAACCGAATTTGAAACATTCCCGTGGGAACTCTCAAATGGAGATACAAAGTATTTTTTGTGTGAACTGTTACTTGGTCCATATGACTGCCAAATGTCATCGAAATCCGTCCTGCGGTTTATTCATGAACGTAGCGTACCTTCAGATAGGAAATATAAAAAGCGCAGAAGTGCAGAGAATACGAATTTCATTACTAGAACGGTATCTCAGTAATTTTTTTAGAACTTCGTTTACGTAACACAATCTGTTAAGTTCTATCACTGAAACGATCACATAGCCAAAACTACATATTACGTTTTTAAGTTTTGAGTTTAAATTATCTCAAATTATTTATATATTTCCATAATTGGTATAGTTTATATCTGTTTCGTAAAGCGGGGAGGGGGGCTGGGGGGCTACTATCGCATTATTTATAAAATTATTATAGTTTATCATATTTTATTCTCTATCAATGTAAATCAAGGGTTTTCATGCGACTGTATTTTCTATTAAATAACATAAATCCTTTTCTAACTTAAGCCGTGGAGTGCGTCTAGCTTAAGCACCAACCAATAGGTTCCAATAGTATCCAATAGGATAGCCCATTATCTATTTACCTTATACTTGCGTATTAACCGTAAAAATGTAAAAAAAAATTAAACTGTACATTCTTATTCACAAAAGTAAATACAAAGTACCTACAGATTTAATTTGAATATTTAAAATGTACACAACAGTAACCGACCTCCCAGTATTCGGCAAACACTCGTTACCCAAATTGTATTTGCAGAGTATTTGTTCATTTCCGTTTCATTTCTAGATACGACACAAAAGAGTTTGTGAATATGAGCACTTTGGTATTCAGCCTATGCCTCACATTGCATAAGCCAATTGTGCTTCCGTTTTTTTTAAAATCGTTGCTTTAATGTACTTAACCTCAAACAAATGTAAAAAAATATAATAAGAAAGAAGAAAAAGGCTTTGTTACAATAATACAATGTTTCATAACGAGCTTCTCCCATACTTTTTTTGTTTGATTAGGCATATTCTTCTTGAATTATTTATGTTCGTTTTCAAACATCTTGTTCGTTTGTGACTGTTATTGTAATGAGCATTGCAACGTTATAATATGTATAAGCGATATGTGTATATTTATAATTTTGTGTTTTGTATAATCAGAGATCGGAATCGGCTTACAAATTTAGAAAAACAGAGTCAAAAAGTGGAGACTTCATTGCAATATGTTGTTTTTTTGATTTTTGTTTAAGAAATGTCCCAGTTTTAGTAAGTACACACATTCGATTCCGTCCCAATAGATTTCGCAGTAATTGATTACAGTGCGTTTGAGAATACGATTCGCCGCGCCTCTCAGCGTGCTTCATACAAACGAATTTCTCACTTATTTTTGGCACTTGCTGATGAAACACCACGAAATTTTAAAGACATGTTCTAGTTAAAAATATCTAGGTCTGCAGTGTGTCAGTTTTCTGTTAAAATTTTAGTTTAAATTTTATAGTTCAAAGTTATACAGGATTATAGTTTTTCATACAAATGGTTTAAAAAAAAAACTTCTAGTTAATAAACACATTTTACAAGATTTTGGAAAACCACAGACATAATATTCGACTTTGGATTATGACTAAGAAATTTCACAGTGATTGATCAGTAAATGTCAAAAACAAAATGAACAAAATAAAATTCGATGTTCCGATCACTGGCCAATAGCGGGTTCTTTGCATATTTCAAATAAGTAACTTTTATGAGCTTAAAGAATATAATGATAAAATACTTTATTGCACAATAAGCAAAAGATACCTTAAATTATAAACAAATCATAAAATTCAAGTACAGCAGGCGGTCTTATCACTAAGAAGTGATATCTTCCAGACAACCTTAGGGTAGAGGAATTTATCAAAATAACACATATAAAAAATTTTAATACTATATATATATATATATATATTATATATATATATATATAACTATATACAATAAGTTATGGATTTTTAATTATAAAAATAAGTTAATACTAATAGAATAATTACACTAACTTATAACACATATATATATATTATAATGCTTTTAATACACAATAATATAAAATTAGTATAAATATATATTATTTGAATATATACTTTCACAATCAAGTTATTTCGATATTTTACCGAAAAAAAACCTTATAAAATTTTGAAGGCAGCCAAGGCAACGACAAAATTGAGCGAGTGGCTCGTAAAAAACATAACAGGACGCCGTCGGAAGCCCTAGTATTACTTGGCCTATTGTTATCGTACCCGCAGTCCCATGCAGAGTGCTCTTATGGCTCCTCGCCGCAAACAATATGCAAATTCACGGTACAGCTATGTATTGTTATGTTACCGCGTACGTAGCTTTGGAGATCACGACAGAATGCTGCAAAGTCAGCAAAGTAATACAGAAATCTACATGATCTACACTACAGAGATAGAACGGAATACTTTCTCAAATATATATTGCCTGCATGAAGACTGTTAACACATAATTTCTTTTTGCTTGAACAAAAATTAGCATTTATTGAGCACAAGTAAGTAATATATCAAAAACAATAAATGTTACTGGCAAAAGGCAATTAATTAAGTCTAATAACATTATGCTTATATGCAGTCAGTAATATTTAAATACTATAACTGAATACATAGTAGTATCCATACTAATATTATAAATGCGAAAGTAACCCTGTCTGTCTGTCTGTTACCTGTTACCTCTTCACGCTTAAACACTGTACGGATTAAGATGAGATTAGGTATGGAGATGTTCTGAGTCCCGGGAAAGGACATAGGCTACTTGAAAACTTCAAGTGTGAGTCGGTTTTTTTCCTACGTATAATACTTCTGTACATGTGTTTGTCATCTAACAGCTGGAACGATTTGGGTGAAATTGTGTCTGAATATTTAAATGGGTTCCTAGATGGTTTGAAAACACAATCGGACCTGGTACATGGCGCTGCAGTTGGTGTGTCACTGATATTCTCCTAAATGGCAGGGAAGATTTTAATGGTATTTTTTTTAACGTTCTAGTGCGTAAACGGCAGATATTGAATGTACAACAATGATAAAAACATTCGCTGCATTTAATGCTACTTCATTATTATCATATAGCACAACTTCAATTACACAGAACGTAAAAAACGCATCGAAAGGGCTAGCTTAAAACCAAAAGGATTTAAACAAAAGCTTCCCGACAATACTTCTATCATAGAAGATTTGGAAGTAAAAGAAGAATTAAATAATACATAGAGGTCATAGTAAACAGTGACATATGCAAAAATGATGACTCAACCGTATATTCGTTACAAGTAATTATAGAAGCGAAAAATTGCAATGTTAACTTTAAAATATTATATTTAATGTGGTGCTGCTTTTCCGGGCAGTACAACGTCTGCCGGGTCCGCTATCCATACTAATATTATAAATGCGAAAGTAACTTTTTCTGTCCGCCCGTCAGGCCGTCCGTCTGTATGTATGTCTGTCTGTTACCTCTTTACGCTTAAACCACTGTACCAATTAAGATGAAATTTGCCATGGAGATAATTTGAGTCCCGAGGGACATAGCCTAATTGATAACGTCAAGCGTTAGCCCGAGAAAGGGCATAGGCTAATTGATAACGTCAAGCGTGAGTCGGTTCTTTTTCGTTAATTGAGGAGTTGACCTTTAAATCCTACACAGATCATCGAATTTAGGGCGGGTAAAACCGCGGGCAACAGCTAATAGATAATATTCCTTATATTTTTATTTGCTAAATGTACCTACAAGATACGTAACTCTTCTGCAAAATTACAAAAACGAATTTTCCGAAACAAATGTTTTGTTTAACATTTTACCAGCATATATTCTTGCAGAGTCATGCTTGTCTTACCCAAAATCACCTTTCTGTCTAAACTTTGCACAGGTCACGCAAATTTATAAGCTTTTTTATTTTCCTCGGCCAGGTGATGGATTGCTTGCTCTTTCTTCTTTAATATCCGGACTTTAATTGTTAAGGTAGTAAATAAAGGCTGGCGAACTAAATGTAACTTGTATAATATAGTATTATATTATATATCATTATATACAGGCTGAATTTTTTTAAGGGGTCAGAAATGGCAGCTACCATTATTGTTATAGCTACAAGAAAACGGTCTCAGAAGACTGTCCATGACTATTTGAGATAATTTGACTGCCATAGATTTTGAAAAATGGTAGGTACTATCAGTAAAATAAAAGGCAATTTTCACAAAATTTCTTAACATGCCGTTTGATACAGTTTCTTATGAGGATCAAAAGTTTGTATGGGACTAATTATGTACTAGTAGTTTCAGAAATTAATAAAAACTTTTCCCACACATTTTGTAGGGACTTTTCAATAAGATAATCTTGAAAACTTTTCTTTCATTCTGTTCGATCCAGTTTCATATAAGGATCAAAAGTTTGTATGGGTCCAATTGAGGTACGAGTACTAGAAATTACAGAAATCACAAAAACCTTTTCTTTTACATTCTGTGAGGACTAGACTTGTTTTTTGGTATTGATGACTCTTTTGTAGTTTTACCTTAATTGATCCAATACAAACTTTTTATCCTTATAAGGAACAGAATCAAACGGAATGAAAAAAAAAGTTTATTAAACGCCCCTACAAAATGTATGGAAAACGTTTTTTTGTATTGTTTAAAGATTCTAGTACCCTTATCTACTAAGTTCAGGTAAATATGATTTATGATACATTTTCTAGTGTACACTATAAATAGCAAACCAAAATTTGCTGAATCAGCTCATCTCTAATAAATAAAACAAAGGTTTAATGTAAAATTACAAAAACCTAAAAAATACGAGGACCTACTTATGTAACAACTTTTTGTTGAGTGCTGAATAATGAGGAAACTCTTTCAGCTGCTGGAATTATAAGGACTATTCATAAATAACTGCAGCCACGGTAAACTGTTACGCTCGGACGAAGTTGTACAGTTTTGTAAATTAAATTAAGGGAGAATAGATCCTTGCCGACAGTCATTTTGAGCTTTTGGAAAAAATGGGGAGATTTTATTTTCAATTAAAAATTCATGGGCCGTAAAAATATTATGCATAGAAAAAAAATTTGGTGTATGTCTCTGACAGGTATATACATAATAAATTACATACATAAATACAACATAGCTGAGGATAACATACAAATAAATAAAAATCAAAAAGTGCAAGAGCGAGTCAGGCTCGCCCAATTAGGGTTCCATATTAAAACAACAAAAGATTAATCAATAATAGGCTAGAGGACATTGTAAATTTTTATCTACTTAACATAACTATCAAAATCTAACTAACCTAAACCTGCAGTTCTTATGTTATCTATAGATGACAAAAACTGACTTAGTAGATATTAAGCTATAGACAAATATACACTTCGTAAGGACCTGGCTAACATCCTAACGCTGTGAGTCTAGCTTTTTGTGCAATAAAATAAGGACGAAAATGATAGATGACTTACGCGATATTAGTCTTAAAAAAGTGTACATTTAAGATTTACGAAGTTAATCAGTACACGGATTGTTTTTGCAATTTTTTAATTATATTAATAAGAATACTTATCTTTAAATTGAAAAAAAATACTTAAAGACAATTACAAATTAGCTGTATCAAATGATACCCTACACAATATACGTTTTTTTTTTAGGTACAACACTAAACCTCAATTTTTTATCTAATTATGGAGGAGGACCTTTATATTTGCGCGCCATTAATATCTATCACTACGCTCTATTTCAAGTTTCTACATCACTGATTTTTGAGAAAATACTCTATGACAGACAAACTGACAGACAAGGTATGGAAACCTAAAAGATAAATGTTTTTTATTTATTTGTACTGCCAAGTAGAAGAAAATTAGAAAAGGGTGTTGTGATATCCAACAATTAAACCAGGTTTCAACGAGAAAGAGACAAACAACAATAAAAAACGGATAGGTAATACGAATTAAAATGTTCAAATATCATATATATTGACATAGTAGATAGTACAACTGGACTTTATATGTATTAACAGTCGCGCGAAATTCAAAAATAAATTCCATGTCTTCTAGAATTCTAACGACTTAAACTAGAAATGTTAGAATCTAAAAGGAAATTCTTCTTATAAAATAGAATCTTACTGTAACTCAATTTTCAATCAACACACAATACTTTTCTCTCATCTCTTATTCTACTGAACTGATTGAAAACCCCTTTCTTGCACCTGAGACTCAGCATGAATTCAATTTCTCGTCTACATGTTGGAATTCTAACTAGTGTCTAGAACATTTTGTAGCTAAACACTTTTTTTCTTACAAGTCTTATTTTGGAAACAACATTCTAACCTCAAAAACCAAGAAAACTTAGGCTCCAATACGAAAGACTACTACTTAAAATATAGTTCAATCTTGACTTTACTTGATAATGTAATTTTCCTTATTAATATTATGAGCCAAAATAATTGTTTAATTTTTACGGTAGAGTTTTGTTTACAAATGACTTATTAAGATTTTTTTTTTTTATCGGAAATCGTAATAATTTAACGCAACGAGTAAGATAAAGAAATAAGCGATCACTCATTTCACGTGTAGTGATCCGCAGCATATAGTATATTCCGCAGTACGTAGTAATCGCACTCGCTTTCTGTCGTGCGGTAGAACATTATGATGACACAAAATTGTTTCAATTCGTGATAAGTACCTTTTCGTATTTTATGTCGTTTCCTGTATTTAAACGCCTTTTTTGTGAAATTCATTTTTTCGGTGCTCCGCTATACGTTATAGTTTACGAACAAGAAACTTATTTTAATATCTCGAATATTAATATTTAATATAACCTACTTGGTTTCATAGGGGGGTGCAAAATTTGCACTTCTAAAATACCACTTATTTTGAGAAATACGATGAACAACCATAAAAAAAATAACTATGATTATTTTCATTCATGAACAACTGTCTTATTTCCTCACTAAAACAACTTGTTAAATCCCCTTCAATCTGGTTTTCGCCCTGGACATAGTACGACTTCTGCACTTGTCAAAATATCTGATTACATTCGTCTTGGTATAGAAAACAGAAAAGTCACAGTGCTAACACTATTAGATTTTAGTAACGCATTTAACTCTGTTGACTTTGATATATGACTCTCACTTTTATGTTCTCTTAAAATATCTCAAACAGCAATCGACTGGTTTCATAGTTAGTTGCGTGGGCGCCGGCAGCGGATCATGATAGATGATTCTTTCTCTACATGGTGTTACACCAACGCTGGTGTCCCACAAGGTGGCGTGTTGTCTCCACTTCTCTTTGCTATTTTCATTAATGATTTCACATCAAATTTATTTTCTGTCTGCCATCTATATGCTGACGATCTTCAAATATATACTTGGGCTCCAGTGAATGAACTAAGAAGTGCAGTTGCGGTTATAAATGTCGGTCTTGCTCATATTACGGGTTGGAGTACCTCTTACAGTCTAAACGTTAATCCAAAAAAGGGCTACTTATCAAGAACAATATCTAAATTGACCTTACTGAGCAGAAATTAAATAAGCTTAAGCGTCTCCAGAACCTATGTATTAGATATATGATCATATATCCGAATTCCGATCAAAACTCAAGTGGCTCCCAATTTGCCTTCGCCGGAACACTCATATTCTGTTTCTTCTACAACGTACTGTTCAATCCGTGTACTTCGTTATACTTGAAGGTTTTAATTTCTTAGGGTCTACTGCTCATCGCGCCACAACGAACTTGATGCTGAAAACCCCAACACACTTTTCTGGAGCATATAATGACTCGTTCACTGTCACAGCCATAAAGCTATGCCATTTTGTCAAAAAAGGTCTTTCTTACTTGTTTTGTCAATGATGACTGGTACAGTGAAACCCAAATTAGAAAGTACAAGGCCGCTACTCTCCTCAGGTTTGTACTATTGATGTGCCTCCATAGTCCATACTACTTCTGTTTGTCCTAACGTCCTCTAAAGAGACCTGAGGGACCTAAATTATAACTGAAACTTTAGAGGCCATAGAAAAGGGGATAAGACATAAAACGGTTAATTAAAAGTAGAAATATATATAACTTCCCTGGTGTAGTTTGTCCGACAGTTTCCTGTTGTATCACTGGCACACCACTTTTTATATGCTTAAAGTAACATTATAATTATAAAAAAAAATATTGAAAAAAGGCTTTAGTTTAGCTTTACTTAAAATAAGTTATCTTGTTGTAGATTTCGATATTTTGTAGTTTTAATTATCATATTTGTCTATGTAATGGAAAGATATTTTTTATATATTAAAGGAAAAATTTAATAAAAAAATTATTTAGTGCCTAGTTTTTTTCAATAGAATAAAAACCTAAATACGAGTAAAACTATGTGAGCATGCGTGAACTGACTCTAACTTGCTCATGTTTTTTTTAGTCTACGGGCTTCGCTCGAAGCTAGAAGTTGCGCCTCGGATATTTAAGAGGGCGACATAGGCCAGAAAGCTAATTTCTGTAATACTAACAATGTGTATGTAAATGTACTAAATATTATTAGACGATGTCATATACATTACTATGAGATATATTCGTTATATAATTCTTAAGTAAATCATGCCATAATGACGCCTTGAAACTTTTTTTTTTACGAAATTTAATGTTTTAACCGTCTTGTAGTCACATTTTTTTACTTTTTACTACAACTTATAGTCAATGCTCTAGATAACAGTCAATTCTTATTATTGAATCGACTTTCATTTCAATCAAATGCAATACATGCTTTTAAAAATTTGCACAAGTGTTAAAACAATGGTCACTTCCAGATTTTTTATTGCATTAAATACAATAGATAAAAATTATTCAAAAAGATAGTGCACTAGACAAAAGCAAGTTTTTCAATCCTATAAATGCTATAGCTTAGCTACAAAATTTGCACAAAAACGGCGTATTTACGCATTCTAGCATATATCGCAGATAATTGTTTCCCTCACTGCAGCGACGCCTAGGAAAAAAGTGTTTCTTTTCATCTGTTTTTGGTGCAATTGTGAAAGGACAATTTTAGTTTTTTTAGGACGTATAGAATTTATCCTTATATAAGTTGTGATCCTGAGAGGATACACTTCTTTGAGATTATTTTACGTCCTCGTTTCTACTAGTTGTTTAAACTCTGATCAGTTTTTATGAATAGTGCTTTTTAAAAACATTGGTAGGTCAAGACTTTAGTCGTTAATTTTTTTTTTTATTGAAAGTTACTTGTAGTCAAAATATATTTCGTTGAGATTGACCTCGTTTTTTTATTTTGAATAAATATATATTAATATAGAAAAAATACATTGCCAATGAGTTTAGGCGTCACAAGTCTTACATAACACAAAATATAAATTATCAATAGACCTACATCGGTATGTTATTTTTTTTTTAAATTGCCATTATTTAAAAATCCATCAAACACCGCTAGGTACTTTACAACTAAAGTACTAATAAAGATAAATCATTATCTCTACATATATGTTTTGTCAAAGTTTTGTGTGTGAACCTGCGTGTGTTTGTTTTAAATTGGATGGTGGTAAATGAGATAATTTGGTTAATTAATCTGTTAATAAGAATGAGAATAGTTTAACTATGGGTAACAAACGTAATAAAATTATACAAAAAATATGCAACAGAAGATGGATTTTTAGGGTTGGAACAGGTCACTCATTAGCGATAAGACCGCCAATTTATTTTTCTTTGATTTTCTTAATTGTATTTGAATTTCTTAAGTATGCAACATAAAGTAAATAATGGAGTTAAATGTGTTTTTCAAATCATTTACTACGATCTGTTTCCTGTAGGCAATTCTATTTAATCTTACAATAATATGTCTCGTATTTCTACATTTTTCTTTACATATCATTATTGACGTCTTTTGCTTTATTTGAATAGTATTTATTTACATATATTTTCTCATAAAGCATAAAAAGAAACACAAGGTTAACTCAATTTTCCTTCGCTTTGCTCATAACGCAAATGAAATGTAAATAGAAATGTGGTGAATGTCGCCATTGCCATTTTATAAGATGGCTGTGTACGCGAGTATATTTTGATAACCTTTAGTATTTTACTTATACATTTTGCTAAAAAAAATTCAAATGAGACCGCTCACAATGTTTCTCAATGTTTTTTTGCTGTTTGTTTTTATTTTGTTGAGATATTATGAACCTAATTAACCACTATGCATTTCTATTATTCTCAATGCGTCCAATGCTTTAATAAAAACATTTTATATTTTTTTTTTCGAAACGTATCTTTTATGGCAACCTGGGCCGTCCGGCAGTTAAACCAGGTAAAATGAAACTGTTACCTATCGTTAACTACCCTTCTATTAGTAGAAGGCTACACTACTGTCTCTTACACTCAAAATCTCACAAATACACATACACACAAACTCACAATATGTAATATATTCAGACGAGCAATTCTTGTATATATATGTATCCCATCAAAAACATAAATGTGAAATGAGAGCCATGTTCAATATTATGATATATGCCTTGGATGTTGACTTTAAAGACAAAAGAAGTGAGATCTAAATGGGTGCCAAGTTCAATGGTCAGTCCTGAAATTTATTTATAACAACATAAAATATCATGTTTTCTTATAACTTAGGATAATATATTGTAGCCTAAGGTCTGACATGGCTAGTTCTCAAATTTGAACTTTCTAGGTCATCTAGAACTGTGTTAGAATTTTGATCTATAGGTCAGTCAGTGATAAAAATGACGATTTTAAACGTTAATATCTAAATAAACGTTTGATATGTGCTTATGAAATTTTGAGCACATATGTATCTTGCAAGTCTCAATATATGAGCCAAATTTGACACGTTTATGTGAAATATTTTTTGAGTTATAAGGGCGTCAAAAGTGTTTCCAAATGGTTCGTGTAATAGTACACACGGTGCTGCTCGCCAGTTCTGTTACTTGAACTTGGCTTGACACGCTACCTATATATATATATATTGTATTTAGATAGGATTTAGCTTTTAAAGTTAAGCTATATCGTTGTATTTTTTGCAAAAACGCGAGTTTTAAAAAACAAGATGAAAAAAAATAGCGAGCAAAGTTCGGTCGCCCAAGTACTAAAAATATAATAGACGCTTCCACCAAAAACACACACACAATATTATAATGTAATATACGGTTTCCCCAAAAATTACTTTTATTAAAACAATAATCTGTAAGCTTTTTTGTTGTCTGACATTCATTGACGTCTTTACTTTTTTTTTTATCATGAACTTGCTGGTTCCCCGCGATGTCCCGGTGCAAGCTGACTTTTCCCGTCATATCAACCACACCCAAGAGGCATTGTTTCTCCTTTGTTGAAACGACTGGCGTGTCGCCTATTGTCAAAGATTGCAGTAATTTCAGCAGCCTTAACCGGCGGTGTCTGCACAACTTACAAATATGCGCGAGTTGAAATATCAAAATGGCCAGTGTTGATCGACCTCCTACCACAGACGCCGCGGGCAATGGATTAAAGAGAAATAAAGGCATAAACGCGGGAAATCATTAGTTTTTCATCTCATTTTTATGTTAAATTTAATTCAGTATTTCATTTTTTTTTTTTAAATAATAATCGTCATCTTTTAATTTTAACATTTTTACTTTTATTTAACAACTTTTCTTTTATGGCTTTTTTTCTTTTACCTGCGTTTTTGAGTAAAGCTCTATACAAGTCTTGGCCGTAAAAGCAGTAAAGGCTTACTTTCGCGACCTCATCTGTAATGTACTATTTCAGCCCGCCACTTCGGACCACGTAATTTAAAGTAATTTTTGTCATAGATTTTTTTTTTTATTAATGTATATTATTGAAATATATCTATTTATGATTATACGAGTACCGTTTCTTGTTTATAAAAGTTGCAAATTTTCTTTATTATAGGGTAGGTAAAGTTACTTTAAAAAAAGGGGGTCTGCCTAAGAAAAAAATACTGTAATATTTATGGGTACAAAATCTTTTACGTCCTCAGAATCTTCATTTATTAGGCAAAAATATTATCTCGTTATAATTTATTTTAATGTTTTTAAAAAATAGTACCTTAAAACCACAAAGATACTTTACGTGGAGATCTAGTCACACTTTTTATACAGTTACGACAGTCTTCAGAAAACTAACGGTTCTTAAAAAAAGTTATACAAGATTGTTGGGAAAGTCATTTGAACAAATATTACTTTATCTGTGAATAAGATTTTTCTAATTTTTTTATTTAAAAGTAACGGAAAGAAGATTTTTGGAACTAAACAAAAGTTAAATGATAAGTTTTAGATATTTGGTTTCATAGTAAAAAATATAATATATTATATAATATATATAATAAAATATAATATATAAAAATATTTTCAGGCTGACATTGAATGCTCTCCTTTAAATATTAATCAGATTTTCGTATTTATATTGGCTATCTGCTACTTGAAAGTCCGATCCTAATTCATCACCGAATCACTTTCGCCATGTTTCCCAGCGGTGCCAAGTGACCAGTTCATATTGAATGTGCGCGCCGATACGGCTAGCGTCGCTAATAATTTTACTGGCCAGTGTCATTCTGCCACCAAGGGGCCGGAAAATAATTTCGACTGAGTACGAAATAAAATTTTAACCAATATTACGTGCTGTCCTATGACTCATTTCACACAGGGGCCCAGAAAGTACAATTCGCAAAACCAATTTTAGTATGAAACAAAGAGGATATATTCACAAATATGAAATGAAATATTTTATTACAATAGAGAAAAACCTTAACTCCTTTCTTTTACTACCTTCGGCCAAAATTCATTTTATATTTGTGAATTATTTAATCAGGAAACTGATTGGCACCTTGACGTGCCCTGTCATTAATAATGGGACTTTTAATGTCTCTTCCAAAAGAGTCTGACATTCGCTGAAGTTGATGAAGATAAAAATGTAATTCAGTGATCTTGTAAATAACGACATCTTTGTTTACCTTTTAGAATGTACTTATATTTTACAATCCCTTATTTATCTTATTTCATTTAAATACACTTTACTGAGTTCTTTATAAGTACCTATTTTTATTGGAATTTTTAATATAATACATATAGTGCATTTACTTACTCTTTATTTTATTTCCATTTTGGACATTATTTTACTTCTTGTCTTAAACCTGTTCAGAATTTGAGATATGTTCAGATTTTGAGTTTTTTTTTTGTATCAAATATTTATAACCACAAGAAGCGACGACACTAAAGATAACGAAAGGAATTTAAAATTTTAGTATCCAATTTTAATTTTTGTAGATATAAAATGCTTTATTAAATCAGAAGAAAGATTATTTCTATGTATGTTTATTAATAAAGTTCTTCTTAATTCAGTGAAGATTTGTGTATTTGTAGAATAATGTACTAGAATTTTATAAGTTTGTCGCGTTCGTAACGATCGCATTTCCATGGCAAAGATGTAGTTGGGATTTTCAATTGCCAGAGTTGTGCCTCAGTAGCTTATTTGGTAGAGCACTTATACGGACTGTAAAGATTGTTGCAGGTTCAAGTCCTGGCTCAAAGTTAATCTCCCTACAATAGTCTTTAGTTAAGCTTTTGACTTCATCTTTGCTATGAAAATATTAATTGAAATCGGTGATGTAGCCATAGATATGGCATTTATAATATATTTTCTTCTAAGACTTAATTCTTCGGGGAGTCTCAAACGAAGAAAGATTATTTATATGTAAGTATATTAATATTGTATTTCTTAATTCTATAAAAAATGTGTATTTGTAAGATTTATGTACTTTATAAATCACTCCAAGTTGTTTATTTAATAATATAATGAATTTTTATACAGTATTTCGTTTTATTCTATTTGAAAAATGTGTTGGTGCACTTAAACAAGGTTTTATTTATTCCTGATTTGAAGGTGTTAACCCACTTTTAACAATTAATCGCTGAAACAGACTTCTTGAAGCATATTTAAATTTTTCGCTAATAAATAAACATTTTAGATTTATATACTATAAATAAAATCCACGAGAAACTAATCGGCTTTTCTATTCCATTACTGCGAATCCATAAGGACTTTGATCTGGTATTACTGCTCTTTCGATATCGTATTGCTATCTGCCTAGTTTCATCTTAGAAGTAAAGCCTCGATGGGGCAGAAATGTTAACATTATTAAATTGGAAGTTTTAAGTCTACTATAAGTTAAATTATTAAAGTGATCTGTTAATGGTACAGAAGGACTTATTAATTTAGTAGTAACGACCACATACACTAATAATAAATAAATAAATATGTTTGGACATTACACACAGCGCTGTCTGGCTCCAAAATAAGCAAAGCTTGTTTTATGGATACCAGACAACGGATACAAATACATATTTTCTTTTGTAAATACATACATATCACTCAAGACAAACACAAATTTTTATATGATAAATGTTTGTCCATTGCGGGAATCGAAACTACACCACCGGCCACATTACCAACTAGGCTGCAAGGGAGTATATATGTACAATTAAGAAAATTATTTCTGGAAAAATAGCTAAAAAACTACTTTAGTCGCATAATAATTTGTTATTCAGAATCTGAGAAGTAGAGAATTGATGTGCAGAAATATACTACAAAAATTTCGGTAAACTGAGTAAGTTGGTTATCATATTTTTTCCGTTAAATATGAAACTACACTGAAAAAAAAAATTTTAGATTTACCTATTTAACGGTTAATTTCGGTCCTACCACATGAAATTGGTTCTGTATACTAAACAAAACGGTATAATTTACCTTGAATTTAGTTGAATTAACCTTTCTATCAGTAATGTTTACAAAACTTTTATGTAGGACCTGCACGTAAGTAAATTCAACCAAAGTTTTTTTAAGTGTATTGCCATATTATCGTAAATATGTCAGTAGCAGTAGTAGTAAATCGCCTCTAAGGCGCAGTTGATTTTTGCGATCTGGATAGTACATTTACTTGAAACTGTGCAAATTATAGGTCGTAAGACGAGGAAGTAATCATTATTGGGATGTAGGAACGAAATCTGGTTCGAGAACATCCCGACAACGGCAAAACGACAAAAACTAGTTAAGCTATCGAATGAAACTTCATCGCGGTTTGCAAGCTGTGGGTTTCTCAATTAAGGCTAGTCCCGTCGCCAACTACCTTTTCATCTCCTTTCTATGAGCCGCACCAACCGCACCTAAATATCGCGCCCCGAATACGAAGAATAAAAAATATTTAAGTATTATTATGAAATTGGAAATTTCAAGTCAACATTAAATAAATAAATATTAACCAAAATACAAAATAAGCATATCATTTTTACGCTAGTTGGCAAATAAACTACTTCACTCATATCACAATACTTAAGTTTTTTGTAAGTAACTTAGGACAGGTACGCGACGTACACATAATTGATAACTTACTTTACTGTGTGTGCATGCATATCCAATCCAATCCATATCCGCATGTTAAGGTTTTCGGTGTTTCAGATTAAGCAACGTTGGTTAGATAAATAGAAGTTGTATCCTAATTAATGTTTTTGGTACACAATAATTACACCTATATTTATAAATATTTCAGAAACTTTTATTTAACAAAAGGATGGGCCTAATTAGGCTAAGCCTGTTCCTTGGTTTTGTTATTTCGTTTCAATTTTCGTCTTACAGGTAAACATATTTTACAAGAAAAACCTCTTTTTCTGCTTAAGGCACTGAAAGCAGACACTATTGTTTGTTATCCTTTTCTTCCCGTAAAGCTATTGTTGTGGTACTGAATTAACTTCTCACAAAATATTTAAACAAAGAATACATCAATACGACCCGGAACTGAAGCGGAAATTTTATAGCATATACCTTATTAATAAGCAAAATACTAAGCTTATTAATTCGTACTATAACAAGGATTTATAGGAACTTATCCGAAACCAAATTATTTGTTTCTTTTTCGAGCAACGCTTATAATGCATGATGTGGTTATCAAAGTTCGAAAGCTTTCGGTAAGTTCAACTTCAAAGTGCAACCTACAGGAACTTAATACTATTTACTATATGTAGGTTATTCGTATAAAACATTATTGTTTCACACTTACTCGTTAACGGTGTTATTACGTGCAGGCAAATCGGGTGCTCCCACGGACTTTTTCTATGTAAATTTTACTTTTCTCAAAGCAAAACGCGCGTTCATAGAACTCACGGGCGGTACTGACGCGCATATTCTATCTGTCAAGTATGTATAAAAGTTGTCTGTTCAAAATATGAACTACGCGCACACTACAAGCGAACCATTACAAGATTTAACTTCAGCCTAACTTTTTAATTCAAAAATTATATTTATCAGATAACTGGCGCCATCTGGTTTTCTTTATTCCCACCATATGATTTTTTTTTTGGTTTATTTTTTTATTGACTGTATATTTTTATTTATTTCCTCGCAATGTGATGAAAAAAATGTGTGCAACACGGACGGTACGGAAATTACAAACTCGAGTCATTAAAGCCTTAAGCCTTCGGCGCTAGGTTTCTAAATAGCCTGTCGTTAATAATTTTCTTCATACCGCCCTTAATGCACAATGTACTTAGGGCGTTCTGCCTAAGCCTCCCTGTCCAAGAAGGTTTTTGTGAGGTGTGTAACAGCTAAGGCGTTGCAGAATTTAATTCTTTAGGTTTTAACATCCTATTTTTCTAATGGGGTATTAAAATTTATTGAGGAAAATAAATAAATTGGATGGTGTATGAGTAAATGTATTGGTAAAATATTTTTTGTCTGTCTGTTTGTCATTCCGTTTCGTCACAAGGTTGATGTCACAGTCATTCTATTCCGACATAATAAAGATAACAACGCTGAAATTTGATACCAGTAGTATAAATGAAACCGTTTACAAAATTATGTATAATTTTGAGAAAATATACTCAATGTTGGTACCACTCGTCAGTAACACAGGGATAACTGATCTCATTGACCCATTATCGTGAGCCACCTCGTAAATAATATATGTCGATTCCACAGTATTCACATCATAACACTTACCCACAAATTTATTGTTAGTAAGGCAATTCAGACAGATATTGGTCGTTACTGCGCTGGATAATACCTGTTTGGTATTCGTTTATGGATAAACATAACTTGAGCCAGTTTTCCGTAAAATGTACCTAAATTAAAAATGTGGGTAAATAGAATTTATAACATTTATGCCAAAAAACTTATATTATTACATTAGTCAGGTAAATAAAAAATTGCAAGTGACGTAAGTATTTATTTTAGGGACGGCCTAAATTTTTTAGGTTAAGAAACGAAAACTAGTGGAAAATGTTTACATATTGTAATTTTAGCATAATGCAGTGCCAGGTAGAACCAAAGTTGCTTTTGCGAACGTTGCGTAAACGACGTAAACCACGTTCGCCACTTTAAACCCGTTACCCACGTTAACCACGTTAGACAGTAGTAATCGAACCCTGATTTCATCATCTGCTCGAATTTTTGCTACTCAGGACGCGAAGAAAAATTGAAACCCTTGGGCTGACACTGTATTTGACCAGTATACATATGGGACATGTAAAGCTACCTTAGTCCAAATACATTGTATCAGAAGCGGTGTTGTGATTTATCACTACCTGTCACGCAGGACTTAAGAGGCAGTGACATAAAACCTGACTAAAAAAATAGGCTAAGTGTGAGTTGGACTCGGGCACGAAGGGTTCCGTACCTTTGTCTATAAAAACGGCAAAAAAATTACTTTTGTGGAATGGGATGTTTATTTTATTTTTTTGTTTGTTTTATTTTTATTCAATTTATTTTAAAAGTGAATATATAACTATATGTTCTGTGAATATTTCAAGCGTCTACCTGTTTATACTGTTTTCCTGCTTTATTTAAGTAACTTATAATGGAATTTGTAAGAAAATTTCACTTTTCCAAGTACATTTTATAACTTGATCGACTATTACTCTTTAGCCTGTAAAGTGTAATTACTCGTGATAGTTTTCCTTTTAAATTTATTAAATGCACTACCACCGTAATTATTTTTACATTTACACATACTATACGTTCGCTGGTACTTGACTCTAACAAAAATTAGTACTTCAAAGTTAAATGTTTCGCAAACGGAGCCCTAAATCAAAAAATGATTTCCATATACCGCCAATGTTTTTGGAATTCCTTTCCAACGATACCCCACAGAGAGAGAGAAAAAAAATTACGTCCCCATTTCACGTGTAGGGGAACCTATTCTACCACTTTGTCGGCTTGATCAATGTGTATATCCCTGCCAAATTGCAGCTTTCTTCTCTTAGTAGTTTTTAAACTAAGCCGCGAACAAATGGACGGACGGACATGGCGAAACTATAAGGGTTCTTTGTTAACTACGGAACCCTAAAAAAGGATGACGCGAAATGTTACTGACCGTGCGTGAGTAGTGCAGTACATACATCTCAACTGAGATTTTCATTGAAATACATGAAATAAATTAATTGCTTATTCATCATTGTTATCAAAAAACGCTTTTTCTCAGGATTTAAAGCACCATCACGGCTAAGCTTTTGCAAAGTTGTTAACTAATAGCACTTTGAAGATTCATCTGCCAGAACTTTGAAATAATCAATAAAAAGGGTTAGTGAGGGATTTTGTAACGAACAAAAGTTCATTTATCGTGTTGTCAGGGTTTCAAACATATTCCGAAGAACACAGTCATCAAATTTTAGTCGGATCTGCTCAACGGCTCCGGAGGAACCTTAGCATTAAAGGAAGAAATTTAGGTAGTATAGCCTCTTAAGTGATTAGTGAAGAGGCTGTCTCCCACATTTTGATGTCAGTGCATGTCCAGCCACTGGTTATCCCCTTCTAGAGACTAAAAAACGTGAATATCTTTTCATAGCATTATTTCACAGTTATTTATTGCCTCATTGCGTAGCATATTGCTGAATATAGGGAATTTAGATTTATTGTTAGGTTGCATAAACAGTTTCTCAAAGTTTCTAATAAAAAAAAATATTGTATAGAAGTTTTTTAAAACTGTTTTATATTTTTTACCTAAGAGAAATTACGAAACCGCTGTCACTTATTGTCTTTCTAACTTATTTTCTGATATATGTCATCCTCCACCTCAACTCCAATGAAACACTGACATATAATAGACGTGGGTCAAAGCAATACATAAATCATCCCTATCTCTCGTTATGAAAAGAAAGAATGGTTTATATAGTGATATAGTTTTTTCCTCTTAGCCCACGCTTAGCTCGGTCTATGAAAAAATAGAATAAAATTAATAAAAAATTACATCACCTACAAAAAAACTATTAAAAATTAAAAAAAAAACCTTACGCCAAAAAAAATATAATCTTTGCTGCAAATTTTTGACATTCGATTTCAAGGAGAAAAAAACCCTTAGCTTAATGTTCCGTGTCCACAAGCTTTTTTTATTTACTTTTAAGTTGGTTTTTGAAGGCGTTGTAATTTATTATATATTTTTTTTATTTTCAAAAACTTGGTTTGTAGTTAAAACATAAAGGCATTAATGTAAGGGATCAACTTATATTTATATATAGGGTTAATCTAAAGTATAGGGTGCTTTAAAAACGGAGAAATTCGAGTTTTAAAGAGTCGATAAGGTAATGCCCCTAGTTGTACTCGCGCACGAAGGGTTTCATACCATTATCTATAAAAACGGCAAAAAATCACGTTTGTTGTACGGGAGCCCCACTTAAATTATTTTCTTTATTATAATTTAATTATTTATTTATAAATTGAATATATAACTAAATATTTTGTGAATATTTACAAGAGTCCATACCTATTGCCGTTATCAATATCGAGGAAAATCGAGCAAAATAATCAGGTTTGTTGTATGGGAGCTCCCTTTTAGTATTTGTTGTTATAGTGGTAACAGTAATACATCTTCTGTGAAAATTTCAGCTGTCTAACTATCACGGTTCATGAGAATCAGCCTGGTGACAGACGGACGGACGGACAGCGGAGTCTTAGTAATAGGGTCACGTTTTTTTACCTTTTGGGTACGAAACCCTTAAAACATCAAGTAGGAGTGAAATAGGCAATAAGGGTTAATAAGAATTTAGTTGAACGGATCTCGATGAAATTCAGCTTGGTGATAGGCTAGATAAAAAATAATTGAGATTAGCGTAGACCACTAAAAAGCGCTGCAGTGCATCAACTTTATGTTATTTATAAAAACACTATACAATTACAAACTAAAGTCAAACACTTTGTGCCCAAAACTACGGTTGCACGTATTATAACGCCCTACATTAGTCATGGCTCGACATGCTATTAACCGGTATTATTAATTAAATTGGTACTATCTGTATAATATTTTTCTATAAACCAAACCAACCAATCATCCCTGTCTTATATCAAATGATCATAAGTTTTTATTAGTGATTTTTATCTACATTGTTAATATTTTTAACTAACCTATAAACAAACCTATAATAAACCTATTTAGTGTCTTGAAACAGGATCTAATTTATAACTACTCAACGGATTAGCTTCGAATCATTTTCCCTTTTTCAAACTTAAATACCTATTTGTTGATTATTTGATAGGATTGCCTACCATAAGAGTTTAGAAGCAGTTATACGGGCAATCAAAATTGCTCCATCCTGGGCAATGTTTGTCAATTATATAGTAGCAGCTTCGTGGCTAAGTGAAAAGAGACCTGCCTTGAATGGTTTTTATCCACGTACAGAACAAAATGTTTGTTTTGAGGGCAGAAATACTTTTTAGCGCCTAAAATAGAGATGGAAATTTATAAACACTTTTAAAAAATTGCAGATATTTTTCTAGTAGTTTTACGCTAGTTCTAAATGCTTATTAGGAATTTTCCCACCCTCCTAGGTGTTTTGATATTAAAATTACCACTTCGTTTCCAGTCCCCCTGTCCCCTCAAAAATAATGTCCTCTGAGGTACCAAACAATTATTTTTTTTGAGTCCAAATATATTGATAAAAGTCATCATTCGAGTATGCATATGTAATTCTGAATTAGAAAATAATATTTTTCTCCAAATGAATAAAAAATTATGCGTTTTGATGCTTAAATATTTTCTATGTATAATATCCATTCATATACAGCTGCCATGGGGTTTGTGTAAATAGGAGGCTAGTTTTCTAACCGGCAGACGCCAAGTGAGCTGCAGGAATTTTGAAATAATAACCAAGGATGAAACTAGGGATAGGTACCAAACAATGGACACAAATTATACCTATAAAACGTCCAGACAAAAGACAAACACATAAACGTTTACCCTGTGCAGGGATCTAACCCGCGCCCTTCAGTTCGTCAGGCAGTCACTTCAATCAACAAAACCGCGGAGCTAAGTAACCTTAGACCTAGTTTTCTAAATTTAGAAAATCGCACAAGCCATATTCTTAAGTGAATGTAGCAGGTTCTTGTAAGTCATATGAAAATTACAGTTTACAGTATTCAGCGTACACCTCGGGGAGTAGAGGGAGCAACCGCACAACTGTTACAACGTTACAAACCTTCCGTAAAGTTACAGTACAGCCTCCAAGGAAACGGGTTAATGGGTGCCGTGGGACCTTAACGATAATATTCCATTGTTACATCCTAATGAAATGCATTTAGAAACTTCTCGAGAAGTTAAATGTTTCAGGTTAAATTCAATGCTTAGTAACAGTTTGTTGTTTTACATAAACAGGAAGAAAAGTTATTATATTATTAAATTTAGTTATGGTGAATCTTGAGCTTATTAAAAGCTTCTATTAGGATTCCTTAAGTTATCCCTATGAATATTTTATTCATCACACCTCCTCGTAAACAGTGAAATTACGCGCTGGTAAAGTGGGCGCTAAGACCTTTATTACTCCCACGGGCTTTTTCTTTGTGCATTTTACTTTTTTTTTTTAAGCAAATCGCGCATTCATAGGATGGTAATGACGCGCCTATTCTATCAAATATGTATAAAATCTGTACTATGGTTCGAAATATTTTATTTTTGTTTGTTTGTTGCATAGTATGTTTTAACTTCAGCCAAAACTTTTTGATCCATAAATTCTCTAGATATATTAATTATAACTATTCTATATAAATTTATTATTACCATTTTGATTGTGTTTTGGGTTTATATTATATTCATTTAAGATGAATATACAAATTCTATTTATCCAGCCTATCTGAGTCTCTATTTATTTTCTCGAAAATGTGATGAAGAACATTATTTGTAACACAGGCGGTACGAAAATTACAAACTCGAGTCATTAAAGCCTACGGCCTTAGGCTTCTAATAAGCCCTTCGTTAGTGATTTTCTTCTTACCACTTACACAATTGTAATGGTGGGAATACAAGTGGAGATAACAACGTCAGATATCTAGAGAATTAATGAATTTAAAAGTTTTGGCCGAAGTTAAATTTTGTAATTGCTCGTTTGTAGTGCGCGCGTAGTTCATATTTTGAAGAAAAGTAAAATATACAAAGAAAAAGCCCGTGGGAGTAATTAAGGTCTCAGTACTCGCTTTGCCAGCAAGTAATGACGCTGTTGACGAGTAAAATTGTAATGCAAAAATATTTAAATGTCTGTTATTCATATATTCATCTTCATCACTATGTAATAAACAAAAATGCTTAAAATTACTGAATGGCAAATGAAAAGTAAATAAAAAATATGCAGATAAATAAATGCTGGATGCGTCTAAATGATTACGATACGAATTTAAATTAAGCTAACTGAAAGCGGCACAGAGGTAGCAGACGATGCGGAAAACGATAATCAGACGATGCACTGAGCATGAATGAAAGGGAACTGCGGACTACAGTTTATATTAAATTGTATTTCAATGGAATCCATTCAAACACTTCGACTCTAAAATTAAGTCGTTATAGAATATAAATATAAGAACCCATTTACCTACTGTTAACTCAAAACTTAAGCAGATCGTTCTACTGTTGTTTTGAATAAAATCATGGTAATGTAAATATATATTTACCATCACGAAACTTATCTCCGAAGGGGTTGGTCAGAGATACCTACCTACCCACCAACTTACATAATATATTTACACATATAACTGTAAAAATACAAATACTACATATACTGTTACACACTAATCTTCGAAGGGGTAGTCAGGGTCTAGGCTTTTCTTGTACTGGTCTGTATTATTGTAACAATGTTAATTGCCCCTACTGGGAATTGAACCCGCGACCTTAACAAGGCAGCCCGAAGTTCTACGACTGCGCCACTTGGTCCTCATTATTTAACTGCTAAAAACCTTTTTAAGAATTTCTACATTTCAAGTCGGTCAATGCCTCACCCTACTTCTAAACTTGATTTAAAATTTACATTGAAACTTTAATATATATTTAAAAAAAAAATATATATTTTTACAATGTACATCAAACATTTTTTTTGTGGTCCTTGGTGTTTAATAACCATGACTTATCTACATAAAAACTATAACTACGCAGATGTCGACCACTGAGCTGCCCCTCTCTAGAACCAGTAAAATATAAATTTTAAATATGAATTTTTATTTTTTGGATTTGACTCTCCATTTATACTTATCCCTAACATTTTACTGCCTCATCAATGCTTATCTTTTAAGTCTAGCTATCATTTTTTTTTGCACAATTTTCGAGCAGACTAACAGAAATACAGCCAAAAATCGTTTGTTTTGAATCAGAGAGGTATATACCCGTATCATGCACACATTATAGACAGTTTTTTACACTTTTAGGAAAAAAAATTAAACTATGTACCATATGAATTACAAATTTACTTTTTTCTTACCTTGAATAGATGCGTATGAGCAAGTTCCACAGCTGTCTGAATTCCAAGTCGATATAAGCATGTGTAAAAAGCAAACAATACAGACGGACAAGCAGTTAAGTCTTACCATAGGGTTCCTTTTAACTATGTTGGCAAAACACTCTAAAAACAGACGCAAATCTTAACCCGTCTAGTACATATTTATCGTGTTTTAATAGGTATTATATTTAATACATATGAGGAAGCGTTTTTATGTTCGCGGAATGGGGATAAGGGATAGAAATAAAAAAACCTAATTATTTTTTCTATTCAATATATGACCTGACATGCAAGACGGATACATTTTTCAGATCTTTCAATTAATTTATTTATACCCTCATAAAAAGTGTTTTATCTTTATCTTCAAAGTACGCCGAAACTGCCTCCTTGACTTCATTATCGCTGTCTTGCAAAAGCAGTACACCTTTCGTCAATTTTCCCCGCCTTTTCTCATTAATAGCTTTTTTTAGTCGCTTTAATTTAATATTAAAAGCGTAGTATTCTCCAGGAAACACCTTTATCTTTATAATCGATCAATAATATTCCTTCCGAGTTCTGGCGTGGTCACCTCGATGCTCCTGCCCCGGCCTCGGGTCGTCTTCAAGGGATTGTCTTTCTTGTTTAAATAAACTGTGCCATGGTTTTTCCTGAGAAGAGTCGCCGTAAGCCGTAGCAAGCTTGTACCAGATAAAAGTTCCATTTTTTAAATAAATACTTATTATAGGAGTACATAGTATAACACTCACACTCAAAACAAACACAAATATTCATCACATGAATATATTTATTATATAGAACCCGTGTACCTCAGACCGCCAGGCAACACTTCTACTAATAGAGCCACAGAGGAAATTTAATTTACAAATACATATTTGTTTTGATTTTTATTTAGTACTAAATCTCATTAAGTCCGCGGTGACATAAAACCAAACGAAACTGCCTACAATGAATTCCATCCTTCAAAAGTAAACGTTCCCCAGAGATTGGTTTCATTTCCTCAGTCAGTTCTATGAATATAAATTAAGAATTTGCATTGAACATATTTCATCGGTTGTAAGTAAAGTCATTCTGTTCCAGTGTCAAAGTTTAATCGTTACTTTAAACTTTGGTCGGTTTGACAGTATTTATATTGGAAAATTGTCTCTGGCTGTCATTAGATATGTAAGTATATATAATGTGACTTTTGCATAATGTGGATCTCATGGCCCAGTTACGTTCGTCTTTCGGAAACGATAAGCTAAGCCAAGCAATGTCGGGCGTGGTAAGTACCCGGATGGGAGATTTTTCTAAGCTCCAGACGTCTTAACGTGCCCACACCGGCACAATTAGCGGAACACAAAAAATGGGATTTGAACGAATGGCAGCAGGTTCTCTTTACTGATGAGTGCAGAGTTCTTTTAAAACAGATCGATGGGAGACAGCGAATATGGAGACGCAAAGGAGAACGCCACATACAGTCTAATTTTGAACACACAGTGGCTTATGGTGGCGGCTCAATTATGGTTTGGGGAGGGATATGTTTGGGAGCTCGCACGGAGTTAGTGATAGTCACAGGAGGGACCATGACAGCAGAACGATACATCAGAGACATTTTAGAAGAACATGTTGTACCATTTGCCCCTTTTATTGGTGACGACTTTATTCTAATGCAAGATAATGCTCGTGCTCATAGTGCACAATCGGTACAGGCATATCTGAGCCACGTAGGTATACCGGTGATGCAGTGGCCAGCAAATTCCCCCGATATGAATCCGATAGAGCATGTCTGGGACTTGCTAAAAAGAAGGGTTAAATCCAGAATGCCACCCCCCAACAATCTGAATGAACTTGGAAACGCATTACTTGGGGAGTGGGAGCGGTTGCCTAAAGAAATCATCGATAACATAATCTGTAGCATGCCCAGACGAATGGAAACCGTAATCAGAGCAAGAGGGCGAAACACTCGGTATTAATTTTGCTTTAATTTTATTGTTAAATCATTTAATGCTTACTTTTTTTTATTTTTTGTGATGGTTCATAATCATCTAAAAATTTCACTTATTTCAAATTTCTTTATTTTTCAATAAAAAATAACGAAGACTTTTCAAAGTCGTTGTTAAAAGATGTTAATCAATTTGTTATTTTGTGTCTAATTACATTTTCGTCAAATATATGCGTTATTATCTCATAGTCTCACTTTTTTTTCTGTTCCGCTAATTGTGCCGGTGTGTATATAATAGTTTTCGAATGGTCAATAGCGTGTCAAACGTACGCTAAATAGCACTGGGCCAGTGCGTTGGCCTAAGCCTCCTTCTCCAAGGAAAGACTCGGCACCTGCAGTGAGCGTATAATGGCTAAGGAAATAAAATGTGACTAGCATACATAAATAAATAAATAGTTTATTAATGCAAAGCCAATGTACATTTCAAACCTTTAAAGCTAAGACGTTAACATTATAGGCTGAAGAACCGTTTTACATTTATGAAGCTGCTGAAACCTACACTAGATTTAAATCTGTATTGAAGGTATCAGTGATTCCTCGTATCACCAATTAAACAATAAACATAAGTAATGCATAAGTAAGACACAAATATCAAAAAAAAATATGAAGAAAAAAGAAGAAAAAAAAAACTATGCTACAAAAAAGAGAAAAAAAAATGTAACTAATTATTTCTAGTAAAAATGAAAGCGAGGATTCGATGATAGGTGTGTGTTTTGTGTGTGCGTGAGAGAGGATGTGTTTGTGTGTGTGACAGAGAGTGTGTATGTTTGTTTTTTTCACTCATTTATTATAAAATAATAAATCAGGATTAAATGAAATAAAACAAAATTATTCTCATCTATGCAATACTTCTTCGGTTTGTTTATAGTTCAGAGATAGTAACCAAGTTTCAAGCTTATTTTTGAATGAAAAATTGGAGAGATGCAGTATATTTAGACAGTTATTTATTTTATTGTATAAGAGTGAACTCATAGATTGGTAATGTCTATCTGCAAAAACTGTTCTACATCCGTCGTAAGATCATATGCTGGCTTTCCGGCGACGACTAATAAGCGCTGTTTTTGTAGGGGTTAGAGAAGGATGTTTACGAAGGATTGTATGATAAACAAACAATTGTCGTAAAGTTGAGTAGTTAGGTATCTATACGGCTTAGTCAGCATTACTTTTATAACTGCACTGTGAGCCCTTTCTAGTTTAAGTGCTTCTAGTTTTATGTGCGCCGCCCCATAGTCGGATACAGTACGACATAATTGATCTGCACAATGAGTGATACACTATGGTAAGAGTCATAAGGTCGGCCCTAAAGCGAAGTCTTTTCATAACAAAAATTAGCTTTCTAACTCTCATACACAGTGTGTCAATTTGGCTATTCCAGTTCAAACCATTGTCTAGTATTACCCCAAGGCACCTTATGCTATTAGTCCGGTCTATAGCAAGGCAGTTACAATTGCTAGGAGGAGAAATAGAGCACGAGTGAGCAGTGATTGAGAAGTTATCAGAAGGTTGGTTTGTGGATCTCATAGTAAATGTAATAAATTTCGTTTTTTCAATGTTTAGGGTTAGTAAGTTGTCTCTGAGCCAGCCCATTACAATATTCATAGCATTTTCAGCGTTTATTTTTGCATCAGACCAACTTTCCCCTGTTACAACAAGAGCTGTGTCATCAGCGTAAGAGAAGATTTCAGAGTTTTGTATCAGCAGTTGACACAGTTCATTAATACAAATCTTAAATATGGCCGGACCTAGGATACTTCCTTGCGGGAAACCATAGGTAACAGTTATGTCATCACTAACATAATTTTTAATTTTTACCGCTTGAGTCCGATTCAACAGATAACTAGAAAAAAGTTACAAGCAGGTGCCTCTGATACCTATTGTTTTTAATTTTTTTAAGAGGATTGGGATGGAGACAGTATCAAAGGCCTTGGAAAGGTCCAAAAAGATACCTATACATTTACGTTTGTTGTCTAGATTATTTACAATAGTTTTAGACAAAGCTGCTACTGCATCTTCTGTTGAGACATGTGATCGAAAGCCAAACTGATTGTCCGCTATGATATCAAAAGTATCTAGATAGGTATTTAAGCGTTTATTTATGACTTTTTCCAAGACCTTCGACAGTGCTGTTAGTATTGCGATGGGTCTGTAGTTATTAACAATGTCTGATGACCCACTTTTATGAATTGGATTAAATATACCCTTTTTAAATGCAGTAGTGAAAGTTCCCGTCGAAAAAGCAAGCCTTTATATGTGTTTGATAGGTTTTATTAAGGAATTACTACATAATTTAATCATATTTGATGAGATCCCATCCCAGCCAGTAGCACAGTTTGATCGCAAATTTTTAATAATTGTATAGATCTCATCTTTGTCCATATATACAGCATATAGCATGTATGATATGTATGTATTTACAAAAAAAAAAGTAATATATGTATTTGTATCCGTTGTCTGGTATCCATAACACAAGCTTTGCTTACTTTGGGGCCAGACGGTGCTGTGAGTAATGTCCAAATATATTTATTTATTTATACAGCTAGTTTAACACGGTTCAACTTGCGTTGTATATAGCAGACTTGCTAATTCTTACAAACTTTTACAAGCTCACTTACGAGGGATTCTAGCCGGCAAGAATTATTCTTACATATCGTTACTCTAAGATAGCTTTACCAAGCAAGTTGGATGAAACGAAGTTTAATAATTGGAAAAAGTGGATTTCTATCCAAAACTATTGTCGATATTCGTTTGTAACTAGCTAGATTCTGGAAAATTGAACCTTAAAAATTGGCAGACCAACCAAATATTTTTTTAATACTACTACTTACATTAATTTAGCTCTAAACATTGAATCCCTGTAAAACTGTCACCAAAAACAGCAACAACGGACAAAAAACGTTTATGTTCAAGCTGGGATTCGATCCCAGGACCCTTGACCAGCAACCCTCTACTCGACGATATTGAAGAGACAAAAATTAATACATTAGCATCTCGACAAGTTTAATCGTGTCTAGTTTATGTGAGTTTTATTTTTATCCGACTGCGCCAGAAGGGGTTATGTTTTTCGTGTTTATGTATGCATATTCTTTTGGCACGCACTGCAGAGTTAACGGCTAGATAAATTTTAGTTTGAGAGGCGTCGTTAGATCCGTCTCAATTGTGAGACACTGAGTACATAAAATTCTTAAAATTTTATGTACTGAATAAAAATAAATAAATAAAAAATACCCGACTTTGCATCTAACTATTTATACTTTACATTACTTTATATTTAACTATAAGCAGACGGGACTTATTTTAAGGTAACTAACTACCTTCTACAGTGTGAGCAATCTGTACTACCATCTAAACTTGCATTGAAATTAGTGCCGTCTGCTTATAGTTAAATTTTTGGTTTATTTTAAATTCTGTTTAGTTCTAATTGTTTTTTAATTTATTTATTTAAAAAGGCTACGCTACTAAGATATTTTTAACCAACTTCAAAGCAGGAGGAGGTTCTAAATTCGTCGAAATCTTTTTTTTACAACACGTTTTGCAATTCCCACAGCTTTCAGTGTCGTTACAACGGTATTGATTATAAGAAAAGGTCAAAACTTCAATCTTATTAACTTGTTAATTAAGAGCACGCGATCGTGACTTGATAGCTAGGTACTTTTTAAGCTCCTTTAGAGACGCCTTGTGAATTTTCAACCTATTAAGAGAGGGCAATAAATGCAATGTCTTGTCTAATTTAGCAATATTAAATGCAACATTACAATTTGCATAGTAATTTTAGTATAGTCTTTTTCTTAATATTTTTTTTATTTAGAACTTATATGTAGTTTAATAATTTAGGTATCGTTTTTACTATGTTAAGATAGTTTAAAAAATGAGAAAGTCCGTAATCATACTTCAATACTGTCATTCATTTCCGCGTTTTAACTGTTGTCCCACCGCTATGCCCCTGCTGGGACCACAGGTACCAAAGACCCATAATTATTTCTGCGGCAAGTTTTAGTTAACCGTAATACCACAGCACTTGAGATATGACAAAATGACAAAAAATGGAAATTAAAATAGACACAAAGATATATTTTTCCTGTATAAGACTAAAAATACAGAAATATTAAATTAGAATTTACACTAAAATATGTATTTATTCATTCTTAATTTGTGGTCACGGTAATTTTGCTTACCTTTAATTACTAACATGGAGTCAACACAATTTCAAATTGAAAAAAATATGTGTTAAAGCACTCCGTACGCCAGCGCCCCCTTTAGCTCCCTTATTTCCGCGGGGCTCGCAAATTAGTCGCACGCGTTTTTTTTTCTTTTTTAGTATTTTTATTTAATTTCTTTGTAATTTTTTTTTTACATATTATATACACTATTTTGATATATTCAAAAGTAAATGGTTTTCTTATTATAAATTATAATTTCTTATTATATCATATTTATATTTTAATTGGGGTCACTAGTGCTACTAATTGTGTGATTTTCTTAACGTGCCTAATTTAACGGTTAATAAAATTAATGAATACACACTCAAGTGGTATACAAATCGTTTCAATATAAATGTTCGAGGTATACATCTTTCAAATTTATATTAATCTCATTCATTTTTTTAAACTATTAATTGGGCGCAATTCACAAAAAAAATATATCAATATTTAACAAACAAGACAATGTGTAGAGACAAAATAATGATCTCTTTCACAAACAGTCGAGTGTGAAATTTTTCGTTATGGTAATGCCTCTTCGAATGCCTGCCGAAAGAAATGAGACTTGACGTCTTTGTGAGAACGCTTCTTCTGTATATTTTACTAAAGTAACAATGTTTACCGGATTACTTCTCCGTTAACACGTCTTGTTATTTTCGAAGTGTAGGTACGGTGACTCAACTTTCAACTTTTTTTTAAAATCATTTAGGTATAGTTCGCACACGTTGTAACTGCAAGGGTCTCCTTGGAGACGGAGGCTTAGGCCACAGTCTACCGACTCTGGCCCAGAACGAAATGGTGAATGTTTATTATTATTGTATTATTAATTAAAAAATATTATATTATTCGCATTTGTAGTGATTACGCAATTGTACTGATTACAATTACGTACTTGTATCATTTAGATTTTGTCGCCCTTTCCCAACCAGCGACTCTCGCTTTACTCAGGCTGCTACAGTTAAACAGCATGCATTTTTAAAGCACCAGAGTCATACTAGCCTGCTCCTCTTATTGTGGACATAACATACGTCGCTTTTCTACGTATGTAGGTTTCCTACCAATGTTTTTCTTCACCGAATTAAGTCAATGTTGTGAACGAAACAGTGTACTTAAGAAACTTAAAAAAGACTCATAAGTACACGCCAGGGCTTGAACGCCCGCCTCTCAGGACGTGAGGCAGATGCCGAGACCACTAGGGTACCACCGATTTGATTGAAAAATAATCGTATTAAGAACCTCCTTAGTGAAACTGGCAAAAAATCAATAATCGAAAAAAATCATTGTATAAAAATAAATATAGAAATTATTATTATATCTACCTTATAGTTTATTATATATTGATTGATATCAAATATTTATTTTTCTTTAATACAAAAATATAAAATAAAATTAGTCATTAAATAACCCACCCCTGATCATTCCTGGTGGAAAGGTGCCCATAATGCTATGTGTAATCTACTTGCAGATCATTTCAGATCTGGTGCTGCTCTTGATAAGCCGCTCTACTCGAAAGTTTTCACTTTTAGTCACGTTTTCAAGTGTCCATTACTTAAACGAGATGTCTGCCATTGAATAGAATCGTCGATATTCTAAGAGATGAAAGGGAAAAGAATTTGTCTTGTTACCTTCTTGTCAAATGATTATTATTGTTGAATCGCATAATGCTTTCAGTTTTGTATGCATAACTAGTTATATATTACATACAGTTTTGCCAGCTTTAGAGCTAAAAATGATTTTTCAAAGTCAGTTATCTACTTGTACAAAATTTCAACCACTAAAATAAACCATCTCATTATGCATACTATTAATAAGAAATACATATCATAATAAACCAAGTCGGTTAATAGATAAATGTTAGAAAAAATTCAATAATCAAAAAAACCAACCCTAGTGCAAGTTGTTTATCATTGGTGGTATTTACGTATACGCGCAAATAATCTTAGCTGCGCGAAGAATGCTACGCCATAATTTTCTATATAAACAGGTCTACGAGCGACTACGGCGTAGCGGGAACTACGGGCCGGACGCAACGAATTCACCGTAGCTACGGAGCACACACACTGTGAACTGTGTTTGAATTTAATAATTTTAACCGACTTCAGCATAAGTTCTTGTTTGGGAACCAATTTTGACGATTTTTAGATATAAATTTATATATTGTTACGCCCTCCCTCTGTTGTTCGTGAGTTCTATTCCAGAGGCACGTAATACAAAAAAAAAGCAGAGATAGAATTCAAAGAAAAGTTATATTGCAAGAAGAAGTCAAAAAACAGTCTTAGTTAAGCGGTATGATGAGGAACTGCAGAAACTTTGTGTATTCAAGTAAAAAAATCCAACAAGCGCTACTGGTATCTTGTTATTCAATTCCTGTTTCCTTCACCGGAGTTCTGGCTGACGAACCAGGAGTTTTTTCGTCCGACTACGAAACCTGAAAATACAATAGTGTTACAGACTATCCATTATTAGTTTAGCTAACCTAAAAAAGGGAAAGAAAATAAATAGCCTAGGTCCAGGAAACTAACAAAAGCTCATAACAATCACCTGTTGGAAAAAACACCTCTCACAACTTTTGTGCAACACACTAATCACTGTGTGACACGATTTTTCTAACATAAATAAGATTACGTGATTTGAATTCCTTATTCCATTGTTGAAAACATTGTCAATTGATATGGTTGTCTAACACGTCACGTTTCTAAGTTATAGTGTCAATACTATTTACGTGTACCCTCGTAAAAACAAAAGATCAAACGTTGTTAATTGCAGATTTCTTTTAATACTGAAGTCTGTACGACTATAAATTAAAAGTTTTAGTGGTCTTAAGATAATTCTAACAGTTTATTTGGGTAATCATAACATTTTTTTCGAAAGTCATGAAGAAAAGTAACCACCGCAAGTGTTTAAATCATTTGTTTGTAATGAAAGAGGATTCTACTCTTCACAAGAGGCAAAGTTAATATTTCATCATTTTCTTTTGGGATATTTGGCTCATTTTTTATATTGACCACTTAAACCTCAGCTATTTTGATTCGTTGTCACTTGTCAATATATATAACATTTTTTTTGTGTAAAATTAATAATTTAAATAAAAAATATGATATACAATTTTGATACTGTCTTTATTTATTTATAGTACATCAATTTATCATAACTTTAAAATGATACGTGTTACAAAAAATCTATTTAAGTTTTTCTGTTCAGCAGGTTTATTTTGATAAAAAATAGCCGTTATATTAAATGTTAGAGCACAAAAAAAAAAATTTGTCACACAGTGTAACTTACCCGTTGATCAGGAACAGACATATGAAAAGGGCTATCGTCAGAATGGTCCCATTGAAATTTAGAAGGATCGGACCAAGAAAACCAAAGTTAGGCTAGAATATTATCTATTTCATAATTTGTAACTGTTACTAGATGAGCTACTGAAATTCATACCTAGATATGCTTAGTGTTGCGTTAAAAAACTGAATTTTACAGTTCTGTAACCAAAACCGAATTCCTTTTGTAGCGTCACGTGTCCGTCCGTTTGATGAATTTAGGTTTTAGCAACCATAAGGTAAAACCTGAATCCTCATTGATTTGTCATGTCCGTTACCGAACGGTAAAACACCAAACCATTATAGTAGCGTTACATCCGATAGTTTGACAATTTTAGGGTTAAGTTTTTTATGTCTGTCCGTCCGTATTAGTGGTTTCGGGATTTCGCAGCCAAGTAGTGATAACCAAACTCTTATAGTTTCTTCACATCCCGGACATTTGGGCGTCAATAGCTACGACACAGTCTCTTCCTGACTAATGTAGATGTTATCGAACATAAATTTGTATGTACCTGAGTTATCTTTATCTTATCTTTTATCTTCTTCATAGCTGTTCATTATCTCGTTTGTAGATTTAAGAATACCGTTGCTAAACTCCGGAAACAAAACCTTTTATCGTTTAGTTTCATCCTGTCCTGGCAACTAAAAATTAAAAAATAAAATTACATTTTAGCAAAAACATGATATCAACATGAAAAAACCAGCCAAGTGCGATCCTGGCTCACGCACCGAGGGCTCCGTACAAACTTATAATATGTAGATAGTTCGTTTATCATGAGATCAAGTCTCACAGGCTTATGCCCTAGTTATCAGTTTTTGTATTTTCTCCTATATTTGTGATGTAACATCTTGCAAAATTTCATGATTCTAGGCCAGCGGGAAGTACTCCGTAGGCTTTGAATTATATGTCATAATATGCGACAAAAATAACCGTATTTTGGGCATATTTTTTATTGCGTCGACTAAGAAGCTTTTTACAGCTTCAAGTGACCGTAATTCTTAGTGTTTGATATTTTGATTTTAACTTGATACCTTCACGCGTTCCTAAGAAAATGGTCTTGATAAACAGACAGACAGACAGACAAAAAGTGATCCTGTAATGCTTGCTTTAAAGTTGAAAAAACCACGTAATTAAATTTTCTGTCATAATGTTAGTTTTGGGATCTATTTTTTACTTTTTAGTCGTTTTTAAGTTGGTTTTTTTTTGTATTAAAATAATGCATGCACATCTCAGTGGACCCAAAAAGCAGATAAGTAATGCAAAAAAAACACGAACCGGCAAAAACTTTTTCAATTTCTCTTAGGTAAATATCAAGTAAATGTTCAACAGTTTTGTGTTATTTTTTAATAATCCAGTAGAAAACTAAGAAGCAGAAGAACAAATTTTTAAGAGCTTGTTATTTTTGTAAATTTTAACACTTTTATTTCCACCTTACCTTGCGTAAGAATTCTGTAATTTAAATAACTTATTAATATCTCTTATTTAATAATTAGAGAATTAATGGTTTTTCCGCAAAATAAATAGTATTGCGGGCAGCGGGAGAGAAAGTTTTTGTGTTTTTTATTACATTTTAATCCCCCTAAAACTTAGAAGGAAAAAACTTCATATAATATCATAGGTACAAACGGTAAAGTTATATATCATAGGTACAAACGGTAATTAAAAATAGTCAAAAGCTACGAATAACATAGATCTAAATATTTTCCCCTATACACTTATACTTTTGATGTACTTTGAACTTTACCGTTTGTACCTGTAATATGCATGTAGTATTAAACTTTGCATTTAAAGTTTTACTTTCATATTCTTTCTATTCATTCCCAAGATAACGACAAATGGTGTTACCATCGAACGCAGTTCCACCGTCCAGATATTATAAAAAAGTCATAACTTCAACCATTAAAAAGTCAAAAGAGTTAATTATAATATATATAAAATTATTTCCCCTTTATTTAGGTTCTGTAGACACCATAAATTTGAAAAATTACTTTAAGAATCTGCGTGACGTAACGTAAGCGTGGACATCAATACCCTGTTGAAATATTTAGACCAAGTAGTGACCCTTCGCTGGATTGTATCATTCCGACTTATTTATTCCCTTTTACTTGAGCTTCGTAAAGTAAAACTGAGACTGAATATTTCAAAACCGTCCAAAAATTTACAACTTTAATGTTTTATTTCCGAAAGCAAAGTCTAGTTAAAATACATTCTGTATTAAGATCACGTATCTTTGTTCGGAGACAAGCAGTTGACGTAGACAACGGCTTGGGGTTGGATTTATTGGTTTTACCAATCAGTTCCAACTCCAAGATATGTAGACGTAGCGTGTGCTAAGACTTTTCTTTTTTATGTATCCTTATTTGCTTGCATTATTTTACTATTTAGAAGAAAAATACGAGTTACTTTGGTCAATGTTTGTTGCTGCGGCTATAGTACATAAGTGGCCCAGGCCTCCGACTTGAAGAAATGAGGCTCAAGCCATCATAGTCCACGCTGACCCATTGTGGATTGGCAGACGTTGCTAGTGGCTACCCTCAAGACCGGTGTGAAGTTAGCGGCCTAAGTTAGCGGCCTTTTATAATCCGACCAAATTAAAAAGTAAAAGATTTTAATGAAATAATTTACTGAATTAAACGGATATAACAATAAATAGACCAAAATAATGAGAAACCGGATAAAAATTAAACAAATATATATATATAATTTAAATAATAAAAAATTAAAAGTTGAAGAAAATTTAACAATGTGATACTTAACGGCCTAAAAGGTCATCATTAAAATGCGGTAACACTTAGTGACGCATATCAAATTGAGCCTCTTTAAACCAGAAACCATATCAAGTTTTCAAATTACACCTATCTCGGGGTTAAGTGTGAGAAAAATGGTTAGCGGCCTAAAAATTATTTTCTTTCAAAATTTCAAACACACCGTAAATCTGTTAGTTGAGGAAAAAGTTACAATCAAAGGCTGTTGAAACAAGCATTTTGTATTGTTCTTATTAATAAATATAACTACATGTGTAACACCTCTTCAATTTAAATAATAAAAAATTAAAAGTTGAAGAAAATTTCACAATGTGATACTTATCGGCCTAAAGGGTTATCATAAAAATGCGGTAACACTTAGTGACGCATATCAAATTGAGCCTCTTTAAACCAGAAACCATATCAAGTTTTCAAATCACACCTATCTCGGGGTTAACTGTGAGAAAAATGGTTAGCGGCGTAAAAAATATTTTCTTTCAAAATTTCAAACACACCGTAAATCTGTTACTTGAGGAAAAAGTAACAATCAAAGGCTGTTAAAACAAGCATTTTGTATTGTTCTTATTAATAAATATTACTACATGTGTAACACCTCTTCAATTTAAATAATAAAAAATTAAAAGTTGAAGAAAATTTAACAATGTGATACTTAACGGCCTAAAAGGTCATCATTAAAATGCGGTAACACTTAGTGACGCATATCAAATTGAGCCTCTTTAAACCAGAAACCATATCAAGTTTTCAAATTACACCTATCTCGGGGTTAAGTGTGAGAAAAATGGTTAGCGGCCTAAAAATTATTTTCTTTCAAAATTTCAAACACACCGTAAATCTGTTAGTTGAGGAAAAAGTTACAATCAAAGGCTGTTAAAACAAGCATTTTGTATTGTTCTTATAAATAAATATAACTACATGTGTAACACCTCTTCAATTTAAATAATAAAAAATTAAAAGTTGAAGAAAATTTCACAATGTGATACTTATCGGCCTAAAGGGTTATCATAAAAATGCGGTAACACTTAGTGACGCATATCAAATTGAGCCTCTTTAAACCAGAAACCATATCAAGTTTTCAAATCACACCTATCTCGGGGTTAACTGTGAGAAAAATGGTTAGCGGCGTAAAAAATATTTTCTTACAAAATTTCAAACACACCGTAAATCTGTTAGTTGAGGAAAAAGTAACAATCAAAGGCTGTTAAAATAAGCATTTTGTATTGTTCTTATTAATAAATATTACTACATGTGTAACACCTCTTCAATTTAAATAATAAAAAATTAAAAGTTGAAGAAAATTTCACAATGTGATACTTATTGGCATAAAAAGTCATCATGAAAATGCGGTAACACTTAGTGACGCATACCAAATTGAGCAGCTTTAAACCAGAAACCATATCAAGTTTCCAAATCACACCTATCTCGGGGTTAACTGTGAGAAAAATGGTTAGCGGCCTAAAAATTATTTTCTTTCAAAATTTCAAACACACAGTAAATCTGATGGTTAAGGAAAAAGTAACAATCAAAGGCTGTTAAAACAAGCATTTTGTATTGTTCTTATTAATAAATATTACTACATGTGTAACACCTCTTCAATTTAAATAATAAAAAATTAAAAGTTGAAGAAAATTTGACAATGTGATACTTATTGGCATAAAAAGTCATCATGAAAATGCGGTAACACTTAGTGACGCATATCAAATTGAGCCGCTTTAAACCAGAAACCATATCAAGTTTCCAAATCACACCTATCTCGGGGTTAACTGTGAGAAAAATGGTTAGCGGCCTAAAAATTATTTTCTTTCAAAATTTCAAACACACAGTAAATCTGATGGTTAAGGAAAAAGTAACAATCAAAGGCTGTTAAAACAAGCATTTTGTATTGTTCTTATTAATAAATATTACTACATGTGTGACACCTCTTCAATTTAAATAATAAAAAATTAAAAGTTGAAGAAAATTTGACAATGTGATACTTATTGGCATAAAAAGTCATCATGAAAATGCGGTAACACTTAGTGACGCATATCAAATTGAGCCTCTTTAAACCAGAAACCATATCAAGTTTTCAAATCACACCTATCTCGGGGTTAACTGTGAGAAAAATGGTTAGCGGCGTAAAAAATATTTTCTTTCAAAATTTCAAACACACCGTAAATCTGTTACTTGAGGAAAAAGTTACAATCAAAGGCTGTTAAAACAAGCATTTTGTAATGTTCTTATTAATAAATATTACTTCATGTGTAACACCTCTTCAATTTAAATAATAAAAAATTAAAAGTTGAAGAAAATTTCACAATGTGATACTTATTGGCATAAAAAGTCATCATGAAAATGCGGTAACACTTAGTGACGCATATCAAATTGAGCCTCTTTAAACCAGAAACCATATCAAGTTTCCAAATCACACCTATCTCGGGGTTAACTGTGAGCAAAATGGTTAGCGGCCTAAAAATTATTTTCTTTCAAAATTTCAAACACACAGTAAATCTAATGGTTAAGGAAAAAGTAACAATCAAAGGCTGTTAAAACAAGCATTTTGTATTGTTCTTATTAATAAATATTACTACATGTGTAACACCTCTTCAATTTAAATAATAAAAAATTAAAAGTTGAAGAAAATTTGACAATGTGATACTTATTGGCATAAAAAGTCATCATGAAAATGCGGTAACACTTAGTGACGCATATCAAATTGAGCCTCTTTAAACCAGAAACCATATCAAGTTTCCAAATCACACCTATCTCGGGGTTAACTGTGAGAAAAATGGTTAGCGGCCTAAAAATTATTTTCTTTCAAAATTTCAAACACACAGTAAATCTGATGGTTAAGGAAAAAGTAACAATCAAAGGCTGTTAAAACAAGCATTTTGTATTGTTCTTATTAATAAATATAACTACATGTGTAACACCTCTTCAATTTAAATAATAAAAAATTAAAAGTTGAAGAAAATTTCACAATGTGATACTTATTGGCATAAAAAGTCATCATGAAAATGCGGTAACACTTAGTGACGCATATCAAATTGAGCCTCTTTAAACCAGAAACCATATCAAGTTTCCAAATCACACCTATCTCGGGGTTAACTGTGAGAAAAATGGTTAGCGGCAAAAAAATTATTTTCTTTCAAAATTTCAAACACACAGTAAATCTAATGGTTAAGGAAAAAGTAACAATCAAAGGCTGTTAAAACAAGCATTTTGTATTGTTCTTATTAATAAATATAACTACATGTGTAACACCTCTTCAATTTAAATAATAAAAAATTAAAAGTTGAAGAAAATTTCACAATGTGATACTTATTGGCATAAAAAGTCATCATGAAAATGCGGTAACACTTAGTGACGCATACCAAATTGAGCAGCTTTAAACCAGAAACCATATCAAGTTTCCAAATCACACCTATCTCGGGGTTAACTGTGAGAAAAATGGTTAGCGGCGTAAAAAATATTTTCTTTCAAAATTTCAAACACACCGTAAATCTGTTACTTGAGGAAAAAGTAACAATCAAAGGCTGTTAAAACAAGCATTTTGTATTGTTCTTATTAATAAATATTACTACATGTGTAACACCTCTTCAATTTAAATAATAAAAAATTAAAAGTTGAAGAAGATTTCACAATGTGATACTTATTGGCATAAAAAGTCATCATGAAAATGCGGTAACACTTAGTGACGCATATCAAATTGAGCCTCTTTAAACCAGAAACCATATCAAGTTTTCAAATTACACCTATCTCGGGGTTAAGTGTGAGAAAAATGGTTAGCGGCCTAAAAATTATTTTCTTTCAAAATTTCAAACACACCGTAAATCTGTTAGTTGAGGAAAAAGTTACAATCAAAGGCTGTTGAAACAAGCATTTTGTATTGTTCTTATAAATAAATATAACTACATGTGTAACACCTCTTCAATTTAAATAATAAAAAATTAAAAGTTGAAGAAAATTTCACAATGTGATACTTATCGGCCTAAAGGGTTATCATAAAAATGCGGTAACACTTAGTGACGCATATCAAATTGAGCCTCTTTAAACCAGAAACCATATCAAGTTTTCAAATCACACCTATCTCGGGGTTAACTGTGAGAAAAATGGTTAGCGGCGTAAAAAATATTTTCTTTCAAAATTTCAAACACACCGTAAATCTGTTAGTTGAGGAAAAAGTTACAATCAAAGGCTGTTGAAACAAGCATTTTGTATTGTTCTTATTAATAAATATTACTACATGTGTAACACCTCTTCAATTTAAATAATAAAAAATTAAAAGTTGAAGAAAATTTCACAATGTGATACTTATTGGCATAAAAAGTCATCATGAAAATGCGGTAACACTTAGTGACGCATATCAAATTGAGCCTCTTTAAACCAGAAACCATATCTAGTTTTCAAATTACACCTATCTCGGGGTTAAGTGTGAGAAAAATGGTTAGCGGCCTAAAAATTATTTTCTTTCAAAATTTCAAACACACCGTAAATCTGTTAGTTGAGGAAAAAGTTACAATCAAAGGGGTTTGAAACAAGCATTTTGTATTGTTCTTATAAATAAATATAACTACATGTGTAACACCTCTTCAATTTAAATAATAAAAAATTAAAAGTTGAAGAAAATTTGACAATGTGATACTTATTGGCATAAAAAGTCATCATGAAAATGCGGTAACACTTAGTGACGCATATCAAATTGAGCCTCTTTAAACCAGAAACCATATCAAGTTTTCAAATCACACCTATCTCGGGGTTAACTGTGAGAAAAATGGTTAGCGGCGTAAAAAATATTTTCTTCCAAAATTTCAAACACACCGTAAATCTGTTAGTTGAGGAAAAAGTAACAATCAAAGGCTATTAAAACAAGCGTTTTGTATTGTCCTTATTAATAAATATTACTACATGTGTAACACCTGTTCAATTTAAATAATAAAAAATTAAAAGTTAAGAAAATTTCACAATGTGATACTTATTGGCATAAAAAGTCATCATGAAAATGCGGTAACACTTAGTGACGCATATCAAATTGAGCCTCTTTAAACCAGAAACCATATCAAGTTTTCAAATCACACCTATCTCGGGGTTAACTGTGAGAAAAATGGTTAGCGGCCTAAAAATTATTTTCTTTCAAAATTTCAAACACACCGTAAATCTGTTAGTTGAGGAAAAAGTAACAATCAAAGGCTATTAAAACAAGCGTTTTGTATTGTCCTTATTAATAAATATTACTACATGTGTAACACCTGTTCAATTTAAATAATAAAAAATTAAAAGTTAAGAAAATTTCACAATGTGATACTTATTGGCATAAAAAGTCATCATGAAAATGCGGTAACACTTAGTGACGCATATCAAATTGAGCCTCTTTAAACCAGAAACCATATCAAGTTTCCAAATCACACCTATCTCGGGGTTAACTGTGAGAAAAATGGTTAGCGGCCTAAAAATTATTTTCTTTCAAAATTTCAAACACACAGTAAATCTGATGGTTAAGGAAAAAGTAACAATCAAAGGCTGTTAAAACAAGCATTTTGTATTGTTCTTATTAATAAATATAACCACATGTGTAACACCTCCTCAATTTAAATAATAAAAAATTAAAAGTTGAAGAAAATTTCACAATGTGATACTTATCTCACTAAGACAAAAAGAAAATATTTTTTTTTATTTCTGTTGTGCAAGCGTCTGCGGTGACCGCTCACCATGAGTCGAACCGTAAGCTTGTTTGCCACCTTAGTGGTATAAAGAAACAAACGTTATACGTATCGGCCTACAAGTAATTTTCATCAAAATAAAGTCTTTTTTTTTGATTTTTTTTTCATTAGGGTCTTAAAGCAAGCTTTCTAATTTTGGTTAAAAAAAAATTTTGATTGAAATATTCCTTAATTTTCTTCGCTTTTTTTTTCATTTCTTGTAATTTTTATCAATTTTACCACTGCTGTTATCGGAACATTAACTACCCATAAAGTAATGATTTCATTTATACACTTTGCATTGTTTGCCTTAATTTTTTGGCTTAAAACAAATATTTTGATTGAAATATGCTAACAATAATTATTTTTTTTTTTATAAAATAACTTTTCATTGAGTTTTATTGAGTTTTTTTTTTGTTTTTTTTTTTTATTTTTTTTGTAATTTTAATCACATTTACTTCTACTGTTATCGGAACATTGACTAGTAATAATCTCAAGTAATGATTTTATTTATACACTTTGCATTGCTTGCCTTAATTAAATAATAACAATTCAATTTTATTCTACATGTAGTTATTAAAATGTAATGTATGTAAGTTTGTCTTTTGAATTCGTCGGGTATTACGTATGTTTATCTAAAGTTTAAACAAGCGGTATTTGAGGCAATACGTGAATCTATTTATGTATTGTATCAAGGAACCATAAGGAATGTATGTGTTGCCTTAATTAAAATTTATTTAGAATTTTTATTAACTATTTAAGCGACCGCCTATCAAATTGTATTGTTCTCGATAATGAAATTATATTAGCCATTTATTTTGATAACATGAATCAGTAATTTCGTTACTTCCCTCCCAGTTTCTGTTTATTTTGATCACAATGTTCATTAAATATTTACATACAAATATTAAGTTTGACACTTCAGTTATACCAATTAAAACGTACGCTAATAGAAACTATAAGTAACACATAATCTAATATATATTTAATAACATTAAAAATTAAGAACTAATTATATTTACTATTTACAGTGTTGATGTAAATTCACAAAGAAAATTATCAAAACACAACTAATATAACTTTAAGTATTTTTATTATTGATTTTTCTTGCACAACTGGCATACATTTTTTAATTCTCGTAGTTTTTCGTTAACAGATTTATTTTCTTTGAGTTCTTTGTAACTAAGTAAACATTTGAAATGTGTTTTTCGGAGGCACTTGCTGCATTTAAAATTGTTTTCTTCTTTTTTAATTTTACGGATACAAAAAAAACAAAGCTCTTTAATGTTATCACTGTTTTTGAGTAAGAGCCTTTTAAAATGTGTGCGATAATTATCCATGTCTATTTTCATTGCACTTATTTTATTTTGTCTCACCAATGTCGAAAATATATGCACAATAATCGGACCACAATTATAAGAGTCTTGTTGTATGTAGTGTTTAGGGGTGTTGAACGAATTGATTTTTAGGTTCAAGCCTTTTAAATTTAAAAGTCTGTTAATTTTTGCCAAATATAAAGATAATAATCTACTTTCGTTACCCAAGGGGTCAAAAATGGAGACGTTTTTATTCTTTATTGATAAAATTAGCATTGTATAGTGACTATTAAGGCAAATAGGAAATACTACATCTTTTATAGCTGACAAGTGCAAACTACTTAAAAAATTCTCGTTCAATTCGTATTCCCCAAAAATGATTGTTGACTTTTCAACTGATATAAGATCGAATTCGCCCTTGTTATAGATATGCAATAAATGATCAATGACAAAACTAGACAAATATCTTGGCGGGTCTAGGGATTCGAAGTCTTCAATTAAAATTTGTGATATACTGTGGGTTATATCATCCATTTTAGTGACAGTATACCCTCTATTATTTTCTAATTGAGTATAATAATTTTCTTTATTTAGTAACCCATTTTCAAAGAAAATATTTTGTTTATCATCAATTATTGATTCACTTTTATTTGTGTCATTTATGGTGTAGGAACATAATGTACTATTGCCAAATTTACATAAACCACAAGTAAATTCACCCTTTAATCTTTCTTTCAAGTCACATTTATTTTCATCATCACTTTTTTCGCAATTTTGATGAACCCATTTTTCACATTCGTCACATTGAACCCATTTGGTTTCAGGTGTCGACAAACTAGTGCCGTGTCCACAATATACGCATACGGTTAAATCTTCATCTTAGACTAATATATTGTCATTAATTCTTATTTCCTTTAAATATCTTGCATCAAAATGGCTGAAAGTTGTTTTTTTTTTCTTATTCCAAACTTCCTCGTCGATTTTAACTTCAATTTTGCTTGCTTTAGGCTCACGTGTAAGTCTATTTTTTGGAATTTGATGCAATATTTCTTTTGCCGCAGCAATAGTTTCTTCTCTCAGTTTTCTAAGAAACTGAGTACATTTCAAATGACGTTGGCCTTTAAGTGTAATATTTTTTAATTTACCAAAATAATTTTCCACAGGTGCATTACTGTTTCGTGTGTTTTTAATTAGGTTTGTCCATAACGGTAAATAGGGAATATATTTTGTCATTAATGATTTAAATAATTTTTTATCAAATAACGGGTTCCAATTCTCTCCATCGTCGTTTATTTCAATTTTAGATAGCAGTTGAGATATTCTTTTATAGAATGGGCTGGTGCAATTAACACTAATTTCTTTGGCATATTCTCTGTCACAAATAGATGTTTTGGTTGTTTCCATGTTTTGAAGAGTTTGGGCTGCATGTTTAGTTTCTTTGGAAAGTTTTATGACTTGCTGCTCTGCATTTCTGACCGCGTGAGTGACATATTTTGAATTCAGAAGTATGTAAACGGAATGCATATACAGATCTATTTGCGCCAAACTTTCCATTAAAATTAACTGGACCAGCAAGTCTTTGCAAAATTTTTTGTTATCTAATGATGCCTTGTTTACATCATTACAAAAGCATTTTACAAGATGTGCACAACACAGAAAAAGTGGTGTTATGTTTGCGTCTTTAACTTTTTCAGTCACATCTTTTTTATTTGCGTTATTTTCTAAGATGTCGTAACACTTTATTAAATATTCATTTAATTGACAGTTGTTGAATGCCTGACAAGTAGAATTTATAAGAGCAAAACTGTAGTCAGTCACAACACCAGAAAATGCAGGCCAGCAACGATTTAACATGCAGTAGTTTTTAAAATCTATTAGCATTTTTAGAATTGTATTCGTATCATGTTTGCATGATATCATGGACAAAACAGGAAAAATTCGTTTATTTTTAGGTGTTTGAATGACACCGGTATATAAATATATTCTTTTGTTACTATTGTCGATATTCAAAGGCCTAACTACTGTCCCCGTGGCATCGAAATGAAGTAAAGGAAGCTTAATCCGTTTTAAAACTTGTACTTGTTCTTTGCTGTAGATTTTTATACATAAAGGGAAAGATAATTCTTTGATATAATGGTAATGATCTTTTTGAAATAAATATAGATCAAGTACATCGTTTTGTGACCTGTCATTCAAAGCTAATGACTCCGATCTAATTTTCCTAAAAGTTTCATCTGATTTTATACTCGTGACATTTTTGGTTTTCTCTAAATATTTTGAATCTATTTTTATTAATTCTCGATTTTTATGTATTATCGGTTTAGTAGCTAAAAGATTATTTCTGAAAATTGATCTTTCTATTCCACGAACTTGATTTGTTAGTAAGTTTGTATGAGAAAAATTTTTATCTTGGCTGTAAACCGTTAATTTTTTACGGTTCAAATAAATTGTGAATTTTTTGCATGAACTATGTTTGCAGTTGGCTTTTATGGCGATTCTATTGTCCTTTAGGTATTTTTTGTATTTCAGTATTAGTATGCAAGTATTATTTATATTTTTCTGCACAGTTTTCTTTATAATATACGGATACGTATTTAGATTTAATTTTCCTTTGAAAAACATTGCTTCCCAAAGCTTATTATCAATTATGCATGAGCCTTCAAAATGCACACATTTTTCTTTTTTATTAATACTATTTACGTTTTCTGTTCCTTTTGGTAAAACAAATCATTGGTGTCACACAAAATGTTATTGTATTTATTTATTTATTTATTTATTTATTGTGTATTTATTGTGTGTGTACAGGTAACAGGTGCGTTTGAGTATATAATTGTTTAGTTAGGTTCGTGTATTTCGTTATTGTAATTACATAAGTCTTAATAGGTTTATATCACAACTGAATTTGTAGGTAATAAAAAATTGTTTTTAATTATTTTTTGATGTTAGTGAAATCGTTCTTTCATACAAAAAATACGGCTGTGATTATTTAATTTTCTTTTTCTATTTTAAATTAGTATGCCGAAACCTACACTTTAAAGAAGAAGTAACCGTTTGCAATGTAATATCAGAGACCACAATCACAAATATACTACAATCGAACAAGATTTCTCTTTTAACAACACCGGAGTCGCCTCGAAAAATTGATTCTATAATTTACAATGTTCTATGTTCTGCTTTTAAAATAAAAAAAAATATAAAAAATCGCTTAAGGCTGTATAAGGTTTGGAAAGCAGCACACCAAAAACTTAGGATTAAAAAATTAAAAATAAATATTGGTCCTGAAACATTTAATAATAATTTTGAAAATGAAGCTAGGAGTTATCATAATCACTTTTCTACTACGGAATCTATGGATATACTACTTGATACAAGGAATACTTCGAGCTATAAGGAAACTAAAAATTTTTACTGGGAGGAACACGTTAAGGCAGAAATCACCAATGATGAAGATTCACCGCTAGTGGATGATACGTTCACACAAAAAGAATCCAGTTTCATTTGCGAAAATGATGTATCGCCAGAAACTACTACAATACCTCAAGAAATAATGGCTTTGTCAATGTCTAGAAACATAGTGTCAGTTTTACCAAAAGGAACAGAAAACGTAAATAGTATTAATAAAAAAGAAAAATGTGTGCATTTTGAAGGCTCATGCATAATTGATAATAAGCTTTGGGAAGCAATGTTTTTCAAAGGAAAATTAAATCTAAATACGTATCCGTATATTATAAAGAAAACTGTGCAGAAAAATATAAATAATACTTGCATACTAATACTGAAATACAAAAAATACCTAAAGGACAATAGAATCGCCATAAAAGCCAACTGCAAACATAGTTCATGCAAAAAATTCACAATTTATTTGAACCGTAAAAAATTAACGGTTTACAGCCAAGATAAAAATTTTTCTCATACAAACTTACTAACAAATCAAGTTCGTGGAATAGAAAGATCAATTTTCAGAAATAATCTTTTAGCTACTAAACCGATAATACATAAAAATCGAGAATTAATAAAAATAGATTCAAAATATTTAGAAAAAACCAAAAATGTCACGAGTATAAAATCAGATGAAACTTTTAGGAAAATTAGATCGGAGTCATTAGCTTTGAATGACAGGTCACAAAACGATGTACTTGATCTATATTTATTTCAAAAAGATCATTACCATTATATCAAAGAATTATCTTTCCCTTTATGTATAAAAATCTACAGCAAAGAACAAGTACAAGTTTTAAAACGGATTAAGCTTCCTTTACTTCATTTCGATGCCACGGGGACAGTAGTTAGGCCTTTGAATATCGACAATAGTAACAAAAGAATATATTTATATACCGGTGTCATTCAAACACCTAAAAATAAACGAATTTTTCCTGTTTTGTCCATGATATCATGCAAACATGATACGAATACAATTCTAAAAATGCTAATAGATTTTAAAAACTACTGCATGTTAAATCGTTGCTGGCCTGCATTTTCTGGTGTTGTGACTGACTACAGTTTTGCTCTTATAAATTCTACTTGTCAGGCATTCAACAACTGTCAATTAAATGAATATTTAATAAAGTGTTACGACATCTTAGAAAATAACGCAAATAAAAAAGATGTGACTGAAAAAGTTAAAGACGCAAACATAACACCACTTTTTCTGTGTTGTGCACATCTTGTAAAATGCTTTTGTAATGATGTAAACAAGGCATCATTAGATAACAAAAAATTTTGCAAAGACTTGCTGGTCCAGTTAATTTTAATGGAAAGTTTGGCGCAAATAGATCTGTATATGCATTCCGTTTACATACTTCTGAATTCAAAATATGTCACTCACGCGGTCAGAAATGCAGAGCAGCAAGTCATAAAACTTTCCAAAGAAACTAAACATGCAGCCCAAACTCTTCAAAACATGGAAACAACCAAAACATCTATTTGTGACAGAGAATATGCCAAAGAAATTAGTGTTAATTGCACCAGCCCATTCTATAAAAGAATATCTCAACTGCTATCTAAAATTGAAATAAACGACGATGGAGAGAATTGGAACCCGTTATTTGATAAAAAATTATTTAAATCATTAATGACAAAATATATTCCCTATTTACCGTTATGGACAAACCTAATTAAAAACACACGAAACAGTAATGCACCTGTGGAAAATTATTTTGGTAAATTAAAAAATATTACACTTAAAGGCCAACGTCATTTGAAATGTACTCAGTTTCTTAGAAAACTGAGAGAAGAAACTATTGCTGCGGCAAAAGAAATATTGCATCAAATTCCAAAAAATAGACTTACACGTGAGCCTAAAGCAAGCAAAATTGAAGTTAAAATCGACGAGGAAGTTTGGAATAAGAAAAAAAAAACAACTTTCAGCCATTTTGATGCAAGATATTTAAAGGAAATAAGAATTAATGACAATATATTAGTCTAAGATGAAGATTTAACCGTATGCGTATATTGTGGACACGGCACTAGTTTGTCGACACCTGAAACCAAATGGGTTCAATGTGACGAATGTGAAAAATGGGTTCATCAAAATTGCGAAAAAAGTGATGATGAAAATAAATGTGACTTGAAAGAAAGATTAAAGGGTGAATTTACTTGTGGTTTATGTAAATTTGGCAATAGTACATTATGTTCCTACACCATAAATGACACAAATAAAAGTGAATCAATAATTGATGATAAACAAAATATTTTCTTTGAAAATGGGTTACTAAATAAAGAAAATTATTATACTCAATTAGAAAATAATAGAGGGTATACTGTCACTAAAATGGATGATATAACCCACAGTATATCACAAATTTTAATTGAAGACTTCGAATCCCTAGACCCGCCAAGATATTTGTCTAGTTTTGTCATTGATCATTTATTGCATATCTATAACAAGGGCGAATTCGATCTTATATCAGTTGAAAAGTCAACAATCATTTTTGGGGAATACGAATTGAACGAGAATTTTTTAAGTAGTTTGCACTTGTCAGCTATAAAAGATGTAGTATTTCCTATTTGCCTTAATAGTCACTATACAATGCTAATTTTATCAATAAAGAATAAAAACGTCTCCATTTTTGACCCCTTGGGTAACGAAAGTAGATTATTATCTTTATATTTGGCAAAAATTAACAGACTTTTAAATTTAAAAGGCTTGAACCTAAAAATCAATTCGTTCAACACCCCTAAACACTACATACAACAAGACTCTTATAATTGTGGTCCGATTATTGTGCATATATTTTCGACATTGGTGAGACAAAATAAAATAAGTGCAATGAAAATAGACATGGATAATTATCGCACACATTTTAAAAGGCTCTTACTCAAAAACAGTGATAACATTAAAGAGCTTTGTTTTTTTTGTATCCGTAAAATTAAAAAAGAAGAAAACAATTTTAAATGCAGCAAGTGCCTCCGAAAAACACATTTCAAATGTTTACTTAGTTACAAAGAACTCAAAGAAAATAAATCTGTTAACGAAAAACTACGAGAATTAAAAAATGTATGCCAGTTGTGCAAGAAAAATCAATAATAAAAATACTTAAAGTTATATTAGTTGTGTTTTGATAATTTTCTTTGTGAATTTACATCAACACTGTAAATAGTAAATATAATTAGTTCTTAATTTTTAATGTTATTAAATATATATTAGATTATGTGTTACTTATAGTTTCTATTAGCGTACGTTTTAATTGGTATAACTGAAGTGTCAAACTTAATATTTGTATGTAAATATTTAATGAACATTGTGATCAAAATAAACAGAAACTGGGAGGGAAGTAACGAAATTACTGATTCATGTTATCAAAATAAATGGCTAATATAATTTCATTATCGAGAACAATACAATTTGATAGGCGGTCGCTTAAATAGTTAATAAAAATTCTAAATAAATTTTAATTAAGGCAACACATACATTCCTTATGGTTCCTTGATACAATACATAAATAGATTCACGTATTGCCTCAAATACCGCTTGTTTAAACTTTAGATAAACATACGTAATACCCGACGAATTCAAAAGACAAACTTACATACATTACATTTTAATAACTACATGTAGAATAAAATTGAATTGTTATTATTTAATTAAGGCAAGCAATGCAAAGTGTATAAATAAAATCATTACTTGAGATTATTACTAGTCAATGTTCCGATAACAGTAGAGGTAAATGTGATTAAAATTACAAAAAAAATAAAAAAAAAAAACAAAAAAAAAACTCAATAAAACTCAATGAAAAGTTATTTTATAAAAAAAAAAATAATTATTGTTAGCATATTTCAATCAAAATATTTGTTTTAAGCCAAAAAATTAAGGCAAACAATGCAAAGTGTATAAATGAAATCATTACTTTATGGGTAGTTAATGTTCCGATAACAGCAGTGGTAAAATTGATAAAAATTACAAGAAATGAAAAAAAAAGCGAAGAAAATTAAGGAATATTTCAATCAAAATTTTTTTTTAACCAAAATTAGAAAGCTTGCTTTAAGACCCTAATGAAAAAAAAATCAAAAAAAAAGACTTTATTTTGATGAAAATTACTTGTAGGCCGATACGTATAACGTTTGTTTCTTTATACCACTAAGGTGGCAAACAAGCTTACGGTTCGACTCATGGTGAGCGGTCACCGCAGACGCTTGCACAACAGAAATAAAAAAAAATATTTTCTTTTTGTCTTAGTGAGATAAGTATCACATTGTGAAATTTTCTTCAACTTTTAATTTTTTATTATTTAAATTGAGGAGGTGTTACACATGTAGTTATATTTATTAATAAGAACAATACAAAATGCTTGTTTTAACAGCCTTTGATTGTTACTTTTTCCTTAACCATCAGATTTACTGTGTGTTTGAAATTTTGAAAGAAAATAATTTTTAGGCCGCTAACCATTTTTCTCACAGTTAACCCCGAGATAGGTGTGATTTGGAAACTTGATATGGTTTCTGGTTTAAAGAGGCTCAATTTGATATGCGTCACTAAGTGTTACCGCATTTTCATGATGACTTTTTATGCCAATAAGTATCACATTGTGAAATTTTCTTAACTTTTAATTTTTTATTATTTAAATTGAACAGGTGTTACACATGTAGTAATATTTATTAATAAGGACAATACAAAACGCTTGTTTTAATAGCCTGTGATTGTTACTTTTTCCTCAACTAACAGATTTACGGTGTGTTTGAAATTTTGAAAGAAAATAATTTTTAGGCCGCTAACCATTTTTCTCACAGTTAACCCCGAGATAGGTGTGATTTGAAAACTTGATATGGTTTCTGGTTTAAAGAGGCTCAATTTGATATGCGTCACTAAGTGTTACCGCATTTTTATGATAACCCTTTAGGCCGATAAGTATCACATTGTGAAATTTTCTTCAACTTTTAATTTTTTATTATTTAAATTGAAGAGGTGTTACACATGTAGTTATATTTATTTATAAGAACAATACAAAATGCTTGTTTCAACAGCCTTTAAATGTAACTTTTTCCTCAACTAACAGATTTACGGTGTGTTTGAAATTTTGAAAGAAAATAATTTTTAGGCCGCTAACCATTTTTCTCACACTTAACCCCGAGATAGGTGTAATTTGAAAACTTGATATGGTTTCTGGTTTAAAGAGGCTCAATTTGATATGCGTCACTAAGTGTTACCGCATTTTCATGATGACTTTTTATGCCAATAAGTATCACATTGTGAAATTTTCTTCAACTTTTAATTTTTTATTATTTAAATTGAAGAGGTGTTACACATGTAGTAATATTTATTAATAAGAACAATACAAAATGCTTGTTTTAACAGCCTTTGATTGTTACTTTTTCCTTAACCATTAGATTTACTGTGTGTTTGAAATTTTGAAAGAAAATAATTTTTAGGCCGCTAACCATTTTGCTCACAGTTAACCCCGAGATAGGTGTGATTTGGAAACTTGATATGGTTTCTGGTTTAAAGCGGCTCAATTTGATATGCGTCACTAAGTGTTACCGCATTTTCATGATGACTTTTTATGCCAATAAGTATCACATTGTGTAATTTTCTTCAACTTTTAATTTTTTATTATTTAAATTGAAGAGGTGTTACACATGTAGTAATATTTATTAATAAGAACAATACAAAATGCTTATTTTAACAGCCTTTGATTGTTACTTTTTCCTCAACTAACAGATTTACGGTGTGTTTGAAATTTTGTAAGAAAATATTTTTTACGCCGCTAACCATTTTTCTCACAGTTAACCCCGAGATAGGTGTGATTTGAAAACTTGATATGGTTTCTGGTTTAAAGAGGCTCAATTTGATATGCGTCACTAAGTGTTACCGCATTTTTATGATAACCCTTTAGGCCGATAAGTATCACATTGTGAAATTTTCTTCAACTTTTAATTTTTTATTATTTAAATTGAAGAGGTGTTACACATGTAGTTATATTTATTTATAAGAACAATACAAAATGCTTGTTTCAACAGCCTTTGATTGTAACTTTTTCCTCAACTAACAGATTTACGGTGTGTTTGAAATTTTGAAAGAAAATAATTTTTAGGCCGCTAACCATTTTTCTCACACTTAACCCCGAGATAGGTGTAATTTGAAAACTTGATATGGTTTCTGGTTTAAAGAGGCTCAATTTGATATGCGTCACTAAGTGTTACCGCATTTTCATGATGACTTTTTATGCCAATAAGTATCACATTGTGAAATTTTCTTCAACTTTTAATTTTTTATTATTTAAATTGAAGAGGTGTTACACATGTAGTAATATTTATCAATAAGAACAATACAAAATGCTTGTTTTAACAGCCTTTGATTGTTTCTTTTTCCTCAAGTAACAGATTTACGGTGTGTTTGAAATTTTGAAAGAAAATATTTTTTACGCCGCTAACCATTTTTCTCACAGTTAACCCCGAGATAGGTGTGATTTGAAAACTTGATATGGTTTCTGGTTTAAAGAGGCTCAATTTGATATGCGTCACTAAGTGTTACCGCATTTTTATGATAACCCTTTAGGCCGATAAGTATCACATTGTGAAATTTTCTTCAACTTTTAATTTTTTATTATTTAAATTGAAGAGGTGTTACACATGTAGTTATATTTATTAATAAGAACAATACAAAATGCTTGTTTCAACAGCCTTTGATTGTAACTTTTTCCTCAACTAACAGATTTACGGTGTGTTTGAAATTTTGAAAGAAAATAATTTTTAGGCCGCTAACCATTTTTCTCACACTTAACCCCGAGATAGGTGTAATTTGAAAACTTGATATGGTTTCTGGTTTAAAGAGGCTCAATTTGATATGCGTCACTAAGTGTTACCGCATTTTAATGATGACCTTTTAGGCCGTTAAGTATCACATTGTTAAATTTTCTTTTACTTTAATTTTTTATTATTTAAATTATATATATATATTTGTTTAATTTTTATCCGGTTTCTCATTATTTTGGTCTATTTATTGTTATATCCGTTTAATTCAGGAAATTATTTCATTAAAATCTTTTACTTTTTAATTTGGTTGGATTATAAAAGGCCGCTAACTTAGGCCGCTAACTTCACACCGGTACCCTCAAGGCCTTTTAAATTACGACAACTGTCATATGACAACAACCTAGAAGCCTTGAAAACATTCTCGAGTACGCCAGACTCGTGAATTCGGGACTTATTTGTATATATTTTTGTTTTGAATTTTTTGCGTATCGTTTTCAATACATACATATCATCACGCCTGTTTCCCAGAGGGGTAGGCAGAGACCAAAGTTTTCAATAGACTTATGTAAATAGGACAATTTCGTAAGACACAGTTTTATAGACACAGTATTTTTTTTCATAGCATTTATTTTAATATTACATATTCTTAAACCAAAATACAATGCATGTTACTTAAATTAATTAAAAGGCAACACCAGAACTCCTTTGAGATAAATCGAAAATAAATAATATATTTTCATAAAGCATTTATTTTACTATTATATATTCTTAAATAATAATAAAATGCATGTTATTTAAATTAATAAGTAAGCAATACAAGAACTCTGTTCGGACACATCGAAAATAAATAATATTTTTTCATATAGCATTTATTACGCTAATATATATTTAATTATTCTATACTATTATGTTATATATCACTATAGTTCTTTAATTATGATTAAAAATGGAATATAATTAATTTAAAATAATTATTTTTCTTGTCTTGCAGGAAAGATTGACTCCGATTTTTTACTTACTTTTAAAACCATTTGTTTACATGTGAGTTATTTATTTGCTAGTGTACCTATTCAGTTTTAGATCTTTATTTGCTAAGAACCGTTTTAAAGATCTGCGGCGGCAGGTAGAAAATTTAATATAATCAGCTCGTTTAACACCTTCGGAGTTGTAAATGAGGAATATTATAGTAAGCTCGAAGGGATAACGAGAACCATATCTACTTCTCCGTTACTGGGCCTAATGGAAATGCCGTGTCAGTGCTACGTTACTGTGTTCCAAAATACGTGTTGCCAGCATCACGTATTTACTTTGTATTGTGTTTTAAAAGTAGGCAAGTTTAAAAGTTGCCATTACACAAAATTATTTGCGTTTGATATAGAACATTGGTGCTCGTCACTCTTACGTCACCAGGAGCGGAAATAAACTACGTTAATCCAAACATAAATTTACTAATTCTGAAAAGTCTGTTTTTTTGCTTGGTCCACCTACCTGACCACATTAGACATGAAACTTACGCCTGAATATTTAAGAGGGTGGTAATATGAACGTAGTATGGGCAAGAAGCTAAAATTAATAACTTGAATATCGTTATTTGTATTGAAAATTTGGTAATAACAGCTCTAAGTTTTATATTAAGTAATATTATTATGTAATTTTAGCTACATCATATTATCAAAATAAATGTAATATTGGCACAAACTAGAAGTTTGTGATTTTTTTTGTAATAACAATATTTCTGCGGACGTTTCAGAAACCACGTCTGTCTATCCTATGTCTTCTAAGGGAACAATTAAATTTTTGATATTAGTTATTAAGAGTGATTGTGAATACTGTTTGTTATCCCTAATAGAAAATAAAATAAAATAAAAAACTTTTAAATAAAAAAACAAAACACTTTTCTGAGAAAATAGGTTATTTTAATTAGTCGAGTACGGATGGAAATCATAGAGTGTTGCCAGAAACAAAACAGGTTGCGTTCGGAACCTAGCATTTCGTGCGTAAGGTGCGTCCCCGAGAGCAGCGGTACACAACAAAATACGTAGAATTTTTGTTTTTTCAAACAAGCTTTCATCAGACCAGGGTTATCGTTCAAGCCTAAACTCGATAGGGTAGCATCGTTTCGTGACAGAGGTCCTTTGGCCAACTTCCATCACTATCATCAGACCAGCTCTCTGGCATCATTATATCGTATTGTCATTCGTGTGTACGCAAACGTGTGCGTGGTCTATTAGGTAAACCAATTACACCTATGGAGGTAAGTTAAGTCGCCTTGTATCATTGCCGAAACATATATTCTTGTTTCTTTTCTACCTCAATCGGTTCTATATTAAATTAATATATTTTTTTTATTTAATAATATTGTATTATTAATTTATAATATTAAATTACTTTTAATTTTGAATTTAATTTATTCTGTATAAAGCAGTAAACAATTTTAATAACTATTATTAAACATCGTTGATAATACTTAGGATTTTTAACCAAGTGTTGCGCCTTGTTGATGCTACCTCTCTACTTTAGGTGCGTTTTGTTGACTGCTTCAATGCGTTTAATGTCATAATCCTGCCAAGTTAAAAAGACATAAATTCTGTATAACACAGTACAAATCTTGGTTATTCTCTTTGGTAGGATTACCGCATTATGTATAGTCACGGTCAGAAAATGTTTACCACCTTAAGGATCACAATTGCATGCACACATTTAAGTCATAAGTTCTAAATGTCTATTTCATAATAATTTGATTGACCATAGATTATCTTTTTTCTAATATGACAATCAATCGCTCTAGGACAGGGATGGCGAACCTTTATTAATGAATGTGTCAATACTGTACATATGACGTGCCGTCAAAAAATCTGGGTTACTTAATAATAATGGCAAAAAATTAAACGAATTGCTGTTAACTTAAAGCTATTTAGATACTTGCAGCTCGAAATGTTTACAGCAATCGAAATGTTTAATATTATAATATTAAAAAAATTAGTGTGATTTCTGCTGTTGCAAATTAGGTACTAAAAATCTCACATTACGGCAGGCTCGTACTTTGTTACCAAGCAGTATGGAAGCTAAACTAGAGTTCATTTCTAAAAATGACTTGCAAGCATACGTAGGTGAAAATAGAAATTTCATAAATGATTGGCGTGCCCAAATTGCCATGGGTTCGCCATCTCTGCTCTAGGAGATGGACTGACTACTATCAAGTTTTAATATATAGAAAACCTTTTTTAAATAAGAATATGAAGAAATAATAAAATAGACACTTCGAAAATCTTTATTTAATATCTAGTATAACTTTCCTCTGCAGCTATGACGGCACGTAGTCTATCTCGCATAGATGCAACAAGACGCGTGCATAAATCAATACCTCTGATATCATCCCATACTTGAGCACAGTGTGATCTAAGAGCTTGAGGGTTTCTTTCATTTTGACAGTCCCAGCGTTGAACTATAAGCCCCCATAAATTTTTAATAGGGTTTAAATCAGCAGACCGACCGGGCCATTGAATGGGACGAATGTCACGGTGCAGGTTGAACCACGCCATAGTAGCACGGGCTGTGTGTATCCGTGCATTATCTTGAACGTAAGTAATGTGTGGAAATTCCGTTGCAGGATACACTACGCGCACAGTAGCCAGCATCACTTCTTCCAAATGCGACACATAATTAATGGCCGTAGCCCTATTCTCTAACGACGCCAGTTCTCTGACGCCGTCAAGGCTCATCCACCCCCATAAGTTTACTGTAATGCGACCTGACTCGTTTTGAGGCACAATATGACCTTCATCATACGAGTTCGTTTGTAGCGCCATAAAGTTAATCTTCCGACTTGGCTTGATTTAAAAGTTTTTTCATCGGTAAATATAGTATTCGACCAATCAAAATCGAGATGTCGTCGCGCAAAGTTAAGCCGGGCTGTTTTGTGGTGAGGTTTCAGCTCCACTTTAATAGCATGGTGTCTGTAGTGTAGTCCAATATTGTGCAAAGCTCGTCGGATCGTCCGAGCACTCACACCATATAAAGCAGCAAAATAACTAGTTGGTGTGAAACCATTCTCTTCGTAACGACGAATGATTTCTGTTATTTGCGTGGCGGTTAGTATCGGTCGTCGTCCTGAATTATTTCTATGATCTGTTATTTGCCCTTCTTTGCCGTGACGCCTAATCCAAAACCTCACAGTGAATCGCGATATATTGAGTTCTCGTGATATAGCTCTAATACTATGTCCATCTTCGAAGAGAAATATTATTTCAGCAAAGGCTCCAGGGTTAAACTTGCCATTTTATTTCGTTATGAAAAAATCTTTTGTAAAATTTTACTATTGTCAAAACGACGTTCAAACAATATTTTTTGATAAATGTCATTTCAACAAATAAAGATATTAGTTCCATTATCAAAGACTTGTTGTTTTTCTCGATGCGTCATTTTGCATAATAGCTTTTGAAAGGTAATAAGTAACTTGATATGGCATTTTAGACTTAGTGAAAAAAGTGTGATATAAAATCTAATGTCAAAACTGGTAAACATTTTCTGACCGCGACCGTACATTATGTCGGTCAACAAAACGCCACGTTTGTCTGTGGTAGCCTCTGCGTTTGATTACATGTTATTTTAAAATAGATTGTGTTTTATGTTAGGGCAATATTTATATTGGAATCTGCATTTTATGCAGAAAACTAGCCGCTTTACCTAGTGATACTAGGGACCAATATAAATAATTTCATCCGAGGAAATGAAAATTCCATCTACTGGAATTCGAGATAGACCTTTTCAAAAATGGCGGTGAATAATTTTAAAAAATTCATAGACTGAAAATGGCTGCACCGATTTTAGTGATTGGGGTGTCAATTAATTTGTATTGACGCCTGTAATAAAAAAAATACCGTTTCAGCGATTAAAGATGGCGGCCGAATATTGTGAAATGTTCTAATTATTTGATATTTTATAAATATGTGACAATAACAACTAAATATTCTAATATATATATAAATACATGTATTTTAATTTAAAAAAACCTTTTACTATTATGTCCAAAATAAAAAAAAATGCTTGACAATCTGTACCGTAGTTTTTGATCAATAGAATTTACAAAAAAAACAAAGCTTGGTTTTGTAAGCCTTATCTGCACGCAATGATTGCAGCAAACGATCAAAACGAATGCACCGATTTTAATAATTTACGTAACAAACGATTTTTATTTATATCCTTTATATTACGTCTTGTTATAACCGGCTAAGTGAGAGTTGGACTCGTGCTTATTATTAATTCTTCTTTTGATGTGGTTGAACTGAAAGAAGAGAAAAATCATATAAAATCAAAACAAAATATACCTGATAATCTATAAATTGAAAGAAAAAAAGTTGTATTGCCATAAAACCATTACGGTACCCAACTCTCATGACTTCCAACCATAAGGGGATGGCAATGGCACAGATACATCATCAATAATAAGGGTATTGCCCCATAAGTGGCCCGCTTGATATATAACACAGAGCGCGTGTTTTAATAATGCTGTCAATCTTGGTGGGATGCTGGTTTACAATTTATTTTTGGTAGCGAATAGTTTCTTGCGTACCAAGTTGACCGACAAATGTGCTGTATGTAGATCAAATAGGTAGCAGGTGAACTTTTCCAACGTAGCCATGATTTCTTTAGGAAGACTTTGTAGTGGCTACAATATTTCTTTAAAAGCTGGTGTAGATTCAGGGTGTGACAACCAAGTTTTGAAGCAAGACTTCTTTCTTGAATGGAAATGAGAAGCAGCGTCACACCCTGTAAAGGCGTGAATGCTACGAAGACCTATCGATCTGCCAGGACCCAAAGTATAACCTGTTTTATGAACTACGACATAACGGCGTTTATTTCCCGGCCAACAGCCATAACTTTTGCTAGCCACTCTCAATTAAAGTTTGATGAAAATGCGATATTAATAACACCTTTCTACTATCGCTCGCCATCGGTAGGGAAGTCATTCTCATACTTTAGAACAGAAATGGTCGCGTTCAGTGCGGTTTCAGATAAACTTCCTCCCGCAAACGCTTGAGTTGTTGAATGAGCTCTCTGCCAAGGTTTTCTCCAAAGTAGTCTTTGGAGAAAACTAGTATGGGGTTCTTCAAGAAAGAAGTTATTAGATTTCTGAAGGGTCGTTAATGCGCGAGTGATACCCCTGGAGTTGCAAGCGTCCATAAGCTACGGTGTCCGCTTACCATCAGGCGGACCGTAAGCTTGTTTACCACCTTAGTGTACAAAAAAAAACCAAAACATCTATATTGGACGTCATATACAGGATATAAAACTACCCCGAAACGCGCTCCGAGCTTATAAAAGTGTACTAACCACTAAGCCGTTACCTAACTTCGCATCGTTACAATATAGAAATGTTACTGGACTACAAGCTCCTCGCTAAACTATATAATGAATGATACAATTAAATTCTTTACTAGTATATCAAATTTTAATTATACCTATACGTAAGTATACGGGTATGTTGAGATTAATAACAGAGATCCGAGGGAGACGCAAGCTAGAAGGATCAACCGGGCTCTTGCTGAGGAAATGAAAAATAAACACGTTCTTGCAGTGGCCACAGAAAATGGAAACCGCCCAGCCGCAGAGTCGAAGTACTTAGCACTTGTTTTAAACTATCTATGTAGTTTCTGTTTTAAAGCAATACACGAGTGTTTCGGACTTTTTTGCGATTTTTTTTTATAAAACAAAGAAATTCAAGCTGAACTCCGTTGAGTTGAGTTTCGTACGTCCAAATGAAAAAAACGGTGGAACCCTTATAAATCACTCATGTGTCTGTCTGTTTGTGTGTCCGTCTATCACATCCAATTAACTGAGAATGTACTAGACCAATTTAGTTAGAATTTGGTACACAAATGAATTTCTTTGACCCAAATATGAACGTGTAACATAAATAAATGAATTTTGAGTATGAGGATTAAATTATAAGCTTGTCATCAGGGTCTCAAATATATATTAGGCACAATATTAATATTTATAATTAACTACATTTTACCAACGGCTTCGCCCGCCCTAACCTCGGTTATCGACGTAGAAGTCCATAACAAACTCCTTAATTATGCTAATGAAGTTTGCTATAGCTGCAGTTATAAGTTCGTTTAAACTCGGTTATAGTTATTCCCGTGGGAACTTTTGATTTTTTGGGTTAAAAAATAGCCTATGTGTTAATCCAGGGTATCAGCTACCTCCATAGCAAATTTCATCAAAGCCGTTTGAGCGTGAAGAAGTAACAAACAGACTCACAAACTTTCGTCTTTATAATATTAGTGCAATAGCTTATAAAACGTAACCTATATAGGAACGGTTTTTTTAGTCAGAATTTCCAGTCTATCAAGACAAGACGAATCAAATGTTTTAATTGTAGTTACTAGATTCCATACAAATTGCTTACGATTACGTTACGAATACTTTTTCGATAGTGATTCGTGATTGAGGTACTGTTAAGTCCTATAAAATTAGGTACATGACCGTTCAAACATATATTCCCATACAAACTGCATGGCTGATCAAAACCTACTTTTGGATGAGTTATTGTAGTATTTATGTAAGGACTGGGCGCAAATTGTACTTACACTCCTCCCGTTATTTCCAATACTACAATTGTCTTTACATTTTCACTGTGCAAATATGTTTTGAGGGTATAATATCAATCCACGTGAGTGTTTTTGCAATCTGATGTACATTTTTTTCAAATTTAATTATTCTAAAAAAAAAATTTTACTACACTACTAATACCTTAAATTTAGTTTTTTTTATTTTTATCTTAATTTTACGCCGTAGATGTATAGTTTTTTTTTCCTTATCTTAATTGTTTTCCATTTACAACCCTGAATGTAAGTACAACTGAGTAGGTATATAGTTTCTTTGTTATTCTTTTTTTATGTTCTTTTCACAGGCTTATTTTTTATTTATTTCCGTAGGATGATTATAGCTAAAATACTTGATTTTTCCAGATTTTTAGACAACGCGGTTTAAATGATAGAAAATCACTAGTTTTTCAACTTTCAAACTCGCAAAATGTTATTATAATCTAAAATTTATTTTATAAGCCCTACTCAATAATATCCCGCATAAAAGCGTGCGCAAAAAAAAAATTTCATCCCGTGGTCTAATGTATGTACCTCAAAAACAAATATTTCTCAATTTTCATAACTAAGATCTGTATGGCAGTTCCCAAGAAATTCATTCATTCATTTCAATTCATAGAATTCAATGAAAGACGGCAAAATTATAGTCTGTGACATACGGACATGACGAATTTTAAAGGGTAAATTTTGCATTTGCCATTTGACTACGGAACCCTAAAAAGTATAAATAAAAACAAAACAAATAAAATTTATAAAAAGGATAAATATACCCTAACGAAAAGATATACAGTATCTGTAGAATGTAGTAAGCTTGGACATCAATACAGCTATGTTCTTGAAATATTTAGACCACGTAGCGACCCTTTGCAGGGATACAACGACCCGAATTATTCCCTTTCGGATATAGTAAAACTGACATGGAATATTTCAAACTTTCCTCATAGCTTAGTCTTTTAATATTTATGTATTATGGTAAAGAGAACCATGAATCTGAAGCAAAGTTGTTATTGCAAAATAATGTGCTTGTAATAAAGAAGATACGTTGTAAGAAAATTCTTAGATATTGTTTAATATTGATAGTAGTCTGTAAGTTACACGGAGCACTTCAGGACAATACGTGTACTCTATATAGTGATTTCCCACTACGTTTTGACACCATTTTGAACACTGGTCTTTTACGAGCAAACTTTAAATTTTCTGGAAACTTACTTTTAAGTTAGTATTTTTTAAATATCAGCTACTTTAACATACATTTTTAAAATTAAGATTTAGATTTTTTTTAATTATAGCATTTTTTTTATAACACTAAGTTGGTAAACAAGTTTACGGTCCGCAAGAGGGTAAGCGGTCACCGCAGCCTATGGACACTTGCCTGGGCCATCATTTAAACTCCAGACGCAGGATACACATGTGTTCTTTTATCATACAACTTTTTGCACTTGTTACCCTAGCTTTAAAAAGGAAAACATTTTAATTTGTTACTTTTCAAAATGATCTGTCAGTGAGTTAAACATATTTTTCTACAGTTATTTTAACATAAAAACATACAAATTAAATTTTAAAATTCAGATCGTAACTTTTTTGACAAGTCTTTGTTTATTATAACATGAATATCTTTAAATTGGCAATAATTTAAATAACTCCTATTTATAAAACAAAGTGGTTTCATATTATTATCAAAGGAATTAACCAAAAAAAAAATACACCTATTTTATTCTCAATAAAGTTATGGTATGTTTTGGAATGTTGTATAATTATATGTTACAATATTAATTCAGTGTATCCCCATCTGAATAATAGTTGTCGTGCGATACAATTTTGTTCAAGGAAATGTATAAATTTTATAATGAAAGAGAATTCTATTCAATCAGCTCCCTTATACCTTCATAGCAGTAATTCAGTAATATTGTAGGAAGCTCGAAGGGGTAACGAAAATCATACTTCTACGTTGCTGGGTGTAATGGATTTGCCTTGTCAGTATTAACTTACAATTTGCCGCAATGTGTTACAGAATTTCTTTTATGTTACTATTTTAGTATGTTTGTTCAGTCTTTTATTATTATATCTTGTAGGTAGGTATATTCCAAGAATGAATTTCAGCCTTAAGAGGGCGATATAAGCCAGAAAGCTTGTTTCTTTAATACTTACGATGTGCATGTAAATGTTATAGAAATGATTACACAATATAATATAAATTACTTTGAGATATATTTTTTATATACTTCTTAAGGAATTTATATCATAATGACGCCTTGAAACTTAAATTTTTTGTATGGAATTTAACGTTTTTACCGTTTTGTAGTCACAGTTTTTGACATTTTGCTACAACTTAGAGTCGATGCACATGATAACCACCACTTCTTATTATTTAACCAACTTTCATTACAAGCAAATGCAAAACACGATTTAAAAGTTTGCACAAGTGGTGAAACAATGGTCACTTCCAGATTTTTTGTTGCATTAAATATAATGCAATGCAATAAAAATTATTCCGAAAGGTAATGTACTACACAAAAGCAAGATTTACCACATATTTTTCGAGAAAAAATTTCAATCCTTTGAGTGCTTTAGTTTTGTAACAAGATTTGCACAAAAACGGCGTATTTACGTATATGTATCCTATACCCGCAGTCTTAGATTCTGTACTAAACAGTGTACACAGGAGTAAGAATCATCTTCATCTCCCTCGCAGCCTAGTTGGTAGTGTGGTCAGCTGCTGTGCAGAGGGTGTGGGTTCGATTCCCGCACTGCACAAACGTTTATGTGATAAACATGTGTGTTTGTCTTGGGTCTGGGTGTATTTATGTATAATATGTATGTATTTACAAAAAAAAAGTTAAATATATGTATTTGTATCCGTTGTCTGGTATCCATAACACAAGCTTTGTTGCTTACTTTGGGCCCAGACGGCGATGTGTGTAATGTCCAAAAATATTTATTATTATTTATTAAAAAAAAAATATCATCTTAAATTAAGTAATATTAGGTGCTTTTCTGTTTTGATGGCTCAGTTGAGGGATCTTGCTTTTTTAAACAAAGAGCGTAGGTTCGATTCCCGTACATGGCAAACATACTTGTTTGTCTTGAGTTCGGTTCTTTTCTGTGAATGATAATGGGCGCGTTCGTTTTGGGATGAAGAATCATTATTTTGGTTTTTTTTTCACCTGTCATGCGTTCGTTTAGCATCGATATAAAAATTTTAGGATCATCTATAACAAAATGTCAAGCGTTCGTTTGCGATATTTTTGTTATTTTTGTCACCTTTGCTACCGAAAAATTAAACTTTAGACTCAAGTCTAGAGGTGGAATTTTATATATATATCTATCCAACTAACTATAAATATTTATTATTTACGGTAGTGTGTGTGTTATTATCGCAGTGTGTGTGTGTTATTATCGCAGTGTGTACGTCAACCGTTTATATTGCAATCAAAAATTTTGTTATTAACGTTTCAAAGCTACACAAACGAGAGGTGTCGGTGGAAAACTGGCGTTATCAAAAGTGTGAAAAGTATCAAACGTGGGAACTTTTTATTCCAAAATTAACGCGCCCTATATATCACTTATTTACTTATTTAAAAAATGTTTAACTTTCTATTATAGAAACAGTAAAAATAAAAGTGCGTGTCAGCTCCGACGCTCGAATTTACCGTTAGTGTGATTGCGTCAGACCATGGATTCATCTCAGTAGGACCAGTGCTTGTCACGACCAATCAAACAAGCCTGAACTCTACGGGATTGCGCTATGTCATAACATAGTTCCTGTAGCCAGCTTGTAATCTAAGACCAAAGAGCTTGTAACGACAAATTAATCGAGATCGAACTTGAAAGGGCTACGTCCTTTAGTTACAGAGTTCCTTTGGCCACTTTCCTGCTCCATCATCGGATCGGCTCCAGGGTACCATATTATTACATTATCACCGGAATTATATTACTTATTATACTAAATTTAAGCTCATTTTGACACCGGAAAGTAGGTGAAATCATACGAATTCGTGCCCTACAAATAGAAAACTATTTTATAAAAACATAACTTTGAACACGTTTAAGCTGAAAGTCCAGTCTGTAAGTTTTTCTGGAAATAGGTGAAGTTATTTAGTTAATTATTGTATATTTGTGCAAGCCTCTTGAATTTTTAATTCAAATTTCTACTTGAGTAATCAATCAAAATATGATTTGAATATATTGTTACATGAAGTTATTTAATAACTCCATAGTCCTGGTCATCTAATATAAGTAAATAATTACATTAAGATATTTACTTTTGGTATTACATTTTTTTTGGAAAAGAAAGACATAATGACTTCAAAATTAATTTTATAAATAAAAAAATATAATGACTTTTTTAAGATCTGTAGGTAAACATCGGTAATAAGCAACAATACCTTTGCTTTGTTACCTAGCCTTTATAATGTCCCATTTTATATTGTATGTTTAAACTGGTAAACAATAAAGAGTTATCTGTCGCTTATCTTCAAAAGCTTTGTTAAAAAAAAGAAAATCTCACGGAAAACTTCACAAATCCAGGCTACAATCCATGATAAGGACGACACTGGACCCGAGAGCGCTATCATCTAAAACAATAGCCCATCTAAAAGTTTCCTTATCCCAATGGGAAAGGGTCATGGCAGTCTTCGTTACATCGAAAAGTCTACTTTTAAAGAATAATATAGTTATATGGTTTTGTTTAGATTTAGATTTAGACTATAGAAGAATATGTAGACAGGTAACAATAGTAGTTAATTATGAATCTGTTTTATGATGTAAATAAATAATAAAAAAATTATTCTAATCCAATGATTTTTTTCATTTTAGATAAAGAGAAAATATCAGGCTGCTTTTCCCCATACAAACGTAGTCCCCTGTTTCCTCCCAGGATTTTGGAATTAGGCCTATCATTTTTAGGGTTCCGTACCCAGAGGGTGTTAACGGAGCCCTATTACTAAGCCTACGCTATCTATCTGGCTGTCCGTTTGTCATTTAGACCGGAATAGGTAGAAGCCTGAATTTTTCTCGGAATATGTGTTATAATGGGGGATTATAACAAATAATAAAAAGTTAAAACTTAAGGGGGGTGCCCATACAAAAATCACATTTCATTGTTTTTGCTCTATCGTAGAAACAATAATACAAACAAACTTCAAACTTGCAGTTAAAAATGGTGTGAAGTCTAAAGTATAACAACAAATAATAAAAACCGGCCCTTTTTAAAATTACCGGTACAGCGCCATCTAGCTTATTATCATGAGAAACAGTAACACATAAATTTGTTTGTTGGAAACGATATTCATAGTTAAGCAACGTCATTACTTGGATGGGTGACCGCTTAGCGGCACACTTTTTTTTTGTTCATGTTTGTAAATTACGGAACCCTCGGTTTGCGAGTCCAACACGCACTTGGTCTTTTTTTTTATATATATGATAGATATACACAGTCACTATGTCTGTATGTTTTTCTTGATCTGCAAATCCTTTGAATAATTGGGACCCTGCAAAAGTCCAAAAATTGCCTCTTTTTTATCACATCTTCAGACGAGTGCTGTATGAATATGCGAACTAATTAAAAAAAAACATACAGACACGAAATAATTCGTTACCTTTTTGGTGAAGTAATTTTATCAAATTTGGTTGATATTTGGAATAAGAAAGTGGGGAATACGATACCCCGGTTTTGATGATTGTGACTGGGTAAAATCAGCAAGATGCTGTTGTACCCATCGCACATCGGTACCTTCGACCCGATCTTGACAGCAATAGTATTTCCATCTACTACCTACATGTCGATTCGCTTGGGTCTGATATTTCCTCTTAAACATTTCCTTTCCCCTTATACTGTTCCTTTCTTTACTTTAGTCTATACCATTTCCCTCATTAAGAGTAGATATTAAATAACCCCTCAAATTGTTAATTTTAACCACACATAAATTATAATAATATAAGTTAAAGTAGAAAAAAAACAAATTACTTTAAATGGATAAAGTAGAGATATTATTAACTAAACTATCTTTTAGGATAAAATCTTAATTTATATTATATTAAAAAGAGATCGTTACTGACCTTGAAAGACGAACCTTATGTGATCCAGTCAACAAGACACCAACACAACCGTATTATGGTATGTGACCTAGTCGGCTGTTGCTGGCCAAGCTATATGACGTAGCTGTACTGTGCTATTCGCATATTAATAGTACACCGTTAATGTAGTCGGCAAATGAAAATATGATACACTAACATAACGTCCGTAGAATATTAATTCAAAAAAACTTGTAAAACGATTTTCTTCAAAAAAAAATTCGTTTAAAGCATTTATTAAGTCCTATTATCGTGATTTTTTCCATTTTAAGAACACATGAATATGTCCTCTAACTTTAAAATAGCTAAAAAATAGAGGACATATTTTTTAACTTTGGAAGCCAATCTTAATCTTAGACTAAAAGTTATTAAGTTCTTCTCAGTTCAATGTATAGGGAGTTACCCTTTGAAAAATCTCGATTTCATTTTAAAATTGGCCGCCATGGTTACTAAAAACAATTTCCTGTCAAAAAATATCAGAATCGATGCCAAAACTGTAAAAATAATAAAGGTGGTGATGGTGATATATGGACAGACAGCCGGAGGAACGGATGAAAATAGAGAACTATAAGGGTTTTTCGATTTTGCTACTTTTGAAAGTAAAATTATTAATTTTCTTTGAAGAAAATACTCAGCAACTGATTTTGCTGTAATTAACTCTGTATAAGATTCTGTTTTCATAAATTAACTTGAAAAATTATGTAGCTTTAAAAGGAAGATTCACCGACCTAATTGACGTGGAAGGTAAAAGCATCTTATCAAAAGATTTTTGTTCCGACAACCCTGAATACTTGTCGTAATTACGTTTTTGTTTAGAGAAAAATTCTTTACGGGTTAATCCCTAATCTTTGCTTTGTAAACACAAAATCTATAAACAGGTTCAGAAATTGTTAGAAAAACGACACAAAGAGAATAAAGAAGTTAAAAGATATGTGTACATATATAGGTACTTAAACTATTTTACTAACTTACATGGCTTTGAAGTTTGTGCTACATTATTTAATATATATAGGTAGGTATAGTGCAAGTATAACACAATTTCAACATTAAAGTTAATAGATTTTTAATTACAGTCTAAAATTATATGAAAAAAAATTAATTGTGTAATTTGATTTTTGCTATCAAAAGCTAGGTAAGCTTATAGCAGTAGCCGTAGGTTTTACTGAGTATGTTTATATTTTTGTTTAACATTATCTCCTTTTTTCCATATACTCATAAAGTGGGGTATTGATTGCATGAAAAGGTCTAGAGCTTCGTTAACTTGTTAATTAAGGGTTCGTGTAAAACGTGACTCCAATATAAGAGCAGCGCTCGCACGAGTAGGTACCTACTTGTCCTTGAATCATCTTTCTATTATTTGATTTTAATTTACGTATAAAGCTTCATTGTTAAACGAAATGAAACAAAAAGTATTACTTTTCATAAATATTACAGTACTTATACTTAATCTTTTATTAGGGTTTTGTTGCCAAATTATAAAAACGGAGTCGTTATTTTCGTCCGTTAGTATGATACAGCCTTATAATTTCATAATAGCCTTTTAATGGAGATATTTCTAATGTGAAACGCCATACAGATTTGTAATGAAATTAAGAAAAAAATCTCCATACATTCGCCCTTTAACTTTGAAACTGGTCTAAAAATTCCAAGCCTTATAAATACTTTTAACGAAAATTGGTTTTGAACATTTGAATTAGAGAACAGCTAGTTTACGTGAAGTAAAACAAACATTTTTGCTAAAAGTTTCTATCAGCAGCTATTAAGCTTATATCCAAAAGGCGCCCTTTCCCGTAACTGCATCAAAGTTGTTCGTATTATACAATTGGGTGAACTTGCGCTAATGAAATTACCCGCCGTTCCCTTCGCCTGCCTCAGGCGGGAAGGAAACGCCGAGGTAATGAGATGTTTTTGCTGAAACTATCTACATGCCTACGTGCTTGTTAACGAATAGCCGTTGGTGTCAACGTATTTACATTAAAAATACCACACATTCATACTGATACATATTTATAAAAAATAGAAAACAAATAACAAATTATTTACGTAAGTATAAGAAAATAAAAACAAAATTATAACTGTTAATTTAGCCTTTTGGTACATGACCATTTATGACACTCCCTATAGGCACGACCTCTCTGTCTATTTTTATACTACTTATCCATCAATCTATTTTCACGGATTTCTAAATAAAATTGAAGGATTTTCGTACAAACTTCTAACCCCTATTTAACTTCCTTTCACAAAATCCTTTCTCTTTCTACGTCACAAAAGTAACCTATATTTTATTTTTAATATAAGAAATTATAGCTTACTCTATTATTACTAATATATATTTTACATGCGTTAAAAGTGAATTTGTTATAAATCATTCACTTCAAAAAAAAGATACAAAAATTTAAACAGGCCAAATGTTAGGTAAAATACCTACTGTATTGAGTGTGGAAACTGTGAACATCAAAAAGGCGGGCCGAGTTGATGGGTCCATTTGTTAGCATCACTGCGGATAGCCCGAATGTTAGATAAATTGAACCAGTTCAAAGGTTTTATTTGGTTTTGGATATTTTTTATTCACGTGAATTCTATTCTCATATTATGAATTTATGGTTCTTACAGATTGTTGTATAAACATGACTTGCATCATCTTGTAGTAGGATTAGTGTTCCATGATAGAAGCGAAATACTTAGGGCCATAGATGTCCGTTTCGGCAGAAAACTTCTTATAAAAATTATCGGCGGTCCCTCATCTAGACGTGTACACGCTCTCATCTCATAGTTTTTTTTGCTCTATGACCTATACCATATGAATAAACAATAAAACGAATCTTTATTCCTAAACCTATACAACAGTGCGAGCCGTGATCCGTTCATTTATTGGTATTGGTCCGTCCGATGAAAAAACGGACATCTACAAGGGCTCTTACGGTATAAGTTTAATGTCACTCGTAAAATGATGGCAAATTCTCCTGGTCTTAAAACTTAAAAAAAACGCAAATTAAGCGATTTTGATTTTCGGGCCTACTATAATAACTTCCCTCAAGAGAAGTTAATATGTTTATAAATAAAGATGTTAATTAGAGACAGTTACTTTGTGTACCTACTTACAGAGAGAGGGCCAATGGCTAAAGTATGCTATTAGAATTTTGAACCGCTTGAAGGTTTATTATTATTTCATTATTCACTATTAAACATTTCTTGGTTGAATTTCCATGTTTAGGTAATTTTGTTGGCTAAATATTAAACAAATCCGACAAAGGAAATTTACAATAGTTTTAAAATTATAAATGTTTGGCTGAAATGCGTAGAGTAGATTCCTTTAGTTGTGACCGTGTGTATGTCCTACGTACCTTACTTTATATAATACAAAGTCTTAAACACTTCAATCTTCTGTATCATTTGTATTCTAAATAAAAAGATAGTTTCTTGGCAAGCACTCTGACAGGCTAGACAATGTTGCCGAAGGAAACAAGCTCACAACTTTTACTCTATGAGATTATGTTTCAACAAAAGTTGGAAACACTTTCGGCAAGATAGGTTTCAGCAAGTAGGTATACAAGGCTTTGTAATACAAATATCATATTTACCTGTAATTTACAGAAAACGTACGTATATACTTTTTTTTTATCTGCAAAAACCTCATGAAATTCGAACAAAGTTGCGTAGGCAATTCAATTCGCTAACGATCCAATTTTCCATGCGAAAATGAATTTGCTCTAAGCCTTACAATACACAATTTTTTTCGTTAGAAATTATGTGTTTTTATAATTTTAACTTGGTCAAAGAAAATAATACACATATATTCTTTGTTATGGAACTTACTTATAGATATCTACTAAAAACACTTGACTGCTTTCCAATTAAACATTAAATCTATATTCAAACGAAGCCTTCATTCCATCTAAGTATCACAAAAGGAAGAAAAGACGTAGAAAACGAAATAACTTCGCTCTTTCACAGACAGCCAAGTGTGAAATTTTTCATTATTGAAATGCCCTTCCAAATGCCTACAGAAAGAAATTAGATTTGACGTTTTACGCAAAGTTCCTTTGTCACATTTAACTAAAATTTACAGATAGGTATTTTTTTGTTATAAGGTTTATATTAGATACAAAAACAATACCTAATATACAATACCGAACAGCCAAAACAGTTAAAAATGGTAAAGAAAGGTAGATTCGGTAATTTTTGGAAAACGAAAATCAAAACTTTTGCTAGCGTACTGTAAAATTTCCTTGTCTAGCGGAAGAACGAAACCAGTAAAGTAAATAATGAAGCGAGTATTTTCAGAACATCTTTAGGTGAAGACCACAGTGACTGTTCTAGTACTAGCGGGGTCGCCACGACGGGTGCGACATATTAAACTCAAGGAAGGCCTCGTGCGGCTACAGTGCCGTACTTGACTTTTCATTTGTACCGCCGTGCCGCCGCCATGTGCGACCGCGATAGCACCCACACATTTAATGTGGCCTTCGCCTTAGGTTTAGGAGAATATAATATACTTTACTACTTCCTGCTAAATCAAAAATGACTCAAACCTTAAGAGAGAATTTTAGTTATTTTATTAGTTTTATCATCATTATTCATCTTAAGATGAAGAATTTCTATTATCAAGTGAAATGTTATTTTTTTTTCCGAATGACTTCTACAGTTTTTCTGATGCAGCCATTACTGCTTCACCGGGTTTTTGTGGTGAGACTCTGAAGGAGTCTCAGCTCATAAAGCGCCCAACGCTCAAAGGCTCCCCGCGGTGGCAGCCTCGGCTTGTGTTTTAGCCCTTGGGGTCGTCCCTTCGACCGGCGTCTCGAACCCGAAGGTGAGTCAGCACCAAGAGGGGAGTTCCCCGTTATGCGGTTGCGGTTGCGAGTGAGTGGGGGTGAGAAGCGCCCCGGCACGCTTTGATACCTCGTATATGAGGTGAGCGTGCGTTCGCCGACGAACTCGGGGACGTGTGTGTGTGTGTGGGGGGAAGAGGTCGACGAGACTAGTCTCGCTATCTGGATAGTCAGGGGCTGTTAGTATGTGCTGAGACCGTCTGACAATAATTTTTCGACGATGCCGTGGTCGGTCGGGTTATGATAGTTTTTAGATGCACAATGTGCATGGTTTGAGATGTTTATTTGGGCGAAAAAAATTATTTTATTTTAATTGGCTATGTTGCCATAAAATTAAAACACTTAGCAGTTTTCTTCTCTTTGAAATCGAATAAGTATCTAACAAAAATTTGCAGTAGGAATTTATAATATATAAAGATTGTCTGGCATCCGACGACAATTCACATTTTTGGTAAAATTTTTCATATTTTTTTAAACCTTTAAACTTGTATTAAGCATTATTAATGTTGGTCTTTGATTTTAGCTACTTATACTTAAACACGCAAAGTTAATTCTCCAAAAAAAGATTATTAAATATCTAAACCTTGTTTTTAAATAAAAAAAACCTAATAAAGTCACACGACAAAACTATCCCTACACCTACGGGCTCAAAGTTTGTAAACATACAAACGATGATTCGAGTAAGCTTGATCGAGATACCAACAAGATATTTGATGTTTCAAAGTCTGAAAAATGTCAAAGGCAAAGAGTTGGATGTAGTATTGTAATTTTAGTTACAACCAGTTATTAAAATACTGTAGGTAGGACTTACCCGGGATACGTATCCTTAAGTTAAGTTTGCAAGAATTTGATTGATTTTGTTACAGTCCTGAAAGCGCCGCAGCGCGCGCTATACGTACTTTGTCTGAGTACACTTTTGACTTGAAAAAATTTATGTTATAGTTTAAAACTTATTTCAGTGGATTTGCTAATATGATAATAATTTGGGTATTAAAACATTTAGAAAAAGAACTGACACTATTTTTGGGCTTGAATTCAAATTGTTTGCAAAACTAAGAGTGAGATTCTCTTGATTCTTATTTCATGAAATATATAAAAATATGACCAAGAGAATTTGCTAATTTCATAGTTTTAATTAAATAATTATAAATAAACAATCGTACATTACTTACAACAATAATAATAGATTTAGAAAATTACAAATAAAAAAAGTCTTCCATCGTGGGATCGACCGGCATCGTTCCCACTATAGAAACAGCGTTCCCCCGCTGAATGTCCAGGCTGATCTTTTGCTTGAAAAAAGCATGTAGGTTACCGGACACATCAATAAGCATCTTGCCGATTTGCTTACCAAAAGATTTAGCGTCCCCATCTAGGAGAGTCCGACTCTAGGAGAGTCTCCACGGCGAAGGCGCAAAAATCGTAACAGTTTTTAAGAACGCAGTGTTTGATGAGTTTCAAGTTTCCCGCCTTAGCCGCAGCATTACCGGCTACCTGAGAGGAGCCTTCCAAATTAATGGGGGCTAGAGTGTCCACACTTGTCGCGTCCCAGAATTAAACCGCTTCCATTCGGCCTTTTCAAGCCAAGCGAGGTGGAAAATGAACATAAGCAAGGGATCGACAAATTATCTGGTTCTGGATCTGGGATCTGGTGGACGTCCTACCGGCACTCCTGGAACAAGATAGACCGTGATGACCCTGTTCTTCTGCAACATTTGTGCTGTTCGCAAATTCAAATAAATATTTAAATTTTATACCGACAAAAAACCGAGATTTTCAACGTGCTAGCGCCTATCGTACGTGTGTCTCTTTGTATGCTTTAATTATATAATATGTCGTTTTACACAGCACGCTTTTTCTATGGTATGCCTTAAGCAAAAAAATAAAGAGTTATGATCTATATAGGAGTCCTTAAATAATAGGTACCTACCACTGAACATCAGAGATCTGTTAACAAAGATCGACTCGCCTACCTACACTTTAAAATAGGTACGTATGATGTTGTACAATATATACCTTCTGGCTACCAATTACCTTAAATTTGAAGAAGCCGTTGTCCTACCTACCATACATTTTTGTCCTCATCTAAGCCATTTGTGTTGTAATTTACAACTGTAAAATGTCATTACAAATTTAGAAAAGCTGACATAGATCGATGTATTGTAAAACCGTATGTAACCTTTTTGTAATCCGTTTTCTTTCAAGGATCTTGGCAGGCGTTGTGACAAGACAGCAGGAGAAAATAAACGGAAAATTTCACTTATAAAAGATTACTTCCAAGAAGAGAATGCTTACTTGGTTCCAAGGAGCTTGGTAGCGACACTATAGGCAAGTACCCACACTAGTTTATCATCCAGGTACAATACAATTTTTGGAACGTAAAGTGAAGTAACAGAAAATAATTAGGGAACCTACACTCTGTTTTTTCGTATACTTTATTTTAATAAAACTATGAATTTGCCTTAAAATATGAAAAAGGTAAAATTCGATATCAGATAAAAACAGGGAGTTTATAACAGAATAATTATTCTAATTAGTGACTTTTCTTATTTTAGCCTAAATCATAGTTTTAATGATTTTAAGTTTCCAAAATAACAGGCAACAGAGTGTATAAATATTTTTTTTACCACTAGGGCGGCAAACAAGCTAACGGTCCGCCTGATGGTCCACAACCTATGGATTCTTGTAACACTTACGCGTTGCCAACTCTTTAAAAATCTAATAACTTCTTTCTTGAAGTGCACCATATTGTTGTCCTGAGAGAAAACCTTGGCATGGAAGCTCATTCCACAACCTAAACGATCTGTACGCGACCATTTTGGTTCTAAGGCGTGAAGCAGGATTCCCTGCCAATGGCGAGCGGTGCGATGGTAGAAAGTAGCCGTATTCTTCCTATCCTATCAAAGGTTCAAAGTCGAAGTCAAAGTCAAAGTTCTCTTAACATATCTTCAACAGTTATCGATTGGTTTCGAATAGTTACTTGTGGGGACGCCGACAACGCATTAAGGTTGATCATTCGTTCTCCGCCTACTGCAACACTACTTCTACTGGCGTTCCGCAAGGTGGCGTGTTGTCACCACTCCTCTTTGCTATTGTCATCAATCTAATTGCATCTCATATATTTTCTCTACCATCTTTATGCAGACGATCTTCAAATATACTCGCAAGCTTCCATCGATGGGTTATCAAGTGCTATTGCGGTACTTAATCAGGACCTCTCTCGCATTGTTGACTGGAGTGAGTCTCATGGCCTAGTTGTAAATACAAATAAAACACAAGTCATTATCGTGGGGAGTAAGAGACTTATCGCCAAAATCGATAGACAACAACTGACATTAGTCTATGTAAATAAAGTGCCTGTTCCAAAGGTAAAGAAATTAGCAAAAAAATATTTGTTGCAACGAAATCTTTGGGTAGATTACGTAACTTCCTACCCATCCCCACTAAAATTGCACTTGCTCAATCACTACTTCTTCCTATTCTCGACTATGCAGATGCTAGCTATCTTGATCCCACTGAGGAGCAGATTGATAAACTTGAGTGTCTTCAAAATTTATGCATAAAATTTATATTTGGTCTGCGAAAGTATAATCACATATCCGAATTACGAACAAAGCTTAAGTGGCTCCCAATTTGTCTTCGCCGGAATACTCATGTCCTATTTCTTTATAATGTCCTGTTCAATCCAAAAACACCATCATATTTAAAAGAATGTTTCGAGTTCATTGGTTTTCTACGAGATTCTACAAACCTGTTGTTAAAAACTCCAAAGCAATTAATATAAAAGCAATCAGATTGTGGAACACATTACCTCTAAATATAAAACGAGCGCAGTCCTTTAGAATATTAAAAAAACTTGTTATTACTCAATATAATAAATAAAAGCTGATATATCACATCATATCCAGATTTCTAATATCCATATATATTATTGATTATTTATCCCTGTATGAATATGTATGTAATTTTATATATATATATATATATATATATATATATATATATATATATATAGTTATTATTAGTTTATATATATATTCTTAAATAATTATTTATTTATGTATAGTATTATTTATTTGTATCTAATATTATCTTAAATATATATTTTGTATTTGATAATATCTTTTTACATAAATTTTGTTTAAGATGTACGATTGACTATAATTATTATCTACTTTATTTTTAATGCACACATTATTACCTTTTATTATGTTTTTTTTTTTTTTTATTTTAAATCCTTCACCCAAAGGTTATCTGGGAGAGATCGCTTCATAGCGATAAGATCGCCATTTGTATTTTTTTTTTCTATGTTCCTATTGTTTTTGTTATATTATGTACAATAAAGTATATTATTATCACCACACTACCAACTAGGCTACGAGGGAGTTAATAACTAAATATTCATAACTACCCACTAAGGAAAATATTTTTAAGAACTGCGGCACAAAAAAAATGTTTTAACCTAAAGTACCTGTGTACCGAACGGCTATCCTCTACATCGATTTGCTGTATTAAAGCCAAATTGGCGTTGTTCAACGACCACTAGCAGCCCGTAGTTAAACCGAATCAATAGGGAAAAGCTGCAGCTATCCAGAGATGTCAGGAGTACTCTATATGGGGCCGAACTTGCGACTTGTAAAGCAACAATCTTTGCCCCATTTAGAAGTAATGAGGCTTCGGTGTGTTGAGCACCAGCTTCACATTGTCTTTCAAATGATGTCGGAACTGAATATCGTTAGAGATGTCAACATCAAGGATCCCAATGCTCTTGCAGATAGTAAGAGCTGTGATCTAGAATTATGGGACCTCAGTGAATGGAATCTTCTTCCACAACGGGAACAATGCATAAAATTCACGTAATCCATCCCAGTCCGGCAGACACACGCCGCCAATTAGTTGGTCCAGATGAATCGGGTCTTGAGGCTCGGGTCGGGTCTGAGGTTGGATGAACTTGAGTCCGACCGAGCCAGTGGCCAGAGAAGCCAAGAGGGGCATCCACTAAGACGGAATATATATGGACGTGTACTCAGCAGAATGTCCAGAATCTCGTATGGTCTTCTATATCTAGTATTCTCCTTTGAGAAAGTATCTGCTGAGGGAATTTATAGGTCACAACAAATTCGTTATCAGATATCCCTGTATGAGTAGTTATTGGTCCGAAAACTGAGCTACTCACGATGATGGGAGTCTTCCAAAATAACTATTTCTGCTGTAAAATATCGCTCAAAACTTTTCAGTCGTCAAATTCAGATGCCTGAAAAGTAAATCACGTCCGTGTCGCCGCTTGAGAACTGTAAAGATACGCATAGATACAGTTTAGCCGCCGTGATCTACGCGTACCCACAATCGACAAGTCCCTGTGTCCATAAGATTATGAAGACGGTTATCATATAATCGTACTCGAGTTTAGCCAGAAAAATAATGGTCGGCTGCGCAGTTTCTTCTAATGTTGCAAAAATCCACAATAAATGTGGATGGGTTATGAATATAAGTTATTTGGCCGCGGTTTTCTTGTAAGGTAGAGAAACTTTCCCGAGTACTCGCTGTGCCCCATACATACCTTTACTGTTGAGGCAAATCATCAGAGTGAGCACTCTGCTTTTTAAAAGTGAACCTTAAACCATCAGTCTCTGCTATTGTTATATGACAGCAGTCGTTAAGCTTCTGATAGTCGAGTGGCCACTAGTTTAACCAACCCGCCAGCACGCACTAAGCCAGCGTGGTGGAATATGGCCTAAGCCTAAGGAGAGACTAGTGCACCTTTGCAGTATAAAAATGTATAAGCTGGTGTCTTTTCGGCATCCATCCAAGCATATCCAAGGTAGGTTTTAGTAGAAAAATACTAAATAAAAAAGTCGTTATATAATTATGTGTCACTAAATAATCTGGATTATTTTTGCTAAATGACGCTGATTGTATTTTAGTTCTTACTTTATTTAAACTAGACTTTGCCAGCGGCTCCGCCCGCCCTAAATTCGGTTATTGGCGTGGGAATCCTTTATATAATCACAGTTTAATCACTGCTTAATTACACTAATGAAGTTTGCTATATCAAGCTGTAGTTATAACTAGAGGCGGCTCGTGACAATTTTAAATGGGTGTTCAGCAAAAAAAAAAAAAAAGCAATTGCTTAGATGCATACCTTTTAATATTCTATTTATAACTAAAATTCATTCGCATATTTAGGTGCGCGCGCGTTTATGCTTTCGTGTCACATCTTTGTCTTAACTTCAAACTAAGTTACTAAAATCTTTTAGCACTGTTTAACCACATCACAATAATCACATTTTATTTTGCTATAGTTACTTATTAGACAATAAATATACCGTTTATGTAGGTATGTACTTATTTTATTTGTTAATAAAAACTAGCGTGCACGAATAAAACATTTGTTGTGACAGGAGCCGCAACAGCGCGTCGGTGCGGCGGCGCCGGCCGTCGGACCGAAAGCGGGGGTCAAGCTGACAACAAAGCCCGGAGCGGTGCTCCACATTTTGCTAATATTTCATACAAAATCTTCTGTTTCACTAAAATTCGTTTCATAGGAGCGCAATTGTTAGCGCTCCGCTTAGTCACAGTCTCCTCAATGCAATTCCATACTAAATCTTGAGTTAGCTGTGTGTGTACAGAATGTTTTGAGTGAAATTTTATTTAAACATAAAAAATAATCGAATTATAATAATTATTTTAAAATCTAAAACATATTGTTTCTTAAGTAGATAATTATTTATGGGAGTGCGCTACACCAGCGCTCCTTAGGACGTGCCGCTTCTGGCTATAACAATAGTTCGTTCATAGTTATTCCGATATAGTTATCGAGGACATTCGATAGATTCCATTGACCGCAAAATTTTAAGTCGAGAGACACTTCTTCCCAGGAAGTGGGATCGTTTCATTCAATTAGTTTTAAATAAAAAAAACCTTGCAGCGTTTATGTCCATAGGAATTACTAAACAAGCCTTAAAGCTTGACGCCAATTACTATCAACTGACTTCTGGAGGTTTTCCTTAATCCAAAGTCGTGAGCACGAACCTCCATCGATAAATTGACCACTTGCAATCCTATCATGAGGAACACACGATATGTTCTTCATGGTATAGATTATACGAATTTGGGATTTGAAAAGTTGGAAGTGCACAGCCTTGATACCGATGTCCCATTATTAATGATCAATTTTTAAGACCATCTTCCACTGCAAAAGACTGTGACTTGGCCCATAGTGCTTAAGAGAAAGCCGATCTACTTGGTAGTCTCTTTGCCTCAAACTCGAATATGAACGACAAAGGCGCTATATAAACTACTATACCGTAGTGCGGTAAGACCATGCTGGAAATCTCCATAACACAACGGGAGGTCCGGCAGTCATTGTTTTCTCTAAATGTTCATGAGTCGAATAGGCAGACGGTATACTAGTGGTGCTTAAACAGTGTGCTCCTGAGTTGTGTCCTGTTCTCACGCGCCTTTTCGCGCTCTTTTACCAATTTCCGTCTTTATGGAAGACTGCGAATATGAACCCGGTGCCCGAAAAGGGCGATAGATCATCAAAGGTGGTGGAGCGTATGATAAAAACGCAGCTGCTAAGATAACTAGACAAACATGACCTGCGACCGTCATTATGGCTTTCGCCACGGTCGCTCTACTGGTGACCTTCTAGTGTATCTCGCACACCGATGGGCACTAGCCATTAAGAGTCAGAGGGAGGCATTGGCATGTAGCTTGGACACAGCGAAGGCGTTCGACCGGGCCTGGCACTGGGGTCTTCTATCGAAGTTGCCATCTTGCGGAGTTGAGGGTTTGTGCAAATGGGTGGCTAGCTTTGTGTCTGACAGACTCATACGTAGTAGTCGTATTAGTTGACGATAGTTGCTCTGATAGCATGGACAATAATACAGGCTCTGTGCTGTCTCCTACGCTGTTTCTACTGCATATCAATGAAATGTTAGACATTAACAATACTATGCAGATGACGGCAATGGAGACACTTATTACACAGGCCTTGCAAACATCTCTTGTTCCAATGTGGAGGAAAAGCATGAAAAACTTGCGTCTCAAATCGAGACCACTCCGACGAAGGTCTTTGACTGGGGACGGGAAAACTTGTTCCGATTCATCCCTAAGAAGACACAAGTCTGCGCGTTCACCGCTATGAAAATCCCATTTACTGTGGTCCCACAATTCCAGCACGCTCCCCTCTCCATCTCCAAGAGCATTGTGATCCTTGGTGTTGACATCTCCAGCGATGTTCGTTCCGAGATCATTTGCAAGACAAGGTGAAGCTGACGTCCAAAAAACTTGGTGTACTCAACAGAGCGAAGCAGTACTTCACTTCGGGGCTAAGGTTGCTGCTTTACAAGTCGCAAGTTCGGCCCTATATGGACTATTGCTGCCATCTCTGGGCGGTTGCACCCGGATACCAACTTGGCCCTTTTGACTTGGTTCAACGACGGGCTGTGAGAATCGTCGACGATCCCAAACTTTGATGATTAAAATGTTTGGACGAATTAGAATTAGAACTTAATTAATTGGGAGGCATTTATAACATTGTTTTTAACTAAAAATTGTTTACTATGTTATATAAGACTGTATTGTTAGGGTTCCTTACCTGAATGGTAATTAGGAACCCTATTACTAAGGCTTCGCTGTCCGCCCCTTCGTCCGTCTGACACCAGGCTGTATCTCATGAACCGTTATAGTTAGACAGTTGAAATTTTCACAGATGTATTTCTGTTGCCGCTATAACAACAAAAACTAAAAAACAGAAAAAAAAAATTTAAGGGGGCTCCCATACAACATACGTGATTTTTGTGCTCGTTTTTGTAGATAATGGGTACGGAACCAACCCTTCGTGCGCGAGCAGAATCATTATTTTCATTACTTTTGTCACCTGTCATCCGTTCGTTTAGCATTAGTATCAAAAATATCAAATTTTTAGTATCATCTGTGACCAACTGTCATGCGTTCGTTTACGATACTTTTGTTATTTTTGACACTTTTGCCGCCGAAAAATGAAACTTTAGATGGGTCTGGAGGTGGGGTTTTTATGTTAATCTGTCAAACTGCCTATACATATTCATTGTTTATGGTAGAGTGTGTACGTCAACCGTTCGTTTTGCATGTTTTGTAACCAAACGTAACGTTTCAAAGCTACGCGAACGGTAGATGTCGGTGGCAAAACTGGCGTTATCAAAAGTGTGAAAAGTATCATTCGTGGGAACTTTTAATCCCAGAACGAACGCGCCCTATGCAAACAAATACGAATTGACTTCTTCGGGACTTTCCCGGGCGCCCTCTCGCGAGCGCTCCACTCCAACACTTAGCCGTCGACAATCGACCGACACTCACGCCCAATTTATTATTGATTTCTAAATGTACGCATGTTTTGTTTTTACAGGATATACAATTTATTCATTTTACCTATGATTTTAATTACCAACAAACCCTAACACTGACCGATAACCGATTTAGACACATCTTGGTGTGACTTAGCGGCTTGTAGCCAAGTTGCATTCGTCTATCGGAAACGATAAGCTAAGTTAAGCAACATGGTGGTCTAAGGCCTAAATCTCTTTCTCCAAAAAGAGGCTTGTACCCTTCCAGTGGGGCGTATATTGGCTGAGGCGAGGCAAAAATGAAACAAGTCGTGTCAATAAGTAAATGCTCCTTTAAATAAAACACGGTATATGAATAAATTATAACTATGTATTAATTATTTAACATGCATTACATATTAGAAACTGCTTAATATTACTTAGAAGTTAAGTAGTTAGTAATAATAGTAACAGAGAGCAAATACTCTATTTTGATCATAAAATAATTTATGAAATCAGTAGGTAACTACATATTAAATTTCTTGTCTAACGCTCTCTCTCTCTCTCTCTCTCTTCTATTATCACAGCCCAAAACATTATACGTACAAGATAACAAGCATTTAACAACGTCTTTTATTTAAAAGCTAATTAAGTTTAGGAATAAGCGAAAAACTGGAGCAATGATATGACTCCTTCGAGGTATACCAGACGTCCTAGAGTGCTAACTAAGTATGAGTTCTGTCCATAACTGTCTTGTTTAGGGTTAAATGATACAAAATTCATGGCCAACTAAACCCGCGAGCTAAATGGGCTGTGAGCAGAGATGCCCCTGGAGGGGTTTAAAATTAAAACAGCGCCCCTAGCGGACGCATTCGGTATTTTCTCATTGGACTGGGAATTGATTAGTAACAGTCTCCAGTGCGCCAAACTCTAGAATTGGAGAGAAAATGTATGCAATTACTTTTACGGCTCACGAGAGGTAAGACCTATTTGCATACATTTTTCTCTCGAATTCCTGAGTCTGTCGTAATGGAGACTGTTTCTAAATCTCACTTCCTGCTACCGAATACGCGACCGCGATAGAAGAGTTCAAAACTCACACTAGGCATAGAGACCTTGTTTAAATCTTCTGGTATTTAAACAGGCAGTAATAGGCCAGAGTATTTACGTAAATTAGACCAATCATGCGAAGGTTCAAATTCAAATAAAATACCGCAGTTTTTAATAAGTATACTCTCACGGCTTATGAATCGCGTTAAAGTGCCATTCGAGGAAACACCACCAGTATTAGTGTTTGTAATTAAGCAATTTTACTAGGTTTGGAAAAAGGTATATTGTGCGTGGGCTTTAAATCATAATGAAATGAAATAATAAAATAAAGGCGCTTGAGAAAGCGCCACTTTCATTATAACTTTTGATTACACGATTAGCAACATTTGGTTAACTTTAAAAGCAACTGCAAGAGTTTAGTCTAAACAAACATAGGATTAAAGCGCCATAACTCGCTAGATGTTATTTGTTAATATGTTGCGATGGACAGCGCTATACACTCGATATACATGTTCATATCTCCATTTACCGTAGATGCGCTTAGGGAGTCATTAAAATATTCTCATACAAAATCTACTTTTTTCCTACCTTGCACAACCGGTGGACTATTGTCCAGCTGTTTAGTACAAATATTGAACAATATTTATATATGGTATTATATTTTTATTTACGTCATCTACACTTCGAAGAAATATTTTGTAGGTCTAAAAATTGGCATAGGACATTTTATACGTTCTCCATATACATACAACCTATACGTATTAATAACAGTCAGTCGCGACTTCGTCCACGTGAATTAAATAATCCCCTAAACTCACACAACATAGCCTAAAACCTTCTGGAAAAATATAACTTTCTGACAATAAAATAATTATATACAAATCGGTCCAGCAGTTCCACATATAAACAAACTAACGATTCCGCTCTCTCTATCTATAATATAGTACGTTATATAGTAAAAAATTAAGATTATAATACCAATAAGGAACAATTTTGTTACAAACAACTGAGGAGGTTAATTTTAGAATTAAAAACAATACAAATACTTATTTATCTACAGATACAATAAAATTAGTAACTTTTAAACAATCGCATAAAATAAAATGCATTTACCTTATACAAAAATATGTTATACTTTACTAAGTACATTATCACACTGTCACGTTTTCTGTATAGTTCTAAGTAAAATTCATAAGAAACCATGAACTTTGGGAAAGAAAAGATCTCCAATGGCGACCGTAATAGGAAGATCCGCCACTAAATGGACAAACTTTTTGAGTTCAGCCACTCATGAAAGCTTGTGAGCCATTGGAAGAGACCAACATCAAAAATGATAGACGTAGGTGCTGTAAAAACGGAATCTTATTTGACTAGAGTCAAATCTTTGTCTAATTCAACTCATTTTATATGTATCTTACCTCATATAACAATAAAATTTAAATGCATATGCATAATATAATATCTACAGAGTCAGAACTCAGATGTACAACTAGGGGTATGGCTTTTCATGATAAGGTAAGGTTAATCATTTAAAACATTGAGATATTACAAAACTTGTATCCGATTCTTATTATATAATGTAGCGTTTTTCGCACTCTGCGCATAGCTTCTTAAATATCCCTAACGTTTCACGGGTCAAGTAAGATAGGAGATAAAAGGATATAATTAATTACACGTTCAAAAACATTGACAAATTGATATTTTATAAATACTAACATAAAAACCTACCTTAATTAACTGCATAACTTTTTCATTAAATGCTATATTTGAACACAACTCAGTCAGCAAGATGTTAACATACAAAATATGCCCAACGACGGTTTTAAAAAGTTTTTTGCATCGGAGTAAAACTAACGAATATACAGCGTTTAATGTGACCGCTCCTCAAGCTAGATTTACGAGTATTTAAAACTTTAAATCGAGTTTCCCACAAAGAACATTTTTGAAGTCCGTAAACATCATAACTCAAAATCTACTTGAATGATCGTCTTGAAATTTTGTACACTATTTCTACACATACATCAACAGGTAGTCAGAGGAAGTTTTTTTTATTTTACAATTTCTCTTCCATTTTAAAAAAACAAATTCAACAAAATTTTTTAGCGAAAATAGCGTTTAACACTTCAAAATGCTGCCAAAAAATAAAAAAAAAAGACTTCCCGAGTACCGCGAGAAACATATCACCTTTCAAATGCAATTACATTTTTTTGTTTCAGATGATCCGGTGACGAGTTATGAACTTTTTTTTCGCGGCGCCTCGGGAGATTCGCTGTCACGGACTTACTTATTGATATTTTTAATTGAAAATTTTATCAAAGATATATCACATGTTGTACTATAACGTGTATATGAAATCAATAAATCAACAATATTCGTATCTCCAAAAACAATCACGAAAATATGCCTTTTTTTCGTCTTTAAAACCTCCTCCCCTTATGGAAAAGTCACATTGTAATGACAAATTACCAGTGTTCTGTAGGTACAGAAGCATAAATACATATAGCCAAAATTTAAATTTTTACATTAATGTAGCATTAAAAATTAACATGTCAATAGGTAAGTATTCACAAAAATAAAATAACTTATTTTTTTTACGGAAATGACTGGTATATTAAATCTGCGTCAAAAGTATTTGAGGAAACATGATAAAAACATAGAAACAAAGCGACAACATAATACTTTTGACGAATTCTATTTCATCAGAATGAAAATAATATGGACCACTTCAAACATAATTCAGTATGAGCCAGTACACAAATTACCTAATAGTTATTTCCAGTGTCCAGTCATAAAAATGATAGCATTGTGTGCACAGACTCCGTAGGGTAATCATGATAAGTATGTATGGTATCAGTCTATGAAAAAATTACAATGAAACGGTTCATTGCAGTTTTTATTGGAGCATATTACTTGCTTTTAATTCAAAGGCAGTAATGTAAATAAAACAATGTTCGTAATACATCATTAATTAGACTTGTTTGTTTCGAAAATGAGTAACACTAAGGCCAGTTCAAAGTAACCTTGTACCTTAAGATCAATTAATATGGTGATACACACATTTTACACTCAAACAAGCTAAGTCTCGACAGTAAATGTTTCGGTGATTTTCCCCATCTCTGTGTCTCTAGAATTATTACACTAATTAAGATTGTTCCTTTTGTTTGGTTTACTTCCATAGGTTGTCCATATAAGAAAATGTGATATTTTCATGTGTTTGGAGTACATTGTAGTTCTTTTCTTTTCATAATACACATGGCGCAGATATCAATAAAATAGAATCCCAAAATATAAATAAAACTATCTTTAATTATCTGAACTTAAGCACAAACATTGAGCTAAATATCTCCTGGCAGAGGCATAAAACAAATGTATCTCTTGGCATCTTGGCATTCAACTCCTAGAACACTAAGCTTAAGGCTATGGCATACCCTAGAAAAAGCGTGCTGTTTCGACCAGTGTACAAAAACATATTACACTATTGAAACTTAACTTATTTGGGTATGCCATCAACTTAATGTCATCCATCATACATGAGCTTGTTTTTTTTTATTTGTAGTGGATAAGTAACATTGGATTTTCATAGAAATTTTATTTTAGATATCATTGTTATACATAGCTTGTCATGTGTGACTTCGCCTGGTATAATTGATTATAAAATGTATTTATAAACTTTTGGTACTTCCATGCTAAAATATCAAATTTATCTATTTGATAATGCATCAGCATTAGTAGATGATGTTACATTATTAATAAGCTTCATATTAGGTAATATCACAAATTGATGACCATCAGTTAACATAAATAAAACACTGCAGAGTTTAGCATTTAAATCCTAATAAGACCCCAAATGCATGAGAAAGGAATTACATTGCTAGTTTAAATGTAGAGATAAGCGATTTATTTATTTATAATTTACCATTTGACAATAGTTAATAAGATAAATGCAAACAACAAGCATGTAGTATTTTACATTATATCAACTCGATTATCAAAATAAAATAATTTTACAATATAGTATAAAGTGGTAACAGACAAACATACACACAAACAAACTTCCCCCTCAGGAATATTCTATCTCTGTTTGTTCCACTAAAGCGAGTTAAAACACAACAGATAAAATCACCTATAATTTGAAAAATTCAAGAAGACCACCACTAGTAAATTTTCTTCTTTATATTGTAATGAACACATGATCTGAAGACAAGTTTTATTAAAAACAGTTTATTACAGCATATTTTCTCTCCTCACTAATGCACTCTTTTAAACTGCTACCTTCATTTTAATTGTAAAATTGGCAGCTTTTTCTAAGAATATACCTAGCTTCATCATTGACTTCCTAATAGAAGAAATACACGCTACTGTAGTCAGTTTTTTAACACACAAATTAAGCTAAATAAAGTACAGATGACAATAGCAAATACATTTTTCAACAGATCAGTTTTGTGCATAATAAATATTTATGACTTCGATGTACTGACAATTCTTATAGCAAATACATTTTCAACACATCAGTTTTATGCATAATAAATATTCATGACCACAATGTACTGACAATTCTTAGCTTTACAGTATGACAGCAATTATTAATTAAGAACTATTTTAAACTCATTATATTCACAATAGTTCTTTGGGTCATATATCAATTCCATTTGTTTGATTGTCTAATAACCTATAATATTGACTTGTTACTATTATTTGACCAATCAATCAAAGTATCTGTACCTCTGTCTTCAATGTCCAATAAAAGATTGTCTGCCTCATCTCTTATATCATCTGATGTAACATTGACAATTTCTTCATCATTAATTTGAAGATTGACATAAGATAGAGATTTTTTCTTCTGTTCCAAGTCAAATATTTCCAAATTATCATCATCATCATCCTCAGACTCCATGGTCAACGGCATTCTTGATAATTCTAGTTTGTCCCTTGTATCTTCAGATTGGAGTACACCATATCGGAATTGATTTGCATCACCCATGGCATGACTATTGCTGGAATCATTTTTATTATTCTTCCTTCTGAAAAAGTAGTAAAATTTTATATATCACTGTGATTAACAAATAAAGTGAACACTAGTACTTGATCAAGTAAGGCTGTATCAAAACAAATTGCAGCTAGTATAGAGTATTGTTCAAAGATTTGTATTGAGTTCCCATAATAGACCCTCTCATTCTAATGTCTGACCAGTTTATACTCCACTATTGACCAAAAAAGTTAAACTACATTTTTTAATTAAAAATCAAAGTCATAAATCAAATTAAGTAATGCCATTCATTAAATTTATGAGATCTAATTGAATAATTAGGTTTTTAATGAATATTTATTGTATTAAGATGTGTTTTTTTTCACATTAATATGACATTTGTATTTAATTGATTACTATGGTTATAGCATGTGTCACAATAATTCAAAAGTTTTTCGAATGACATTGTGTAAAGTACCTAAGGCAGCGCATGCAGTGCACAAAATAGAATTTATTGAATTTTTGATAACTATGGTTGATTGGTCACAATGATTCAAAAGTTTTCTACTGGCAACAAATCAATGACATCATATAAATAACGTTTAGATTACCATTGTTAACAGCATGTGTAACAATAATCCAAAAAAAATCCATTGTGATATGCGAAATTATGCATGTGCAGTGACCAAAAAGGAATCAGATTAAATTTCAATGTGACAAAGTCCAAAAGTGCTCAACATTTTTATTGGACTGCACTTAAATAACTAAAATCAATCAGATTACTGATACGAAAACTTAGCAAGATATTCTAAAATAGCCACTGAAGATGGTCTGATCATTTTTAAGAACATTAGGTGTTAAAACTGGGAAAGGGGATTTACTTACCTATAGAAAATATAGTAGGCAATAGCTAAAAGTGCAAATCCACCAAAAACAATAGCACTTCGTTTTAAAACACCAGGATCTTTTAAGTCAAATCCTGCACTCTCTGCAGCAGTTGTAGTATTTTTTTCTGTACCATTTAAAATTGTATGATTTGTAGATACAGTGGAGTTGCTAATTTCTGTAACTGACATATAATAATGTAGGTATAAGTTTATATGATCATACAAACATAGGATTTATAGGGGGACAAAATACCCTTTATTTATTTATAAATGACTTGATATAAAAAAAATATGATGAAACATTATAGTTAAAAGTATACATGTATACCACTTTATCTAGGTATTTATAATATGATATTAAAGGCTTAAAATAATACACAAGTTTCTTGACAATCTCATGTGCTCTGATCGGCTATGACTGCACTAGGACTATGTATTATGTTAGGCAGGTACCTGAAGGTACACATATTTGCCTTAAGGAAAATGGTTCAAAAAATTTAAATGTATAACTTATATGAAATATATTCCAAACATTTAAAAATAAGTTGATAACAAGCATTCCACCAACAATAGGCATTTATAGTTACCATTTGAAAGACTTGTATTTGTTTCACTTGAACGATTGCTGTTCAGTGATGGTGTAGGCGGTGGTGTTGCTGTGGACGTAGATGAGGTGGTAGTGTTTAAATTTAGTGTAGGAGTATCTATATGGCCGCCCTCACTTAGTGCGGCTTGAACCTGAGGCTGTGCCTGAGGTGCTTCACGTTTGTCAACTTTTATCAAATTATTAGGAACTGAGGGCCAAAAATTATATTTTTCGTCAGTCAAATTGATATTCGCAACGTCGTGGTCCAGGTGGTCTTCATGTGTTCTCACGTAATTTATTACCAGAAGTACCAGGCCAATTTGACACAACATATTAAAATTTCAAGTATAACGGTAAACAAATTGAATAGTTCTTTTATTATATACATACGATTGGAACTATTTTTGAATATTTGTATTTTTTCTACACTTCTACGCTGTCACAAAATCCTAAACAACTAATTCGGTCTTTTTTTATTTTTCGAGGCTTATTCAGAAGTTCTAAAGGCTTTTGTAAATTCAATCCATATAGCCTAGCAAACACATATTAAGTCGTCAATTCGTTTTTTCGTTACTTAGGTACTTAATTTTACTTATTCTTCTCGATTTATCATCCGAGCCTTCGCTGCATAATCATTAACATCAGGTTGCCACGAAAAACTGCAAATAGTTTTTGTGCCTTCCAATTTTCAATTGCGGACATTTCTCGCAATTTGCGGCTGGCCTTATACTTTCCGGCAAAAGGGATTTTCTTAAATATTCCAGATACAGACATACATCAAGGGTCGAACGTGTAGGTACTTTTTTTCGTAAACGAACCTTGTAAAGTAAACATCCATTGTCTGCATCTTTATAACTAAGTTACACTTTTACCTATATCGTGGTTTAGCATTATGGCCTGAAAACAAAAAGCACGAACTGTTTAAGTCATTTTAACAAATAGACGTCAAAACGTTCGAATCGAAATAAAGGGCAAAACCATAAAGACAAAATCGGGCAAAGTGGAGATTGGTATACCACAGGTATCGGCCCTCGTAAACTCTCTGTTTTCTCTCTTTATGAATGATCTCCCGTCGTCAGTTACCCAAAAGCCTGACGGTGCTCTTCGCCGATGACACAACAGTGGTGGTAAGCGCACGCACGTACGAACAGCTCGTAAACGAGATAGCAAACGCGTGCGCTCAGCTAAACGCGTGGTTCTCGGCGAACGGCCTCGTCTTCAACGTCACAAAGCCCTAATGATAATATTCTCGACAGGAAACCCCACTTTAACTACACAAGTACAGAGTCCGATGCCACAATGCGAGTCCTGTAGATTTCTCGGATTTTTTATTTTATACCTCTAAGGTGGAAAACAAGCACACGGTCCGCTTGATGGTAAGCGGATTATATTATATGGATCTACCATAGACACTACAGTAATCTGGAAACACCATGTCTGTTGATTGTGTGAATAGCTGAGTAGTGCAGTATTTGTCAGACACGAGACGTTGCACTACTACAAATATATTTTGCCTACTCTCACTTCCTTCTGTCATATAGCATTATTCGATGGGTCAACTCGACAGTTATTCAGAACTTCGCACACTGCCGAGTGTAAAACCTCGCCATTCACAACTAATTAAAAAATATGGTATAAAGACACATTATTCTTAATATGTGTTTGATAATAAACACATATAATGTACACTCGACGCAACATAAACACCCGTAAACGCATCAGTGTTCCAAGCAGAGTGACTTATCAAACAAAGCGTCTACAACGTGTGCTACGACGGCTGGCGCACTGGATAAAAATCCGTGAGTCATAGCTTATTATGAACACCTGCCCGTCGACCTAAAAAACGAACTGTAACGAACTGAATGGATCAGAAATTTGGTCGCCGGCTAAAAGAGCTTTTACTGACTCTATCACTGTATTCTGTCGAAGTGAACACGTTTGACATTTTTAATATTTGTTTGACATTTTATTGCAATTGTTGGTTTTGGTTTTAACATTTTTATTGATTTTATTATTTTTATTTATGTTTTTTTTTGTTTTGACTTTTTTACGATTGACATCGTTAAATCTTGAACCGAATATTGATTCTGTTTATATGTTTATTTTTAATCGTTGACGTTTTATCTTAAAATATTTTTCTTTTGTTATTTTAATTTTTATACTTGACGATCTTTTTATTAATATTTAATGATTAATCATAAAGAAGACTGATTCATTTATTTTTATTGTTGTTTCATTAGAATTTAAAAAGATTTCATGGTAAATGATAAAAAGAACTTAATATACTTAAAAAAAATTTTCGTGTTATATACCGAGAGTAAAAGATGTCCGGCCGTTTTATCCAAATGTTCTGTTAAACTGACTAGTCTGTCCGGCTTTTCGGTTTCAAGACCTGGCAACGCTAAGTGGATGGATTTCGCGCATTAAATTCTCCAAATTCTGAAAAAAGTGTTAGTCCGTTGGAGTAAGGTCCGGGGAGTATGGTGGGTAACGGAGACATTCCAATACTAGCTCCTCTAGTTTCGCCTGCGTCTGTTGTGCAGTGTGTGCTAGACCACACACTTTATCCTGAAGCAGCAGTGGGCTAGACGGTTGACCAATCTCGGCTGTTAAACGGCTAGCTTTACAATCATGGTTTCCAATTGTCGGCAATGCAGATCTGCCGTTATCGTCTGAGCAGATCTTAGGAAGCTGTAGTGGATGACACCACCGCTGTCCATCAGACACTAACCAGTACCTATTTTTAAGTAAACTTTTGCTTTGGGTAGGATTTAGCCGGTTCTCCTGGATTTAACCACTGTGATAAGCGTTTCCGATTATCGTATAGGATCCATTTTTATCACAAATATGATTCGAAATCCCATCGTTATTGTGACGTGACGCAGCGGTCGACGCGTATTTGTTGGTTTGCTTCACTTAGTTCATGCGATACCCATTTTTCAAGCTTTTTCACTTTTCAAATTTGGTTCAAATGATTCAAAAAGCCTGCAGCTAACTCTGCCGTGCTTTGAGGTGGATTCGATTCCACTATCACTTTCAATTCCTCAGTGACAACTAGGTTTCCACTAGGTTTGTTCTGGAGGTCAAAATTTCCAGAACGAAAGCGTTGGAACCAAAAACGTACTGTGTTTTCTTTTACAGTGGCTTCTCCGTACACAAAGTTAATCCTTCGAGATGTTTCTGCAGCGCTAGTGCCACGATGGAATTCGTATTCGAAAATAATGCGATATTTCATGTTTTCAATATTGAGCACAAATGAATTATTACATTCGAAACACAAATAGACAAGCTTAAAATTGACATAAATTTGAATTTGGAAATTTAACCAAGCGCCGGCTTTTTGAGATCAAAGTGGCCAGTTCTATAAAACATCAATTTCATATATATGTAAGTACCTAATTTTAGACGCTCTTCACCGGTCCGTGTTGAAACAAGTTGTCTACAAGGGCGCTTAGTGCGGGAAGCAGGAGTCCAATTTGTACTTCACCGGTTTTTAACAATATAGATCAATACCCGCACTGGTCTATGGTCTAAATCACCCTATGTGACGGCAGGCCGTGCCCCAACAGTCAGGACGTATGAGGCAGAAGACAGATTCTTATAATTCGACATAACACATATTCTGCGCAGATTTGTTAATTACTATGTTTAAAAAGGGCACAGACAAACTTAAATATAGTCCCGCTGGCACCCTAAAAATAATTTATATTATCATCATAGGTTATGGGTTTGAACGATGTTTTAATAACAATAATGTTAAGCTAGAAATTAAAGTTGCATGGTCTACAAAATCATATTGTGGAGCGGCGGCAAAGAGGAGAGGCGAGGTGTTATGCCTGGGGCCCGCCGTGGTCCACTTAACTTGTGCTTTGGTTTCTTTATATACTGAACTGTGAAGGAAACTTCGATAGCGCGATATAGGACCCAGACCGAAGATCAATAATTCTTGCAGTGGTGCTTGCGTACGATCTTGAGAATGCCGAGTATGCGCCGTCCACAGTGAGTCGGGAGGGCGTGTAGTGCATGCCGAATATCAACAGTCTGCGGTGGGTCGAGACTGGTACGTTGCTGGCTGTGTGTCAGCAGTGAGTCGAGACACTGGCGAGTGCTGGTATGGTGGTGGCGTATGGCCACAGTGAATCGGGCCATAGAATGGTTGGCTGTTTGTCACTTTGAATCGAGACACTCAGGTTTGAGTTAGTGGCAGAAGCAGAGAGTGCCACGCTGGAGTGAGAGTACTCGACAGGGTGTTGTGATGCTGTACAGTGGAAGTGCCACGCTGGAGTGTAAATCCTCAACAGGTTGTGGTTGGTTGCTGTACAGTTGCGTCGCCGGAGAGGAGCTGCAGGAATTAGGAAGCGCTCAAGTGCTGCGATAGGTCCTGATAAGGCGCTGAATGCGAAGCGTAACGGTTGAAAACTGGTCCGTGTAACTGGTCGGAAGGAGTTGGCTGCAGCTGCGGAAGGTTCGTCAATGTTCAGCTCGGAGTCACCAATGTGGAGCGGCGGCAAAGAGGAGATCTCCTGCCAGGCGAGGTGATATGCCTGGGGACCGCCGTGGTCCTCTTAACTTTTTTTTTTTTTTTCTAACTACTGACTACTGTTGTTGGCCGCAGATGGCCTTTACAACTACACGCGGACTAACTTTTGCTGCGGTGCTGCTTGCACTCTTCAGCGAAAAGTTGGGGCGGTTTGCGCAAGTGTGTCCTAGACACGAACCTCAGCTTGGGCAACCGCTCTTAGAAACTAAAGTTGTATCTAACTAAAATTTACCGTTCTGAAGAGAAGAAACGGCAAGAAACTCTTCAGCCCTCGCCTATTATTAATTAAATCTAACTAGTCGAAGCGCCCGGGTATATTAGTGAACCTAGTATACCCGCGCGCTCGAGTGTGTGTGTGTGTGTGTGTGAAAACTAAACTGTCTAATGTTCCGTCGCCGCCGGCGGCGACGTATTCTGTATATATTTCTATAGTCTGTGTTCGCGGGCGCGAGCGCGGAAGGCGCTTGAGCTTTGAGCCTGCTGGTTATTTCGTCTTCAGAATCTGTAATGACGTGCCTCGGATATCTAAATGGACCTAAAGTCCCTCTAATGGGGGCATAGTTAGAAGATTGCCTAATTAGGGGATTGGGGTGGAGGGCTGCCGACTCAAGGTCCTCTTAACTTGCGCTTCGGTTGCTTTATATACGGAACTGCGAAGGAAACTTCGATAGCGCGATGTAGGACGCGTTAGGAAAGCCTTGCTTGTAGCGGTACAATATGGTCTGCTACATCAAATACAGCGGAGATCTCCTCTTTGCCGCCGCTCCACAATATAATACTTACAATATAAATAAACAGGTAGTACCAAGAACAATAATAAGGTTTTCTGTTACAGGTTTTATGAACTAGAAAATGATCGGCGTCCTTCAAACTCGAACACCGCTTATACAAATGGAACCAGTATACGTAAGAAGAAACCAATAAAGGAGAGCAGATTCCAAAAATCATCATTTGTCTCTTGTCATCATTTTTGCAAAAGATATACATACGTTTCTCTATAATATTTGAAGTACTAATTTCTACTAATATAAATAACAAAATCTATGTTCTTTACATTAAAAAATAATTTTTAAAATTTTGTTTAATTGTATATGTTAGCAGTCTTAAATAAAAAATTAAAATAAAAAGAAATGTAGACTACAAGCTGCCCAAAACTCTCGCTCACATTTTGCATCAATTAAAAAAATTTTTTTTGCTTCTATTGCTACCGAAAAAAACTTATATCACCCACTACTATACTATGTATATGTCGCAGGCAAATCGTGTAATCCGCCGTTTCATAAGATGCCTAGGCAGATCGTAAGTATGGAAACGAAAGGAACAGAACTCGCACTGTATGTTAGGTTAGGTCAGGTTCAGTTTCTCTTTTGCAAACATAGATGCGAAGCGAGCGAAGCGAGCGGAGCGTTCCAGCCAAGCTTCATATAATAATCTGTTCAGTTATATGATAATTTCTATATATATATATTTATAAAGTATCTCTCTCTCGGTGTCGCTTCGACCCGGTATGTTCTGGTAACTATGATTTTTTAGTTCAGATTGAGACTGCTTGTTTTAAAATAGTTTCAATTATTCAAATATGCGTCAATATTTAGCTTTTGATATTTAGAAGTATATTTTTACGTACTTATTAAAGACTTAAAAGTGGCTATTCATTGATATATCAAGTTTGAAACTAAGATAAGTATTCGAACTACACGAAAATAATATACATACATAGCATAGAGCACCCCCTGGATTAACCAGAATAAGAAGTATTGCATGTTATTTACTTTTCCTGCGGCTATCCTATTCAAATGTCATTCTATGCCTGTGCCAAAAACCGGCCAAGTGCGTGTCAGACTGGCGCACGAAGGGTTCCTTACCATTATCTATAAAAACGGCAAAAAAATCATGTTTGTTGTATGGGAGCCCCCCTTAAATATTTGTTTTATTTTAATTTAATTATTTATTTATGATATTTCAAGCGTCTGCCTGTTGCCGTTACCAATATCGAGCAAAAAAGTCACGTTTGTTGAATGAGAGCCCCCTAAAATATTTATTTTATTCTGTTTTTAGTATTTGTTGTTATAGCGGCAACAGAAATACATCATCTGTAAAAATTTCAACCGTCTAACTATCGCAGTTCATGAGATACAGCCTGGTGACAGACGGACATCTTAGTAATAGGGTCCCATTTTCTACCCTTTGGGTACGGAAATCTAAAAAACCAGGCCATCCTGCTGCTCCGTTACGACGCGAGAGAATAGTGCCCCGCGGTATCACCCATGAAATAATCTATTCTTATAGGAATTGTCGATCCGTATAAAAAATATCTTTCATCCTCTATCCTTACAGCTTTGCCAATGCCAGCTGTTTAGTGGGTGTACCTTTAAAATGAAATTGTAGGTCTAACTAGTGAACTATAAAGAACTAGTACCGCTGGATTAAACTAAATAACATTTTTAATAAAACTAACAATCACATAAATTGTTTGATTTATTCAAATAGACATTTATATTCAATCAATAGCACACTATAAAGTAGAATTTCCAAATTTTTTGGTATCTATAACACTGACTGATTGTTAGTAACCTATTCACATGTCTGATTATAATGTGTATCCTAATGTTACAATCGGTAATTTTTGTTCAAAATTTTAAGGTACACCGTAAAATATCACCTAAAATTGAACAAGTTGATTAAATTTAAATACAAATAGTATAAGGTTTATCAAATGACTTAAGTACTAGTTACATTTTGTTAAATATATCGGCAGTGACAAACAAGCCAAGCACACATTTTGGTTCTGTACAGAAAGACTTAGTGCGTACGAGCATTAGTAATAAACCGAGATATCAGGGCCTCGGATGTAATCTACCGACATTGGTTTTAATTCTATGTACCAAATATTTTTTTAACCGGTTCAAAAAGAGGAATATAAATTGATAGCTTTATTAGCAAGCTAATATTATTATGAATCTTCATTAAATGTACGTGCCCTTATTAAATTGTTCTTTAACTTATTATAGAATAAACTGCATATTACAAAACAAGGGTTAAAGTATTCACCAGAAGAGTTATTTAAACTTTAAAAAAATACAAAGATTTAAATTTTTTTTTTTAAATCAGCTGTTAGGTTTATATTTTTCGAAATAGTAACGATGTTCGTCTTAAATTCTCATATGATGCCCATTCACATATAATTAAAAAACATATCTATGAAAAACTAAAGTAAATGCAAGTCTTCCAGTTGTAGGTATGCAGTGTGCCGTGTCAACTTGTGTGTACAATACTATTATATGTATAGAAAAAAACTTATTATATAAACGGAACCATATATATATCAGAAAATCCCATCCTGAATTCTTTACATTGCTTACTATCAAACAGTACCTTGTCTTTCTTAGAGCACGTTCTCTGAGTGCAAACGGCCAGATAAGGTTGAACTATCCAAACAGGAGTATATGGAGGGCGATCAGCCTGCCCCGTCGGCGACCGGAATTGGAAAAGGACGTGAACTCTTTTGCTGACAGCGCGATGGGCACTGATTTTCTATAGCAATGACACAATTTATAAACGAAAATTAATTTATAATTTATTTATTTAATTTAAGTTACAAATATATGAATCTGTTCTATTTACCGTTTACAGTTATTTATGTAGAATTATGCTTTTATATTTTTGTTAAAACTTTTTATTAATTAGAAATATTTTTTTTAAGTATTCAGATTTGTGATTTTCTGGCAATGAGCAGTAACAATAATGTATAATTATTTACCAATTTAAAAAAAAAAATCTGTTTTCCGTCTATAGTAAAGACCAATCTCCAAATGTATGTATAATGTATCACAAATATAATGTTCACAAAAAGTGATCGAATTTTGTCCAAGCCCTGATAACTAAATATTATATGTATTATTAATAATGCTCGTAACATGAAAAGTCTAGAAAAACGTTTAAAATTAGATCAGTTATTCTGTCTTCTTATAAGTCAACAGTATTGAGCTTCCGGTTCTTTTTGAATTCTTCTTATAACTATAATAAGTTAAGTTTACATTATAACATTTATATACTATGTATTTAAATATCGTACCATTTCGAAAGTTAATCATAACTACATCCATTCAAAATCTCACAATGTAACCACACATTTTGATCTAGTACATACATACAAGAGCATATATAATTTTACCTTAATTTAATTTATAAAATGATAAAAATGTAGTATAAATTACCGAATACGAGCTAATTTATACAAAATGTATATAACATCAAAATGATACAACGCATATAACGCGTTTAGAAAATAATATACAGTCGTATAAAAATTAAATAGCCTATAAAAATAGATTGCACATAAAATATTAAGTTTTATGAAAATATTCGCATAGAAGTTGTACAAAACTAAAAAATCATTAATCAGGATAATTTTGATTGAAAAAAAACAGCATTAATTTTATCATATTTCTTAACATTTTGTATATTACAAGGTGCGTTTTTAATTGGAATTATTTTCTATGCTTAAAAAGTACCTACACACATGGTACAAAACGGCATAAGTGCAAAGGTGATATAAAAAGAATGTGGCCCCTGACTATATATCACTGAAATATAAGTAAATTACTGCAGCACAAAATAATATATTATACAGCTGAGTACCTATCTATAATTTTTATTTATATTTTTTTTTTAAACCACTACTTTTACTTATGCTAAAGCATTTAATTTACGAAATTTTACTTTTTTTAAAGTAATTTAAATATAAGTTGCCTAATAAATCCTCTAAAACTTTAATACAGATATTAAAATCTATGTTTACTTCTAAGGTTACGACTTTGAATAACTATACCTACATTACACTGACTGAATTACTGCCGACTCCTGATGATGATGGCCGAAAGCACGGCGCCGAAGCGCAGCTCTAGGCCATCACAGCGCGGTCAGCATTGCAGCTGCATATCTTGATAACCAAGCTGGCATAAAGCGCGCTTTACAGCGCGGACAGCAAGGTTCGCAATGATCTCCAAGCTTGAAGGCCGAGAGCATAGCTAAGCTAAGCTCGAGGCCATCATAGCGTGACCAGCAGCACAGTAATTGCATACCAAGGCTTGTATATTGATTTACTCAAACAAAACGAGTAATTAAAATAAAACCAGCTTCAAGGTTGACTTTCGACAAAGAAGGTTGTCAAAATAATGTTCACATTACAAGCATTTTTTAGGAAAATAATAAGTCTAATAATTATTTTTATTTAAACATATGAAATCAATAGATTATATTAGTTAGTGAGTAATTTTATATTCTGTTCTTTTAACAAAGAACTAGGTATCTGTGAGTTTTATTTTCTTTGCATTTGTCGTTCAAACAATTTTTTTTTCATTCAAATCTAGAATAACATATTGTCAAATTTTAAAATTGAGCCTTAAGCCTAAACCATGGCACACAAATTATTTCTAAAAAAAGGAGGGACCTTTTCACAACTGGTAATTTGGATATTGTTTTATTCAATCGTACAAAGTCCACAGGTAATTTCACTTACATTCATCTACTTCTAAAAATAAGTGTAAAATTCTGAAATCTGAGCAAATTGAGTTTACGTATATCAAATTAAATTTATTAAACAAAGGCTCGAAATATGATAAGATTAGAGTCTCCACAGTCAGTCTTGCAAAGAAACTTAATTTAAATACGGAACTGTAATTGAATCTAAATGGAATGTGAAGAAAAAGAACAAAAAAAACCAAGAAATTAAAAAATTAAAAAAAAACTACTCATGATTAATAATAAAATAATATTTCATAGGTGCAAGCTAATAACCATGGAAACTTTTGGACAAAAATAAAAGCTTCTATATTGATTTTAAAATCTTATGATATTCGGTGATCTAAAGCGCTCTACTCATAAATGGAACCATAAAATATCTAAACTAAAAATAATTTATTAATACTAGCTACAAATTTACGTCCCAAATAGGACGAAGTACTTTAAAATTATTCCTGGCTCGATGTAAGCCAGGATAAATCCATCGTGATTGGACTTTCCAAATGCCAATTCCAGCTCAGTTATGTGTTCACTCCAAACGTGCCTTGTAGCTGGTCTTCCAGATTTCGGCCAAAGTCACGGCTGAATGGAAACGATGGAAAATGCAAAGTGGCAGGGTAAAACGTTGGACCAAGGACCAAGCAACAAAGCCGTAGAAATCCAATTGCACCTGAAAATAAAAATAAAATCTGGTAAAGTTTTCAAACGTATTTTATTGTCCGTAGTTAATAATGTCATTAGTTATTACTAACTAAAACCTACTAACCCTTAAAAATATATAGGTAGATGTATATAACAATGTACTTTAAACCAAATATAACCAACTGTACTAAACACATATTCGTACTCTAAGACGTTTTTAAAGGCAAAAAAGAAATTTGTTTAAAATTTTTGATAAGGTAAATGGTATGAATGGCATATTCCGAGTAAAAACATTATATTTTTAGCGACATTTTCACTGCGTTATGGAATCAAAGAAATTAAATAAATAAGAGAAGATTGGTCGCATCGACGAATTCAATCGATTTTAGAAATATTTTTGTACACATAGAACAAGCCTGCTTAGTTTGGGACCTGATAGCGCTGTGTGATTTGTTTATTTATTTTTACGATTTCCACTTGAAAAATGGCATTTTATTTATCGATAACAGTGAATAAAACTCACTTTTACTCGGTGAGTGAATAAAAACATTTTGAATTTGGAACAATTGTTAAATTGTTTTCATTGTTATTGTGGTTGTTATTTGTCATTTTTGTTTTTTCACCTGGTAATAATTACCGAATATATACCAAAATGACAAAGTTTTTATATTTTCTCGCAGTAAAAATTAGAGTACACAACACGTGAAAAAAAAACTCGGTCCTATGTTACTCTCGCTCCGCTCAGGATTCTCCTCTTGAATCATTCGCTGCTCTCGGGATCCAAGTTAGTTCCTCCTTATAAATTCCCTTTTTTCGACTTGTATAATCTACTATTAATATATTTTGGGCTATATATGCTATTTTATATATGCTTATTACTTTAAAGCTGGTAAATTCGACGTATAAAGCCAGCCTAATTCAGGTTACACTTTTTGAAACAACTGGCGCGCCACCTATACTGAAAGGGCTGTACTGATTTAAAAACCTTCACCGGCGGGTGCACAACAACTCACCAAAATTTCAGTACAATCGGTTTACCCTTAGTGCGCGAGCCCGACTCGCACTTGACTTGAAAAAAATAATTCTTCAATTAAATACGGCGTGACCAAGGAAAACATGGATTCATTTTCATCTATATATATAAAAATTACGTGTCATATTGTTTGACCGTGATGGACTCCTAAGCTATTGAACCGATTTTGATCAAACTTCGCAACTATCTGTTATTTGATCCAACTTAAAAGATAGGATAGTTTTTATCTCGGTCTTTTTAGTGCGAGCCTGACTCGGGCACTTTAGGTAAAAACCAACTTTCGCCTTGTTACAGAGGGACGGCGGCAGCGGTACTACGTTCCCCGGGACCGCTAGTATATATATAGATTTCCTTGTTCCATGAAGTATTGTATATTGTGATATAAATGTACTAGGACTTTATTAGTCACTAGTAGTTGTTTGTGACGTTGCAGAGAAGATGTAGTTGGGATTTTCATTGGCCAAAGTTGTGCCTCGATAGTACAATTGGTAGGGCATTTACATACGTACTCTAAGGATTGATGCAGGTTCAAGTCCTGGCTCAAACTTAATCTTTTGACTGCACTTTTCCTAACTATGCAATCAAAACCGCGGACATTAACTGTAGATAATTTTATATGAGAGTAAATTGAGATTGTACTCAGATGGTTTCGAAATGAAATGAGCACAGAATAAAACAAACTTACGGGATTGGCCAGCACTTTTTGTGCTTCAAAAGTGTAGATGAGCCACATGGTGACGTTACAGATGAGCAAAAATGTGACTGCTTGGCGAGCAGGCTTGCTGCGCTCTTGTTCAGGCAGGTGGACGCGACGACGGGATACATCAGCAATGAAGAGGAGTTGGAGTACCACCTGAAACATACAATAGCGTTTTTAATTCAATGAACACTTATTATCGTCAGCATTTCAATCGAAAGACTTTCTTTGAAATTTGCAGCAATGTAAATAAAATTAAGAATCTTTAGTTTCTAATTTTATTTAACTGTTATCAATTATTAGAAGCCTTATATACTTTATACTCTGTTGATAATTTACCAAGATATTTAAATCATTTATAGATTTATTCATCAGTTATATTATATCATTTATTATTATAAAGTAAAGATTTTAGGTGTTCTTGTCATTATTACCATTTGTCAGAATTTCTTACGTATAGTTCAAACGGCCTCAAGTCGGTTTCGCTAAAATAATCTTTACACTTACTTACTTACTTACAATAATTCTTACACTTATTACATATGATCTTCCAATAATGCTATTTAATCGATAAATACCTTTATATTAAAAAATATATTCCCAATTCAACTGTTCAGCTACCTATTCTTTTCTAAAGTAGTTTAAATTAAATTAAATAATAAAACATAGCAACATTGACTTTTTTATTTATATACGTTTATTCCCGAAGAAAAATAAATATTCATTTTCCCAAAAATTTTCTGAAAGGAGCGATTCCTTTATTTGCGATAAGACCGTTGTGATTTTCTTTTTGTTTTTTGTTTATTTTAATTTGTGATATATAGTAGGTATATAACTAATACTATTACTATATATGTATATGAAAATGCTTGTTGTGTGAACTTCGTTGATTGTAATTTAACTACATCAAATATATTCTTACCTGCAGCACACTTAAGCATCCAGTAATCATGACCAGCAAATTGGGCTCGTGAGTAAAGGCTCCCATTCCTCCAGCAATGACGCTGAACACGGCGTACACGAACAGTCCAAACGCAGAGACACGAAGCAATATGTCGTTCAGATCTGATTGTTCTTCGGAACGGAACTTCAGTGATTGTACCCTGCGAATAGGCTCGGTACAGGAGGGAGGGCTCGAATTCCATTGCATTTTTCGACCACTGGCCGAAAGTAAAAAAAAAAAAGAAAACCAAAAATGGTGGACGTTGAAAAAATAAGTAGAAAATAATCAAAAGGAAACAAACAAAATAATAGGTCAAGGGTTTAACATTATGGGAAATATAAGAATACATGATTATATGAAAATACGAAGTGTTGGGGTGTCAATAATGAAAAGAAAGAAAAAGATTTGCACGTACAATGTGCAGAAATTATTATTTGATTAAATGAATATATTCAGTTATTATACGAGCCAAAAACAAGGAACAATTGTGAAGGAATGATGGAAAAAAAAGGAAGAAAGGATGAATGATGGTTAAGGAAAGAAAAAAATAATAAAATTAAATTAAAATATTCCTAAACAAAATATAAAATAAACTAACTAAGAAAAATAATTTAAAACCGTCGAAAGATGTCAATGGTTCAAACAATCCTATTTGTGTGGTTCCTTATTACAATCCTAGTTCCTACTAATCTTATAAATATGAAATTTTGTAAGTCTGTTTGTATGTTACTTAATCACGCTTCAACAGATCCAATTATGCTCAAATCTGACACAGAGATAGTTAAAGACACGGAAAAGGATATAGGCCACTCTTTAGCCTGGAAAATACAAAAGTTCCGCCGGAAATAAGTATTACCGGATTCCACTTAAACGAACTATATACACTTAAACCAAACTTATGTAGTATGATCAACGAGTTACCATAAGAATATATCTCGCTGATAACCAAATTTAGAGTCGGCAGAGCCGCTGGTCTTTTATAATAATTGTAGCCACACCAAGTCTTATGCTTTTGTTTTCCTACTCGCCGCTACCATTTTTCAGTTAATATAAACGATTCATCTACTAGGTTGTCCAACACTTACCTATACGCTTACTGGAACGTGGTAACTGTGCTTTACCTGACAAACTAGACCCGCTATTTGATTTTATGTTGATAATATTATTTTTTACCAAATATTCTACTTTTTTATTATACTTAAAACAAGCTTCTGCCGGGGCTCGCGCTAAATTCAATTATCAGCGCAGGGTATCTTGCGCAAATCCTTAATTATAGACAAGTGTTTGCTACAGCAAGCTATAGCTGTTCAGCTACATGGAAATCGGTTATAGGTATTTCTAAGAGAATATACGAATGTCCTTCTCAGTCCCTTTAACAATCTCTGTACTGTAATCAGCTCAATTGGTTGCTCCGTTGCGACTTTGCGACGCTGAGCAGTAACAAACAAAAAAACAAAAAAAAAACGAATTTCACAAAATAAAATTAGAAAGAGGATATAAGTATTGTTTTAAACCCCGAAATGTCTACTTTTATGTGCCGTAATGGCCGTAAGACATGCGATAATATTATAAACACACGCTGTTTCCAATCCAAAACACTTATTTCTACAATAAATAAAAAATGTGAAATCAATTAAACTTGCTTTGTATAAACTTATAATGTAAGCTTGACTATAATATTTAGACTTAAAGTAGGAATCCTTTGCGCCGCGCACATCTTCATAATTAAAAAAACCACATTACGATCTGAACTAACTAACAAAGCACAATAATTATAATTTTATGGAATTCCTATCACAAATGTTATGATCAATATGTAATATAATGTCATATTTGTAGATACAGGAAGATAAAGAACAATAACTATGCTTACCGTATAAATCCAATTAAAATCGCCAATATCGATAACACCATCAGAGCGCAGTGTGAAACGTCAGCCAAATAAATTGATAGACGTTTCAGTTCTTGGTGTCTTATTAGGACAAAGAAGAGAATCAGGCAAATCAGAGAAGCAACCAGTAGTAGAAGCCCGCAGAAGAGTCCTTTGGAGGCGCCAGCACAGTCGACTCGGTTGCCACGTTGAGCCGCTGCAAGTGCTGCTGCCCTGCGGGAGAGAACAGCTTCCAGACGTCTTTCCAGATCTTCATCGTTGGCCACGCTGCAACCAAATGCGTACGCATACGTCAGTCGCGTACGCGACGCCACTTGGACTTCGTTTAGTATGTTAGCAAACACTACTATTAGTATTATCTCATTATTATCTACACTACTAGGTACTAACTAGTACACTTGTAGTATTTATCATGTTTAAATCATAACCATTTACTAAAGTACATAAAAATAATGAAATTAAGGTAAGTAATTTAAGTAATAATTCCATTACACTACTTAACATCATAAAAGCCTTATATTTTCGATGATGCATTTTATTAGGGTTTCGTAGCAAAATTACCAAAATGTCCTTCCGTCCGTATTTCACAGTCTTATAACCCTCCGTTTTTTCCATTAAGTGTTATAATTTTATAGGCTATTTTACAGTCTTTGTGAACCGCCATTAAAAATAGCAAATTTCAACCGTTTCACCCGCAGAAAATTAGGTTTTGTAGGAACTCTCGATCTAGGTAAATATAGCCTTAGTCAGTTTCGGGTCCATAAACTATCACTATGCAAAAATCATGTAGCAGATCTACATTGCTCTATTACTGAGTTACACAAGGACAAACTAGCAAACACAATGTCCCATTTACTACTATAAAGTTAGTATGATATGGTCCGTGTTGCATTTTTACCTGGGATAGCGGCCAATGTGTTTCCACATAACGTAGATGACAGCAGCGCCAATGAGAGAATATTCAATGATGAATGGGTAGAGATAAGGTGCGGAGTCAGTAACGATAGTGCCCATGATGGGATTCCTTCCGCAAATAGTAGTGTTGTCGATATTAGCAATCAAAGCTGATGCTTTGATTGCATCAAATGAATCAAAAATTTGTAGGCCATTGTCATCTGAAAATTTACAAAATATTAATATGTTTAACAAATTATTGGACAAGTCAAACAAATTTGCAAACAAAATAACTCAAGAACCATGCCAATATTAATGTAAAAACGTGAGTAATAGTAGTTCTACAAAGTTTTCATTAAACAAATAAAACAAAAACGCAAATCAGAAGTGCGACGAAGACCAACAAAACGTAAAAACTCAAGACGACGACGTTCTAGCCACAAACCTGGTGAATGTGGTGGTTCATCAACACGGTATGTTTGAACGCTATTTCCCCATTCATCTCTTTCGGTTACAAATGTTCCTGTATTGGTAGTTGGTATCATAGTGGACATTGTGCTAACAATTGGTTTGACAGTCGAAGAATAAAGCCAATGGAAGACATCTACTACGACCGTTGATGGTAAAGTTGTTTTGTCAAATTCGGAAGCTAGAGGTGTATTAACAGATGTGGTTGTAAAAGGGTTGTCATTGGGCCATGCTTGTTTAAACTCACGCTCGTATACCATCCCATTGCCGTACCCTACAGTAGTCTTAATAGCATCGATCAGTTTCGATTTAGGATAGAAGCCACCATCAATATTATATGGTGAAGAAGTTGTGGCTGGAAAAATCAGTGCAAAAAATGATTGAACATTAATCGTACATGCAGTATTTTTTCGTTACTTAAGTTAAATTGTTAGACATTCATAGCAATGCTTTGTTATGATTAATTTTATTACAAGTAATTATACAACTGAGAAATAAGAATTGACTTACTAGTAGTAAGCGTAGTTGTAGGTGTAACACTTTTAGCCGTTGTCATATCATTAATCAGTTGCTGTCCTGCAGTCTTAGCAGTAGTCAAAGTAGTAGATGCTATAGAAGCAGCCGTAGACGTAACAGTTCCAATTACTTTTCCTGAATGTCTCAGAGTATGTTTGCGAATGACTTCTAAAACACATATTTTTTTAATTTCAGAAATGAAAATTGAAATAAGTCTCTTAATACTTACTATTAAACATTACTTACTTCCTAACACAGTCTCTCCCGGAATACCCTGGGGATTTTTCACATGATAGTCAGTGATTTCTTTAAGTGATTCTAGCACTAAAGTGCGAATCCACACACATATATTAGTTGCGACAACGTGCATTAAACCAAATCTGGCAATGACTTTGAACCTGTGTATGTTTAACTGCAAAAAAAAAGACAAAATATTAAATTTAAACACCTTCATTCATTATATTCATCAGAATATAACACACAAAACAACAAAACTTACTCGTGAGTTCATAAATATGAAGTACATTTGCATAAAAGTAAAAACCATTTGTAGTACAGGATTAACGCCCTTCAAAATTAAGTAGCATGGTGACTCAAGTGGTAACTCGAAAAATGTACCAAATTCTAAGCCATTGTAAATCATCGTACCCAGACCAAAAGCTGCAAAAAAATATATATTTTTAATATGTAAAATAAAAAATCCAATCTCTTCTAAATCCAATTTTTAAAATGATGCCCCTGTTAATAAAATTATAAAAAAACATTCAATGAAATTTGATAGAGTTCTAAAAAAAAAATCAAGCATCAAACGAGTCAGGGAGTAAGTTCCGAAGACTTTTTTGAGTATTTATTTTGGTATGTAGATACTTTATTCTATCGATTTTTTTATTGCCAATGAAAATAAGCACTGTGCGACATATTTCTCCAAAATATTCTACGTTGTAATAGTTGATATTATTGTTGTTTCTAAATAGTACTCCAATAAGTGTTGAGGAATTAGTGACTCTTTACCCGAATGAAGACGTTTAACGCTACAAACAACAAAATAAAAATTACCAATCGCTCCAATCCTTAGGAAGAAACTACCGTGGCTATGATCATTTTGTGATGTTTTACGCTTACGTCCTGGTCTTGCAACAGGTCCAGCTTCCATCTCCACAATATCTTGCTGCTGTAAAATATCAAATTTAACTTTAATTTTTAGTGTAAAATTTAAATTATTTTTATATAGCGTATTTACAATTTTACTAGTGATTTAATAATCAGTTGTATTATATACCTTGGCAATTTACATCATTTTAGGATATAGAGGTGAATTAGTACCTACTTCTACTTTTTTATGCAGCAAACATTGTTAAGTTCTTCACATTCGGGTTGTTCAATCGATGCATTTTTACAAGCCGCTGAATACGGTCAGAATAAAGTTACTAAAGCCTACTGCTGAGCAAGATGAAACAACAGCGTGAAAAAAAAGCTCTAACGCAAAAGAGGAAAACACTACGGCAGCACATCCAAAGCTCTCGGGTTTGACAACGATGATGGAACACATGGTCAAGCAGGATGCCTCAAATTGACCTCACCTGATCGGACGCATACAACTGCGCCATTTGTATTTGCAATTGTTGCTGACGAACTTTATCACGCATCTTACGGGGATACACCTCCTGTCCAAATGATATGGAAAAACAAAAAGTAGGAGGCGTAAACAAAAAGGGTACATGCAGCCTATTTGGTGTCTGACGAAGCATTGATAACAAAACCATATTTGTGTGAAAGGCAAAATAAGTAAATTGTTTAAAAAACACTTAAATTTGAAACTGAGTATTAAATAATATTTATGTGGTTAACTAACACAAGACGACACGCGAAAGCGAAAAAATGACGAACATTGTTAAAAAAATACAAAATTAATAGATGTGCTGTGCGTATTTTTACATACAAAATTCACTAACCTGGAACTGGCTCTGCTTCTTAGATTCTTTGGTTGTTTTTTCTTTGCTAGCATCCTTTTCCTTATCCTTTGACTTGCTTTCCTTCTTGCCATCCTTTTTTCCGTCTTTGCCGTCTTTTACATCCTTGCCTTCTTTTCCTTCCTTATCTTTGGTTTTCTTTTCTTTCTCTTTCTTCGGTTTCTTCTCTTTTGGTGGAGGTTTAGGTTTAGGGGGGCTTCCACTGCAGCATGCACTTTCTGCAATAAAAATCATTGATAAAAAAAAATCTAAATATATATATTTATATGCACCTGTATGCACTTGTATAGTAAGTTATACAAACCTTGTAGTAAGAAACAGAAGACGTATAATAAAAATAATATGCTCATTCCATACAAGTAGGTGAAGAACCCTTCGTAGTAGTAAAGTGGTAGATTGTGAGTGATGACATCACTGATGACGTAAGCAATGCATACGACGACCAAAAGCTTCGCGTAGATAAAACTTGAAATTATGAATAATGATGTCCTGGAATAGATATTAACATATTATTAATACAGAAACTTTGTTACCTAGTTACTTATTACACTACTTATTTCTAATTAGCTAATTATTGCACTAAATTCAAATACAAGTAAAAACTAAAATTCAAAATAAAACTTAACTGCAAAACAAATCATATCGATTGAATGAGTGAAAATAAATAAGAATCCTTCACCAATTTATCCTGATTTCTCTTTCCTGCGTTACCATCAGACCCTGATCACCTTTAACCTGTTCCCATTCCAAAGACGCGAAAAATGGTACCTCTGCTGCAAGTTGGTAAGGGGTTGGGTATCCTCCAGACTTCAAGTGATGCTGCGTTATCAGATTAAGGTTACCATGTTCTTGTTATATCATTGAAGTAATAGTATCTATACCAAATTTTTAAATGGATGAGACCTGTAGCAGTTGCTCTCTCTCCAAAATCATGCACGGGACCGATTTCCAAAAATTGTTCACTTTTAGAGATCTATATTACTTTAGATAGTTACAGGCAAATTTTTTTTAGTTCCGTAAAGCCGCGTTCCCTGCTCGTGTTTTAACTTTAAAAATAGTATGTCAACTATGAAAGAGCTGATGTTCTTCAAACGGCTTACCAGATTTTCATGAATCATAGCTAATAATACACTCAATCAAGTCAGCTTTTAAACAAAAAAAAACTTCTAAATCAAAATCGGTTCTTCCGTTTGGGCGCTATGAAGCCACAGACAGATACACACGTTAAACTTATAACACAGAGGGTGTTATTAGTTCTCGTGGGCGGTAGCATAGTTAAAGATAGTTTATATAATTTTGGAAATGATGAATTTTCAGATTTATTGAACTGTTATTAGTACTTTAGTCAAACATTTTGATAAAAGGGACAAAGTACCGCAGGTGACATTGTTAAAAGTTTCTTGGTCTTGTTGTTTCTCTTAAGAAAACACGTTTACTGTTACGTAATTTTCTGTAAAAAATGTGTTATTTACATCACTGTTACCGATATGTTTAATACGACAAACGCTTTAGTATTAATGTACCTAAAAGTTTTAATGATCATAAGATACTTATACTTGTTTTTTTAGACACTAATGATTTCTGAAAAATTGAAGATGGTGATTAAAAAGAAATCGATAAGAGTCTATAGAAGTCATGTTATTGAATTCAAAGTAATAGGTACACAATCGTGATTACGCCTTTTTAGTTTCTATATTGTCGAGTATTCAGATCTTATTTCTTATTTTGCATACATAAAACCCTAAATAAAAGGTTTTAAAAAAAATAACCATGTTGTAAAAATTTGTTGAATTTAAAAAAAAAACATCACCTTCGCTTGTCTATGCCATAGACATAGAGACTAGACAGCACATTTCCTAAACATCTTGACCCTCAGCAAAAAACGAAGTACCTAATTGCGAGTGATGCGACGGGAAAAGGCAGGAACAGGAAGGGTTCTACCACGTCAGCTATTAGTTGTATAGTCAGATTATATGTAATATTCTGTCAAATTGTATGTATTGAACGGTGTAATCACTAAGCAGTGTAAAATTCCATAGCAATTACCAACTAAAATCGTTGTGTGAATCCAGCTAAGCTTTGCATGGTTATCCTAAGCAAATTGAGTCTAGTTAGTCCTGCTGGTATTAGATTTTAAATATTTATGATGTATGTATTTTTTAGGGTAGCCACCTTAAAATATAAGCGAGGGTGATTGGGCCATAGTCCACACGCGGGCCCAGTGCGGATTATGGACTTCACATACGCCATTTTTTTCTTCTTGATGTATGCAGGTTTCCTCACGATGTTTTCCTTCACCGAAAAGCCAGTGGTGTGAATAAATTAATCAGTGTACTTGAAAAATTAAAAAAAGACTCATTGGTACACGCCGTCCCCGGGGTTCGAACCTCCGCCACTTGGGACGTAAAGTGAAATTTAAACCCCTCGGCCACCACCGACCCGACATGAAGGCTGGCAAGAAATGACTGATTAATAATTAAATTCATATTAAATTTTAATTTTCAAACTTTGGGCCATTTGGAATCTTTATAGACGAGTAATAAGAATTATATAATAATGTTAATAAATAATTACATATTTCTTTTATAATGCTTCTTTCACTTTTTCTATTGAATTCATCGGTGAAGTAGAAAAGGTTACAAAAGGCTACAAATATGGCAAATTTGACACAAACATTGCAAAGGCTTATAAATCTACAACACTGTAAAATATAATGTAATAATAGATAATATATTTTCGGATATATCTGGTCCCAAGCTAAGCAAAGCATGTACTATATATACCAGACAATGAATACAAATGCATATACTTTTTTGTAAATACATATAGTATATTATACATGGGAAACACCCAGACTCAACACAAACGGATTAGTACATAAATGTTTGTCTCGTGCGGGAATCGAAGTCCCACGCCACTAATTCAGCAGTCGGGTCATTACCCACTGAGCAACAAAGCCAACACAAAGGTAACAAATAAATGCAGTATCTGATTCTACTATTGTGTCGTTTATTTTATATTATCCATCATTTATAACATAAATTATTTATTTTTATATTTTATCATTAATATGTTTTATTTTGATGAATGAAGACGTGATTTCATTGGAGGCAGAAGAGGAACAGACTGCACGTGGACAGGAAGGCAGGATATTCAAGAATTACTTGGCGAGTGCACTCGGACATCCAAAACACTTTCACATAATATTTTTAGAATACCCTATCGTCGTTATTTTGAGCTGTGGTCAAAATTCTTTGACCAGTCTGTGTTGAACAGATTATTTGAACATACTAATCGAAAATTTAATCAAAGATAGTAATCGCATTGAACTCAAAGATACAAATGAGACTGAAATGAAGACTAATCGGAATGTTTTATTAATCTTCAGTATTAAAATGCAATGACTCCGATGCTGACATTATATTTGCGACTAATGGAACAATTCATGAAATATTATGTCTAAGTACAGATTTTCTAGCTTGATTAACTGTCTGAGATTTGACGATATAACCACAAGACAAGATCGATTATAAGAAAATCTATTGACGCCAATATCAAACTTTTTCGATAGATTTATTTCTAACTCACAACGTCCATATTCTCCAGGTGCCTACTTATGTATTGATAAAATGCTGGTGCCATTCATGTCAAATTTTAATGAGTACTTTAGTGTGAAAATGTGTCTGCCAGACTACTACGTCAGCAAAATTTAAAAAATAAGTGCACGTCAGTTGCAAAGTGTTAGCTGTATAAGCCATCAAACTTTGGAATTCTCTGCCTTTATTAATTTAAATAGCCCAATCTCTTAATACTTTTAAACGCCTTGTAAAAACACATTTCACTGACATCAGCGGATCACTGTATGTGTCATAGCATATTAAATTATATTTATTTGTATTATAGCTATTTATGTATGACTTATATGTACAATTTATTTTATGTATATATGTATTGATATTGTATGTAGATATTATTCGAAAACATATTTAAGTGTAGTTTAAAATATTTCTTTACTCGTTCATATTTCATCTTTATTTTGGGTCACCTACCGCTGATCATTTTTGTTATTATCCTCTACCCCAAGTTTATCTGGTAGACACTTTAAAGCGATAAGACCGCCTAATTGTATATTTTTCTCTACCTTTATTCTCTATATGTAAATGAAAACATGTTGGTGTTCAATAAACCATTTATCTATCTATCTATGTATGTCTTTCAATATGCACAAATAGGTATTTGTACAATGATTTGGCCCCGGCTTTGTAATAGTATCTATCATATTAGTAAAATTGTCAAGCTGAGGCACCTTAATTGCAAACATAATAGTAAGGAATTTATGAGTAATCTGTTAACGATTCAAAAGTATTTGAAAAACTTGAATAAATTATTGATGGCGCTGACTTCTTCAATTATTATAATTAAAACTTATATCAGCTAAATGTTTAAACATATAAAAGAAAAAGGAAATTATAAGTTTATTGAGCCTTCCATAACAAAAGGGTATATAATTTTTTTATTAGATCTTTTTCAACACTATTTCGATAAATATAGGATATGATATAACCAGTAAATAAGCCTACGGAGGAAGTTTTAGTAGGTACCTACTTTTTTTAAATTTCATACTACTAAAAGGTACATATGTATATATATCCAACAGTTACGTCACAAAGAGCGTTTAATATAGGGCGATGAGTGCTTCAAAATATCGATAAATCTATATATTTTTTTGATAAAATAAAACTGAATTATGTGTTTTATTAACTCAAATTAAACAGGCATTCCAAAGTATACTTTTGATAAAATATAATAAAACATACTTTTTCGACGGCTTTGGTTGGACGCACTTCAGCTCCATTTCTTTGTTAGCGTTATTATGTTTTTCAGCTATAGCGATATCGCTTCCTTGCTGCCGGTGTTGACCCACAGGCAAAGTCGCCATATTGTCTACCGCTTCCACATCCACAGTCGCCACCTTTACTTCGGCGTCAGTTGGTTGGTGCTTGTCCTTTCCCATAGCGACACTTTACACTTCACAGGGAAACAGGGATTTAGGATGTAAGAGAGGTTTACGTACCCATAATGGGATACTCGATGATTCAGGGGTTAAGGCTAGGGTAGGGCAACGGACTGCGAGGAGCACATTCAAGGTAAAAAGCAACGGAAGTATTAGAGGTGCGGTGCTGAGTTCGAGCCTCCGTTTCGAATATTTAGAGTTGCGCACAAGAGGAAGCTGCGCGTCTGAGTGCTCTCAATGTAGGGGTGTCACTAACCCTCCCGAGCATTCCCTGTTTTGGCTAAATTTCATTGCGAAATTTGAGAGGGTCGTAGTTATTGCACGGCTACGATAATTGCAGTTATAGGGAAGAGAGAAAGGGGAATGCAGTTTTGTTATATGCTCGAACACACACACGCCAATTGTTTTTGCCTCTTAAATACACAGATATGCACACATACAAAACTAAACTACACATTTAAGTTTTTGATGAAGAATTATTTGTTACATACAAGTAAACTGGACTCGGATTTTTTTTGCAATTTGGGTAAATAAAAATAACCTTGAACCGCGTCTGTCGCTTTGTTAGTCTGTGCAACATATACATAAATATGTATAATATTTTTCATCATAAATTTGGAATTCTGTAGATTTTAGGTTTAATCAGTGTCGAGAAAACCAGTTAAAGAATGTGACAATAAAGGTAATCATGTAAGTATTTTAATGATTTATGATTAAATTACCAGAAAAAGTGAACATTAAGTAAAGTCAGGTTATTTTTACAAGATTTGCAAAAAGATTCTGAGCCAGGTTTAGATGCTGTTAGTAATGCAACCCATAATTTATTGCTAAATCCTACACCTACGTAAATAAATAATCAATATTTTTATTCAAATGAATGTATTTGCTTAATAAATTGTATGAAAACTATTAGTCATATATAACTAAAGAACCATATTATAAGTATATATGTAATACCGAGGAATAAATGAATTCAAGAACAAAGCTCGGGCGCCTAGGTCGTTTATTTTAAAATGAGGACCTGCTATTTTTTCACCGGCTCTTTTAATCAAATAAAATTTTTAAGTAAAGTTTTATTAGAAGAATAACTTATTTATTTTTTATTTATTATACCCTATTTCAAAAAAAAATGCGTCGTACAGGCGTTAAGTAAAGGTTGCATAAAATGAGAATATTATCCGTAATATCCAAAAATCTTGTGAACTGATTTTAATCGAAACAATTTTAAATTGTAGAACTTTCGGTTTAAAAGCTAGGGGGGCACAAAATTCTCAACTTTGGAAACTAATGACTCACAAAGTATTACCTGAAGAAAAAAGGTCCTAAATATTTTTAATTTATTTTCGAAGTCCTATTCAACACCACGCTACACAATGAGATGCGCAAAAATGACACACTCGTATATCTCGATTCAACGAGACACCGGGGCAACACGGGCACCGGGGCAATATTATTAACCTGGCCTATATATCGCCCGTCGTACCCCGGGTACGGGGCATTATAAGCAGAAACTCATTTTTAGCTAAAGGCTACAGATTGATAAAATTTTAAGGCTGAGTTGATTTTTTTGAGATAATTAAAGTTTATTACATAGTCTGTTAAATAGTTCCTGTTAATATAATACTACTAATAATTATACATACTGTTAAATAATTTATCTTAATTTAAAATCTACAGGTGATCAGTATAAAAAAAGAATTGGAACTTGTTATTTTCGTTTGCTATTGGAGCTTTGTAGTAAAATATCTTTGACCGCCTGTTTAGTTCAAGTGACAGCCCTATTATTGGGCGGTACACGGTCGATAGAGAAGCGTCTCTCCCGGAGAACTTTGGGAGGCTGCGCGAGCGACCCACTGACCTGGCCCCTGTTCTCCCGATCGCTCCCACCGAACACCCCAAATATCAACAATGGTAAACTACACACTATGCACCCTATTTAGTGGCAGCCCTAACAATGCACATGCAAGCGAGACGCGTGCTAACAATAAACCGTTCAAAGAAAGAAATCTCAAAATGTAACATGGATGCAGAAATCAGCGCGCGCACGCTTTAAATATTAAATGGCATTTCGTCGAGAAGTTGTGTTGAATAAACAAACTGATGAACTCTAGTGGTTTTTTTTTTAAACTTAAGTGGCAAACAAGCATACAAAGCATCTAATGTTAAGCGGTAACGTAGCCTTTTGACGCTTGCAACAACGGAGGCTTTCTCTCATTTTGCCGACCTTTTATGAATATATATTTACTCCTTTTATGTAATATTTTCTTCCTTCAAACCATTCTTTCCTTAATTCCTTCCTTAAAAGTAATTCGAACTCATTGATGTTGAAATTCTAACAGAAAATTACTTAACTCTTAATTTAATGAGTGCATGTCCTAGTGAGCTCTGCGTGTTGAGACATTTTAATTAGCAGCGTTCTGCTATTATTCCCTTGTTAAAATCGTCGTATGCATTCTAAACAGCAAATACGATGGCGTAATTATGTTCAGCATTTAGACACCTGTAGACTAATTCTATATAATTATTTCATATTTTCATAGCAAAGATGAAGTCAAAAGATTAACTTTGAGCCTGGACTTGAACCTGCAACAATTAAGTGCTCTACCAACTGAGCTATTAAGGCACAACTCTGGCTAATGCAAATCCGAACTACATCTTTGTTCTAGACCTAGTCGACTAGGACTTGTCACTAGTAGTTGCTTGTGACGTTCGTAACGAGTGTATTTCGAGACTAAAGATGTAATTCTAGTACATCATTGAACTAATACACAAATCTTCATAGAGCTATTCTTGGTAGAGCCCTCACTCGGAATGTAAGGATTGTAACAGGTTCAAGACCACAAAATCTATACGGGTCATTTGCCGCGATCAATTGGCGAAGAAAATTCTTCAGATCAAAATAATACCACTTAGAGTTGTTTAACTTCTTTCTGTACTTAACTTCGCATATCGCTTCCAATAAACAAATGTTGATGGGCCACGAGTCCCCTAAATAATTTTTTTTTGATTTTTTATTATTTGTATGGTACCTACGCCGCGATAATACCTACCACATGACATACAGACTGACATACAGACAGCTCAGGCTTTTTTGGGACGGTGTTTTGGGCACGCAACCCTAAAAACAAAATGTAAAAATTTAAGTGAATCTCCATACAAGAAACATATTTTTGCTTTATCATACACACGTCATAAACAGTAACACATACAAGCTTCAAACTTAAAACTATTATAGTGTTAGTTACATAGTCAAACAAATAATAAAAACTGGTCAAGTGTGAGTCGGGCTCGTGAACTCTAGTGGTAAGGAACCCTTCATTTTTAAGACGCTCCTTAACATTTTAATATGGGTATATATATCCAGCCTCGCTGGTTGCCGCGAAGATATAATATACATACATTAATTTGGCATTCTCAATTAACAATGCAATGACACGCATCGCAATTTTATAGCGATGTAAACTTGCCAGTGACATAATTGCTGTCGAGACTTGGCCTTGTTCAATATGTATGCAGACAATGCACAATTACATCACCAATATCCATTTATCTTACTACATTATAACTGGTTTGAGCAGATGATCAAAGGGGATATTCAACTGTCACTGCCAGGATTCAGCAACGCTTCGTCATGGTTCTGATTATGACAAGACAATTAGTTTCGGCTAACGTGATTATTTGCTACACTTTCCCAACTTTTTTGAGAAATACGAAGGATAATTTAGGTGTATACCTTATGGCAGAGTTACGCCCAGTTACACGATCTTTGATGTAATATAGTAACAACTAAGAAGGATAGATAATTAAATTGCATTAATTTAATTATCCATATCCTTTGATTATCAGTAACACATTTTTTTATTAGATTATACTGAAATCGTGTTATAGGATCCAGGTACTAGCATCATGTACATACCTACTTAATCTGCCATCAAATTTGATTTGAACATATTTCGTAATATCTTACAATTATAAACACTTGCTGTGTGAATTATTTTAGCATTTGTCCGCAAAATATATAGGTAAATGCTCCAAATCCAAATCTTAAATGGGTATTATGCAATGTTAGTTTTATTTTAGTTAAATGTAGTATTAACTTGTTTTACTATGTAGGTACATGTACACATACAACCCAGGAAGGTATATTGGTCAACCATATAATACCATATCTATCTATAGAATACGTCACGCAAATTTCCGTTCTACTAACCCCACCCCCTTTCCTGGTCACACTATTATTCCAATTTTTGCATGAAAGAATTGACTTAGTTACGCTGCACACTATCGATGCTGTCAGGACTTTTTGTCCAGAATCTCCCATTTATTATATTCTACTAATCCACGTGATCAAATTCTATCATATACAACTTCTACGCGACGTAAGAGCTAGCTTTGTTTTTTTTTTCTATTTTGAGCCTAAATACTATGTTCATAAAACACATTTTACATTTTTTATCTTTATAACATGACATGTGTACATACACACATACAAAGAACCGCTTGCCCATCCACGCGTCATAAAAGTGCTTTGATTAGAGCTTCCCTCCCTTTGATGTTTAAATTGTCCATTGACTTCTTGTCCCTGTCTCTAAATTTTGTACTATAAATAAAATAGATAAAAATATAAGTACCTTTATCTTCATTTTGCCGACATTAAAATTCCACCTTTGGTTAGGTTGTTTTTAAATTTGAACCAATGAACATAGGAGGTAATTGTTAACATTTGAATAAATAGTGTAATTTAATTTAGTTTTGTTGAAAATTATACTTTTAATTGTTTATTTATACCTATTGTAAAGTATTAAAAACAGTGTATTGTAAACGGCAACGGTCGGACTCGCTCAGTGAGGGTTCCCGACGTCCACTAGCGCCGCCAATTGATCTTTTTAATTTCCTATTTGTACAAAGTAATTTTTACAAAATATGCTTCTACAAGAAATGTACGGCTAGTTAAAAGCTATTTTGAGAATGTTTGGTATTGTTTCTAGGATAAAACTGCGAGTTTTACATAGTGTTTCTGCTAAAAAAACCCGTTTCTAGCAGATATGCAATATCGACAACTTTTAGTTATCATAGAAACAACTCAATACATTCTAAAAATAGCTTTTAACAGATTAAATATTTTTGAAATTTGCTTTGTACAAAGAGGAAAATATCAATAGGTGGCGCTAGTTAGCAGGGGTAACACTTTTAAAACAAAATACCCTATGGCGACATTGCAGGTGTGTAATTTAATACCGCTATATTTCAATAGCAATGAGGTAACTATGGTACTACCGCACGTCACTATTTGAAAATGGGACTAAAAACTGGCTTATTTTGACGTTTTTAGTCCCTTAAAAAAATCTTAGCCTTAGTTGTATCTAATGGCTAAACCGTTAAACGCAAATTTAGCGACTTTGATTTTCAGACTTATAATAATAATTCCCTCAAGAGAAGTTAAAAATGTTACAAATCAATTATTTAGAACTAAGTGTAAGCTATTTTAAATGGTTATACATCGTTTCTAGAATATTTTTGTAAGTTGTAAATGGCGCTTTTGCTAAAAGTGGCAGTTTTTAGCATAAACGCTTTCTACAAATCACAGATACATTCCAGATACAATACATAAAGTTAAATAGGATCACCTATACAATATAATCACTAATTTGGGAAATAACTCATACTTGAAAGGTACTAGATACGTATTTTTGTATAAACATACTACTTATATTCCTAATGAGAAAATTATTAGATTGATTCATTCAAAAGAGAACGTTATGAGATATTCTTTGGTGGTCTCATATAGTTCTAAAAAAACCTTATCATGCAACAATCTTTATACCCATTACTGTTATTTAACAATTAACACTTTCAATAAACAAGAAGAAACAATGATAAAGTATTCAACAACAGTAATCGTTTCCGTTTCTGAGATTTATTGCCTGTACAGGACATCAATAATTCATTGGAAGAATTATTGATGAACCTCACTCCCTTAATATCCGTAAAATTGTTTAAGAATACCGATCCGATAGTATTTATAGGTTTTCGGCTTTTCGTTTTAATATCACTGTCTGTAACATCAACATCATATCAGTCTATTTTGGTCTACTGCTAGGAAAAGCACTCTACTCGGCCCGCATGTATTTTTAATAGTCCTTTGCCTTCCACATCCAGCCATTACCAGTCACCCCTTTAAAGTCATCGGTCAATGAGCTAGAGAGCGTTCCACGCTTTGCCTTCCAGTATTCACCAGATATCCACTCTAGGACACATCTGCTTCATGCTCTACTGACTGATGTGATATGCCCACTGCGTCTTTAGCTTGCTGATAATAATGTATATGAGGCTTCCACGGCTCGTAATAATAAGGATCTGAATATTTTTGAGGTAAAACGCAAATTAAATGCTGCCTCGAGGTTCAGTAAGAAAGCAACTGCCAGAGCTAAATTCCAACTCATCGGCAAAATAGGTGGGTGACTTGCGAGCTATCCCTCTCGGAGTCGTGCTTTTTGGTCGTTTCCTAAAGGGAACTTTTGCCAGTCGTCGTTACCATCACGGCGAAAGACCGATGGTGACTTGGCCAATAGTGCTAAACAGAAAGCCAACAACTCGGCAGTATCTTTGCCTCAAACTCGAATATGAACGATGAAGGCGCTGTACCACCTCCTATGCCGTGGTGCGGTAAGACCATGCCGGAAATCTCCATAACACAGCGGGAGGTCCAGCGGGCGTTGCTTTCTCTAGACGTTCATAAGTCGAGTGGGCCAGACGGTATACCAACAGTGCTGCTTAAGCAGTGTGCTCCTGAGTTATGCCCCGTACTCACGCGCCTCTTCGCGCTTATCTACTACACTAGGACATTTCCATCTTCATGGAAGACTGCGAATGTGCACCCGGTGTCCAAAATGGCCGATAGATCAGATCCATCAAATTATAGGCCTATCGCTATTACCTCCCTCCTCTCCAAGGTTATGGAGCGTGTGATCAACACACAACTTCTAAGATACCTAGTAAAACACGACGTGGTCAGTGACCGACAATATAGCTTTCGTCACGGCCGCTCGACTGGTGACCTTCTAGTGTATCTCACACCCCGATGGGCACTAGCCATTGAGAGTCAGGGGAGGGCATTGGCATATAGCCTGGACATATCGAAGGACATATCGGTGTGGCACCGAGCTCTTATATTAAATGGGGCGCTAGCTTTTAGTCCGGCAGGTTGACGGTAGTTGCTCTGATAGGTGGACATTAATGCTGGTGTTTCGCAAGGCTCTGTGCTGTCTCCTACGCTGTTTCTACTGCATATCAATGACATCAACAACATGCATTGCTATGCAGATGACAGTACTGGAGACGCTTATTACACGGGTCGTGCAAACATCCCTCGTTCCGATGTGGAGGAAAAATGGCGGAGAACTTGTGTCTCAAATCGAGACCATACTCTCTAAAGTCTTTGACTGGGCACGGGAAAACTTGGTTTGATTCAACCCTACAAAGACACAAGTCTACGCGTTCAGCGCTAAGGAAACCCCATTGACTGTGGTCCCATAATTCTAGAACACTCCCCTCTCAATCTCCAAGAGCATCCCATCCCATCCTTGGTGTTGACATCTCCAGCGATGTTTAGTTCCAAGATCATTTGCAAGACAAGGTAAAGCTGGCGTCCAAAAAACTAGGTGTACTCAACAGAGCGAGGTAGTACTTCACGTCGGGGCAGAGGTGGCTGCTTTACAAGTCGCAAGTTCGGCATATAGACTGGGCGGGTGCACCCGGATACCAGCTTGGCCCTTTTGACTTGGTTCAACGACGGGCTGTAAGAATCGTCGACGATCCCAAAGCCGATCCCCTTTTACAATGGGATGTATTCTGAGGAATTGTTCGAAATGATGCCTACGGCTACCTTCTAATATCGCACCGTTCGCTATCGGCAGGGAATTCATTCTCACACTTTAGAACCGAAATGGTCGCGTACAATGCGGTTTCAGATAAACTTCCTCTCGCGAACGCTTGGGTTGTGGAATGAGCTCCCTGCCAAGGTTTTCTCTAAGGACTACAGTATGGGATTCTTCAAGAAAGAAGTTATTGGATTTTTGAATCAATACAATCGCCCATAGGCTACGGTGATCGCTTAGCATCAGGCGGACCGTAATCTTGTTTGCCACCTTAGTGGTTTAAAAAAAAAAATTGGTGACTTTATAGATATAATGTCTGATTTTGATATAAGCAATAGATTTAATATTGAAATTGCCTGTAAATAATGAAGCTGCAAACAATGACTTACTTGGCATTTTTTGGCCTGGTCTCTTGCTGACAGCACGGTCTATACCGCAGTATAGTTTCTGAGGGGGTAAGAGCGTCAGTCTCTTCTGGAGGGGGCGCTTCGCATTCGTCAGCCACCAGCGGCACCCGCGCCGGCGACGTATGCGAACCGTACCCGTCTGAATTCAGCTGGAAATCGAAATACAAGTTTAATGACAAAAATTAGCCTTTATTATATCCTATACGCCTATATTTCGCCCTTTAACATATATATTAATATTATAAACAGATTTAATTTGTTTCTTTTATATTTAGGGGGTTGCTTTGGATGTAATCTCTGTAACTTCTAAACTGGTTCCAAAAAACTATTTCACTAGTAGAAAGCTATACTATCACTGAATAGAATAATTGTGATTAGAATAAGTTTTTAGTTTGATATATCGATGTTTGTAAATAAAGTTGTAAATTAAAAACTATTCCTTCACAACAAAGCAATAATGTGACCTGATATTTTGCGCAGTTATAGCTTAGGGACTTAAAAGGATGTAGAATACCTTCATCCCGATCCACAGCTTTCACAGTTCTTTTGCGGGGTATTTATTTGCACATCATAATGGATATTTAGCATCATAATGGATATTGAGCTAGAAACAGGGAACGTCAACGAATACTTTTATCCCGAACAAAAGGTCCCACAGGAACAGGTTCCGTCGCGGTTGAAACCATGAGATTCGTCAAAAAAGTGATGAAATGAAAGACCAGGGAATGATAATGATGTCTATTTCATCTAAGCGTTAAAAAAAGATTTACAATAACCGCACAACGTGTGGTCAGTGCAGATATGTGTCAAACAAACCATATTATAGCTTAGATCTTATTATCTTATGTTTCCTTTTTCGGGGACTGAACGTTTTTTAGCTCAGCATGATGATCAGCTCATCAACATCAGCAAAAGGAATTGCCTCTATCACGTTGCCAGCACTACTCACTTTGACGATGGTGCCGACCTGAGTGTCCATGGGTTCGAGTGTTCTGTCTCGTTGGGTATCCTTCGCGTCGCGCTGATCCCCTTCAATTGGTGCGCCAAGCAGCCGCTCCTTCATCTCATGGATGTAGGGGCACCGCTGCATGGCGATGTAGAACTCGCGTACGCGAACCTTAACAAATAATAAATAACATTACTAAAATTTGATGATGTTTAAATATTTTGCTATAGAATATTAATAGCTTCCTTTGTAATGTTAGACTGCCCGCTCACGTTAAATAAAAATATTAAAACGCACAGTTTCTACAGAAAGTCGGTCACAAAATAAGTCGGCAGAAAATTCGGCCCAACTGTCAGACCTGAGGTACTTAGTCTAACCAAAATGATCAGACACAAGTACTGACTATGCGCCTTTTAAATAAGTATAATTCGTATAAACGTAGCTATATGAACTACATATATGTAAAAAAATATTAAATATTAACTACTGAGTGCCTGTTCTTCTCGCTAGTACAATCATTCCGAACCGATGGTAAAGATTCATAATTGAACTAATGATTCAAAAGTGCCGTTTAAAAGTGTACTTGAACAAAAAATAACTTTTAGTTTCAGTTGTCTTTGGAAACCTTTTCTTCCTTTATGGTATTATTGTGGTTTTCTTCGTACAAATCTTTTAATTTACAATTATTAATAATAATGTTTTACTTTACTTTACTTAGTAATTGGTACTTTTAGGAGAAGTACCTATTATATAGTTTTGTGTTCAACCTATTTGCTAATTTGTGGTTCGGAACAGGTTTGAACAACTGCATGTCGCTAATTTTAATACATACAGGTATGTAAATGTAAAATAATAAATTATACAAAGAAAACTGCAACAACAAATGCTGTATGCTATGTAAGAAAAAGTTTTCTAAATTTAACAATTACTCGGGAGCGGGAGGATGTTCTTCTCAAAAAGTGACATACATTGTCACTTTGCTACGGTTTACATTGCTACGGTTTTTTTAGTCCATTGGAGATTAAATGCTGGCTTTTTCATACACATCTGCTGAATATCCAACCAATCTAATAAACAGCTCTGAAATAATATAAAGGATTTCTTTATACACTTCGTAAAAATCAAATCTTAATGATATCAATATGTGTTCAATGGGCAGCCACAGACAGCACCATTGAAATCAGTGAAACGATTACCTAATGAATACGACACCCTTAAATGGTGTAGAGTTTGAAGATTCATATCTCATCATATGTACTAAAACTATAACACGAATTTAGCCTGTATAGTGTCCAATCATAAAAATTGAAATTGCGTAACCACAAATCGTGCAGGGAAGTACCAGTATGGTAAACACACAGTTAAGACCCGCTTTGTATGGCTGGCCGGCATCAAGTAAAATAGCACGTGAGTTGAATATAAAAGAAAATAATGTCACTTGAAATAATTCATCGCTTAAAATATTTTAAAAAAATTGTTGAGTGCGGTAAGAATGATATATAACATTAATTCTAACAACTAAAAATCTAAATATATTAAGGGGGCCAAATTCTGTTTAAATACGAAATAATTGGCCTAGTAGGGGAGAGTGGGTAGGATTCGTACACATTTTTTTATAAGCCACATAAAAAAATAACTGTTAACAATTTTATAATAAATTCAATGCTGCTATATACCTCACTTATCTGGTTTTAATAATAATTAAGTGTCTTTTGGATACTAAGCAGCATGGCGATGCTACAGTGATTTTTAAAAAATGGGAAACGTACGAAACCACCCCACACGTGGGGTAGTTTCGTACATACCGTAGGGTACATTCGTACATAGTGGGGAACCTTCATACAATCAAAGTAAAAACCATTTATTCAATGTAATATTATCATTTATTGAGATCAAAGTTAACACTAAATCAGCCTTTATGTAGTAAGAATTAACGATTATTCCTTTTTTAATACTTGAATACTAATAATAACTTCTTATTTGTAGTAACAAAAAACTTGTGATATTTTTTTCTCTTATTAATAAGATAAATAATTAATCAACATTATAAATTATACCGTTACAGTAACGAGTCTTAGTTTTAGGTAATAATAGATGTATTATCCAACATCATATTTAGATAAGTCTTTTCCGAAACTAAAGATGTGGGCTGTTCTCGCTGTTGAAGCAGATTTTGATGGCGACAGTGTGTGTGCTACATCTGATATGTAAACTGTGCCCTCATCTTTGGTGGTGGGAAAAACAAATTTCGAAGTACCAGGCTTCTTCCTCAAAAATGAAACCTTGTATTCAGTGGGACTGTATTTTTTAAGCACCTGCCCAACATAATATAGAACAGACCTTTTTTTCGCGAATTTTACAAGGACAAAACATCCTTCTTTGATGTTAACTGATATAACTGGAGTTTCATCTTGAAAATCCGATTCCTTAGACATCTCTTCTGTGGGAGAGCAAGAACTTTCTCTTAAACTTACATTAGCGTCATCCTCAGAATCAGTCTCATTTTCACTGTCAGGCTTTACAGATTTCTTTTGCCTCTTTGATTTACTTGTATTTACAGTTTTCTTCAGTCTTGTTTGGTTGATAGAGAAAATAATGCTTGTTTCATCTCCTTGGCCTTTTGTTTCTTTTCTAGTTCTTGCTTTTTCAACTGTTTTGCTTTCTCTATTTCTTCTAGCCTTGTTTTTTCCGGAGTTTTTGTATATATTCTCGATTTTCCTGGCTGTCTTCCTTTATTCGACTTTTTCGACGCGTTTCTGTCCACTTTGGGGTAGGGCCGGATTACTTCCATATTTTTGCGCAGATTTTCTAATAGACAATGTTATTAAAAATTATATTAAAAACTTCTTCTATCGCTGACTTCATTGCGTCTTCATTTACATCTCCCGATCTTGTCCCTTTTTTTACATATACTCGCGGCATAATGGTTCTGAAATAATAATAACAATATTCATGGAATAGGATCTTTTTACTTACGCAGTTCAGAGTGGGGAGCATTCGTACAGTACGAATCTATCCCACTGACAACTGTACGAAGGTAACCCAACCCAACAAACTAACAAATAAATTTGAAATAAAAATAACCGTTGTAGTTATCCCAAAATGGTTGTTTACATATAAAACCTCGATATCAAATCATAAACTATATTAATCACTTTATCTAATTAGAGCAAAACTTATAAGATTTAAACGTGTTTCAAGGTGAATACAAAATAAACTTACCTGGAGCGAAAAAATGAATGAACCTGTCGTGTCGAAGCTGGCGGCCGCACTGTTGCGCCGCCCCGCGGGTAGCGTATGAGTATGAGTAGGAGTTACCCACACAAACGTGAACACGCCACTGTATTCAATAGCGGGGATATCACCACTGTACGAATGCTCCCGGTGTACGAATCCTACCCACTCTCCCCTACACGTCATAATAAAAATGAATACCAACTTCGAGTATTAAACTTTTGCGGTCAAGTACTTGGACTCAGTGTCAAGTTTTGTGTACCTCGGGTCACTTATATAAGCAATGACGGGTACCGCGAGTAAGAAGTGGTCAGCAAACGCGAACTGGACGTAAAAGGCTCGGGTGTGTTCCAGGATTTACACCTTTGAAATACAGCGCTGGCGCATAATATTAGTTTACCATTAATAGCGTGGAGGACTACAGCTTAAATATAAAATAAAAATTTTAGAATACGTTTTTATACTCTGTGTATGCAATTTCTAGAGCCCTTTAATTTTTGCTTTTTGTTTTTTTTATCATTTGTAATGATAATATGAAAATTTCAGGTGGAGTACCTACTGAACCTTAATAAGAGCTTTTAGAATGATTTAATTTTCAAACAAAGTACACGTTTTCTTTACTACCTTCGAGTACAAATATTAAAACACGACGAATCCAATACGATTGCGGCATCTACATTAACTGTACATATAAAACTCGACGTCTTTATAAACGGACCCATTTATATTGATTTTACGGCTAAACCACTAAACCGATCTCGATGGAATTTGCCAATGTGATAGCTTGCACCTTGGGAAACAACATAGGCTACATTTATTTAAAGGAGTCGGATGACCGCACCGAGGGTAAAAAGGAATTTTATTGAAATTTTATGAGGGGCGGATAACCGAAACTACAGCAAACGTCCTTTCTTTAATTAAGTAGTTGCCGTACGAAACCCACGCTAATACCCGAATTTAGCGCAGGTGGAGCCGCGAGCAAAAGCTTGTTTCTTTATAATCAAAACATGTCTTATTTCCGGCTGATACAAATATATTCCATAATATGTTGCAATTTATGTGTCTATCACGCAGGCACGCACGATATAAAGTACCGTTCCAAATACCCTGTCTTCAATATCGGATTGTCAACCAAAATTACGTGCTTTAAAAGTACGTGTGCAGATAACAGATGGAAAGGGTTTTTTGTAAAATACAGTGCTTAAGTGAAGCTTATCATACTGTAGATGGAACTTTATGAATTGGCAAATATTTAAAATACTTATGTATGTATTAGTCATAAAAATCTGTGTAACAAACAAAAAAAAATATGATTAAAATAATCTTTTTTTTATTTTACAAATTTAATAATAAAACTATTTTTTCATCTGTTTGCATGGAAACTCATTTTATTATGATAAAATAATTAGTAAGTCACAATTAACACTTAGGTAATGTATGGATATAATAGAAAAGCTAATAAATATATCGTGTATTGTAATTTTGAATCTAAGTATTTATATGTAGGTACTCGTAAGATGCAAAGGAAATAAATTTTATTTTAATAGCCAATATACAATATTAATTATTTGGAATAGCTGAGCTCAATGATATCGAAACCGTTATTTATTCAGAGGTCGTTCAGAGGATATTTACATTTGATTGAAACATATCAGTAATACCTACCCACTGATACCAATTGATATTTCCTTTTTAACACATATACGAGGACAAAGAGGCATGATTCTTTATTGTCAATTAACTTTTAAAAAGAGAAAGATTTCGAATCGCCTGTATTTTTTTTATGCGCACTATTAAAATAATTCAATGATCTGCCAGTTCGCTGATAGACATATTAGTTTCTAGGTGCTTATTTTTTACTTTGTAGTAGATTTCGAAGTAGGGTTGTTTTTTAACGTCTAAGCCAAAAGTAGAAGGGCATATGTTATTAGCCGATATGTATGATTGTTGATCTGTTCCCTAATATGCTCTAAAATACCTTATATAATTTGGTAAATGTAGTATCGTCAAAGGCGTATCGATAGTTACAGACTATGTAATGAACGTCGCACTAAGTTCAATATGGCGCCTTTGGGAGACATTAAGTACAGTATTAAATATTTTATTGAAATGTGCCGTGTGGTATATTCAATAAAAGGCTTCGACTAGAACATTTCAAAAATATACATATTACCAGCTGTTGATCACTGCTTTGTTTGTATTGGATCTATCATTATGGACCCCCAAATCCCCAACTCAAAATTATAACCTAAAAATAATTAAAAAAAAAATAAGTAATAAATAAAAACTTAAATTCGACTACGAAAAAATCGCGCACTGAAAAGTAGGAAACAAAATATGGTGTGAGCGATCGGGTCGGGTAATTTACAGTTTACTAATTTGGACTATATTTGAAATTGGACAATTTAGAATTTGGAAAGAAACTCTGTTTTGAAAAGAGTGCGGTCGGACCGTGATACGATCGTAGCTTAGGTACTCTGTGGGCGTACGCGCGCCACAGTCAGTCGTCATATTATCTGTGTGCAACGTCGCGGCTGCATATTGTTTTAATTATATCAATTTTATATATAATTTCGATAAGTCAGTGATACACACAAAAACACAAACAGACAGATGCATAGACACTACACCACAAATGTACACATAAAAAATCTGACGCCAAAAGGGACGTCCATGCAATTTTATTAAGGCCTACGTAGGCCCAGTTCTTACGATCCAGTTATAGGTAGGCAGACGTGGTACGGGCCACTTTCGTTTGTTTTTGTTCGGGTCATTTTACAAATCATTTGGGATTTACGGTTAGTTTGTTTTCGTCGTATTTACATTAAATAAATTTATAAATCGTGACTTCGGCGTCACGTCGTATAGTTTACGGTTTGACCTCATATCATCGCTCGTCGGACATATTTATTAATTACTTACCTTAAGTTACCTATTGACGTCTATCAGGGATGAGCCCCTCTGTTTGATAAAACATTTGGACTTCACTGATGTCAATTATAATATAGCCAGGGAGTTATCGCATTGCGGATACACATGTAGCTGCCATTTTAGGTATTCCACAACTGTCGTCACCCTCACGTGCCCCTTCCGCTCAGGTAGGTATTGCGGAACGGGCACATTACGCAGATTATGAGCCAATGCCCCTCCCTATCGCGGAGCGTCCTCGCGTTACTCGCGAGTTGAGGGCGGGATCGGGTGGCTATCGCGCGCCGCCGATGGCACGCGCGTCTCGTCAGCCACTTATGCCCGCGCGGGACCCGTATGCGTATACGGGCTCAAGCGTGGGGCATTATGAGCCACAGGTGCCCCGGGGCCAAGTTCGGCGCTCGGGTCGGGCCAACGCCCGTTGACTCGTGGCAGCCGCTTCACCAGTCTCTTCACCACCTGTCACGACTGTTTTGCCCACCGCGCAGGTTCTAGTCCACTCACCGCGCGGACCTGGTGTAGTTGTGCACGCCATTTTGGACTCAGGCGCTCAGGGATGTCTCATGTCGCTGTGGCTGGTGAAGCGTCTCCGCTTACAGGTAAGTTCGCGGAGTCATGGGATTTCTGGAGTAGGAGGTCTACGGGTGGATAACGTTGTGGGTACAGTCTCGTTTTCCTTTTCCTCCTTGCTCCATCCTAGTATGCGGTATCAACTAGGAGCTGTTGTCCTGAGGGATATTTTAGGTCATCACCCTCAGGTGCCTCTGCCGACGGACGTACTAGATCTCTCGTCTGGTCTGCAGTTGGCCGATGAAAGGTTCCACCTACCTGGTCCTGTGGAACTTCTGCTTGGCGCTGATGTCCTTGGGTTGCTTGGATTGGACAAGGCCATGTTACTTCAGCCAGGTGGGTTGGTTGCTGTTCCGACTGACCTCGGATCTGTTATAATGGGCCCAGTACATTCTCTCGCCGCTCAGGCGTCTACGGCTTCGTCGGTGCAGGTGGGACTCTCGCTCGCTGACTCCCTTCAGCGTTTTTGGGAAATAGAAGAGCCCTTTGGACCCCTCCGACGTCACGGACTCGACCATTCAACGACGAGTGCGAGTCGTATTTTCTCGCCAATACGGATCGTCTAAATTCTGGCCGGTTTTTCACTCGACTGCCTTTCTTATCCACTCGTCCGCACCTGGGTGACTCCTGGAAAATAGCCGAAAAAGGTTATTATCCATTGAGTGCCGGATGCGTCGTGATAAAGAATTCCGCACAAAATACTTGGATTTTATGCGTGAATACGAATCTCTCGGTCACATGTCGGTTTCGCAGTTCGAGTTGGAAGGCAACGAACATTATTTTGTTCCACATCACGCCGTCTTTAAAAATAATGGTAAGATACGGGGGTGTTCGATGGTTCAGCGCCTACATCTTCGGGTGTATCCTTGAACGACTGCCTGATGTCGGGACCTAAGCTTCAGGTCATCTCGAACATCTTGACTGGTTTTCGTCGCCACCAAGTTGTGTTTGTGGCTGACATCAAGATGATGTTCCGTCAGGTCATGATACACCCTGAAGACAGGCGGTTTCAGCTCATTTTGTGGAGAGAGGATCCGGCCTCTCCATTGGTGGTTTATAAGCTTAACACCAATACCTACAGGCTAAAGTCAAGCCCGTTTATAGCAATTCGCTCGTTGCTACATTTGGCTGATCGTGAGCGTCTGAATTTTCCGCGCGCAGCTGCTGTCTTCCCGTCTGACGCTTACGTAGACGATATTTGTACGGGTGCTTCGTCTCTAGAGGAGGCGTTAGTCCTGAGGGATAAGCTAATCGGCTTGTTACGTGCAGGTGGTTATGAATTGAGGAAATGGATTTCCAATTCACCTGCCGTCTTGGAAGACTTGTCGTCAGAACATCAGCAGGAGCCCCACCTCTTCCAGAATCCCAAAAAACCTGACTCCATCGCGGTCCTTGGAGTTCAGTATCGGCCAGTTCAGGATATCTTCACCTACTCGGTTGAACAATGAAGAGGTGGACTAAGAGGCTGGTTCTGTCTACAGTAGCGCGTGTCTTTGATCCTAATGGTTGGGTGGCTCCTGTAGTCTTTTGGGCCAAATGTTTCCTACAGGAGCTCTGGATTTCTGGTCTCGACTGGGATACCCCGTTGATCGGAGACTTGTTGTCTTATTGGCTACGTTTTTATAAGACACTTTCGGACCTTCAACATGTCTCCGTGCCTTGGTCAATCTTACCCCCATTTTATCGGGCCAGTCTTCAAGGCTTCTCTGATGCGTCGGAAACTGGTTATGCGGCTGTCGTTTATCTCCGCACCGTTGACAGCAATGGTCATGTACGCGTTAGTCTGGTGGTCGCAAAGAGCAAGGTTGCACCTTTGCGGACCAAATTGACAATCCCCAAGCTGGAGTTGTCTGGCGCTACATTGTTGACTCGACTTCTTAACCATGTCTTCTCTACCTTGGGTGAATGGGTCCAATTTGACTCCGTCACGGCATGGACAGATAGCCAAATCGTGTTGTCTTGGCTTAAGGCGTCCCTTCATGCCCTAGAGACCTTCGTGGCCAATCGTGTCTCCCAAATCCAGTCTTCTGCGGTGTCTCTGGATTGGCGTCATGTGCCAGGGTCCTTGAATTCTTCAGATTGTGCTTCACGGGGCCTAATGGCCTCGCAAATCATGAATCACCCGCTCTGGTGGGGTCCTGACTGGCTGGCCTCTCTTGAAGACACTTGGCCTCATACAGTTGTGAAATTTGTTGACCCTCGGCTGGGGTTAAAGGTCTTTGCTGTTGAGCAGACTGTATGGACACTTCACTGAACTTCTTGCTTAATCGGTTCAGTTCTCTTAAGAAGCTTGTTGGTGTCACCGGTTGGATCAAGAGGTTTCTCCACAACTTACGGAACAGGTCACAGCCAAGGACGTCTTCAGTCTTGTCTCCTGAAGAGCGTCAGGATGCTCTCCTCACCTGTGTTCGACTGGTACAGGCCCAGTCGTTTGGAAAGGAAACGTCTTCTCCATTCAGAGAACGGGAAATTGCGGGGAAGTCTTGCTCGTCTTAATTTGTTCCTAGACGAGTCAGAGTTTTTGCGAGTGGGTGGTAGGCTTTGCAATTCAGAATTGCCCTATGGGGCTCGGCATCCTCTCTTATTGCCCAAGAGCGGTCATTTTGTTGAGTTACTGATCAGGGACCGCCATGTTAGGAACTGTCATGCCGGTCTCAATGCATTGCTGGCTTGTCTGCAGCGAGACTTTTGGATTTTGTCCGCCAGACGAGCAGCTCGGAGCGTCATTTTTAAATGTATCCCTTGTTATAGATTAAAGGGAACCTTGACCCAGCCACAAATAGGTGACTTGCCGTCCGATCGTGTCCGGCCAGCTCGACCTTTTGCTAAGGTAAGGTTGGATTTCGCGGGTCCGTTTTTCGTGAAGACGTCAAGTGTTCGCAATGCCAGACAGGTTAAGGCCTATTTATGCGTCTTCGTCTGTTTGTCTTCCAAGGCTGTGCATCTGGAGCTCGTTTAAACCTTGTCTACGGAGGCCTTTGTCGCATGTTTGTCGCGGTTTGTCAGTCGGCGTGGTCTCCCTCATTTAATTCGCTCGGACTGTGACACAAACTTTAAGGGTGCAGATCGCTATCTGAAGGAGGTCCTTCAGTTTTTATTGGACAATCACACGTATATTGACTCGGAGTTGTCCAAACGGGGCGTGACTTGGATTTTTGTTCCTCCCGGCTATCCTTCGTGGGGCGGTATTTTCGAAGCAGCTGTCAAGGTCGCCAAAACTCACCTCCGTCGTGTGATTGGTGAAACAGTCCTCACGTTTGAGGAATTACAAACGGTATTTTGCAACGTCGAAGCGGTATTGAACTCACAACCGCTTTGTCCGATCTCGTCGGATCCTAATGACCTAGAAGCGCTAACTCCAGGCCATTTCTTGATCGGTAGTCCTTTAACCTCCTTGCCTGAATACCCCTTCATCGATGTGTCAGTTAGTAGGTTATCGCGCTTTCAGTTGCTTCAACAAATTACGCAAGTGTTCCACCGTCGGTGGTGTTCGGAATATTTACATTTGTTACAGCAACGGGTTCGGTGGACGGATAAAACCAACCCCCCGCGCGTCGGAGACCTTGTCCTCATAAAGGACTCAAATTTACCGCCCTTGCAGTGGCGTTTAGGTCGCATCGTACAATTATTCCCCGGTTCGGACAGTGTCCCGCGGGTCGCAGAGGTCTTGGTAGGGGATTCAGTACTAAAGCGTGCCGTCGCGACACTCCCCATTGCCAGTTGATTGATGGCTCTGGCTCGGTTTATCCTCATCCAGACACGGTCTGGCTGGGGCGGGGCTTTGATTTGAAAAGACTGCGGTCAGACCGTGATACGATCGTAGCTTCGGTACTCTGTGGGCGTACGCGCGCCACAGTCAGTCGTCATATTATCGCGCAACGTCGCGGCTGCATATTGTTTTGATTTTATCAATTTTATATATAATTTCGATAAGTCAGTGATACACACAAAAACACAAACAGACAGATGCATAGACACTACACCACAAATGTACACATAAAAAATCTGACGCCAAAAGGGGTAAGTCCATGCAAGGCCTACGGTGGCCCAGTTTTTACGATCCAAACTCTGACACCTTAGTCCGAACTATTCACTTACTAACTAGACTAGACGATAGACTTGGTCGCATGTCACCTTGCCGTAGAACATGAACAACTTACGGGTATATACATTTTTATATTAAAATTTTGTAAAATTTTTAGGTTATATTCTAAAATATATTGTTAAGTAAACAAATTTTATGGTAAGGTGGCAGGAGACCACGGCTACCCTCTAGTTGGTGCTCAAAATTTCGGACTAGAATATTTTCTTATTTCGTACTTTTCAGCGCGTGATTCATCTGTAGGCGGGTATTAAAGTCAAAATGGTTTATTCAAATAAGGATTTTACAATCACTTTTGAATCGTCAAAGTTATAAAATATTATTTTTTGAACCCTCCCACCTTCCCGCCGGTTCACAATGTTGTTGATTTCTACCGAGAAGAATCCGGCAAGAAACTCGATAGTTGCTCTTTTAAAAACACTATCAATAATACAAATAAACTAAAATACAATTAATGTTTTGAATAAAAAAATTTTAGTCGTACAATTTTATGTTATTTCCATTTTAATTTGGTTTACCTATGCATCCTGTAATTGAGCATCATCAGTCCCAAAGATTTTTATCATTTACATAGTCTGAAATATTGTAGTATGCCTTTTTACAAAGTACCTGCTTGATAAAAAATTTAAATTTACTTATTGATAGATTTTGAATTTTATTGGGAAGTTTGTTGTAAAAGTGTATACATTGCCCCATAAAAGAGTTACTTATTTTGTGAAGACGTGTATCATGCACCAACAGCTTATTTTTACTTCTAGTATTTACTTTGTGAACGTCACTTTTCTTGCTGAAACTATTGATATTTTTATGTACATATAAAAGATTTTCATATATGTACTGCGACACTAAAGTTAAAATTTTTACTTCCCTAAACCTATCCCTCAGAGATATCCTAGATCCTAATTTATAAATAGCACGAATTGCCCTTTTTTGTAACAAAAATATTGTATTTACATCAGCAGCGCTACCCCACAATAGGATACCAAATGTCATTAAACTATGGAAATAGCTAAAATATACTATTTTTGCAGTGTCGACATCGGTCAATTGTCTTATTTTCTTGATCGCATACACAGCAGAGCTAAGTTTTTTGGCTAGGTTATGAATATGAGGACCCCATTGAAGTTTGGAGTCCAGCGTTATGCCAAGAAAGACTGTTGAATTAACAAGTTCTAATTGCTCGCCATTAATATTAATACATTTCTGTCTCTGACTAACATTTGGTAATGTAAATTTAACACATTTGGTTTTCTTTTCATTAAGTAACAAATTATTAGCGTTAAACCAATTTACAATTTTAGAAAGGGCATTATTTAATTCATTATAATATGTCTGTCGTCTCTTAACTTTAAAAAGCAAAGAGGTGTCATCAGCAAATAAGACAATGTCATGGTTTTTTACATTATATGGGAGATCATTAATGTAAATAAGAAATAGAACAGGACCTAAAATTGAGCCCTTATTAGATTTTGAACTTATTTATTTGTTTATTTGTAAAAATGTCTGTAAGTAAGTACGTTCGTTCTTGTTACTGATAATCTTTATCCTGTCAGCCAAAGCTTATTTAAAAGTTAACAGTGAGAACGTATTCGTCATATAAACAGTCTAAACTGAAACGGGCTTTTTGGTTTAGTCGTTTTCATTCTAAAAAGCAGCACATAAGAATTTAAATTTTTTACCGCAAGTTGCTTTTGACCGTGTAAGATAAGAATAATATGAAAATATTACTTTGCTCTAGAAACGTAAACCGCTTTAGTTATGGTAACAAACAGTTAACCCATTTCTCGCCGTTTCTAAGAACTAAGTATACACAGTAGATAACTGCGGAAAGCTGAAGTACGTTTTTTGCTGAGTGAAACGCGTCTATTATATACTGGAATCTAGTTCTATCCCGTGTCGATGTAGGTGGCTTGAGACGAGTCGCTCCATAACCGGCACGACAAGTAGGAACGTGGTGACATCGAGAGTAAAACTACGCCAGTTATGGTAAGTTTCTTGATAAATGACTTTGATATTCACTTGTAACTAGAAAACTGGTTAATTATTGCATAATTGTAACTAAACTAGATGTAAAGAAAACATAAAGCTTAAGTATGTCTGTTTTACGTTCAGATGGTGTCTTAAGAATTATATGAATTCTCAAAAACGCAAAAAATAATTACAAAACTTTACATAATTCAACAGAATGACTTAAAGTTTAGTTTATGATAACTTGCTTGAATTAAACGTATTTCCTGTTACTTATAGTGTCCTTAAGCTCGTCACACATGTAGCTGCAACACATACTACGATATTTTATTACTTCTGAATGATTATAGGACCACACACGCTATAATGGACCAATTAACTGTAAAAGTATAGTGACGTCAAAATTAGGCAGAAAATTTGACGTTTCCATTCTTTACTTTTAAGTTTGGGTAGAAACAAATAAGTTTAATGTACGCGATCGAATTTTGTTTTAACGCAAAATGACGTCACACTATAATGGTCTATTGACATGTAATATACTCTTTTGCTATGTTGCATATCCGCTTGTCCTCTACCATTTGAATAGAAATCAAGTGTACCTATAAGTGTATTGACAAATTAAGAATTCGTGTGTAGGTTTGTGTGGGAATCACCTATGTGGGCTTACACCCTATTAACCATTCATTTGAAAGTTACATAATAAACACCTTACATAACTATTTAATAATGCTAAATATGGAATATAGCAGTTCGATGCCTCTTTAGTTTTGTGACAGTTCTATTGAAGCTCCAAATCTGGAGTGTTTTGACAGTTGTTTAAACAATGGACCTATGTTTTGAATCCTGTTGTCATATAATCGTCAGTGTATGTAGCTGTTAAAGGACGAAATGAGGACGAAGTGTACAATCGATTGCGTGCAATGAGGCCACGGGGTCAATTACCCTACTTGTAACTTGAGCCTACTGCAGCAATGAACAACAGGTATTTGTTCAAATACGTTCTAATTTTCTAATACTTTTAAATTATTGGCACGTGGCTCAAAAACTAATACATACTTCAAAATTCTGTTGTTTACACTACTTTGGTAGCCTCATTTAATTTTAGTTTTACGATATTCATATCTTGTCTTTTTATGCTCTTAAATGTTCCGTTCTAGCAATATTAATAACGGAGATATTTTTGATTGTTAATAAAAAGTAAAATGCTTGTTTTAGCTTAATTCCTAAAAAATGCATTAATTCTGTTATTAAAATTACAGACAATATTTCCTTATGTTCAGCTATATGCTAGCCTGGAGGAGATACATCTTTACAGAATACTTGAATTAAAGGAATAAGGACTTCTTATTGTTGTACACAATACATTTCCATATTTTTTAATGTAGGTTAGCTAGCGGGAGTACTCTAACTGTAAAACAATTATCTATTAATTTATATCCCAAAGTAGTGCTGAGTGAGTATATATTATCTCTATGTGCTTTGTCGTATGTATGCTATCATATTTCCTATACGATTCAATTTGTCTATAAATTATGCGTAGAAGAATCCGAAATCACTGCACTATTTAAAAAAAACTCTTTAACTATTTGAAAAGTACATTATTCCAGGAGTACATAGGCTATATGTATGTTATGTATATAAGAGAAAGAGAGACTATAGCGAAACAACGCTCTCCGGGTCAGCTAGTAGTTAATAGAATTTCATAAGTGTGCATCTACAGAAATTTGTTATTAATTATAAGCTCTTAAAAGTACACCTTTTTAAGAATGTTGAAATGAAATGACAAATCGCACATTAACAAGGATACTAAATGTAACTAAACTTTTTATTTAACTCACAGATGTTTGTAAAGAAAATATTTTTAAGTCATTGTCATCTATAAAGTATATGTATTATTTCTTATACTACTCTACGGTATAACCACAAAGGTAATCCAATAAACAAAAAAAATATTGTTAGATTTATGACATCCAAAGCTCTTGTATAAAATGGGAACTAATAAAAACACGATCGAGTTGTAAGACAAGTAGGTCAGAAGTAAAGTAACAGTGCATTAAATATGGCCGCAGGGCTGCCGAGTTGTAAACATCATTTACGAATACCGATACGTCGAAGTGGTCTGTACAATGGCGATCATCACCTATTGTAGTCGTTGTTCAAACAGGGAAAATTATTTATGGCCAGGATTATTAATTTAGAAGTTGGGATCGAGTCTTTTTTTGGGGTTTCGTTGTTAAACAAAGAACCCTTATAGCTTCGCCATATCCGTTGGCATGTCATGGTCATTTTATTGAGAGACTGGATTTGTTAGTCAGATAGATACAATTATTTATTATACTTGCTTGCTAGTGCACAAATTTAGTTCAATAATGAGTTTTTTTTATTGAAACTTAGTGCAAGTCTAAGTTTTGGTTACTTATTTTAAAATATTAGTCTTCATTTATTAATCATCAAGTGGAAGTTTTTAACATGAATATTTGATAAAGTTATTATCATTAATTTTTAGTAAGGTTTATATCATGAATATTTAGTAAGGTTCTAATCATGAATATTTGTGTAGGTTCTCACAATGAATATTTGGTAAAGTTCTTATCATGAATATTTGGTAAGGTTCTTAACATGAATATTTGTGTACGTTCTTACAATGAATATTTGGTAAGGTTCTTATAATGAATATTTGAAAAAGTTCTTATTATGAATATTTATTAAGGTTCCTATCATGAATATTTGTTAAAGTTCTTATCATGAATATTTGTTAAGGTTTTTATCATGAATATTTGGTAAGGTTCTTAACATGAATATTTGTGTACGTTCTTACAATGAATATTTATTAAGGTTCTTATAATGAATATTTATTAAGGTTCCTATCATGAATATTTGTTAAAGTTCTTATCATGAATATTTGTTAAGGTTCTTATCATGAATATTTAGTAAGGTTCTTATCATGAATATTTGGTACGATTCTTATCATGAATATTTCGTAAGGTTCTTAGCATGAATATTTGTTTAATTTGTTGGATAAGCTGTTTTTATCATGAAACCTGTCTATAGAAGCCATACATATATAAGTAGTAAGATTAGGCTCAAGTTATTTATACGTGCCTATATAATAGAGTGGATCATATAGCTACCTGCAGTTGGTATATTTTTGCCTAGAATTATATGTGCTTAAATACATATAATTTACATACGCGTTCAAACACACTCGGTAAAAATTGTTTTTCTCGGTCGTTTCTTTACAATATACCTAATCAGAATCAAAATATTAAAAGAGCCGAAAACATTGAAGTCATAGACACGAAATTTAGACAGTAGGTTAGGTTCCTTTTATAACAGAGATTTTGCGAAATTCATCGTGCATAACAGCGGAAGGAAAATGTGTTATTTTTAAGCTAAATTTAACTTTTTGGTTGAGAATTTAGAATAACGTATTTTTGGTAAAAACCATCTCCAATATAGCATATGTAGGGACAAAATAAGAAATGATACGTTTTATGGGAATCCGATTACTTTTGTAAAGATAACCATGAAAATGGGTTGGTATAAAAAAAATAATAGGAATGACGTATTCCAGCATATTTGGAAAATTGGTATAAAAATATATTCAAATTAAAAATAAGGCGATGAAAGTTTATATAGGATCCATATTACATGGGTAACACCGCGGGAAACCAGCTCGTTAAATATATTTAGTTCAAATGTAGAAAAATCCAATATTCCAAATCCATTGATGCAAACGGATGGAATAAAGAACCAGGTTCGCACCCAATTCCCGTGCATTGGTATGTCGAAAGCCCCGTTGAGAACATCCGTCTGTTCAACTCATATGTGAGGAAATCCACGTTCTCAGAAAGGAATGCATCTCGCATTCGACGCATTTTTAGCTTCGTTTTGTTTATAAGTCGATCCATTACCGTATAATGAAAACGGTCATCCGAAACCTTTAATGATTAACCCCTACTTTACAACACTAGTGTTACTAATGAAAAGTTGTTTAGATACTAAATCTGATAAATTAGTGTTCAAGGACAAAGAAGGCATACAGGAAAACGGTTCAGAAATGTCGGGCCACGATATGTAGGGTTCCGCAGCCGTTAGTACAATCGTTGTTTAGTTCCGTAAATTTATGAGCTTATTGATTGCATACACATATCTCGTAAACTACTCGACACGTGCATATTTTGGAGTAATTTTATTATATAAATACTAAATAATAGGTACTAATCTAGAATTCTAGATTTTCCCAACATGTCATAAAGGTATTTTCTGCATCGCCACGTAGCGTGTGCAACATACGAGAAAGTTTGAATCTATTTTTGACATTTTCTATTAATAAACCATGAAATATTGTAGACATGTTTTAAAGCCGAATATCTATTTTTTAAAATTCTCAGAAATGTATCTATTAACTTGAAATATTATTTGTATTAAAACAAAAATCTTCTACAAAATTAAGTAGAAAACTAGCACACTGCAGGCGTAGATATTTATTCCTAAATCTTCATGCGTCTTCATTAAAATCATGACCTACAAGAAATTCAATCAAACGACGTTTGTATGGATAGTGCTGCGGGGATAGCTTCTTAATATTATAAAACACGGTTATACGCATAATTACTTCACTAGATAGAGTAAGTAGGTACACATTTTCTTTTTCCTCTCACCCTTCATGTAAGGGAGGTAACAATCAATTGAGTGACAGCTAGTGATATTTTTTCCAATCCGTGTTTCAAATGACACACAACCCAAGTCAGGCAATCCTACGTGTTTTGCTCCATTTAACTTATACTTGCTAATTTCTTCAGCAATGTCGGTCAGCTCTTCATTGACAAATAAGTTAAGGAAAGTAAAATTTGTCACATTTTAGTTCTATTTTGTACGAAACTTAAAGACGAAAGTGCACTTGTAACACTGGACTTGCGGCATTTAAATCTAGTTTTTAAAAATGGTGAAATGAATAAATTTGAAAACAAACAATTATTTAAAAAAAATAATAACAATAAGGGTGGTAAGAAGAAAATTACTAACGAGAGTTTAATGACTCAAGTTTGTACCGCCAGTGTAACACACAATGTTTTTTATCACATTTGCGAGTAAATAAATAAAAATATAAGATGAATTAATAAATAAACTCACCAAAACACAATTAGAATTGCAAAAATAGAAGTAGAGAAAACAACGCCACTGCCAGATGGCATCTATCGAGAGAATCAATAAATAAAACCTTGTAATTGCTCGCTTGTGTTACTACGAGTTCATATTTTGAATAGGCATGCTTTAAGTATACTCGATACAACAGGTGCTCGATGCATTGGGAAAAGTAAATTTACAAAGAAAAAGCCCTGCCATAGCTTTGCCTGCACGTAATGACACGTTTACGAGTAGGTTTGATGAAAAAAATATAGAATCGTGAGAGCCATAACTTATCGTCATGTCGTCTGACAAAGGACCATTAGCATAATAACAAGACTGAGTGTCTATAACTAGATACCTCAATATGTGTGCCCAACCACGGATCGTAACTTAGAACGCAGTGGAACGTCGCTTTTCAAATAGTATTCGATAAGGTTTACGTTTGTTATTCGATTGATCACGCTTTCTTAGTTCGTAAAAGAGAATCGTTGTGAGTTTCTTTTACAATGAAGTATTCTGCAGCAACACAGCTGTGTTGAGATTAAACTTACATACATATGTTCACTTTGTAATGCTACACGAGTAAATTTTG